>JBBGZY010000264.1:4142500-4836277 GCA_037952925.1 Lithobates clamitans | reverse complement strand
ACAGATCCCCATCTGTCTCGTGCACACGATCGCGGGTGGCCGGCACTCATCGGGTTCCCCGCCGTGCAGCGCACGCCCCTGCTTAGACTCTTGAAGAAGCCAACGAACCGGTAGGTTGTTTTGTGCAGGGCTGCCAACCTGCCGATTTGTATATGTACGTGAGCTCGTCGGGAAGTGGTTAAAGGGTGTGTTTTTATATTTACCTTTAAAGTGGAGTTCCCTTTAAGGTCTCATTCACACCTCAGCATTTTGTAGCTTGAAGCTCCAAAAAGCTGGAGGAGAAAAACATAAATTATTCTCTATGGCGATGGTTCACCTCTCCATGCCAGACACCTGAAGCTTAAAGTTCTGGATCTTTTTTTGCAGTTTGAATCGGGCAGATAGGTTGCGTGTTTTGTTCCATAGGAATGCATAAAAATTCTTGATTTAACTGTGTTTGCGCTTTTTAGTGCAATTTTGAGCGTTTGCTCCAATGCAATAAATTAAATGCAAATAAAAAATACATAAATACATACATAATAAAATACATAAATAAAAAACCTTAACTCTAACATTAACTCCTAATCCTAACCTAACAAAGTAAATATATAATAAGCAAATAAATTAACCCCTATCCCTTAACCCCTTTCCAAAAAAAAAAAAGTTAAATGAATAATATAACGTATGAAAAAAACATAGCAACAAATGATGAAACAGATTATACTTTTCTCTATTGGCTAATTAAAAAAGGCAACGCTTAAAAAAACCAAAAAGAAAACCGCTTTAATGCTGTACACAAACACACATACACGCTCGAAAAAAACGTGACACTCAGTTGTGAATGCAGCCTAAAGAAGTCAGATTTCTGTTTTTTTGTGTGTGTATGAATCCTGTAAAGTGGTAGAGAATCTTTCCTGTACGTCATACTATTGATGGGTGTGATGGCTAGCAGTCAGCATGCACAAGAATGCATTGATGATGTGTACTAACATTACTATCCACATTTGATGGGAGTAATTTAGAAGTTTGAACACTACTAGGTGCCACATCAGCAGAACCTGTTTTGACTGTTAACTCTGGAGTTCATCTGAAAGGAAATGTGTCATAAATCTAACAACTGGTCTCAGAAATCTGTGATTGAAACCGCCATCTAAACAAGTTGCGTACTAGTTTCAGCACAGTGACATGAAATGCATTACAGCAGATTAGGATTGGTTTAAAACCCCTATAATGTGTATGCTATTAGTGAATTGAGGAATAGTTCCTGAGACGGGGGTCTAGCCTTCACTCAACTAATAGCATCTTTATGGTCTGAAGTAGCTCTGTGCCTCCTTTAAAACATATCCAGAATCATCATTTTTATGAGACACTTAGTGGTATGGTTGCTGATTAAGTTTTAGGTTTTTAGGCAGAAATGGGATAACTTGGTGAATTTTTATTATTGCTTTCTTTTTTTCCCATTGAGATTTTCATTTACTTTCTCCTCTTGTGACATTTGTTACTAGTACATGAAGTGAAGCAAATTTTCTACTATATATATTTATATTATTTATTTATTTTGTGTGTGTATATATAATATATTTTGATGAATTTAAATATTTTACTGTTTTTTTTTTTTTTTTTCCCTGCAGGGCTTCTTATCATTTATGTGTGCTCCTCTCATTGGTGCTTTATCCGATGTTTATGGCAGAAAGTCTTTCCTCCTTGTAACAGTTTTCTTTACATGTGTCCCTATCCCATTAATGAGGATAAGCCCATGGTAAGTAGCCAGCTTTACTTTATGAGCGAAAATGTGTTTTCACTATTGCACTTAATTAGCTGAACTCGCATGATTCCAAACCTGCATTTCAGTCTGACTTCAGGGGCGATTTTACAGACATCTGTGCGGGTTCATGCACAGATGTCTATTCAAGTCGCCCCTGAAGTCACCAAAAGTAGTGCATAAAATACTTTTGGGAATCGGTACAGCGCCTCAAAGTTGGCATTGCACCGATTCGGACAGTGCCATTGACGGCAATAGGCTCCGTTTTGGCCTGTGATTTGACATGTCAAATCGCATACCAAATTGGCCCAATGTGAATGTGGGCTTAATGTCTGCTGAAGTCTGTTAATGCTTGTTTGAAGCTATATAGCTAGCTACTACTACTATTTTAAAACTTCAGTATCTATTTTCATCAGGACTCAACACGCGTTTTACTTCATACTGTGTCTTCATTTTTTAAGTAATCCATAAATTAGAGGCTGCAATGTGGAGCCTACGGTGGTCTTCATGTTTAGGAGGGGAGATTGGTCACATGACCCCCCGCCCCACCATTTATTAAATGAATGGAACTCTGCTTACTTTAGAGTCCCAAAGCTAACAGCAGATGGTACTTTTTATTTATTTTTTAAGCATCTTTATAAATGTACTTAAAGTGTTATAAATCCCAAAGCAAATCTTTTTTATGTTGCAGCTGAGATGTGGTGACTATAGTAGTCTTCATTTTTTAGCTTTCTTTCCATTTCACCTGGTGATCTAGCCAGAAAGTATGTTTTTAACACAACATGCTCTCCTGCAGATGTAGCAGTTAAAAGTTTGAGACAAACGATTTACCACTGACTGGGTGCTTACAACGGTCAGCTTGGTTTCATTTATGTAAAACCCTTATCCCAAAAAGAAAAACCTATTTTCTGTACATGTTCTACCTGTTTTTAGGGTGGGCTGCACCATCTCCCCCTGATCCAACGCCCCTCCCCCCAATGTAACTTTTTAAAATTAGCTTGCTTTTCGTGTCAGACATATTAATAGTTTGAATGAACTGTGGATGCGCCATTCAGGATGCCCGTAGTTCATTTACACTGCCTACAGCTCTGCAGTAACAGCCAGTACACAGGTACGGGCAACAGAGCTGTAGGCAGTGTGTGCAGGAGCCTGACCTTGCACCACGATCTGCTGTTCACAGGTGCAATGCTTTCCGAGCTCCTGTTTTAAAATGTAATAAATGCACATTTTTTTTTTACCTGGAGAAAGATGTCTATTATTTATGTAAAGGTGAGCTTAGCCTTTAACCACTTCCGGACCGCCGCACGCCGATATACGCCCTTACTTTGAAGAGGAATATCGTTGTTATGGCAGCAGCTAGCTGCCATAACCCCGGGATCCTCTTCTTCAGCCGGCGGTCCGCTTTCCGATAAGAGTGGTCTCTGTGGTAGATTCGCCGCAAAGATCACTTTTATCGGCGGCGGGAGAGGCCCCCCCCCCCCCCCCCCGTCGGCAGCGGCGGAGGCAATCGGATCTTCACCCTTGCTGGGCATGGAGACGAGTGAAGGGAAGATGGCCCCCACCCGTCTCCATATCACTGCAGGGCAGAAGCGACGTCAAAACGTCACTTCCGCCCATAGCTCTTAAAGGGCCATTTTTAAAAAAAAATTTAATTGCATTTTAGTGTAAATATGAGATCTAAGGTCTTTTAGATCCCAGATCTCATATTTAAGAGGTCCTGTCATTCTCTTTTTCTATTACAAGGAATGTTTACATTTCTTGTAATAGGAATAAAAGTGACACAATTTTTTTAAATTTTTTTTTTTTAAAACGGTGTAAAAATAAAAGGTAAAATAAGAAAACCTTTTTTTTTAAACACGCCCCGTCCTGCCGAGCTCGCGTGCAGAAGCGAACGTATACGTGAGTAGCGCCCGCATGTGAAAACAGTGTTCAAGGTATCACCGCAGAGAGAGAGCAATAATTCTAGCCCCAGAACTACTCTGTAACTCAAAACATGCAACCTATTTTTTAAACGTTGCCTATGGAGATTTTTAAGGGTAAAAAAGTTTGTCGCCATTCCACGAGCGGGCGCAATTTTGAATCGTGACATGAGTATCAATTTGGGGCTAACTGGGGCTAAAAATTGGGCTAACTTTACTGTTGTCTTATTTTTCAATTAAAAAAAGTGCGCTTGTAAGACCGCTGCGCAAATACGGTGTCAACGGTGACAAAGTATTGCAGCAACTGCCATTTTATTCTCTAGGGTGTTAGAAAAAAATGTATAATGTTTGGGGGATCTAAGTAATTTTCTAGCAAAAAAACAAAAACTGTTTTTAACTTGTAAACAACACATCTCAAAAAGAGGTCCTTAAATGGTTAAAAAGTGTTATCTGGAGTTTGGCTTCAACCTGTTCATCTAAACTTGCTAGTTCATTTGAACACTGCCTCCCCCTCCCCGAAGACTAACATTTTTGTTGCCCAAAGGTGCCCCTGTGCTCCTTGATCTAGAGTGTTGGCACCCTAGGACAGGAATTGTGTTACTAGCTAGATCACCAACAGAGGAAACATTCTAAAACAAAAGAATGCAGCCACAGCTTCTAATGATTGGTAAGCTGCAATACAAGTAGAATATTTTTGGTTCTGGGTTTATTACCACTTTGTTTTGTGTTCAGTTCTCCACCCCGATGGGTGTTTTCATGACATTAGAAAAAGATGCTAAATGCAGTGCTTTGTACATGCGCATGGACGTATGCTCAGAGCAGCAGCATTTACAAGTTAAAATGAAAAGAAAAAAACATCTGCTTGGCCTATTGATTTAATCTGGAGTAATTTTAGTTTATATGTAATTGGCCAGTGGAAATGTTAAGTTATGAATGTAGTTGCTCATAATGTGGCATTTATCTAATATAATCTCTGTACCTTGGGCCAAGCAATAGCAGTGTGATGAAGCTGATTATCCAGATAAGCATACCAGCAAAGTTTTGCTTTTTTTTTTTTTTTGTAATGGAACTACTTACAGTGGAACTCCAGAAAGTAAAATACATGGTTGAAATGCATCTACAATAACTGTAATCTGGTTTGTGATTCTTGTTCACACACAGCTCTACCATACTGCTTAGCCCGAAGAGTCACTCCACTTTTTCCTTTTTTCCGATTGGCGGGTTCCTGGGTCACCTACCTTGCTCATTTGATGGGTGGAGGGGGTAATACTCTGTTGTCCAGAAAACAGGCTGGATACAGGGAGGTGGCATAAGAAGCTGCAATACTAAGGTGGGAAACATTGTCATCTAGCTGACTATACTGTGAGGCTGGTTGAACACAATTATTACTCTTTTATTCAGGATTTATATAGCCCCAACAGTTTCGGCAAACCAAACCGTTTTCATATAGTTCTACTGTGTATTTACCTGCCAGCCTGGAATAACACTTTAACCACTTCAGCCATGGAAGGATTTAACCCCTTAATGATCAGGCCATTTTTTTGCGATACGGTACTGCGTTACTTTAACCCCCCTGGCGGTTTTCCCGAGTGTGGCTCGGGGTGGATTTTCAGTACCAAAAGCGGTAACCCCCGAGCCACACTCGGGATCACATCGCAGGATCCAGGAAGTGGTTACTTACCTTGTCCCCAGAATCCTGCCATGTCTCCCCGCACTGTGTGCGAGCCGTCCTCCGCTCGATTTATCACGGAGCCGAGCTCCGTTCCCTACGAGCATTGCGACGCACGAGGACGGAGAACGGCGCCAAATTCAAAAAGTAAAACACACAATACATATACAGTACACTGTAATCTTACAGATTACATTACTGTGTCAATGTATTTCACATCCCTTTTGTCCTTAGTGGTTTGTCCAGTGCCCTGTATGCAGTTTTATATATACTGTTCTTTCTGCCTAGAAACTGGAGATTGTCCCTAGCAACCAAAACCGTCCCTTTACATCAAAAGTGGTTTTAGACCAGCTAGAAAACAGCGATAATAAATTAGAATCACTTGCAGAATTGAGTGATAGTGATTTGTGGGGAAATCCGTCATCAAACACTGAAAGTAATGACAGTGTCAGTTCTGCAACTGAGCAAATTTCTGTGTTTTTTTTTATTTGATTACATTATTGAATAATTTTTATTATTATTATATTATTTGTTTATAGTTCTTTATTATAATTTATGATTCCGTTTTTCAAACTTTATCGTACACGGGATTACTACTAGACTCTCTTGTTTGGACAGATTAAGTGAGTTATTCCTAAGAATTACAGGCCTACAATATATAATGCCAAATTTTCATGCAAAATAATTGTACCGCTTTCAGCATTAAAAATCTGAAATAATCATACCGCCAGGGAGGTTAACTGACAATTGTGCAGGCGTGCGAGACTGTACCCAAATAAAATTGATGTCCTTTTTTCCCCACAAATAGAGTTCCTTTGTTGGTATTTGATCGGGACGTACTAAACTGCATATTGGGATGATGGGATGATTGGATTATTGGCTGCAATACTGAGAACTCTCACTAGATGTCAGTGTACCATATACCCATATATATGGTAATGACTCTGTTGTTTCTCAAAATATGTTATTCTTTACTGCAGTGCTTGATACAATGTTGCAAGAAGCAGTTGCTAATGTTTAACTCTTCACTTGCTGATATATATGCAGCTGTACAACAGGATACAAAAGTAATATAAAAATTACATTTGACCTGTTTTTGATGGGAATATGGGTAGAATTATTATTGCTCATGGGGATTATTGGAGGAATATCATGTTAACACCCGACAATGAACATATTTAATTAACAATAATAATATGCATATACTTTTTCTACATAGGTATTATGGGTGGAATATTGTAGTTAGACATACATAGGAATATATTAATCCTATTTCTGATATAAATATGTATATAATTATTTTTCTACATGGGGATTATTGGTGGAATATTGTTTAAAAATATACATAGCAACATATTAAACCCATTTCTAAAGAGAATATGCATATAATTATTTTTCAACATGGGGATTATTGGTAGAATATTGTTTAAAAATATACATAGCAACATATTAAACCCATTTCTAAAGAGAATATGCATATAATTATTTTTCAACATGGGGATTATTGGTGGAATATTGTTTAAAAATATACATAGCAACATATTAAACCCATTTCTAAAGAGAATATGCATATAATTATTTTTCTACATGGGGATTATTGGTGGAATATTGTTTAAAAATATACATAGCAACATATTAAACCCATTTCTGATGAGAATATGCATATAATTATATTTCTACATGTGGATTATTGGTGGAATATTGTTCATAAATTTACATAGCAACATATTAAACCCATTTCTAAAGAGAATATGCATATAATTATTTTTCTACATGGGGATTATTGGTGGAATATTGTTTAAAAATATACATAGCAACATATTAAACTCATTTCTGATGAGAATATGCATATAATTATAATTCTACATGGGGATTATTGGTGGAATATTGCTTATAAATATAGATAGCAACATATTTAACCCATTTATGATATGAAGATGCATGTAATTATTTTTCTCCATGGGGATTATTGGTGGAATATTGTTTATAAATATACATAGCAACATATTAAACCCATTTCTAAAGAGAATATGCATATAATTATTTTTCTACATGGGGATTATTGGTGGAATGTTGTTTAAAAATATACATAGCAACATATTAAACCCATTTCCAATGAGAATATGCATATAATTATATTTCTACATGTGGATTATTGGTGGAATACTGTTTATAAATATACATAGCAACATATTAAACCCATTTCTAAAGAGAATATGCATATAATTATTTTTCTACATGGGGATTATTGGTGGAATATTGTTTAAAAATATACATAGCAACATATTAAACCCATTTCTGATGAGAAAATGCATATAATTATTTTTCTACATGGGGATTATTGGTAGAATATTGTTTAAAAATATACATAGCAACATATTAAACCTGTTTCTAATGAGAATATGCATATAATTATAATTCTACATGGGGATTATTGGTGGAATATTGCTTATAAATATAGATAGCAACATATTTAACCCATTTATGATATGAAGATGCATGTAATTATTTTTCTACATGGGGATTATTGGTGGAATATTGTTTATAAATATACATAGCAACATATTAAACCCATTTCTAAAGAGAATATGCATATAATTATTTTTCTACATGGGGATTTTTGGTGGAATATTGTTTATAAATATACATAGCAACATATTAAACCCATTTCTGATGAGAATATGCATATAATTATTTTTCTACATGGGGATTATTGGTGGAATATTGCTTATAAATATAGATAGCAACATATTTAACCCATTTATGATATGAAGATGCATGTAATTATTTTTCTACATGGGGATTATTGGTGGAATATTTTTTATAAATATACATAGCAACATATTAAACCCATTTCTAATGAGAATATGCATATAATTATATTTCTACATGTGGATTATTGGTGGAATATTGTTTATAAATATACATAGCAACATATTAAACCCATTTCTGATGAGAATATGTATATAATTATTTTTCTACATGGGGATTATTGGTGGAATATTGTTTAAAAATATACATAGCAACATATTAAACCCATTTCCAATGAGAATATGCATATAATTATATTTCTACATGGGGATTATTGCTGGAATATTGTTCATTAATTTACATAGCAACATATTAAACCCATTTCTAATGAGAATATGCATATAATTATAATTCTACATGGGGATTATTGGTGGAATATTGCTTATAAATATAGATAGCAACATATTTAACCAATTTATGATATGAAGATGCATGTAATTATTTTTCTACATGGGGATTATTGGTGGAATATTGTTTATAAATATACATAGCAACATATTAAACCCATTTCTAAAAAGAATATGCATATAATTATTTTTCTACATGGGGATTATTGGTGGAATATTGTTTAAAAATATACATAGCAACATATTAAACCCATTTCTAATGAGAATATGCATATAATTATAATTCTACATGGGGATTATTGGTGGAATATTGCTTATAAATATAGATAGCAACATATTTAACCCATTTATGATATGAAGATGCATGTAATTATTTTTCTACATGGGGATTATTAGTGGAATACTGTTTATAAATATACATAGCAACATATTAAACCCATTTCTAAAGAGAATATGCATATAATTATTTTTCTACATGGGGATTATTGGTGGAATATTTTTTATAAATATACATAGCAACATATTAAACCAATTTCTGATGAGAATATGCATATAATTATAATTCTACATGGGGATTATTGGTGGAATATTGCTTATATATATACATAGCAACATATTAAACCCATTTCTGATGAGAATATGCATATAATTATTTTTCTACATGGGGATTATTGGTGGAATATTGTTTAAAAATATACATAGCAACATATTAAACCCATTTCTAAAGAGAATATGCATATAATGATTTTTCTGCATGGGGATTATTGGTGGAATATTGTTTATAAATATACATAGCAACATATTAAACCCATTTCTGATGAGAATATGCATATAATTATAATTCTACATCGGGATTATTGGTGGAATATTGTTTATAAATATAAATAGCAACATATTAAAACCCATTTCTAAAGAGAATATGCATATAATTATTTTTCTACATGGGGAATATTGATGGAATATTGTTTATAAATATACATAGCAACATATTAAACCCATTTCTGATGAGAATATGCATATAATTATAATTCTACATGGGGATTATTGGTGGAATATTGCTTATAAGTATACATGCTATGCATATTTATAAACAATATTCCACCAATAATCTCCATGTAGAAAAATAATTACATGCATATTCATATCATAAATGGGTTAAATATGTTGCTATGTATATTTATAAGCAATATTCCACCAATAATCCCCATGTAGAATTATAATTATATGCATATTCTCATTAGAAATGGGTTTATTATGTTGCTATGTACATTTTTAAACACTATTCCACCAATAATCCCCATGTAGAAAAATAATTGTATGCATATTCTCTTTAGAAATTGGTTTAATATGTTGCTATGTATATTTATAAACAATATTCCACCAATAATCCACATGTAGAAATATAATTATGTGCATATTCTCATTGGAAATGGGTTTAATATGTTGCTATGTATATTTTTAAACAATATTCCACCAATAATCCCCATGTAGAAAAAACATTGTATGCATATTCTCTTTAGAAATGGGTTTAATATGTTGCTATGTATATTTATAAGCAATATTCCACCAATAATCCACATGTAGAAATATATTTATATGCATATTCTCATTGGAAATGGGTTTATTATGTTGCTATGTACATTTTTAAACAATATTCCACCAATAATCCCCATGTAGAAAAATAATTGTATGCATATTCTCTTCAGAAATTGGTTTAATATGTTGCTATGTATATTTATAAACAATATTCCACCAATAATCCACATGTAGAAATATAATTATGTGCATATTCTCATTGGAAATGGGTTTAATATGTTGCTATGTATATTTTTAAACAATATTCCACCAATAATCCCCATGTAGAAAAATAATTATATGCATATTCTCATCAGAAATGGGTTTAATATGTTGCTATGTATATTTATAAGCAATATTCCACCAATAATCCACATGTAGAAATATAATTATATGCATATTCTCATTGGAAATGGGTTTATTATGTTGCTATGTACATTTTTAAACAATATTCCACCAATAATCCCCATGTAGAAAAATAATTGTATGCATATTCTCTTTAGAAATTGGTTTAATATGTTGCTATGTATATTTATAAACAATATTCCAACAATAATCCGCATGTAGAAGCATAATTATATGCATATTCTCATTAGAAATGGGTTTAATATGTTGCTATGTATATTTTTAAACAATATTCCACCAATAATCCCCATGTAGAAAAATATTTATATGCATTTTCTCATCAGAAATGGGTTTAATATATTGCTATGTATATTTATAAACAATATTCCACCAATAATCCCCATGTAGAAAAATAATTATATGCATATTCTCTTTAGAAATGGGTTTAATATGTTGATATGTATATTTATAAACAATATTCCACCAATAATCCACTTGTACAAATATAATTATATGCATATTCTCATTAGAAATAGGTTTAATATGTTGCTATGTATATTTTTAAACAATATTCCACCAATAATCCCTATGTAGAAAAATAATTATATGCATATTCTCTTTAGAAATGGGTTTAATATGTTGCTATGTATATTTATAAACAATATTCCACCAATAATCCACATGTAGAAATATAATTATATGCATATTCTCATTGGAAATGGGTTTAATATGTTGCTATGTATATTTTTAAACAATATTCCACCAATAATCCCCATGTAGAAAAATAATTATATGCATTTTCTCATCAGAAATGGGTTTAATATGTTGCTATGTATATTTATAAACATTATTCCACCAATAAGCCCCATGTAGAAAAATAATTATATACATATTTATATCAGAAATAGGTTTAATATATTCCTATGTATGTCTAACTACAATATTCCACCCATAATCCCTATGTAGAAAAAGTATATGCATATTATTATTGTTAATTAAATATGTTCATTGTCGGGTGTTAACTTGATATTCCTCCAATAATCCACATGTAGAAATATAATTATATGCATATTCTCATTGGAAATGGGTTTATTATGTTGCTATGTACATTTTTAAACAATATTCCACCAATAATCCCCATGTAGAAAAATAATTGTATGCATATTCTCTTTAGAAATTGGTTTAATATGTTGCTATGTATATTTATAAACAATATTCCAACAATAATCCGCATGTAGAAGCATAATTATATGCATATTCTCATTAGAAATGGGTTTAATATGTTGCTATGTATATTTTTAAACAATATTCCACCAATAATCCCCATGTAGAAAAATATTTATATGCATTTTCTCATCAGAAATGGGTTTAATATATTGCTATGTATATTTATAAACAATATTCCACCAATAATCCCCATGTAGAAAAATAATTATATGCATATTCTCTTTAGAAATGGGTTTAATATGTTGATATGTATATTTATAAACAATATTCCACCAATAATCCACTTGTACAAATATAATTATATGCATATTCTCATTAGAAATAGGTTTAATATGTTGCTATGTATATTTTTAAACAATATTCCACCAATAATCCCTATGTAGAAAAATAATTATATGCATATTCTCTTTAGAAATGGGTTTAATATGTTGCTATGTATATTTATAAACAATATTCCACCAATAATCCACATGTAGAAATATAATTATATGCATATTCTCATTGGAAATGGGTTTAATATGTTGCTATGTATATTTTTAAACAATATTCCACCAATAATCCCCATGTAGAAAAATAATTATATGCATTTTCTCATCAGAAATGGGTTTAATATGTTGCTATGTATATTTATAAACATTATTCCACCAATAAGCCCCATGTAGAAAAATAATTATATACATATTTATATCAGAAATAGGTTTAATATATTCCTATGTATGTCTAACTACAATATTCCACCCATAATCCCTATGTAGAAAAAGTATATGCATATTATTATTGTTAATTAAATATGTTCATTGTCGGGTGTTAACTTGATATTCCTCCAATAATCCCCATGAGCAATAATAATTCTACCCATATTCCCATTAAAAACAGGTCAAATGTAATTTTTATATTACTTCTGTATCCTGTTGTACAGCTGCATATTTATCAGCAACTGTTGTACAGCTGCATATATATCAGCAAGTGAAGAGTTAAACATTAGCAACTGCTTCTTGCAACATTGTATCAAGCACTGCAGTAAAGAATAACATATTTTGAGAAACAACAGAGTCATTACCATATATATGTGTATATGGTACACTGACATCTAGTGAGAGTTCTCAGTATTGCAGCCAATAATCCAATCATCCCATCATCCCAATATGCAGTTTAGTACGTCCCTATTTGATCACCTCTGCAGTTTTTATTTTTTGCACTATAAACAAAAAAAGACCCCCAATTTTGAGGAAAAAAAAAAAAAAAAACTTTTTTTTTTTTTTTTTTTGTTATAATGCATATCCAATAAAAAAAGTAAAACTAATTAATGCATCAATTTAGGTCAATATGTATTCTCCTATATATTTTTAGTAAAAAAAAATCGCTTTAAACGTATATTGATTGTTTTTGCGTCTACAGAATAGGGGATAGATTTAAGGCATTTTTATTATTAATTTTTTTTTTACTTGTAATGGCGCTGATCAGCGGGACTACAACATTGCGGCGGACAGATCTGACACTTTTGCCACTTTTTTTGGGACCAGTGACGTTAGTTATCAGAGCTAAAAATATGCACTGATCACTGTATAAATGACACTGGCAGGTAAAGAGTTAACACTGGGGGCGATCAAGGGGTCAAGTGTGTCCTAGTAACGTATCTCTAACTGGGGGGGACGGAGTGGACTGACTGGGAGTACAGAGAGATTGCTGTTCCTGATCACTTGGAACAGACGATCTCTCTGTACTCCCCTGTCAGAACGGTGATCTACTTTGTTTACATAGGCAGATCCCCATTTTGCTTCTCTGAGGAGCGATCGCGGGTGGTCGGTGGACATCGGCTCCCCCGCCGCACAGTGGGCACGTGCCCGCAGTGTCTTGTGCACAAAACTATGTACGGGTACGTCGTTTCGCACAATATATGCTGCGGTATATATGCGGTGGTCATTAAATGGTTAAAGCAAGGGTCTCAAATTGGCGGCCCTCCAGCTGTTGTCAAACTACAAGTCCCATGAAGCATTGCAAGGCTGAAGGTTACAAGCATGACTCCCACAGGCAGAGGCATGATGGGACTTGTAGTTTTTCAACAGCTGGATGGCCACCAGTTTGAGACCCTGGGGTCACTTTTATAAGAAAATATAGCCATCTGCTCCCTTCAGTGCAAGAAGCTGAAAACTTGCATCTCTGTTGGGTGGCAAGTGATATCATCGCTGTGTTCACTGGTTTTGTGCTCTGCTGCTATCCTGACACTTTCAAATGTGTTGGGTAGTGTTCTCTCCACTGCATGCCCTCCCACTGGCTGGTGTCTAAATATACGGTATATACTTAAACATCTTATGCTATTTTCAAGGGAACAAGATGTTAAAAAATCCATACACTGTACAGGCCTGAAGTCAAAGTGATTTGTAAAGGCTCCTTTTTTTGTTCAAATAAAAATGTTATACTTAACTGCTCTGTTGCAGTGGATTTGCACAGAGCAGCCTCTTCAAAGGTGCCGCTTCGCTGCTCTTGGCTTCTCCCTCCTTTTCAGTGCCCCCACAGCTAGCAGCTTGCTATGGGGCACCTAAGCTGAGTCACAGCTCCGTGTGTCCAATTAGACACGGAGCCCCACCCCCTTTCCCCCCTGATTGGCTACCTGACTTTTATTGGCAGTAGAAGGAGCCAATGGCGCCGCTGCTGTGTTTCAGCCAATCAGGAAGGAGAATCTCGGACAGCTGAGACACATCGCTGGACAGAGATGGGGCTCGGGTAAGTATTAGGGGGGTTGCTGCACACAGAAGGCTTTTTTATCCTAATGCATTAAGATAAAAAAACCTTCCGCCTTTGCAACCCCTTTAAAACTAAGTAATTTGCATCAAAATTAAAGTTGCATATTATGTTCAGGTCCATGCCATCCAAGATTTAAATTGGAACTGGGATATTAGTGAAGCTAAGCCTAAATGTAAAATAAATGAGGATTACAGTGCAAATACTATCTGTACAATAGTGAAAGAGGGAATTTATCAGTGATGTATGCGATTTATTCTTTCTTGATTGCAGGTGGTACTTTGCTATGATATCAGTTTCTGGAGCTTTCTCTGTGACATTTTCTGTTATTTTTGCCTATGTTGCGGATATAACACAAGAACATGAGCGAAGTACAGCATATGGTCTGGTAAGTTTAATAAAAGCTATATTTCAGACAAATCTACTACTGTGCATGTGTTAATAAAAGATAGAAGCGCTAGAAATTAACCACTTGCCACCCGCCCACAGTAGTTGTACTTCGTAGGGGCGGCAGCTCCTGGCCGGGCAACGTACCTGTATGTTGCGGTCTTCTTCTGAATGGACACAGCACGAGTTTAGCAGCTGATTTCAGCCAATTATTTTGACAGCTGATAGGCTATGACCAATTACACAGAGTTCTGTTTACAAAAACACAGAACTCTGTATACAGGGAACATGGATCTGTCTGTCTCCTCCCTTTGCAAAACAGGGTGAAAAACTGATAGTAAAGTAAAAACAGCACACAGTTAGCCCTTTTGATTGCCCATAGATGTTAACCCCTTCCCAGCCAGTGTCAGTACAGTGGCAATGTACAGTATTATCACTAATCACTCTTAGTTGCACTATTGATGTCAGAGTCGGTACACCTCCCAGCCAGCGCCAGCTAGCTCCCTACACTATCATAGTCTGACTATAAGTTGCTTATTACCGCCATTGCCAGTATAGTGTCATCATTAAAATAAAATACCCAAGCGCTGCTATGAAGTGAAATAACTAAAGAAATAATAGGAACAGCTGCAACTATTCAATAGTGATCTGACACCAAAATGAATTGTATACAAGAAATAATTGTGCACTAATCCTAAATAACTAGTTGTATATATTTGTGCAATAAACATCAATGCAACAATTATAAGGTGTATGAATATTATGGATTTTTATAATATTCATACACTTTATAATTGCTGCACTGATGTTTATTGCACAAATTAATATATGCAGCTAGTTATTTAGGATTAGCGGACTATTGTTTCTTATATACAAGTATAGTGTCATAGCTGCGTAAATACCAGTGTGTGTGTGTATATGTGTATATGTGTATATGTATGTATGTGTATGTATGTGTGTGTGTGTGTATATATATATATATATATATATATATATATATATATATATATATATATATATATATATATATATATATATATATATATATATATATACACACACTCGTTTGCAGATGCTATAACTTTTGCCCAAACCAAGTGATATACACTTATTGGGATTTTTTATATTTACCAAAGACATGTAGCAGAATACATTTTTGCCTAAAATTATAAAGACATTTAGATTTTTCTCATTCGTTCATTGATAGACACAGCCTTCTTTATTCAGAACCACAGGGTTATATCGCCCCCTACAGGAGTAGGACACTAGGCAGAAAAAAAGACTTTGCCACGCCCATGGGCAGTCCTAGGTGATGTACATCCCCCCTCTCTGCAATAGGCCTTCAGTTTTTTGTTTTTTTTCTGCCTAGTCAGGAGTAAGGACCTCCCTGCTGGAATCTCTTGTCCTGGCATTTTTTTTTTTTTTTTTTTTTTAGTTCTCTCTGAGCTCCAGGTTGTCTGGTTTGCCTGTTTTTTTTTTTTTTTTTTTTTTTTGGGTTGCCCCACCCCTCATGTTTGGCACTGCTTTGGGACATCCTTATGGTTCTGAATAAAGAAGGCTGTGCTTGTCAATGAACGAATGAGAAAATAGGATTTTTGACACACTGTAAAATCCTTTTCTCTGAGTTCATTCACACACAGCACCCGCCCCTCTATGGAGTTTTAATACTTCTGATACTGCTTGTTACATAACTGAAGGCCTATAGCTGAGAGGGGGGGTATATATCGCCTAGCACTTCCCATGGGTGTGGCCAAGTCTTTTTTCTGCCTAGTTCCCTACTCCTGTAGGGGGCGATATAACCCTATGGTTCTGAATAAAGAAGGCTGTGTCTGCCAATGAACCCAGAGAAACAGATTTTACGGGAAGTCAAAAATCCTATTTATTTTTTTGGATATGTTTTATAACAGAAAGATGAAAATAGTTATATCGCAAAAAATAACCCCAGTGATCATCAAGTACCACCAAAAGAAAGCTCTATTTGTGTGAAAAAATGATATTGTTTAGGGCCGAAACAACTAATCGATCAATAACTAATAGATTCTGAAATTAATCGGTTACTATTTTCATAATGGATTAATCGGGCAGTAACATAATCGGGGTCTTTGTACTATAAAGGCCTAATTTTATTTTTTTTTTACTCTGAGTGTTACTAAACGTCTTAGGCTTGGATCACACCTATGTGTTTTTTGGTGCTTTTTGCAGAAACCCACTACAGTTTATTTAACATGGTTTCCTATGGGACACTTTAACATCTGCTTTTTTCAGCTGCTGCGTATTTGGACTTTTTAAAACACAAAACGGTGCTTTTTTGGTTCAATAAACTTCAATGGAGAAGCTGAAGAAAAGCATGCAACGGTTTTTGTAGCAATTTGTGTTTAATCTGCCCGACAACAAATTGGCCAAAAAAAAGGCACTAAATAAAAAAAAAAAAAAAAAAAAAAAGCAAAAACGCGAATCACAGCAAAATCACATGCGCAAAAATCAAAAAGCACAGCAAAAAGCACCACAGAAACAGATCAAAAGCAAACTGCATAGATGTGTACCAAGCCTTATGCTGGCCACACGGATTAATTTTCAGACGAGAATATTCATCCAAAAAATCTTTACATTCGTTGAATGAAAGAATTTTGTTTGAAAATATCACTTGCTTTTAACATTCTGTTTAAAATGTCATTTCTGAACGAAAACCACATACACTGTATAAAAATCCTTTGACCAAGAAGTTTTCTATTTCTAAATTTTCCCATCACCTTGGTTGAAAACAAACATCGATTTGACCCCACTAACGATTAGAAAATCAAATGAATGTTCTTAAAATGACTTTTTTTTTTTTGAAGGAAGACATTGCTTTTGTATGGCCAGCATATAATATATTACAGTTCTGTTTGAAAATCTGCAAAACAGTCTAACTTTTTTTTTTTTTCTTTCAAAAAAATTGATCTGATATTTACCAGATTCAACCTCTAATAGCATATACAGTGTATCTCTAATGTCTGTCATTCTCAGAGTGGATTAGAGATTTTGCTCCCTAACAATATAGTTTGTTATTTATATTTACCACTGCATAGAGATATTTAAAAATATGTTAATATGTTAAATTTTAAAACAAATTTGTGCATTTTCTGTGTACAGCAGCGATCAGCGGCCATTTTGTTGGAGTTCGGCAGGCATTTTCCCTGTGTTTTTTATTTCTGTACAGGGCGCACGGCGGCCATTTTCTTGTAGCCTCAGCGTGGTCTTTCCCCACAGCGCTGGTTCCTGTGCTTCAGAACAGTGCAGTTTTTGTTCCTGGACACTCGTGAGCTGATACAGCCATCAGCAGCAGCACGGCACAGCACTCGGTCAGGGTGGCAAGTCCTGCGGTGCGGGCCCCTCAGTCTGTAGCAGCTAGGAGGGTGGGATTGAGCACCTTGTCCTAAGTCCCCAAGGGTGGCAACAGGGTGGGTCAACATGAAGTCAGACCTCCCTGTAGTTGCAACCAGCTCGCCTGCAAGTAGTGTAGTGCCTTTGGACGCTTTGCCGGCGGTTCTTGAAACGTTTGTTGCCAGGGTGGAGGCGGCGTGCGGGCGCAAGGGGGATAAGAAATGGCCCCTGCCCCCCTCCCCTTGTCCTCCGGGAAGAGCTCTAATTCAGACTCGGGCCCCGCAGTAACTGGCCGCCCCTGTTCTGATGTGTCAGAGGATGCTGACCAGGACCGATTGGACAGTGAGGATGATTCCGTGTCCGGGTCCATGCAGGAAATAGCGCTAGTTGGAGCACTTATCACCGCTGTGCGTGATACCCTGAAAATACAGGATGCGGCAGGATCCTCTGCAGAGGTGGGGCACCTTTTGGGTCCCGTAAGCCAGCCCGTACACCTAAGGTGTTTCCGTATCTGACTTACTTTGATTAGTTCATATACAAGGAATGGGGAAGCCCGCAACTGACCTTTTCGGTCCCAAAAAAAATATGGCGGTGCGTTACCCCTTTGAGGAGAGCCTTCTTAAAAAATGGTTGGCTCCCCCGGTCGTGGACCCCCCAGTGTCCAGGTTAAACAAAGTAACCACGATACCGGTAGAAGGGACTCCTGCATTTAAGGACCCTACTGACAGGAGGGTTGAGGCAGTGGCCCGGTCCATCTTTACGGTAGCGGGGTCAGCGCTACGACCGTTACTGGCATGGAACTAGCAGACCAGTTGGTGCACGGCCTTAAGTATGTCTGTGATGCAGCCCTGGATACACTTCCCTTGCT
Organism: Lithobates clamitans; assembly: GCA_037952925.1. NCBI lineage: Eukaryota > Metazoa > Chordata > Amphibia > Anura > Ranidae > Lithobates > Lithobates clamitans. The sequence continues at coordinate 4,817,283 of JBBGZY010000264.1, read as the reverse complement.
CGCCAGAGCATCAGTATCAGCAGTGGTGCTGCGGCACCTGATCTGGCTGAAATGCTGGTCTGCGGACCAGCCATCTAAAATAAAAAGCCCTGACGGATTTGCCCTTCCTTGGTGGGCGGCTATTTGGAGCCTCGCTGGATGACATTATTAAGACTGTCACAGGTGGGAAGAGCACGTTGCTCCCACAGTCCAGGAAGGGTAAGGAGCCACGCCGCAGGCACCGCTTCCAGTCCGACAGGGCAACTACTGAGGGACAGAAGCGTCCCTGGCCTCGCAAGCCCAGCAAGCCTGCGAGCAAGAGTGCTACCACATGAAGGTTGGCCCCCGCCCAACACATGGGTAGGGTGTCGCCTTCGGGAGTTTGCAGTTCAGTGGGCCGCTCGGCTGCCGATCGATGGGTCTGCAAACTTATTTCATTGGGCTACAAGATAGTTCTTCTCTTGGCTACCAAACAGATTTTTTCCCTCCAGCATACCCTTACTCCCGGCTTGCCGGGAGGCCCTGTTGGGGGACCTGCTCAGCCGCAGGGTGATAGTGCCTGTTCCAGAAATGTAAAGGTTTCAGGGGTTCTATTCCAATCTGTAGTCCCCAAAAAGGAAAGGGTACGTTCAATCCTGGACCTGAAAGCCCTCAATTGCTTTTGAAAGTACAGAGGTTCAGAATGGAATCAGTTCGCTCCCTAGTCGCTGCACTCCATCAGGGGAACTCCCTGGAGTCTCTGGATATCCAGGACGCTTACCTGCACATACCCATATGCCTCAGGCATCAGAGGTTTCTGCGATTTGCAGTAGGGGAAGACCACTACCAGTTTGTGGCTCTCCCCTTTGGTCTGGCTTCAGCACCCGGAGTCTTTACCAAGGTATTTGCTCCAATTTTGGCGTTGTTATGACAACCTGGGATCGCAATTGTGGGTTACCTAGACAATCTCCTTCTGAGAGCAGCTTCCGTCTCAGAATTAAGGGAGGATGTGGCGATCACCATGCACACTCTACAAGAGTTTGGGTGGGTGTTGAACCTCAAGAAGTCGGTACTAGTGCCGACTCAATGTCTGGAGTACCTAGGCTTATTGCCGGACTCCGTAGAAGCAAGAGTGTTTCTTCCTTCGGACAAACTGCAGACACTCAGGACCACGGTGAAGCTTTTGAGGAACTGCAGGTGGTCGTCGCTGCGTTTCTGCATGCGAGTTCTGGGCCTTCTCCTCCTTCGAGGCGGTTCGGTACGCCCAATTTCACACCAAAGTCTTGCAGAAGGAGATATTGTCCAAATGGGACAAATCTCCGTTATCCCTGGATCGCCAGTTTCGGGTGAGCCAGTTAGTCAAGGACTCTCTTCTCTGGTGGCTGAGATCTCCGACTCTTCGGTCCGGGAAATCGTTCCTACCTGTTTATTGGACGGTGATCACAACAGACGCCAGCCTGACCGGTTGGGGTGGAATATTGGGAGTACAATAGACCCAGGGCCTCTGGTCGAGGGAGGAATCCCAGTTACCGATCAATGTGCTCGAGCTTCGAGCGATCAGGCTATGCCTCTCTACGTGGTCGATGAGACTACAAGGACGTCCGATCAGAATTCAGTCAGATGTCACGGCGGTGGCATAAGTCAACCATCAAGGAGGAACAAGAAGCTCGGCTGCAGCACGGGAGGTCTCTCACATCCTTCGGTGTGCAGAGCAACACGTACCGGCCCTGTCGGCCATATACATCCCGGGGGTAGAAAACTGGCAGGCGGACTAAGTCGCCATCTAAGTCGTCAGATGCTGGACCCAGGAGAATTGGCTCTGCATCCGGAGTTGTTCAGGCTTCTTTGCCTGCGGTGGGACACACCAGATATGGACCTTTTGGCCTCTCGGCTCAATCGAAAGGTGCGGAGAATCGTGTCCAGGACAAGAGATCCTTGGGCGGACGCGTCAGACGCGTTGGTGGCTCTATGGGAGCAGTACCGGCTGATTTACGCCTTCCCTCTGCTCAAACTGTTACCCCGTCTGCTCCACAGAGTGGAGGCAGAGGGGATTCCAGCAATATTGATTGCCCAAGATTGGCCTCGGCGTCCTTGGTACGCCAACCTGGTACGCCTAGTGGCGGATGCTCCTTGGCAGTTGCCGATGCGGGAGGACCTCCTATCGCAAGGTCCGATACTCCATCCTGCTCTACCTTCGCTGGTCTTAACAGCATGGCTGTTGAAAGCCAGGTGCTAAGGAAACAAGGTCTGTCGGACTCTGTAATTTCCGCTATGCTGAGGGCACGAAAATCTTCTTCCCGGAAGATATACCATCGTACGTGGAAGGCTTATATCTCCATGTGTGAGGAGATGGGGTGGCGCCCACGCACCTATTTCGTGGCCAGGATCCTGCTGTTCTTACAGCAAGGAGTGGACCAAAAGTTAGCCTTGAGCATCGTCAAGGGACAGATATCAGCCTTGGCTGTTTTTTTCGAACGACCCTTGGCGTCTCACTCATTGGTGAGCACTTTTGTGCAAGGGGTTCGGCATGTAGTCCCTCCGGTACGTCCACCACTACCTCCGAGGGATCTGAACCTGGTGCTATCGGTGCTTCAGAAACCACCATTTGAAAACATCAGGGAAATTCCTTTGTTGACTCTTTCTCAGAAAGTGGTCTTTTTAGTGGCTATTACATCTGCTAGGAGGGTTTCTGACCTGGCGGCCTTGTCTTGCAAGTCGCCCTATCTGGTTATTTACAGGGATAAGGTGGTGTTGCGTCTTCAACCTACCTTTCTGCCAGAGGTGGTTTCGGCCTGCCACCTCAGTGAAGACATTGTGTTACCATCTCTGTATCCTAAGCCGACACATCCTAAGGAAGTGGCCCTCCATTTCCTGGACGTGGTCCAGGCTCTAAGGGTATATCTGTCTGCCACGGCTCCCTCATGGAAGTCAGATTCTCTGTTCGTTTCGGTGGCTGGTCCCAAAAAGGTGGATTCCAGGTGGATTAGACAGATCGTGGTCCAGGCTTACGCCTTGAATGGGCAGGTGCCCCCCTTTCCTGTCCTAGCCCATTCCACCAGGGCAATTGGGACCTCTTGGGCTTTCCGACATCAAGCGTCAGTCTCCTAGGTGTGTAAGGTGGCGACTTGGTCGTCCGTTCACACTTTTACAAAGTTGATGTAATTGCATCTTCGGATGCCTGTTTTGGCCACAAAGTTTTGCAGGCGGCCGTGTAATCGTTGCAATTTACACCCTTTCCTTTTGTTGGAGAAAGTTACATTTTGAATGTCAATGCATTCTGATGCACATGTTGACCGCAGGTTCTGCTGCGGTTGGTTCAGGTGGTGACTTCTTCATTGGGGAGCACATCTGGTTGTGGGTGAAGTTATGTTTGCTGTTCCCACACCTCGTTATGACACTGCTTGGGGACGTCCCTACGGTCAAGATTAATGGAGCTGTGTCCGTCAATGAACGAAAGAGAAAATATGATTTTTGTACTCTCCATAAAATCCTTTTCTCTGATGGACACAGCACCCACCCCTCCTATTAGTTTACGTTATACTGCTTGTTGACATACTGAGCTGCAGGAAGCAGGCTGAGGGGTTATTGCCAGAGGGACCGCCCCCTGGGCGGAGCTGTACAGTTCTGTTTTGTCACATGTAATACATGTTCTTCCTAGTCCTCTCCTGTAGGTGGAGTAATAACCCTACGGTCAAGATTATTGGAGCTCTGTCCGTCAATGAACTTCAGAGAAAAGGATTTTACGGTGTGGTGTTCCATGTGGTGTTGGTTCTTTGCTGGAAAACCCTGCAGGTGCCAGTCATTTTTGGAGTACCATTTAACCACTTCAGCCCTGGACCATTTGGCTGCCCAAAGACCCAAGCGTTTTTTGCGATTCAGCACTGCATCGCTTTAACTGACAATTGCGCGGTTGTGCAACGTGGCTCCCAAACAAAATTGACGCCCTTTTTTCCCCACAAATAGAGCTTTCTTTTGGTGGTATTTGATCACCTCTGCAGTTATTTTTTGTGTTTATATACAAAAAATGAGCGACAATTTTAAAAAAAAAAACGCATTATTTTTTACTTTTTGCTATAATAAATATCCCCAAAAAATATATAAGAAAACATTTTTTTTCCCTCAGTTTAGGCTGATACGTATTCTACATATTTTTGGTAAAAAAATTGCAATAAGCGTTTATGGATTGGTTTGCGCAAAAGTTATAGCGTCTACAAAATGGGGAATAGTTTTATGGCATTTTTATTATTTTTTTTTATTAGTAATGGCGGCGATCTGCGTTTTTTATCGTGCCTGCGACATTATGGCAGACACATCGGACACTTTTGGTGCTATTTTGGGAACATTCACATTTATACAGCGATCAGTGCAATTAAAAATGCACTGATTACTGTGTAAATGTGACTGGCATTGAAGGGGTTAACCACTAGGGGGCGCTGCAGGGGTTAAGTATGTCCTAGGGAGTGATTCTAACGGGGGGGGGGGGGGCTACATGTGATACGACACTGATCACTGCTCCCGATTACAGGGAGCTGTGATCAGTGTCACTAGGCTGAACGGGGAAATGCTGATTTACATCAGCATTTCCCGGTTCTTCTTCTCTGTAAGACGATCGGGGGTATCCCCGCAGACCTCGAGTCCGCGATCACACTCATGGAGCTCGCGGCAGGGTTGCCATTTGCCTGTCTGTGCCATTCTGCCAAAGTAAATGTTCATGCGGCGGTCGGCAAGCGGTTAAAACTCATTTTAAAAGTATATTTTCAATATTAAATGTTCTTCGCTTGGCTTGCATGCTCTATTGTACATGTTGTGTTTTATTTAAATTAACTGAACAGCAATGTAAGCAACACCAATTACATTAATGTATGTTTTCCTATCAAAGGTGTCCGCTACATTTGCAGCAAGTCTGGTCACCAGCCCAGCAATTGGAGCCTACATATCTACGTTCTATGGTGATAATTTAGTAGTTCTCCTTGCCACTGTAGTGGCACTGCTAGATATCTGCTTTATCTTGTTGGTCGTACCAGAATCGCTACGTGACAAAATGAGACCTAACTTCTGGGGAGCACAAATTTCCTGGGAACAAGCTGACCCTTTTTCTGTAAGTTCATGCTCTTTTTGGTAACCTTTGTGAGAAGTCATATAGTATAGGTTATGGATGTCAGAAGTGGACTGCGATTCTTTAATAAATAGTTCATTTTGAAAGGAAATATATTCGGAGACCGTCTTTGTTCTCCCCAACAGCCTAAATGTGCAGTACCTTGTGCTTTCCAAAGGGAAAACCTTATCTTTAGCAGCACAGGGGGCCCACTGCAAACATGCTGCAAAACGATTTAACGTGCCAAAAACTGCATTTAACTACATTGATTATTATGTGTTTGTATCTCGCCAACCGTTTGCACATCACTTTACAATAGAAAAGGAGAGAGTACAGTTACAATAAATTTTAAGATTTGAGGGTGAAGATCGTATGATAGAGAAGGGGGCTAGTGGTGCAAAAAGGTAATAATTGTGTGGGGATGAGTTGATGTAGAAAGTACAGTTGAGGTAGGCAGAGTTGCTGTAGGTTTCCCTAAAGAGATGAGATTTCAGGGTTTACTTAAAGTTGGATAGAGTAGAAGATCGCATTTAGCTCCAGTGATAAACTATTTTGTTTATATACCTCTATAAGAAGACCTTAAAGCGGAGCTTCAGCCCCCTCCATGAAAAAATTAAGTCAGCAGCTACAGATACTGTAGCTGCTTTCTTTTAATATTAAAACATTTACCTGTTCAGGGATCCCGCGATGTCGGCACCCTAGACGATTTTTCAGTCGACTCTCGGGTGCTGCTGCCGCCAGTCTTCTAAGGTTTCCTACTGTGCAGGCACAAAGCATGCTGCACCTTATAAATGACCTAGCGGCAGGGGAAGGATGAGGGGGAACTGAACTTCCAAGGGACCTCGCTGCGGTCAAAAACAGGTACCTGCTTCCCTCCCGAAAGGTGCCAAATGTGGTAGCGGAGAGGGGGAGGAAGCAAACGAGCGGGGCTTCCCCTTTTGGGTGGCGCACCACTTGCCGACCGCCGCATGTACATACACGTCCCTTTTTTGGGGACGGATATCGTTGTTATGACAGCAGCTAGCTGCCATAACCCCGGTATCCCCGTGTTCGTCCGGCAGTCGCCTACAAGATAAAAGTGGTCTCTGCGGCGAGATCACTTTTATCGGTGGCAAGAGAGTTTGTGTCTGTCCCTCCCCTGCTTACCAGAGCCGTCGGCGGAGACTATCGTGTCTGTCCCCTGGGCTGACATGGAGACGAGTGAGGGGAAGATGGCCCCCACCCATCTCCATGACGCTGCAGGGCGGAAGCGACGTCAAAACGTCACTTCCGCCCATACCTCTTAAAGGCACATTTTTTCAGTGTCATTTTTTTTAAGTGGCAAATTTTTTTATTTATTTTTATTGCATTTAAGTCCAAGTATGAGAACTGACTGAGGTCTTTTTGACCCCAGATCTCATATTTAAGAGGACCTGTCATGCTTTTTTCTATTACAAGGGATGTTTACATTCCTTGTAATAGGAATAAAAGTGACCCAAGTTTAAAAAAAAAAAAAAAAGGTGTAAAAATAAATAAAATCAAGTAAAATAAATAAGAAAAAAAAATAATTAACGCCCTGTCCTGACGAGCTCGCGCGCAGAAGTGAATGCATACGTGAGTAGCACCCGTATAAGAAAATAGTGGTCAAACCACACATGTGAGGTATCGCCGCGATCGTTCGAGCAAGAGCAATAATTCTAGCCATAGACCTCCTATGTTTGGGGGTTCTAAGTAATTTTCTAGCAAAAAAAACTGTTTTAAACATGTAAACACCAAAATGTCAAAACAAGGCTGGTCTTTAAGTACATGTAAATCCCCACCTTGTTATAATACAACACATTCAGTTTAAAATAGAAATGAAAGGCAAAATATTTGTGGCTCCTGCTGCTGTCTCAACCAATGAGGAGAAAGAGACCCGGGAGAGCCACTGCACTTGTGCAGATCGCTGGATCGAGATTGTTAAACCTGTGTGCAACAGACCCCCCCCCCCCCTTAAAGAAAAAAAAAAAAAGCCTTTAGAAACACTTTAAAATAGCACTATTAGCCTGGTGAAAACTGAAAGTTTCAATGAGGTATCTATTGAGCAGGCATTGGTGGTGTTTGAGGAGGTGATAATATAGCATTTTGTGAGAATAAAATAAGTTATGAGAAAACTAACAAAAGGGTGTCTTTACTAGAGAGAGTATATTTGTTTTATTACAAATGTAATACATGTAAGAAAATAAAAACAAAACCACATTTACCAATTTTTAGGGAGTAAATACAAAATGTAGATCAGAAAAAAGCTTTCCAAAGTGTTGACTTCAGCTTGTTGGGAAGGGATGATCAGAAAACTTTCATTTGTGAGTGATCACATTGAAAATGATTTGTTTTCAGTTCATTTATTTCAAGATTAACATCATATTTTTATATTTCTCTGTTCTGTTTGTATGTTTTTTTTAAATAATGTGATCTTGACTGAAACAGAGCTGAACTTTAACATTTAACATCTCCACCACCTGCTTTTGATACATTTGTGGACCTAATTGCTTCACTTGTAATTACTGTAAATACAAGATATAATGCAGCTGTCTTCTTCAACCTGGATATATTCTCTTAGCTTTGTTCACTTACATTTTTGTAATAGCAACATCCTAAATTACTGTTCAATATATGCAAAAGTATTAATTTTTAAGTTGTTCTTTCAGTCACTGAAGAAGATTGGGAAGGACACCACCGTGCTTCTCATTTGTATCACAGTATTCTTCTCCTACCTTCCAGAAGCTGGGCAGTATTCCAGCTTTTTCCTCTATCTCAAGCAGGTGAGTGGTCAGAGTGATTAAAATATTATTACAATGATACACTTTTCAAATGAGCTGCTCAGGTGACTGCAGTTCTGTGCGTTCACTTGATTGTGTCCTCTGTGCCATTTTACAGGCACTTTTTTTTTTTTTCTTTCAGGTGTCTGTATAAGTGTTTGTTTAAGGCTAGAGAGCTGTATATTTTCACACACACTATACTGTCAAAAATATTGGGATGCCTGCCTTAACACGCACATGAACTTAAATGGCATCCCAGTCTTAGTCCATAGGGTTCAATATTGAGTTGGCCCACCCTTTACAGCTTCAACTGTTCTGCGAAGGCCGTCCACAAGGTTTAGGAATGAGTCTATGAGAATGTTTGACCATTCTTCCAGAAGCACATTAGTGACCTTGATTTGTGCACTGGTGTGCAGTCATGTTGAAACTGGAAAGGACCATCCCCAAACTGTTCCCATAAGGTTGGGAGCATGAAATAGTCCAAAATGTCTCGCTATGCTGACGCCTTAATGGTTCCATTGACTGGAACTAAGGGGCCAAGCCCAACCCCTAAAAAACAAACCCACACAATAATCCCCCACCCCCTCCACCAAATCATTTGGTCCAGTGCACAAAGCAAGACATGGATGACAGAGTTTGGGATCTAGGAACTTGACTGGCCTGCACAGAGTCCTAACCTTAACTTGATAGAACACCTTTAGGATGAATTAGAGTGGAGACTGCAAGCCAGGCCTTCTCACCCAACTTCAGTGCCTGACCTCACAAATACGCTTCTGGAAGAATGGTCAAACATTCCCGTAGACACACTCCTAAACCTTGTGGACAGCCTTCCCAGAAGCGTTGAAGCTGTTATAGCTGCAAAGGGTGGGCCAACTTAATATTAAACCCTACAGACTAAGACTGGGATGCCCTTAAAGCTCTTAAAGCTCATGTGCCTGTAAAGGGAGGGGTCCCAATACTTTTGACAATATTGTGTGTGTGTGTGTATATATATATTCATATATTCACAAAAGGGAGTACACCTCTCACATTTTTTGTAAATATTATTACTATACCTTTTCATGTGACAACACTGAAGAAGTGACACTTTGCTACAATGTAAAGTAGTGAGTGTACCGCTTGTATGAGTATAAATTTGCTGTCCCCTCAAAATAACTCAACACACAGCCATTAATGTCTAAACTGCTGGCAACAAAAGTGAGTACACCCCTAAGTGAAAATGTCCAAATTGGGCCCAATTAGCCATTTTCCCTCCCCGGTGTCATGTGACTCGTTATTGTTACAAGGTCTTAGGTGTGAATGGGGAGCAGGTGTTAAATTTGGTGTTATCGCTCTCACTTTTTCATACTGGTTTCTGGAAGTTTAACATGGCACCTCATGGCAAAGAACTCTCTGATTATCTGTGATATACTGAGGCAGAGCTTGATCCCCCTCCCTTCGGAGACTGGGCCACAGGGCAATATTCTAACATAATGACCCCAAACACCTCCCCAAGACGATCACTACCTTGCTAAAGAAGCTGAGGGTAAAGGTGATGGACCGGCCAAGCATGTCTCCAGACCTAAACCCTATTGAGCATCTGTGGGGCATCCTCAAATGGAAGTTGGAGGAGCGCAAGGTCTCTAACATCCACCAGCTCTGTGATGTCGTCATGGAGGAGTGGAAGAGGACTCCAGTGGTAACCTGTGAAGCTCTGGTGAACTCCATGCTCGAGAGTTAAGGCAGTGCTGGAAAATAGTGGTGGCCACACAAAAAATTGACACTTTGGGCCCAGTTTGGACATTTTCACTTAGGGGTGTACTCACTTTTGTTGCCAGCGGTTAAGACGTTAATGGCTGTGTGTTGAGTTATTTTGAGGGAACAGCAAATTTACGCTGTTATACAAGCTGTACACTCACTACTTTACATTGTAGCAAAGTGTAATTTCTTCAGTGTTGTCACATGAAAAGATATAATAAAATATTTACAAAAATGTGAGGGGTGTACTCACTTTTGTGAGATACAGTGTATGTATGTGTGTGTATATATTCATGTATGTATTAACTTAAAGAACCTTCTATCAGTCTTAAATCTCCAAATTCCCACAGTCTACTACACACTAGCTATGCAGGGGAGGGGGGGGTGTCAGCTTCCCACGTCTACCCACTCTGGGTTTTTTTCTTTAATAGTTGCTGGGATGCAGACAGTCCTTGGCACACGGCGTCTTTTACTGCTCAAACACAGGCCGCACTGCGCCATAACAACCAATGAGGCTATGTGACACAACTGCCTGTGGATACAAGCAGACTGGGTCTGCTTGTATTCTAGCAACTGAGGATGCTGGCAACAAAAGCCACCTACATCCTAGCAACCAAGGACGATGGGCAGCTGGAACCACTTGCATCCTAGCAACCAAGTACACTGGAACAGGGGAACTGGGTTGGAGCCTTCTAACGGCCATTCCCCCTTCCCCAGGTGAACTCACTGACCAGGAAGTGCATGGCAACAGAGTTCTGCCTGAGCTCAAGGTTAGTAATGCCCACAAATTTGGCTTCTTTTGGGAGAGGGGAGGAGAAGCTAGAAAGCATGGAATAAAGAGTATTTTCTTCACATTTGAATACCATTCCATTGGGGAGGGTAATACAGGTATAAGAATATATGGATCTATATTTAATTTTTAATGCTTATGAGAGTTTTATTTTAACCACTTGCCGCACTCCTCTACCACATGTAAAAATCATAATTTTTTCTGCTAGAAAATTACCCAGAACCCCCAAACTAATAAATATATATATATAATTATACCGTATTTATCGGCGTATAACACGAGGGAAGTTTCAGGAAAAAAAAACTTACATTTTAAATAAGGAACTTTGAAGCAAAATAAGGGTCAGTGCCCATCTGCAGCCTCACCATTGCCATCAATGCAGCAGCCTCACCATTGCCATCAGTGCAGCCTGATCGATGCCCATCTGCAGCCTAGAGGGGACAGGGAGGGGGGCGGGACAAGCGCCGACCAATTTACATACAGTGAGAATCTCCTATGATAGACAGAACAGTGGTCCAATGGCGGTTCAGGAGACAGGACTTCTTATTACAGAGGCAGCCAAGTAAACAGAAGATTCTCACTGGATGTAATCTGACAGCACTTGTCCCGCCCCCCTCCCTGTCCCCTCTGAGGCAGCTAAAATTAAAGTATCGGCGTATAACACGCACACGGCTCTTTGCACCCGATATATATATATATATATATATATATATATATATATATATATATATATGTGTATATATTTAGAGACCCTGGGGGAAAAAAATGGCGGTCATTGCAATTTTATTTTTTGTCACACTGTATTTGCGCAGCAATGTTTCAATTGCAATTTTTTTTTCTTGAGTTAAAAAAAAAAAAAACCTAAACCGTAAAGTTAGCCCAATTTTTTATTTTTTTTTTGTATGTGACAGATGATGATATGCCTAGTAAATATATACCTCACATGTCATGCTTTAAAATTATGCACACTTGTGGTATGGCGCCAAACTTCCGTACTTAAAAATCTTCATAGGCGACGCTTTAGATTTTTTTACAGGTTACATTGTTTAGAGTTATAGAAGATGTCTAGTGCTAGAATTTTTGCTCTCGCTCTAACATTCGCGGTGATACTTCACATGTGTGGTTTGAACATTGTTTACATATGCGGGCGCGACCTACGTATGCTTTTTTTTTTTTCCCCCTTTTAAAAATTTTTGATCACTTTTGTTCCTATTTACAAGGAATGTAATCATCCTTTGTAATCTGAATAGTGCATAATAGGTCCTCTTTATGGAGGGATGTGGGGTCTATAAGACCCCACATCTCTCCTCCAGGCAGGAAAGGCTGAGATAAAAAAAAAAAAGAAGGATCTCAGGCTTTTTTGCCGAGTCCCCAGCTTTGTTTACGTCCGGCGGCCCGGACGTGACGTTGTAACGTCCAAGTCCTAAAGATTGCTTGGGGACCATCTGTCCTTCGGAAATCTCTATGGTTAACCTCGGCCTGTGGTGGACTCCTCCGATTTGCTGATAACACGGGCAAAGCATCGGGGGGAAGGGGGGTGGCGAGAGGGATCGTCCCCTCCCTCTGCCTATAAGAACGATCAAGCGCCTGAAAAGCCGCTATGATTGTTCTTGCTGTGAAGGGAATCGCCGGCAGATAGATATCCCCACTGAAAGCCTAGGACGTTTTTTGACGGCCAGCAGTCGGCAAGAGGTTAAAGGAGGACTTGTAACTTCTTACCAAATTGTCGGTATACATCAGCCATAGCATGCTGCATATTTGGGGATTTCTGCAGTCACTGCCACTGCATCGCCGCCCGTTTCTGCAGTCACACTGCCGCCCGTTTCTGCAGTCACACTGCCGCCCGTTTCTGCAGTCAACGCCACTGCACTAATGCACATTTTCTGACTCTGTCATTGCACTAGCTGCACTGATTTGTGCAGTTACCACCACAGCAACTACACACTTCTTCACTGAACGCCATTGCTCTAACTCACACTTGGCACCACGACTGACTGCACTCACCACCACTGCACTGACGAGCACTCTATACTCACCAACTTCTGCACTTGCCACCAGTTCACCAACATGCACTTCTATACTAGGCACCACTCTTAACTTCTTGTTAGGTTTAAATAGATTTCGGATGGTGATAACTAAATAAGAAAGAACAGATGCATACTTGAATTCTGACAAGGTTTGAGTTAAGGGAATGCACATGTTGCCCTGTATAAAAGGAATGCACCAGGTTTCCATTTGAATGATCATGTTTTGAATTTTATTCCTGATATATGCAAATACTGCTTGAAAAGCCTCAGAGCTCGACTGAAATGTTTTAGGTCTGGTTCATTTTAAAACTGCAGTTCATAAACAGCTCATAGTTTTCAAAGTACTTCAGTATATCCCTATTTGCAAAACTTTTTTTTTTCTTTTTGTTATGCATTTAGTGACAATGCTTGGATGTTGCAGCATGCTGGAGTATTAATTTATTATTTTTCTCAACACATTACAGGCCAACTGCAGCTTTACAATCAGTCCTCAGTGTGTTTTACTGTGCAATTACTTTCCTGTGCTTGAAATCACAATTTGTTAAAGAATGCAGTTCAGCCCTCTCAATATTCTTTGGGGCTGTAAATTCATTCATACTTTTAGGCCTCTTTCACATGGGGCAGATCAGTCATGATCCGCCCCGTGAACATCCGCTTGCTCAGCGGGGATAGCTCCGCCGATCCCCGCTGAGCAGGAAGATGACAGGTGCATCGCTGCACGCTGTGCAGCGACGGACCTGTCAGAGCGCCGCTCTCCCCTATGGGGGGATCGGATGATGACGGTCCATAGTGTCCGTCGTCATCCGATCTGAAAACGGATGGAAAAGTAGGTTTTTCCTCCGTTACACTTTTCGGATCGGAGCGGGTCGGATGTCAGCGGACATGTCCCGCTGACATCCGACGCTCCATAGGGATGAATGTATGTCCGTTTTTCATCCGAAAACGGAAGGATGAAAAACGGACATACGGATCATCCGTGTGAAAGAGGCCTAAGAAACAGTAATATTGTAACAATTTAATGCAAGCCTGCAACATTTTATTCATACTCCTTTTTTGTGTGTAATGTAAATAACACCCTTTTTAATTTCATTGCAGATTATAGGATTTAATCAGGGTAGTATTGCTGCTTTCATAGCAGTGGTGGGAATTTTGTCCATTGTGGCTCAGGTATGTTCCTAGTAATTATGTAATATATGTATATATGTTATTTCATGATAGACTCTGTTTATAATGTATTCAGAATGTTCATTACCATGCGTTGTGTGTGTAGCAAATAAAACTGGACTTTTGAATTCTTTAACTACTTCAGCCTTGGAAGAATGTATTCATCAGTTTAGGCTATATATAGATATATATTCTCCATAGTTTTGGTAAAATAAATCGCAATAGGCGTATATTGATTGGTTTGCGCAAAAGTTATCGCCTCTACAAACTATGGGATAGATTTAGGGACTTTTATTTATTTTTTACTTTTAATGGTGGCGATTTGCAATTTTTAGCAGGACTGCGACATTGCGGTGGACAAATCTGACCTCAAATAAAACTTTTGGGGGACCAGTGAGATTATTACATTGATCAGTGCTATAAAAATGATCAATGTAAAAATGACACTGGCTGGGAAGGGGTTAACACTAGGGGGCGATCGAGGGCTTGTGTTCTAACTGTAGTGGGGATGGTCTCACTGGGACATGAGAGATCACTGTTCCCGATCACTGTGAATAATAGATCTCTGACAAGTCCCCTGTCAGAACAGGGATTCGCCTTGTTTACAAAGGCTGATCTCCGTTCTACCACTGTTTTAGGCAATCGCAGGTCACCGACCCGTGGGCACGCTCGTGCAGCGAGAGCACTCTGGTGGCGTGCTGCCACACAGGTACAGTGATTCGTTTGCGCAGGTGAGCCGGCCTGCTGCAGTATATCTGCGTGAGCTGGTCGGCTAATGACTAAAGTCATAAATGGGCAGAAACGCTGAATTTACTGTACACTTGTTGTTCTGAATGTCTTTTTTAGTTTATGCCAACAGTCAATCTACAAATACTGTGCCTTGGATTGTTTTATGGAGCGATATGCCTTAAAGCGGTTGTAAAGGCCTAATTTTTTCCTAAAATAATAAACGTGGTATATTTACCTGCTCGTGTTTCCGAACCTCCTTTTCTGGGGGTCCCACACTGGTGCTTTCTGTTCCTCCTCTTCTGTGTCTGCCTCCATAGCAATCTGTATGCTATGGAGGCACACGTATGGTATGCTCCAGAGCCCTGCTGTGTGTCTATAGACTGAATGACATGGTACCGCAGTACCATGCAATCTGGTTTCAGTGCGTTTTTTAAAAGTAGGGAATGCACTACTTTTGGTGCGATCCAGTGTGATTCCAGCCCATTCAAATTAATGGGCTAAAAATTGCATCGCATAGGAACACAGGGCATGTTCCTGTGCAATTTTGGTGTGAACCGGCACTTAAAAGAAAAGTATGGGTTTCATTTTGTTTTTTTGGGGGCTTAATCTCGATCCTTATAAGCTATTTGTACCCACAGAGCTTTCCTGCACTCTGAGAAGTGCGCCCTTTCTGTTAAAATGAGGTTAATTACCTGTGGGAGGGACTATAGTCTTTCTTGAAGCATCATGCAGACAATGGGAGTCTGGATCCACCCCCCTTCCTTCCTTCTCTGTGTGATTGAAGTCTGCTGCTCCCTCCTGAGTTCACACTGCATAGCTCCTCTCCTTCTTCCCCTTCCCCCCTCCCTCCTGACAGACGATCCTGAGCACACAGACGTGCCTTCATTATAATAGCAGGAGCAGTTCAGTGACTGTAAAAGATCACTGAAGTGCTCTTTATACATATTCTACATTCCTGATAAAAATATAAAGCATAATACAACACTGAAGATGGGGACTCCTGTTTCCCTCTCTCTGCAACACTGCAGTGTATTGAACACATCTCACTGTTTATTCACAAACCGATAGACATGTAAAGAAGTGGCTGATGTCGTCCTATCTGAATGGGATGTGTAGAGAGCATCCAGGGATCACTTAACATTATAATGTGCTGTTCTTGTGCCAACCACCCCCTCCTGATAACCTTCTGTGCTCGAAGCCGACACAGGCATTGAGTGTGAGGGAAGGGGAGGAGAGATCTGAGGATACAGGGGGAAATCAAAGCCCAGGAAGTATCAGAGGAGGTGGTGGTGGAGAGAGAGGACACAGACTGCTGCTGACCGTGCAGCCTAGAACACAGACAGGACAGCTGCTGGAGATGAAGACGGTGCACAACTTCTCACTCTGCCTCCGCTTCCTGGTTCAAGTGTGTATAGGTTACTATGGAAACGGAGACACGTGGAAAAGGTGCACGTTCTGGCTTGC
This sequence comes from Lithobates clamitans, assembly GCA_037952925.1. NCBI lineage: Eukaryota > Metazoa > Chordata > Amphibia > Anura > Ranidae > Lithobates > Lithobates clamitans. Next base: position 4,801,542 of record JBBGZY010000264.1, on the reverse strand, counting down.
TGCTAAGGTGTGTGCCCATTTGCCAAGAGTGGCCACAAGAGCTGGAGGGACTGAAAGAGTGGGCGGATTGCTGGAGTTGTATCCGCCCATTCTAAACTTTCAAACAGAAAGGGGACCATTACTGGTCGTTTCCTGACACTTCGAGTGTCTGTACTGCACAAACTAAAGGACTGGGAAAATAAAGAAAAGGCATAAAAGCATGAGGGTAATATGCACTTCTTAATTTGCCTTTCCCCACTTCTCCTTTAATGTAAAAAAAAAAAAATTGCCCTCAGAACCACCTTAAAACACTGCTTGCTTCAAGCTGGTAATAACTAGATTGTCTGGTTTTAAAACCTTACTGTGCCTGTGGGCACTGCTATCTTTCCGTCACAGAGTAATCTCTGCAACAGTATGCAGAGAGATCTCGCTAGGACACTGCAGGATCCACAACACACACTGCATTTAGTAATTTAGCTGTAAAATGCATGTGCTTATATGAAGTAAACACTGATATCTGGTCTTTTGTGGTAATAAGTCGTAATCCAAAGAATATAACTATATATAATATAGCTTAACATCACTTGACTCCCTCCTCCACCTTCCTCCTAGTTGGATATTTTTTTTTCACCCAATACCGTTTTTAGGGGCATCCTCTTGGACTTCTGGGATTCTTGCTGAGGCGAAAATGACATCCCTCTTGCCAGCAGCTTGTGTAAATTAAACACCGTTGGGATAAAATTATCATAAGATAAATAATTTTTCAAGCGGCGTTCCACCCAAAAGTGGATCTTCCGCTCATTTATCTCCTCTCCCCCTTCGGTGCCACAATTGGCACCTTTCAGGGGGCGACAGGGTACCTGTCTTTGACTGGTATCCTATTCCCACTTCCGGGAGTCCGAGCTGCGGTCCGTGACATCACCCCGGGACTCTCTCCTTCTCTTCCTGTCGCCGGGCCAGTAGGAGAGAGGAGCGGGCCTCTCACATGCGCAGTAGGTTTCCCGGCGTGAAGCTGTACCAGGTACCCTTACCCGCAATGGCGGCGACAGCACCCGACAGCTGATGGAAACATCAGCTGCGGTGCTGACATCACTGGACTCTAGGACAGGTAAGTGTCCTATTGTTAAAAGCCAGCAGCTGCAGTATGTGTAGCTGCTGGCTTTAAATGTTTTTGTTTTTTTGGGGGGGGCGAAACACCGCTTTAAAATAAATAATTCACTGTAGTCAGTAGTTAGGAGAGGTTTATAATGCCTTTTCAGTAACCTAACTGATATGCAGGGTTATCAGAATTCCTTGAAGTCACCTTAATCATTACATTGCTTAATTCAGTGTTAAGTGATTATATAGTAATATACTTTTAAAATGGCCTTTCTCAACCTTTAAACCCCAGAGGAGGAACCTTTTAAAATTTTTAGGTCTCTAGGAACTCCTGCTAAATTAACTTTAAAGTCATTGGAAAGAGTGTTCCCCTTACAGCTGGCTAAAAAGTTCATTGGTTTCATCTCCCACCAAGTGGCAATAGACCCACAACTATGCAGGCGCTGTTGAATGAGAGGTTAGTATCCTACAGCTCAAGGAACCCTAGCTGAGAATGGTTGTTATAAAAAAAAAATGTATACCTGTAAAAATTGATCTGTTCTTTGAAAATCAGGTTGTACAGTATATTTACAGTATACAATTTACAGTATACAATCACATGTACAGTATATTTCTTTATTACAGTAAACGGTATAACATTATCTCTGTTGCATATTTTCTTTTTCTAGACTGTATTTCTCAGTATACTGATGAGATCAATAGGAAACAAAAATACTGTTCTACTTGGCCTGGGCTTTCAAATGTTCCAGCTGGCTTGGTATGGCTTTGGCTCACAGCCATGGTAAGTAATGACAGCTTTACTAATAACTGCCTTGATTTGAGTGCAGCTGTATTAGTTTTTTTTTTGTTTTTTTCGGGCTCATTCACATATCTATGAAAAAAAAATAGATCTATACACACACACACACACCGACCACTTTTATTAGGCACACCTGTTCAATTGCTTGGTACCACAAATTGGTAATCAGCCAATCGCATGGCAGCAACTTAATGCATTTAGGCATCTAGACATGGGGAAGACGACTTGCTGAAGTTCAAACCGAGCATCAGAATGGGAAGGAAAGAAGATTTAGGCGACTTTGAATGTGGCATGGTTGTTAGTGCCGGATGGGCTGATCTGAATATTTCAAAAACTGCTGATCTACTGGTGTTTTCACGCACAACCATGCCTAGGGTTTACTGAGAATGGTCCATAAAAAGTTGTGTGGACAAAAATGCCTTGCTTGAGTAAGAGGTCAGAAGAGAATGGGCAGACTAATTTGAGAGGATAGAAAGGCAACAGTAACTCAAATAATCACTCTAAGGTATACGTAATAATAATCTTACAACTAAGGTATGCAGAATGCCATCTCTGAACGCATTGCACTTTGAAGCATATGGGCTACAGCAGCAGAAGACCACATCAGGTGCCACTCCTGTCCGCTAAAAACAGGAAACTGAGGCTACAATGTACACAGGCTTACCAAAATTGAACAATAGAAGACTGGAAAAACCTTGCCTGTTCTGTGAGTCTCGATTTCAGCTGCGACTTTCAGATGGGTCAGAATTTGGTGTAAACATGAAAGCATGGATCTATCCTGCTTGTGTCAACGGTTCAGGCTGGTGGTGGTGTAATGGTGTGGGGGATATTTTTTTGCACACTTTGGGCCCCTTAGTACCAATTGAGCAATTTTTAAACGCCACGGCCTACCTGAGTATTGTTGCTGACCATGTCCATCTCTTTATGACTACAGTGTACCCATCTTCTGATGGCTACTTCCAGCAGGATAATGCACTATGTCACAAAGCTCAAATCATCTCACCACTGATTTCTTGAACATGACAATGTGTTCACTGTACTCCAATGTCCTCCACAGTCACCAGATCTCAATCCAATAGAGCACCTTTGGGATGTGGTGTAAAGGGAGATACATCATGGATGTGCAGCTGACATGTCTGCAGCAACTGCGTGATGCTATCATGTCAATATAGACCAAAATCTCTGAGGAATGCTTTCAACACCTTGTTGAATCTATGCCATGAAGAATTAGGGCAGTTCTGAAAGATAACGGGGGTCCAACCCGGTACTAGCAAGATGTACCTAATAAAGTGGCCAGTGTGTGTATATGAAGTTATGTTCAGTATTTTACAAGTATATGCACATAAACAATTGTGATAATGTTTACATGTGTACAGTACAAATGCACTTTATTGGCACATCCTAGCAACAAGGGAGGGCAAGGTGGCTTCCTTGAGAAGCCATCTGCATCCTAGCAATGGAGGGACACTAGATGTCTTTATTGAGAAAGCCCCTTGCCACCCAGGAACAGAGGAGTGCTAGGCGACCTTCTTGAGAAGCCCTTGCGTCCTAGCAATCAAAGGACAGTAGGCAGCTTTTTTGAAAAGCTGCCCACATACTAGCAATGAAAGGACACTAGGCGGCTTTGATGTGAAACCACGTGTGTCCGAGCAACATAAGGAGGCTAGGTGATTTTATTGAGAAGTCTCCTGTGTCATTGCAAACACAGGATCTGAACACCTTGTATGTAGTTTTCCAAAGGCCCATACACACAACTGCGTAAAGATCAATAAAATTCTGCCGCATACATAGCTATAAAAAAAAAGAAGAAATAGAAAAATCTGCATCCATGGTCAGTAATTTACGGATATACACATGTAAACGTTTGTGAGAACGTTTAGGGCCCATTCACATAAGCGCTTAGTCTCCAGGTCTCTGCACCCTTCCATGCCTGTCAAACTCAGCTGTGCGGATAAGTCTGTACAGCTGATGCGTGTCTATTCACTTATATAGGCTGCCTGAGCTCAGCACTAGGACAGAAAAGTAAACAAATGGCAATTTATGCTTTCTGGAGCCATGTGACACAGTGCAAATGTACTCTTGGAGCCATCTGTATCCTGGGAACAAAAGAAAGCTAGGCGACCTGTGCCTCCAATGGGAGGATGTAGGTAGTGTCTTTTAGAGGCTACCTGCATCCCAGCAAAAGCATGGTAGCTATGTTTCTATGTCCTAGCAACTGAAAGGCATTAGAAAGGAAACTAGGCGACTTAACTGAGAAGCTGCCTGCGTTGTAGCAACCGAAGGGCACTAGACAGGTTCATTGAGAAGCCTCTTTTATCCCAGCAGAATGCTTAGGCAGCTTCATCGGAAAGCTGTCTGCATGCTGTCAACTGAAGGATGGCTGGTGGATTCATTAGGAAGCCGTTTGCCTTGTAGCAAAAGGGCCAACCTCACTGTAATGCTGTGCACATGTAAATGTTGCTTAAATGTACATGCATACAGAGCATGTTTTACGCATAATGCTACTACCAGCTGTTTCTAGCAAGATCTAGCATACTAGTTGCTGTATTTTCTTGTGGCTGTGCGCATGAGCCCCATTTATATAACAGGTGGTAATTTATTCATAAATGGGTTTTTCTTTGATAACGTAACCCTGTAGCAGCTCATCCAGAAGCTTGTGTGACAAGGATACATTTGCAACAAATGTATCCTTGTATTTTCAACAGTTGTTTGGGCTTCATTCACACCTGAGCGTTTCAAAGTCGGGCGTTTTTACCGCAATTTTGTACAGGTAACCAATGTAAAAGGCAGAAAAACTTCCGTAATCTGCCCCAAAGAGGGTGTTTTTCAGGCCTTTTGCTTCAGGTGACAAAACGCTCAGATGTGAACAGGTGTCATTGAAATGAATGGGATTTTGCTTGTTGGGCGTTTTTCAGGCGTTTTTTCTGTGTGTTTTTTTTTTTTTTTACGAGCCGAAAACCCTCAGCTGTGAATGCAGCCTTAGAGGTGTGTTTTTCAGATAGCTCGGCAACACTTCTGATCAAAAAGAAGCTCATACGTTTTTAACAAGTAATTGCATGGTGCTTCTATTCATTCTCTGGTTCCCCTGTAATTTGGTTTACAGTTGAACTTCATTGCCTTGTACCTAATTTCAAGCACTGATATTTCTGTATTTTTGTATAGCTACCTCTTCTAATGCAAGGACCTACTAATGGAGCAAATCTCCATTGAATGGAATGGGTTATTGTATTATGATAGTTATAAATGTAAGAACTGATTAATGTTTAGAGCTGGTATACTCGTCAATACAAGGTCATTTATTCATTTGCTGGATTTGTTTGCTTATTTTTAGGATGATGTGGGCAGCTGGCGCTGTAGCTGCAATGTCTAGTATCACATTCCCTGCAATAAGTGCTCTAATTTCCCGCAACGCTGAATCGGACCAGCAAGGTAGGTTTCATGGTCAAGCCACAGTGTCTGTTGCATAAATTGTGAGGATAATGAAGTTGTCTGCATTTTTAGTTAAGACTGTGTCATATTTGCTGAAGAAGAGTTCATTTTCCTAGCACATACATGTAAATAGTATACTGCTGATTAATATTCATGATGATCTGAGTCCCCAAATTTTCTTCTTACTGATATAGATATAATGTGGCATTACAATCTTTTTTGTGTCACTGTAACACAATTATATTTTTCAGACATCATATAAATACAATAATAACTATGATAATTAGCAGCAACTATTAATCAACAACTCCTTTTCAACTCCATTTTGCAAAAGCTGAATCAGAACTAGAGTAACGGCTAATTGCAAATATATGAACTATGTTAGGTGCCATAAGATTTGTAGTTGTGTTCCTTTTAGTTTTTCAGGCATCCTTACTAGACCATACAGTGAGTTTGCTGACATTACTTTTCTTTACTGGAGTTAAGCAGATTTACTTGGGAACTGGACTACCCTCAGCATGCTGAATGAATAAATAAAAGTATATGAAAAATGATGGGATCATTGCTCTGCTTACTCTTTTATTTTCCTGTCAGCAAGATCCCAGTGTAAGATTGACAGCATTATACTAAGCTGTAGAGTTGTAGCCCAGGGCTACGCTTCCCTCTCCCAGTCTGAGGCCTGCTGTTCAGGAGACTACAGAAAGCTAATATATAAACAGATTTCAGTGCTTAACTAGATGTATTAAATTACTTTTTAAAGAATGTATAACTGGTGGTATTTTTACCTGGATTTATCAGTTACTAAAGAGTTGATATTGTGCTGCTTCTCTCTGTATTTCTCTCTGTGGTCACATTTATTATGCCATTGTAGATTGAACATACGCATCAACTTTAAAGTGTTACTAAACCCAGAACCTGCATTCACTATATCTGGTCTCCCAGAGTACACAACATGGGAATGCTATTTTAGTAAATATAATCTGCTAAATACCTTTTTCTCATCAGCAGTATATAGGAGTCTTGTGACTTCTATCACTGTCTGTTTAAGTTTGTAGGTGGAGTTTTCATTCTCCCTTGATTCCCTGTCTGGAGAGTGCAAATTGGCCCTGTGCTGATCACATGCTCTCTCCCAAGAATAAAAAAAAAAAACGCTCTAGCAATACACACCAAACTGAGCATGTGCAGCCTGACTCCTAATGCTATGTTCTATCAGGAGATGGATTGCAGTTGAAGAGGATCAGAGAAGACGGGATCACTTAGCCTTTATACACAGTGCAGAGGATTAACCCCTTAGGTTCCACAGTGAGTATAACAAGCATGCTTTACTGCATATACAAACTGATTTTACTGTTGTGGGTTTAGTAACACTTTAAAGCCTTTAGGTTCACATTAGTCATATTCCATGATCTAGCATAACATTTTCTTTCTCATCCAATGGGGTACACAGGAAGTCTTTTACCTTCAGTTTGTACTGCCGCCTATAGAAGGGTTGTACCCAGGCAAACAAAACAAATTTAGGCCATCCCAGGATAACCCCTCCTTCTACCAGCATGCCTTAGTGGCCTAGTAGGATGAATATCTTTTCTTCAGCTCTGCTGTGTGGAAATGGAACCTATTTTTTGCTAGCACCTTTTTTTATTTATTTATTTTTTCCCTCCAAGGATTTTTATTATTCAATAATGCACGCTTGCCTATGCAATCGCAGTTATCCAGGGGCAACTGTCCTTGGCTTGGCTTTTGGAATGTCACGTCCAGACCCTTCTAGACTTGATGTTGTGGGGTTATCCTGGAAGTGACCTTTGGACACTGGGTTCTGTGTAGGGTGATTTTTAGACTCCGTTCCGGTAAAAATTAGCAGCAGAGCACCTTGCGTGATCAGAACAGCAGTTATTGCTTCAGCATTTGCCCTGTCGCTGAAGACTTACTTTGTGAGTAAGTCAGTCAGGCTGAACACCAGGCTCTACCTCAATTACATAGGTCATTGGGCACCTTCAAAATTTCCAGTTGCCTACAGGGACTTTTATCACCTCTGATCGTTCAACCCTCACCTGCTACCAGCTGACTGGGTTTCTGGAGTACCTGAAGCCTTGCTTATTACCCTGAGCCCTACATTGCCTTACCCCTATGCGATCGCAACTTGCCTATTTTTAAAAACAGGGAGTAAGGCCTGCTCGGTACCCCCAGCTCTACTAACTGCTCTGTTCAGGTGTGGCCGGTTACAGTCATTCAAGACTTTATAGCCCAAACAACCTAATTATTTGCCTACAAGCATGCTCACATGCCTTCTCCCACAGATTTTGTACGTTGCAGTCTTGGTGACTTCTGGGCCATTAGTCGTTAAAGGCTAAGTTCACCTTAAAAAAATAAAAATAATGCACATCTTTTTGCAGGTAAAAAATGTTCAGTTATTATTTTTGGTATTAGGAGCCTGTAAAGCGTGACATCACCGGCTGCTACAAATGTGAACATCTCCTTAACCGTGCACATCAATCCAGAGAAATTTCAGGCTCTCCAGACCAGGAGTCATCCAACTCTCTGCTTTTGCGTAAGAATATTGAGCCTGATTGAAACCTCTGTGAAGGCAGTTGCTTTTACTCATTTTTTTTTTTTTTTTATTCCAGTCCTCTTCAACGCAACATTCTTTCTTTTTAGAACAAGTCATTCTAATCCTTGGACAGACTGATTTGTTAGGCACCCATGGCCAGGTTGTTCTGCCTTGGTGGCTCAGGAATCCAGCTTTGGCATTGGGTCCTTCATTCCCATCTGGAGAAGAGTCTTGGGTACCCGGCTGGTGCAGGGGACATGGTGATCTTTTCTCCTGATTGACATCCTCAAATTTTAGGCAATTTGGCTATCTCTGAAGTACGGGACCATCCTATAGGAAGGATATTCTCTCTGGATTTAGTTAGGCAATGCCACATCAATTATCAGGAAGAACCCGGAAGTTTTGCCACAACAAGGGAAGTAAATTGGATCCTGTTCTTGCTTGGTCTGCTGTGTTCATTCCGAGCATACACATTTGTAAGGCAGACTTCCTCAGCCGACATTATTCGGACGCATGGAAGTGGTCCCTACATCCAGTTGTATTCAGGACCTGTGTTGCAGGTGGTGGGATGCTGGTAGGGCTGCAACTAACGATTATTTTCATAATCGATTAGTTGGTCGATTATTGTTTCGATTAATCGGTTAATAACCTTAAAAAAAAAAGTGTGGTGTATAATTTAGGTAATATGTAAAGTTTTTTTTAAAAAAAAGCTATTTATTCTTAAATATCTCTATGCAGTGGTAAATATAAACAACCAACTATATGGTTAGGGAGCAAAATATTGAATCCACTCTGAGAATAACAGGAAGAAGAGATATACTGTATACACTATTAGAAGAGAAATACAGTTTTTTGCCCAATTTGTTGTTGGGCACATTAAAAAATACAAAATGTTGCAAAAACACATTACATCCTTTTCTGCAGCTTCTCCATTGAAGTATATGGAACCAAAAAAGCACGGTTTTGCGTTATAAAAAAAAAAAAAAAAAAAAGTCCTTGACCCTTTTCAAATGCGCAGCGGCTGAAAAAAAGCATAGATGTGAACGTGTCCCATAGAAAACCATGTTAAATGAACTGTAGTGTGTTTCTGCAAAAAGCACCAAAAAACACAAAGATGTGAACCAGGTCTAAGACGTTTAGTAACATAATGGGGTTAAAAAAAACCTAAAATGAGCCCTTTATAGTACAAAAAAGCAAATAATCGCTATTGTAAGGGGTTCATTTTTTAACTGTAGAACTGTGAAAGTAATATTTACAGTAGTGATTATTTGCTCTTTTTGTACTATAAAGGGCTCATTTTATTATTTTTAACCCCATTATGTTACTGGCCGATTAATCGATTATGAAAATAGTAATCGATTAATTTCATAATCGATTAGTTGTCGATTAATCGATTAGTTGTTTCAGCCCTAGATGCTGGATGTGGACCTTTAGGTTTCCAGCTTCAACAACAAACTGGACAGATTTGCCTTTAAGTACAGGGATCCTCTAGCGGAAACAGTGCTAGTTGTGTGGGACCAATACACCCTGCCTTTAAAAAGTCTTCCTCATCTGTTTTGCAGGATTGAGGTGGAAGAAATGCCAGTGATCTGCATTGCTCTGGACTAGTCCAGGTATTTGGGGTTTGCCTTCATGATAAGACTCCTTTTGGACACCCTTTGGACTATACCAGATTTTCAGGTTATTTTGTGTCAAGGACTGATTTACCATCCTGCTATAGGGTTACTGACTTTAACAACGTGGATGTTTAAGCCCTTGTGTTGAGACACTGAGCATCTCTGAATCCATGATTTCTACATTGCTAAAAGGTAGGAAGGCTACTTCCCACGCAAGGTTTTTCATCAGAAATAGAAGACATACCTCCATTGGTGTGAGTGTCAGGGCTTTCACCCTACGAGTTGTGTGGGACAAATTTTGTTCCTGCAGCTAAATCTAGACCAGTGATTGTCTCTTGGCAATATCGAGGGCCAGGTTTTTAGCCTTTTTATTTTCAGAGACAATTGGCCCCTCTCACACCTTAAATAAGATCTGTGTAGAGGGAATTTCGTATGTAGCTTCCCCTGTCTATTCACCTGTGATTCCACTGATTCTAAATATGATTCTCTCTGTCCTTCAGAAACCGCCATTTGAAACACGTTAGAACTATATTCTTTACTTTAACCCACAAGGTGGTGTTCCTTGTAGCCATCACCTCTTTGAGATTAGCGTCTGAGCTAGCAGATTTACCCTGCAAAGAATCTTTTCTGGTATTGCAAAAGGATGGGTTGATGGGGAGGTCCAGGATTTTCTTATTGCCTAAGGTAGTTTCTGCTTTTCACCTTAACCAAGACATGGTTTTTCTGTCTGGCTTCAGTTCACCAAAAGAAAATTTCTATGCATTGCCAGGATGTGGTTTGGTTTATGAGAGTCTATCTCCCAACCACAGAATCCATTTTGTAATCTATGATGGACCCCGTAGAGGCACTCACGGCTAAATTCCTGCATCTCTGTGGCTCAGTCTGACCATTTTCCAAACTTATGGACTCAAGGATTGGGCCACATCCTTTCCTGCAAAGGAGCACTCATCTAGATCTGTGAGTTCCTTGACTTTTGGGGAGTGTAAAGCCTCACTGTACAAATCAAGCAAAGTATATATGTACCATCGTCTAAATTAATTGAGGAGAAAATTTTTCTTGCTATTTCTGCTTTGGTGAGTCGGGGTTGGGGTCCGTACGCCCCAAATTTTCTCCTTCCTTGACTTTTGGGCAAAAGCAAATGTTTTACTGATTTGCAAGGTTGCCACCTGGTCTTCTGTTCACACATTCTCTAAGTTGTACCAGGTGGATGTTGCAGGCTTCAGCTGATGTCTAGTTTTGGCAGAAGATCCTTCGCGTGGCTTTGATCTGCAAGCATATTTCTCTGTTTATGACCATACTTGTCTGTACTGCTTTGCTACAAAATATAGGCATTCTGTAAGTGGAGATGGTTATTCTGGATAGTTCTCCTGTAAGAGGCAGTATAACTCCAAAAATTAAAGACTTTCTGTGTCCCTCAATGAACTCCCAAGAAAGTAATTTTATAGGGAGTACAAAAAAATCCATTTTTTTTTCTGCCACTGCAGGTGCTGCACAAGGTATGGTGACTGGCATTCGAGGTTTATGCAATGGCCTGGGACCAGCACTGTATGGCTTTGTTTTCTTTCTCTTCCACGTTGAGCTTGGAGGATTAGTGCCAGTACCTAGCTCTGAAGACAAGACCACCAGTAAGGATCCCAGTGAGGAAGTAAGTAAATACATGTCTCCACAATAAATTATTCTTTGAGGTATTACAAACCAGCTTGTTATGGTGCCCATACATTTTAGATACATGCAGTGTGTTTGTGGACCTAAAAGACCGCTGTACTCTGAGTGTCTTGACCACACATAGTTAGGCCACATTAGAGCTGCCTACGCTTAAGCACAGCTTGATAAATGTTCTCAAGAGATGGTGAATGTTTTTAGGTAATTTTTATCTGTGTATAGTGTACAGTTATCACTCTGTTTTGATCTGTGTAGGTAAGGGATGCTGTGTAAAATCTACATTAAAACCAGAATGCAATGATTTGCAAATCTCATAAACCCATATTTTATTCACAGTAGAAAATGTAAAACACATCAGATGCTTAAATAATTACAGCTCGTTTGTGTGGCTCACAGGAGCGTGCAGTTCAGTCTGCACTCCTGTGACATGCTTTTAGCAGGCAGTGGGCTGAAGCCCTCTGTTATCTGATGTCACCGAGCTGATTCAGGCCTGGTATGGTTGAGATCCACCCAGGAGCTGCTGAGAACCTGAGCCAGCTGCTCCCGCACCCTCCACAGCCCAGTGATCAAGGCGGGTAAGTGACTGGGGTAGGAGGCAGAACAAAGAGCAGGTGACTGATAGTCACCAGCTCACTGAGCACTGAGACCCGAGCGATCAGTGGTGTTTGACTGAGCTCGGTTCTCAGTCTTGGAGCCAGTGAGGGGCAGATGTAGCATCAGACCAGTGCTGCATCCACCTCGTTAAGTAATAGGTTTCTTAAAAAATGTTAAAAAAAGTTCCCAACTTCTCTTTTAAACCGAGAAATTAACCATTTTAAGAGGAAATAAACTCCCCTATTTTGTTTTTATCTGTAGGTAAGCCTATCATAAGGCTTGGCTATAGGTACTGTAAATATCTCCTAAACTTGCACCGTTTAGGAGTTATTTACTGTAAACGCCGGCTAGTAAGTCATCGGCGCAATTCGCTCTAAGGAAACGTCTGTCCGTGCCGTTTCTTCAGGCCCTGTGCCCGGCCGCTCCTGTGCGGGAGTGACGTCATCGCGGCTCCGGCCAATCACGGCGCCAGAGCCCGCAAACTCGGAAGAAGCATCGGGAAAGATGTCAGCGGTGTGCAGGTGCTGTTGCAGGGCTTCGTTCTAAGGTAAGTATTTCATAATGAGCTAGTATGCGATGTTCTATTATTTGGGCTAAAGCTCTTTAAATTGCTCTGTTGCATAGTGGAAAACTGTACTGTGCTCAGATGAATCGAAGTTTGACATTTCTTTTTTTTGGCAACCATGGGTGCCACGTCCTCCAGACTAAAGAGAGGGGTTATCAGCGCTCCATTCAAAAGCCTGCATCTCTGATGGTATGCGGGCGCATTACTGCATATGGAATGGGCAGTTTGCACACCTGGAAAGGCACTATCAATGCTCAGATATGTCCAGGTTTTGGAGCAGCATATGCTTCCATCCAGATGATGTCTTTTTCAGGGAAGACCTTGCATATTTCAGCAGGATGAAGCTAAACTACATCATCTTTGACAACAGCATGGCTTCATAGTAAAAGAGTCTGGGTGCTTAAAGGGGTTGTAAACCCTTGTGTTTTTTCACCTTAATGCATCCTTTGCATTAAGGTGAAAAAACTTCTGGCAGTGACCAGCCCCAAAAGGAAGAAAGATGAATTGCAGGAGAAAAAAGTTGTAACACCAATCTTCCCAAAACAAGTCAACGTGTGTTCAGGTCAATACCCAAGTGTAAGGTAGCTTGCTTGCCAAAAAGCTGTGACTGCTGTTAAGTCTCGCCCAGCACAGGGAATTAACAGTCTTCCCAAAACTTATAGGTATCCGGACCAGCCGATTTTCTAATGTTACTCAAAGATAAAAGATAAAAACTCCCATGGTGCAGTATATCAATTCAGATAATTTTTTAAAAGAAGAATTTTTACTTACAGCAGCAAAGTATCATAGCAGGCAGTTGTGTCACATAAAAGCCGCGGCGTATCTATTAGCTTCTCCCTATTTCCTAGAGCGTTCGTCTCACCACCGTCGCGAAAGCATAGCGTAACGACGTCACCGTCGGAGGCTCCACCCTACGCGTTTTGTCACGAGCGGACGTCTTCTGGGGATCGGACGAATGGATGTGTCATCATTACGGATGGTTTATATAAGCCTGCAGCGCCATTTTGACTACTGGCAGCCGGGACTAAATGGTAGACAAAGTATAGCAGCTCTTCCATTTTAAGTATTGGCTACTAATGGAAATAGGGGGATATAGAGACTAAATAGCATCACCATCTAGTGGCAAAAAAGAACATGTATAACTCAAAATGGATGGCGAACAGAAAGAGGGGAAGCATTGGAATATTAATAGTGACGCCGTCGGCTTGATGCAAACATGACAACGATGATGTAAACTGCTGAACGATGTTAGTAAGCTCCTGATATAACAATATTTATTAAGATAATACATAAAAAATACTTAAAATAGATATAATTAAATCTATATAAAAAAAGAAATAATAAAAGGACACAGATTTAAAAATAGTTCAGGACAATATTAAAAGGGACTGAGTCAAGAATTGTTAATAAAGCAATTTATATCCCAATCAACATTGAGGCCAAAAGGTACAAAACTTTTCATATTAAAAATCCATCTGGTCTCAAGTCTTGAAATGGATCTGACCATATTCGTTCCCCTCCAATGAGGGCGGATGGTATCGAGGGCCATAAACAATGTTCCTTTTAATTGTCGGTCATGATATTTATCATAGTGCCTAGACAAATTATGTTTTTTAAAACCTCGTTTAATGTTACCCACATGTTCAGCTAATCGTACATGTAGTTCTCTTTTAGTACGACCTATGTACTGTTTTGAACATGGGCATTGAATTATATAAACTACAAATTGTGTAGAACAAGTTATGAATGACTCGATATCATACGCTTTGTTAGTCACAGTAGATTGGAAGGCCTCACATTTATGCCCTCTAAAGGTGTTAATCTGGCAAATACTACATTTACGACATGGAAAAATTCCCTTCATTGATTGAAAAAAAGACAGCGCCTTTGGAGGGTCTATAACATTAGGGGCGATGTTGTGTCTCAAAGATGGAGCGCCCCTATATATTAAGACTGGCTGTTCTGGAATGACAGGGCCATGAACCCTATCATTTCGTAATAAGAAAAAAAAAAAGAAAGCAATAGATATTAGTGGTGTATTTAACTGAGCCAGGCACTCCTATCTGAAGGAGAGCAAAGAATTTTAAGTCAAGTTTTAAAGTTTGCTCCCCCACATACACTGAATAAGTTTGAAACGTTTATCGATGTGCATAAATTTATCTGGAAAATGAATATTAAAAGACACTTTATTTTGAACCCCATTTGGAACCGTAGCCAAATTGTTCATAGGGTACCCATTCAATCTGTTACCAATCTTATGGCTAGTTCTACCTCTCAGAACGGGATAATAGGAGATGCCAATGTCCCAATTCGACATACTAATCTCAGTAATGCTTCACTCTTTAACCCACCGGGCTTTATTGCCCCTTCAGTTCAGGTATTTAAAGAACTTGTACTTAAAGATTTGATAGCATTAAAGATGCTCAAAGTGAGAGGTACTAGTGAATTTCAAATGAGTGAACGTAATGACATAGTAATCTGCCCCGCTGACAAGGGGGGTGGTATTGTCATTTTGGACAAATCACAATATGTAGAGGAGATAAATTATTATCTGACCGCTCTACATATACCCCCCTTGCCTCTAATCCGACAGTTAGATTTAGAAAACAACTCTGTAATCTGATTACGGTTTTGAACAAGGATATCTTAATAAAAAAGAGAGAGCCCATCTAATCCCCATCCTCCCAAGGGTACCGGCTATTTACTATTTGCCTAAAATTCATAAAAATCTTACTAAACCTCCTGGCCGCCCCATCATAAGCGGTATAGACTTCGTAACTGCGAGGATTGGCAAATATGTGGACAGTTTTCTTCAACCATTGTTTGCTACTACTCCTGTTTATTTGCGGGATACTACGCAAATAATTAAATATGTTGGAGGGAAGGTTGCATTCTAGCGACGGCTGATATAGCCTCCTTGTATACCAATATATCCCATCAACATGGCTTTGAAGCGGTAGAGTTTTATCTACAAGATTTATCTTTATCTTCTTTGCAGAGAGATTTTGTTATGGAACTCCTGCGTTTTGCAACAAGCCACAATTACTTCTGGTTTGGTGGAGAATATTTTCTGCAAACCTGTGGTGTAGCAATGGGGGTTAAGTTTGCTCCAAGTCTAGCAAACTTATTCATGGCCCCGTGGGAACAGGAATGTATAGATAACAATCCCCCGAGAGAGCTACGGTTATGGAAAAGATATATTGATGACGTGTTTATTGTATGGAAGAGGGATCTGCCCTCCCTTGAAGCGTTCTTTCTCAAAATTAAACCAGAATGATAGGGTCATCTCTTTGCAATATGAGGCAAGCCAGACACAAATCCATTTTCTGGATTTGAATAATATGGTTAAAGATGGTCGTCTCATTACTAGTACTTAAAGGGACTGACCGCAATTCTTTTATTCCTTTAACTAGCTGCCATCATAAATCATGGCTAGCTGCTGTCCCCAAAGGACAGTTTCAGCGTATCAGGCGAAACTGTACTGAAATCTCTGACTTTTACCAACAAGCAGTAGTGCTGAAACAGAGATTCTTAAGTAAAGGATACCAAGAATGTGAAATTGATAAAACTATTGCTAATGTCGCAGCTATGGATAGGAGCAATATGCTCAGTAGGAAGAGGGAAAACCATACGACATCTGACAAATTTGGGTGGTTGATGATTACCCGTTACGCTAACCAGCATTTCTCCATAAAGGAAATTCTCAAAAAACATTGGGGCGTATTACGAAATGATAGGATTCTTGGCCCTGTAATTCCAGAACAGCCGATCTTAGTGTATAGAGGCGCTCCATCTTTGAGACACAATATCGCCCCTAATGTTATAGACCCTCCAAAGAGACGTGCACTCCCTCTCTGCACGGGGTCCCGGCTCTTGATTGGATAGATTGATAGCAGCACAGCCATTGGCTCCCGCTGCTGTCAATCGAATCCAGTGACGCGGGGGCGGAGCAGAGTCCTGCATTCGTGTCTATGGACGCAAATGCTGGACTCGGGAGCATGCCCGCAAGGTAAGGCCCCCCCCCTGAAAGCTCTTGACCTAGGGGGTGCAAAATTAACTGCACAGTGGAGGTAAGTATGAGATGTTTAAAAAAAAAAAAATGAAGCTTTATAATCGCTTTAACTTGCCTGCCTGCAGTCCGCACCTTTCATCAATTGAAAATATTTGGAACATCTTGAAATGAAAAATACGACAAAAAAGCACCCAGGACTGTTGAGCAGTTAGAATCATATATCAGGCAAGCCTAGGACAGCATTCCTCTCCCAAAACTTCAGCAACTGGTCTCCACAGTTCCCAGATGTTTAGAGGGGATGCTACACCGTGGTAAACATGGCCCTGTCCCAACTTTAAGACGTGTTGTTGCCATTAATTTTAAAATTGCCTTATTTTTTTCTTGTAATGATACATTTTCTCAGTTTAAACATTTTATGTTTTCTATTGTGAATAAAATATGGGATGATGAGCATCGCATGTCATTGCCTTATGTTTTTATGTAATTTTTACACAGCGTTCCAACTTTTTTGGAATTTGAGTTGTATATTTTAATTGAAAACAATTTTTTTTTAATACACAATAATCATTGAGGCTATTGATTTTGTGCATTTTCTCTTCCTTCCCCCTTTCAGGCACATATTTTTTTTCAACATTATTCACTGAAAAATGTCTGCCTTTCTTTGGATATAATCGTGTGCATGCTGGGGCAACATTAAAAACTAGTAACTTGACAGCCAGCTTGGTTAAATATATAATATGACCTCTACAGAAGAGGAACCTATTTAGTTCTTCGTATCCACATTTACTTATACTTTTGTGGATAAGTAGAGATTATCCAGTCCTTTTGAGAGCTCAAACTGTAGATGCCAAGTCGGTCTATTAATGAATCCAACAAGCAATATCTGGGACACCTAATGTACTAAATTATGTAATTTATTAGAGTACTAACAGAGTGATAAATTGTGTTTCAAGGCAAAGTCCTACATTAGATATACTGCAGCAAAGAGTCTGTTTCTGCATCTTTAAGTTTATTTTTGAGTCAGCGAAAAAACACTTCTGAACTTGATGAATCACTTCTGCCGAGACTTGTTAGTGCTTCATGCATGGTGAAATTGTCACACAGCTATTGCTACCTTTTATTAGTGGCTGCAGTTGTACACTTCCAAATGTGAGTGAAAATTCAGCCACTTGGGCTGAGCATTTGTACTTTAAGTACATATGTGCTTCAGTTCACTTGCTTTTCCCTTGACATGACTGACTACCTCCAAAATTCTGCATGAATTTGTTGTAAAGCAATATTTTTTAGGTCTTGATTATTTTGTTTTCATTCACAGGGAGCAGTCATCCCAGGACCACCATTTTTATTTGGAGCCGTTGCTGTTCTTCTTGCTTTCATGGTGGCCTTGTTCATACCTGAACACAGCAGTCACTCCACCAAAAATAATGCTGGTGGAAAACACACCATTAGTAGCAATCCACAGACAAATAACCCAGACCGCAGCAGTGACGAGGATATAGAACCACTGTTACAAGACACCAGTGTGTGACTGTTTTCCGAGTTCTCCCTTGATGACACTTCAGGGAGAAAGCTAAGCGAATGTACCAAACTCTGCTGAAAATAATGAACAGAAAAACAGAAACATTTCTACATTGGACCTCCATGCAGACACTAGGAAGTCTGTCACTGTTTTATTTTATTTCTTGTCTAAAATATTGGTCAATGTTACCTATTCACTGCATGGGAGGTTGCATGTGTAGCAGAAATCTCCAGCAGTAAAGCAGCTAAAGGTTTGAGATTGTGATTTATTTTTGTTTATGCTACCTCAAACCTTGTCATTGCATTTTATATTGACTGTTGGGGAAAAAAATAGATATTGCGGTGACGAAGCATTGACCTCTGAAAAGGTACCATATGCAATGAGAGCTGGTGTTTTGATACACCTTACAGTGCCTGCTAGTACATTTCCATTCTTTTCTTTGTTGGAGAAAGGTGGGAGAAGACTTGGTTTTGCCTTTCTTGCTGCATATTCTGAGTAGCCTTGTCTTCTGGACTGCAGTTATCAATAATCTGTTTACAGAGACACTTGTCTTATGACGAATACGCTGCTGCAGGAATTTCCAAACCACCATTCTCTCTTAACCAGCAAACCATCAGACATATCTTGATAATTCTTGGTAGGTCAGAACAATCAAACTGCAGCTGTATTTGCCCAGTAGCTAAACCTGTATGTTAAAGCCTACTTCAGCTGAACTTGATATTGTAAGGCAAAGAAAGTGACTTCATCAGCTTTGTAAATAGTATTTATTACTTTTTGTTACATTATGTTTGTACACATTTTTCCATTTGAGTCCTTGGGGACTATTCCAAAATGGCTTGTTGGTGTGATGGAAGTGTAGGTACAGCTGCTTTTACAGAATGTTTGTCATAGCAAATATCAATATAGAATGTTTCACCACCATACAGCAAGCACATTTTCAACAATTCCTTTGGGCTAAAAAGATAGATCAAGACCTACTTTAAGAATAGATAGTCTATTTAATTTACAAGGTTTATTATTCAATGCACTGCCTTTTGAATATCAAATTTGTCTGAGTAAGAAGTCAAGCTTTAACTATTTTCTTTATTCTTTAGTATGTTGTCCTTTTCATCTGTGTTTAGTATGTTGCCATGTTCTCAGTCTTATCAAGTGTTTATTTACACAGAAAATGATTACATATATCTAAAAATGTCACAAAAAATCTAGCAGCAGCATACAACAAAGCCTGGTAATGTAATATCTAATGAAATGATGACAAAAGTGTGTTTGCTATAAGGTGCTTTCTTGAATTTTCTAGCTGCTTAACAAAAAAACTAATTTGATTAGCTAATATGGGCAGTTTTTATACATCTTTCCCCAATGTGCTGTCACATATATTGCACACAAAAATAGAGCAGACAACTGGTACATTGACTTGCCTAAATACAGAACATGCAATTGCCCCTTGCGTTAATTATGACATTGTTTCAATCAGCTAAGGTATTATAAAAAAAAAATCTCCAGCATCGGCCCAAAACTGGCTAAAATAATACAACAAATCTCTTTAACAAATCTCTTAATAAAACATATTAAAAACATAATATTGGTATTTTGCAGAGGTACATTTAATCAAGAAGCCGAAAAACTATTCTGGTCTGGCAACCAGCCTTTTACAAGTTAGCTGTATATTGGTTTACTAGAAACAGATAGGCCTTTCATTGATATATAAGAATTAGTAATCCATTTACAGTAAAAAATAAATGGAGGTTTTCTCATACTTTCTACAAACGAGTTAATACCCTAAAAAATGTAAACCGTTTTAACAGTAACAATATTTCAATGGTGTGGGAGGAAGTAAGAGAAAACTATATATATTTTTTTATATTTGCTTGAGAAGGCTGTTTCTTCAGGGGGATTGTCATATTTTTTTTTTTTTTGAGAATGCATTGTAAAGAGTTTATAGAGAATCGCTGTAAAGAGTTTGTAACCGAAACAGCCAAATATCATTGTTTACATAGAATACCAGGCAGAAAAGTCCTGATTCAGGTCTTTTTTTGCACTGCAATCTAAAGGTGGGGGGATGTCTGTAAGGGCACAGGGTTTTTCCTAAAACAAAAAGTGCACAGGACCAGCTAAGGCAGGCCATATATTATGCAATTTTCTTTCCGTCAACACTGGTTAAAGGAAAGATAATTGCTTGATTCCCCATTAATAGTGTTGGTGCAGCACTATTGTGTATTGCCAGCAGGGAGCGCGAGTCTTCAACACCTGGAGAATACAGTGATCACTGCTGGCTGCTATAGCTGCAGGCAGTGATCTGGTGAAAAAAATAAAAACCTGACAGGTTGGTTGTACTGAAGTCCTTCAATAGATCAACTTCAGTGCAACCAGCCTGCCCACAGATGGATCGAAATTTAGCGGGTTCCTGCCCAGTCTATGCCCAGTTTTAGACTGATTGTCCTGTGTGCTGTCATCAGGTTTCAAAATAAAATTCTCAGTAGTGCTGTTTTGGCACACAAGCTACTATTATGAGTTTAATTTATTGGTTTCTGTGGCGTATTTTCAGTTTTTAGTGCACAATTTGAGTTGTATCACCATAATAAATTTTTTATATGACTCCATTTTTGCATACTTGTTGCACCCTATTTTCATTATGGTATTTCTTTAGCAAATTTGCAATTCTCCTTGTAAGACAAAAGCTTGAAGTCTGCATCCCAGCTGAACTCCTGTTGTATTAAAATTAATAAGAGAAAACACATGAATGTATTTTCAGTCAGTTTGAGCAGAATTATAGTCTAGAATAAGAGGAACAGTAAAGCACAATTGCTGTGCAGCAGTATACAGTCCCGGCTAAAGCATTGCTACCCCTCCACATTGTCCCAATGATTTCCTCACAATCAACACAGTTTGCTGTAAAAAAAAGTTGAAGCAAACAAAAGTGTATGACACCTGCCATGCTTTATTACATAAGGCAGTGGTTCTAAACCTTAGTCCTCAAGTACCCCCTAACAAGCCATGTTTTGGGAATTTCACTTAATAAAATAAAATATCTGTCCAAAATACCAAACCATTGACTCTGATTTAAAGCACCTGTGCAAGATGAAGGAAAACCTGCAAACATGGCTTGTTGGGGGTATTTTGGGGGTATTTGAGGACTGAGGTTGAGAACCACTGACATAAGGCATAGAGCAGACACTTTGCTCTTACTGATTATTGTTGTAAAAAATAAATACATTTGCATGGACAGAATGCCTAGGTCCCCAGCCTAATATTTTGTATTATAGAAATTTAAGGCAATAATGAGATTTTTTTTTTTAAATTTTTTTTATTGCTCTAGCAATTTGTCGCACTCTTCTTCAGCAATCTGCTCCAGTTGTCTTAGGTGTAATGCTTAGCTTCTAACTGTAAGTTTCAGCTGTTTGCAAAAATGTGCTTTTGGATTCAGATCAGGATTCAAATGACCACTTTAGAATAGTATGTTTTGGCCATTATCCTGGAGGACTATGGTGGAGCCATGTTTATAATACTGGAAATTATACTCTAGAATGTCTTGATAACCTTTTGATTACATGATACCTACCATGCACAGATTCAAAGGAATCTGGTGTTGGAGGCAACAAACTCCCAATTTTTTTTCTGTCCAAAACATTCTTCCTGTAGACTTTATATAGCGGCGGTATCTTAATGTTGCTTGGTCCTGTGGAGTGTGTATATATATATATATATATATATATATATATATATATATATATATATATATATATATATATATATATATATATATATATATATATACTGGAGTAATTTGGGGTTAAAGGACATGCCTCTATTTTAGCACTTTAAAATCACCTCTGTAATCACAAATTATTCAAATGCTTGCTCTATTTCCATTTGAATGTATGTTTTAAGGCTTTGGACATATGAAAGTACAGCCCTCACCAGCTTTGTTATTTAGGAAAGTCCTAATTGCGATTTAACTTCAAAGTGATGCATTTGGATGAAGGCAATGTGTCGGCAAACATCCGTGTGTGCTACTTAACATTTAAAGGGGTTGTAAACCCTCGTGTTTTTTCACCTTAACGCATTAAGGTGAAAAAACACCTGGCAGTCACCGGACCCCCAGCCCCCCTGTTTTACTTACCTGAGCCCCTTCATCTCTCGTTCTCCCTCTCTTCACAGGGTCCCTGTTCTTCATTGGATAGATTTATAGCAGCACAGCCATTGGCTCCCGCTGCGGTCAATCAAATCCAAGGATACGGGGAGCGGGGCCGAGTTCGGCATTCGTGTCTATGGCCGCAACTGCTGGACCCGGGAGCGTGCCCGCAAGGTAACCCCCTCGGGAGAGCACTTCTCTGAGGGGGTTATCTGATGCGGGGAGGAGCCGCGAGAGCTGCCGGGTACCCCAGAAGAGGATGTTCGGGGCCACTCTGTGCAAATGAAATGCACAGTGGAGGTATGACCTGTTTGTAAAGGATCGTTTTTTATTTTTTTTAAACAATCACTTTAAGTTCACAAATGTTGATTTCTAAAGGCTTGGGGCCCTCTTTCGACCTCTTGCCTTAGTGACAAGTATAGCTTTCAGTTTAAAGAAAGTTGCTGTAGGCAAGCTCATCTCCAAATTCAAAATGGAAAATGTGTGGCCGTAGTTTGAAGCCCAGTGCAATAGCCATGTAGGTAAGGACACGGCTATTCTGTCGGTAGGTAATGATGTTGACTTACCAGATTCCAGCTAGCTTTTTATTTTGAATGTTTGGTGGAATTAATTTTTGCTGATGGAATTTTCACTAAACATGTAAGCAAAAGAGTTGCTTGTGTTAGAGTAAGGGCTTATGTACATGAACAAAGGCAGCATGCATTCAAGTGTATTCAAGATGATTGAAATGAGTTCCTTCTAAGCGCTTTCTATCTGAATTTTTGTTTCCATTAACTAATATGGGGAGATGCAGTTGTGACGCAAAAATCACTCATGTACACAAGCCTTTGGCTTTAAAAACATGGCAGCAGCTCATTACTATGAGATTTAAAGCTACATCTTCAAACTTGCTTCTAAAAAATAAAAAGGATCCTCCATATTGGGGCCAGTAAATAAAAATTTTAAGTTGTATCCTATCTATCTATCCTATCTATCATGATATTATAGAGCTTTCATTAAGATTCGTGGATAAATATGTAAAGGTTTCAGTAGCTTTATCAGAGCTGACGACACTTAAATTGGAATGGCAGACATTTTTCTTAATTTTTAGGTAGAGTGGGGGAGGGCTAGAATCTCTGTTGTGGTTTTATTGCTGTGGGCCTCTTTTGGTTAGTTTTCCCCCCACCTATCCTGTTGTATAAGCCTATGTTCACACTAATGCAGTGCGAGAAACGCCACAATCCATGCGCGTTTTCTACACTGCCCTACCTGCAATCCGCTGCAGTTGGCAGTATGATAACGACACCCCAAACGCAGGTTGCAAATGCAGCATGTTTGCCTGCACCAGATGGCATATTACAAAACTACCATGCTATCTGGTTGTGGTGCGGCTCCAAAAAAAAAAAGTGCATGCACGTCTTTGGTGCAATTTGAGCCCATTCAAAATAAATGGGCTCACATAGTATCGCAATGAATTGCACAGGATTGCGGCACAGTTCCTGTGTGAATCACATGTGGTTCATAGTGTGAACCAAGGCAAAAAAGTAGGGGCAGATCTTTCCACCAGTAACGGACAGCAACAAATATTTATTTATTTTTTTTTATTTGAAATTCTTTTTTTTAAAATCTTTTTTTGTTTATTAAAAAGTAAACATGCAATATAAAAAGAGTGATATATATCAGTTTCTGTGCAGGTTTGGGTTATTTCTACATTGATGTTTGAATGTCATCACTATACCTTGTATTTATGGTTTAACGCATACAATGCTAGGTACTATGTATGACTGCTTATGCTTTATTTTTAATTTTAATTGCACTTTACCTGTTAGTGTTAGGGTTCTATATTAATCACACAATGACAACATTCCTTATTTAAGGAGGCTTCCAAATACAATACAGGTAAATGCTAATTGCATTTTGCCTAGTTTCTAGTTCTCTGTCCAAATATTAAGGTCACCTCATTTATTACACCCCAGCCTTAACTGCTATGTAGTGTGTGTCAGGCACAAATCATAGCTGTCATTACTGAATCTCTTCCTACACTGCTTTGCTGAAAGGAATATGCAGATTACGAATTTCTTTTTTTATAAGTCAATCTTAGGGCACTTTGTCACATCTGTTTAAATGAATAAAAGTCTACATGTATTTTTCTGAAACAGACATAAACCATGAAAATAAAAGAACATAATTAACGGAGCACTGCTTTTAATGTTTTATATGTAGATATTTGTAAGAAACATTTTCCCTACTGAGAGGCTGTGTATATCTTGTATTTATAACTGTAACAAGATTCTTGACAGAAAAAAAATATACTGCTTTTATATAAAGGATTATCTATGAATGAAATAGGTTTGTTTTTTTGTTTTTGTTTTTCTTTCTTCTTTATATATATATTTTGAGATGTTCTTCAAAAGCGGTAACATACAGTACCTTTTTTTGTAATATGCGTTTGGTTTTTATGTTAACAAAGATCATGATGCATAATAAATGGGCGTATTTACTGATTTTACTTGTATTTGAAGTGTGGAGACTTTTTAAGTGCTATATTTATGTAACATTGTGTTGGTGGGTTACACATACGCTCAGGCTTTCTTTCCTTTTTTTTATAACATAGTAACACAAAGAGTGAAGTGAATGCAGCCGGTCTGTAATCCATTTTGGTGTTATAACTGTATACTAACAAAGGTGAATTCTAACTGCAGTACTCTAGTGCAGCCTTTCTCAACCAGCGTGCCATGCCTTCTGGATTCCTTAGGGGTGCCTTTACAAAATGCCTAAAAATTGCCCAAAAATTGACAACAAGCTGATGAGTGGATCACGCTTTTAATGTTTTTTTTTTTTTTTTTTTTTTTTTTAATGTTTTTTTTTTTTTTACACAAAGCCACAGGTTTTCATTCTGTAGCATATTACAACCATGGGCACCGTGTGGGCCAGCTGCTGGCTTGAAAATGTCCTTGTTTGCCCCCTTCCCCTCTTTAAGCACTGTGGTTAGGTTAGTTGAGTTAAGGAGAGGAACTGAGGGAGAACACAAATGTTAGACTACTAGTCAATACCTATGGGCAAAGGTATATTGCTTTTGTAAAAATTAATTGCCTATAATGTTGGGTGGTCCATGTGTGTGGATGGTGCTGCGTTGTGTAAAACGATTACATTTTAGTATGGGGTGCCTCAAGAATGTTTGTTCATCATTTTAAAAAGGGTGCCTCAACTGAAAAAAAGGTTGAGAAACACTGCTTTAGTGTACTATACACATCCTTATTGCTTGACTTGCATTCAGGTATTAACCAAAGTCAAACTCCACAAACTGGAGCTGGAAGACACCTCTTATGAAAAAGCAGATTTGATATGCACTACATGATGTGTTAGAAATCTGTTGGTAACCTACAGCGCTGCTTGTTGGTTTCCCGTCTGCAATATTGCAAAAAAAAAAAAAAAAATGAAATATATATATCTACTCACCAGACCACTTTATTAGGTACACCTGTTCAATCACATGGCGGCAACTCTATGCATTTAGGCATCTAGATGTGGTAAAGATGACTTGCTGAAGTTCAAACCAAGCATCAGAATGAGAAAGAAAGGGGACTTAAGTGACTTTGAGGCTGGGTTCACACTGGTGCGTTGTTGGACATTGCATGTGGTTCGCACCGCACTGCAGATCACATGCGATGTCTGTGCGATACAAATTCAGCCACACATTGTACGGCTGAATTCACCGATTCCTGCACCATTTTAAAGTTAGCACTGTGATATACGAGCCGATCTAGGGGTGTCATTAACCTTCTTTTGACACCCGCAGCCATTCGCATAGGGCAGTGTCAACTACCTGCGAGTTCTATGCAATTTGGAAACCGGCACTGGAATCGCACGGGTTCCCGCATCGCGGTAGTGTGAACCAAGCCTAAATGTTGCATGGTTGTTGGTGCCAGGCGGGCTGGTCTGACTATTTTAAAAACTGCTGATCTACTGGGATTTTCACACACAACCATCTCTAGAGTTTACAGGGAGTGGTCCGAAAAAGAGAAAATATCCACTGTGCGGCAGTTGTGAGGATGAAAATGCCTTGTTGATGTCAGAGGAAAATTGGAGGACTGGTTCGAGATGATATGCAACATTAACTCAAATAACCACTCGTTGCAACCAAGGTATGCAGAATGCCATCTCTGAACATCAAACCTTGAAGCAGAAGATTGCACCGAGTGCCACTCCTGTCAGCTAAGAACAGGAATCTGAGGTTTCAATTCGAACAAGCTCACCAAAATTGGACAATGGAAGATTGGAAAAGCATTGCCTGGTCTGAGTCTTGATTTCAGCCGTGACATTCAGATGGTAGGATCAGAATTTGTCGTTAACAATATGAAAGCATGGATCCATTCTGCCTTGTATCAACGCTTCAGGCTGGTGGTGTAATGGTGTGGGAGATATTTTCTTGGCACACTTTGGGCCCTTTGGTACCATTTAAGCATCGTGTAAATGCCATGGCCTACCTGAGTATTGTTGTTGACCATGTCCATCCGTTTAAGACTACAGTGTACCCATCTTCTGATGGCTACTTCCAACAGGATAATGCACGAAGAATTAGGGCAGTTCTGAAGGCAAAAGTGGATCCAACCCTGTACTGGCAAAGTGTACCTAATAAAGTGGCTTGTGTGTATAGATTAAGGCAGTCTCAATACCAAAAATAAAAAAATAAATAAAAAACCACAACAAAAGACAAAGTTAAAACAGAATGCTAATGTTGCTAAATAAGTACTAATGGAAAGGCTCCACAACTGCATGTTGGACTGTAGTTGCACTTATGCCGTGTACACACGGGCGGACTTTTCGGCATTAAAGGTCCGACGGACTTTCGAACGAACTTGCCTACACACGATCACACCAAAGTACGACGGATTCGTACATGATGACGTACGATTGGACTAAAATAAGGAAGTTGATAGCCAGTAGCCAATAGCTGCCATAGCGTCGGTTTTCGTCCGTCGGAGTAGCATACAGATGAGCGGATTTTTCGACCGGACTCAAGTCCGTCGGAAAGATTTGAAACATGTTTTAAATCTAAAATCCGTCTGTTTTTCACCCGAAAAAAGTCCGCTGCAGGTCCGATGAAGCCCACACACGGTCGTATTGTCCGGATTCGTCCCGTCGGACCAGTCCGGTCAAAGTCCGCCCATGTGTACACAGCATTAGACTGCATTAGCACTTTACTGTAGTTGACATTTCATGCATGATGGTGGATTGGATTGGAAATTGTCACTATATTGATAATGCCACATGGTCCTGCAACTCTGGCCACCCTGTGTGAGGGAGCTTTTCATAGTGGCTGTGAATTCCTGGAGCCACAACCTCACCCACAGGCTCCTATGGCTCAGTCGTTGTTGTCACTCTCCTTACCCCTGCTGCAGCTGCTCACTGACAAGGGGGGGATCTGAAACTACCAGATTAATAATAGGTAAGTACACAGATCTATTTTACACATGGTATGCATTATAGGTTAGAGGACAAGAAAACATTTTTAGCAGTAGTGTTAGGCTTTCCTTCCACTTTGAGCAAGCTTTTAGTCTTTCAGTATCTCTAGGTTCCTGTCATTACATTCTTAAGGCTTGGTTCATATATATGCGAATCAGATGCCTTTTGAACAGTATCTGATTCGCATAACGTGAGCCGGCAGCCTTCTCAAAGCAGGTAAGGTGGTTTTAAAAAGAGTTCTAAGCGATTTTGGGTCATGTTCAGGTGCGATTTCAGGTAAAATAACAGAAATCGCTCTGGACTCTCGCACTAAAACCACAGCTGCATATGTGTGAACCCAGCCTTATCCTTAAACACTTAAAGGGCAGCTCTAGGCTAATGAAAAAAAAAGTATCCCTGCAGGTTTAGGGTCCATTCGCACCAGATGTGGTGGGACTGTGCTGGGCGGTTATTCCAGCGCAGTCCCACTACTTGACCAGGCAAAATGCCTTGTCTCATGTGCCTGGTTTACAGTTGTGTGCGGGCACAATGCGCTGAAAAAAGTAGTGCATACACTGTTTTTCTGAGCTCAGCCCTTCCTTCTCTGAGCTGGCCGCTCAGCTGTCAGCTTATTGCCAGCTCCTATCTCTCCACAGTGACTCACCTGTTGATATCCTGCTCGTCAGTCCTGCCTATTTAAGCGGTCCATCCCTGGTGATCTCTGCCTTCACCTTGGTCAACATCAGAGACTCCTGCGTTCCTGTTAAAGACTTGCTTTGCTGACATTCCTTCTGGCTCCAGATCCTGCTTGCTGTTCCACTATGCTGTTTCCTGGCTTCCTGACTTTCAGGCTTGTCTGACTATCCATTCCGGTTACCGAACTTTGGCTATGTTTTGACT
Organism: Lithobates clamitans; assembly: GCA_037952925.1. Taxonomy (NCBI): domain Eukaryota; kingdom Metazoa; phylum Chordata; class Amphibia; order Anura; family Ranidae; genus Lithobates; species Lithobates clamitans. The sequence continues at coordinate 4,773,268 of JBBGZY010000264.1, read as the reverse complement.
ACGTTTGTTCTATTCACTTTTACTATTAAACAAGTGTGATTTACCTGTATTTTTGTCTGTCTGATTCATGGTTTCTGACAGACGAAGGCCATGAATTCAGAAGATGCAGTCAATCCACTTGTTGGTAATATTTTTTCCAGATTGGATGAGCAGAAGCCCCACATGGATCAGTTTGCCATGGCGCTACAAACGCTCCTGAGTCGCAAGGCTCACCTGGAATCGCCCACTGTGGCTGCTCTGGTACAACCTGTGTTGCAGGCCATCCCTGCTTCTGTTCCAGTCTCTGTGCAGGCACCCGCCTTGAGTATTACCTCTATAAGAGGTATGTCTGGTTCCGCTCCGCTTCCCCAGTAATTTGGGTGCGGTCCAGTCCAATGCAGAGAGTTTCTCAACCAGGTTGAGATATACTTTGAGATGCTGCCCCAGGCGTTTCCCGCGGACAGAAGCAAAGTAGGTTTTGTGATATCTTTGCTTTCTGAGAGAGCCTTGGCCTGGGCAAACCCTCTATGGGAGACACAAAAACCTGTTGTCTTGAGTTAACCTGAGTTTGTGGCTTCTTTTAAAAGGGTATTTGACTTTCCCGCATGCTCCGCTTCTGCTGCCAAGTGCCTCCTGTCCATCAGAGTACGAGAACTGCCGATTACGCCATTGAAATTCCGTACTCTGGCAGCAGAGGTTGCTTGGAACAATGAGACCCTCGTGGCTGCTTTTTCTCATGGTCTCTCGGATACCATCAAGCATAAGATGGCAGCCCAAGATATGCCCACTGAGCTGGAGAAGTTGATCACGTTTGCCATCCTCATTGACGCCAGACTCAGAAAGGCTCTTTTAAGGAGCGCTTACGGAAGCCTCCTGTACATTTGTCACCGAGCTTTGCAGTCCCACCTTTGCCTCCCTCAACTCCCATGCCTCCTGGTACCGAGTCGGTCAGTAAAGATGAACCCATGCACTTGGGCTTCACGCATCTCTCTGTGGATGAGAGCTCCCTTTAGGAGGAGGGAGAGATTGTGTCTGTATTGTGGCCAAGCAGGTCACTTTTTGAAGTCTTGTCCTACCCGTCCAGAGGACGCCCGAAGGTCCTGTAACGGACAGACCTTAAGTGGCATTGTTTCGTCCCCAGTTATCCAGAAGGATAAGCCCCTGGTTTTGGTTACCTTTTCTTAGGCTGAGTTGTCCGTCGAGATACAGGCTCTAATCGACTCTGGGGCTGCAGGCCTGTTCATTGATTCTGCCTTTGTATCGAAGCACTCGATTTCGCTGCAGCTGCGTGATGCTCCACTTGCCATTGAGGCTCTTGACGGGAGACCTCTACAGCCTGCCCATGTGATTTATGAGACTGTTTCATTGTCCATGGCCGTAGGGGCTCTTTACCATGAGATAATCCAATTCCAAGTTATTTCCTCACCTAAGTTTCCGCTGGTTATATGGCAACAGAGGCACAACCCCTCTTTTGATTGGCTCCGTGCTGAGGTTCTCTCTTGGTCACCACAATGCATTAAGACATGCTTCCAGAAGGTAGCCAAGGTCCTGTGCACCTCTTCACTCTCCTCCCTGCTGGAAGAATACCACGATTTTAGCGATGTCTTTGACAAAGGTTGAGATGGTAGTTTGCCTACACACCAGTCGTATGATTGTGCAATTGACCTTCAACCTGGTGCCATACCCCCTCGTGGCCAGGTTTACCCTTTGTCGCTCTTGGAGGATAAGGCCTTGGAGGAGTATGTTGCAGACGCACTTTCTCGAGGTTTCATCCGCAGATCCTCGTCATCTGCTGGTGCTGGTTTCTTTGTGAAGAAGAGTAAGAGTGGTGAACTGAGACCTTGTATTGATTATAGGGGTCTCAATCGTTTCACGATTAAGAATGTCTATCCGATTCAGTCGATTACGGAGTTATTTGGTCCCCTTAAGGGAGCAACGACAGTGCTCCCGACCCATGGGTTTACGTCCTCTGCAGCCTTTTTTTTGGCTTTGCCAACTATTATTGGAATTTTATTCGTAACTTCTCATCTCTGGTCAAGCCCCTGACTGATATAACTAGAAAGGACGGTAACCCACAGAGTTGGTCTCGAGTCCATTAAGGCCTTTGAGAGTCTCAAGGCTGCCTTTGTTTCTGCTCCTGTGTTGGCACATCCTCATCCTACGTTACCTTTTATCCTTAAGGTTGATGCTTCTGAGACTGGAGTTGGCGCCCTTCTGTCTCAACGGCCTGCCTCTGAGAGCGGTATGCATCCTTATAGCTAATTTTCCAGGAAATTGTCACCTGCGGAGTGCAATTATGAGATTGGTGACAGAGAGCTGTTGGCAATCATTTTAGCCCTGAAAGAATGGAGACATCTCCTCGAAGGTGCCACTGTGCCAGTTCTCATTCTTACTGACAATAAGAATCTCACATTCTTGTCTGAGGCTAAATGCCTCTCTCCCAAAGGAGCGCAATGGGCTCTTTTCTTGTCTAGTTTCAATTAAATTGTCTCATTCTTAGGCAGTACTAAGAATGTAAGGGCTGACGCTTTGTCACGACAATCTTCCTCCACTTCCAAAATGGATTCGGTTGCGGTTCCTGTGATTCCTCCTGATTGTATTCTGGCTACGGTTCGCACCAGTCTCACTTCTCCTTTGGGTGACAAAATTCTTGCTGCTCGGGTCCATGCTCCTCCTGAGAAACATTGTGACCGCTGCTTTGTCCCAGAGAGTCTCCGTACTGTCATGCTCCAGACTTGCCATTCTCTCAAGGCTGCTGGCCACCCTGGGAAGAATCAACTCTTTTAGGCCATTTCCCAACAATTCTGGTGGTCTAGTCTACATGCTGATGTAACCGCCTTCGTAGCTGCCTGTTCCATGTGTGCTCAGAGTAAGACTCCACTGCACCTTCCAGTGGGCCTCCTACAACCCATACTCAATGGAGAGAGTCCCTGGACCCACCTTTCTATGGATTTCATTATGGAGTTACCCAACTTCCAGGGCAACACAGTTATCCTTATGGTGGTTGACCGATTTTGCTCAGATCTTTCGCTTACATGGGCTACCTAAGGTGATTGTCTCGGACAGGGGTAGTCTGTTTGTATCCCGTTTCTGGCGAGCCTTTAGTGCACAGCTGGGAATTCAGCTTGCTTTCTCCCCTGCGTATTGCCCACAGTCTAATGGGGCCGCAGAACGAGCCAATCAGTCCTGGGAGCAGTTCCTACGTTGCTATATTTCTGACCATCATAACTGGTCAGACCTCTTACTGTGCGGAGATCGCTCACAATAGTGTCTTGAATTCTGCTTCCCGATTGTCCCCGTTTATGGCGAACTATGGTTTCCAACCTTCCATGTTGCCTGACTCATTTGTGCTGCAGAGTATTCCTGCGTTAGAGGAGCATCTCTGAGGTCTTCGTTCCACTTGGCCATGCTGACCGCAGACGCCTGCCTGCAACCTCCTATCAGGTTGGGGACAGGCTGTCCTCTCGCAACCTCCGACTTTGTGTTCCCTCTCTGAAGGGAACACCTCGGTTTATTGGGCTTTTCCATATTCCTCACAGGATTAACCCAGTGGCTTACGCATATTGGAGGGAAGGTCTAATGCGTATTTCAAATGTATTTCATGTCTCCGTATTAAAACCTTTGTACAGGTTGAGAACCATTAGAAGTATGAAGTACAGTCCATTGTTGACTCCTGTAGGTTCTGTGGGCACTATCGGTACCTGGTGCATTGGAGAGGGTACGGGCTGGAGGAACGCTCTTGGGTCTCATCCTCGGACGTACATGCCCCTGTCGTCCTCCGTAATTTCCAAAGACGTTTTCCCCTCAAGCCTGGTGGTCCTCTGAGGGGGAGGGGTCATTAAGGAGGGGGTACTGTCAGGGCTGGGCTCAGCCCTTTTATCTCTGAGCTGGCCGCTCAGCTGTCAGCTAATTGCCAGCTCCTATCTCTCCACAGTGACTCACCTGTTGATGTTCTGCTTGTCAGTCCTACTTAAGCCGTCCAGCCCAGACGATCTCTGCCTTCGCCTTGGTCAACATCACATCTCCTGACTTCCTGTTAGACTTTCTGGCTGACATTCCTTCTGGCTCCAGATCCTGCTTGCTGTTCCACTACGCTGTTCCCTGACTTGTCTGACTATCCGTTCCGGTTACTGAACTTTGGCTATGTTTTGACTACATTTACTTTTATTATTAAACAAGTGTGAATTACTGTACTTCTGTCTCGGTCTTATTCATGGTTTCTGACAGATACATAATATATGGGAAATTTACTGATTTTACATAAAGCAGCCTGCATATTTTCTCGGTATACGGAGAAAATAGCTTTTTGATTGAGGCACAAGAGAAGATTGAATACCAAGAAAATAGAAGTTATTGCATTAATAGGTCAATACCTAAGAAGAAAGTAGCAGACCCCACATCTGGGTCTAGAGATAGTTTTATATCTCAAATCATTCTTTTTTTTTTTTTTTTTAGAAATTAAGTCTTACCTAATTATTATTATTATTATTATTATTATTATTATTATTATTATTCTTTTTTTTTAATGCTATAATCTTTAAAAAAAAGCTCTCAACAATGGCTGTGAATTTCCTGGTGCCCTGACTTCACCCATTGGCTCCTAGGGCTCAGTTGCGATCAGAGCTCCCTCCTCTCCCCTGCAGCAGCTCACTGATACAGAGGAACGCGCATATGTGGATTACTGTACAACACTTTACATAGGTTTTCCAAACAGTTACAGTATCTCTCAAAAGTGAATACACCCCTTGCATTCTTGTAAATATTGTATTCTATCTTTTCATGTGACAACACTGAAGAAATGACTTTGCTACAATGTAAAGTAGTGAGTGTACAGCTTGTAAAACAGTGTAAATTTGCTGTCCCCTCAAAATGACTCAACACACAGCCATTAGGCCCATTTCACACTGGCGGTGGGTGCGTGAGCGGTAAAGCGGCGCTTTACCATCAATTTCGCGGCACTGTTCGGGGGGGTAAAGGCGCCCCACTAGCGGCCGAGAAAGGGTTGAAACCACCGCAAAGCGCTGCTGCAGCTGTGCTATGCTGGCGGTGTTTTGGACCGAACAGAACCGCTTGGAACTCTTGTTTCTGTCCCCCTGGGCAAATTAACCTTCGATGTGAAAATGTGCACATTCAACCACAAATCACTGACACGGACACGTTCAGTAAGTTTGGTACATCTGTCGTTTACTTCCTGGGCTCAAAATGATATACTGAGAGCCGGATATTTCGTTATCAAATCTCAAATAAAACAAGCGTGTACAAACCGCAAGTTATACATATTCATTATTGTGACGAAATGTAAGCTTTGCTGGGTTATATCTGTATAAGGAGATAGCAGACTATCATAGCTAATTTTGGTGTCTTATTTTCAGTTCCTGTTTATCTTGAGTGTAGCCTGATAGGCCTGAAAATAGGTGCAATCTTCTTCTCAGCTTTGTTGTTTGTTCTTTAACTCTTGCAGTTCTGTTCCACATGAAGGGAGAAGCTGGCAGACATCTAGTTTGAGCATGATTAAGGCTAATAGCTGGTCATAAGAAAATAAGCACTTATATCTATGCGATTATATTAGAAATAGGCATTTCACAATAACGCTCATAATCACATTCCATTACAGTCCCCCTTGAAATGCGTATTTCCCTAAAACTGTCCCTGGAGAACAACCTGTCATTTTCACCTGACTCATTCCACTGAATGCACCTCTTTTAAGCTGTATGTAGAGAAAGGGCTGTGACTAGCTCACCACCCCCCTCAATACAGCTGGTGAAATGCCGCCAGGTGCTATTTGTCCCTATAGCCCTACGGTGTTGCATCTCGGGGAAGGGTGACTGTAACAGAGCGTAATGTGTAACTTTTATCATGGGTTTCATCAAGCCCTACATAGACATCGTCGTCATCTGGGATCTCTTGGTTCACAAATGTGGGGATATTTTGGTCAACAGCTTTTTCTACACACTTCTTAATACAGGGGAAGACACAGCAGATTATGGCAGCTATTGTCAAGACGGCTATCCTTATCTGGGTCAGTAGTCCCTGCCACCCTCCCTTTATCCAGGTAAAATACTGGTCCCATGGGTTGGTGAGCCCTGAAATCTGTTTTAATTCTTTGGACAGGTCCTCTAGTTTCTGGATGGCTAAAGTCACCTTACCATTTGGGCCGGTGTTGTCTGGGATGTAAGTGCAGCATGCACTTGTCTCAGGGATCATCTTGCGTACACCCCCCTTCTCAGGAGCATGTCTAAGACCATACGGTTTTGGAAAGTCATGTGTGATGCTGCCTCTAACTGTTCGGCCAGACCTTGGAGTGTGTCCCTGGTGTAATTGACAAATCTTTGCTGGTTGTAGTAGATGTAATTTATCCAGTCTACATTCTTGTTTACAGTGATAATGGGAATCAGTGACTCGAAACCTGCTGCTACTTGGTCTCTTGCTTTGAATTTGTCTGCACATTCTCCTGTCCACTGTCCTGTCATTCTACTAATAACTTTCATGTCCCCACAAATCCAGTACACATCTCCCAGAGACTGGACTTGATTCTGCACTAGGTCTGCAGACACCTCACTATAAGACTCGCAGTAACCCTCAGTGAAGTTCCCAAGGGGTTTTCCCACCCCATGGTACTTCCTATAACATGTATAATTGCCAGGATATATGGTAATACCTTCTGCTGGTTTAGGGGCTTTAGTGACTATGGGGTACTCCCTTTTCCAATGCTCGCATAGGGAGTGGTTTGTAGCTGTGTTTGTGAACAAACTAAGGACATAGGTCTCATGTTCTGGGGGTATGTTAAGGGGAACTGTTCCTAGATGTGGTTTAGCCCCCCCCACACACACACACACGTAGCAATTAGTCTTGTTATGTTTCCCTGCATTGTACCTCATCCATTCGAGCCATAAGTTGACATCTGAAAAACCGGTCTCAGCAGCCATGGTGTCCTCAAGGGTAGGTTCTGCTATGGCTACCATGTCTCCTAATGTTTGCATGTGAGGCTTTAGGGGGTTCGAATTGGATGTAGATTGGGAAACTGTCCACTCTGGGTTATTGAACATGTCTTTCAGTTGAAAAGGTTTCCTAAAGCTGGGATACCCATTTGCCCACCACAGACCCAATACATAGGTCCCACTGTCCCCTGGGCTGGGATTCTCAATGGTTAGTCTAAACTCTTTTGTGAAGTATTGATCTGTGTGCTTGTTGATTGTCATTCTGTCTAGGAGTGATTTCCCATTCTTGTCTTTAATTATTTTGGGCGATTTCAGGCTTATACCCCCAGTTTGTGTCCCCAGTGTTCCTACCCACTGCTCGCCAGTAATCACAGTTGTCACCCCAGTAGTCGTTGGTAACACATACATACAGTCATGGGACCTACTGTTCCTTCATAGGATCGGATTCTGTATTCTGTACCTGGAAGTATCTTACTATAGGGGGATATAAACGTGGCAACATGTGTGTTGGATGAGTTGTCTCAGAACTGAGTTATACCATTTTTCTGTTTGATGGCCATCTCTTGGGCCTGAGCAAAGATTATAACAAAAAGGATAAGCAGGATCATGGCTTGGTCTTCTCAGCCTCTTCCTCGGGCACAGGACTTGTGGTGAGAGGCGTGTATCCACGAGTTCCTTCCGGCCACTTTTACTGATGTGGTGGTTGTCAGAAGGCCTTGGAAAGGACCATCATATCTGGGTTCAAGGGTGTGTTTCCTCAAAAACTTCTTTTATCAGGACCCAATCACCAGGGACCAACTTGTGCGATCCTGAACTCAGGATCTGGAATGGAAGAAAACACTTGCGCATGGATACGGGTTAATTCTCGAGATAAGGCAGTCACATAATCAGTTAATACAGCAGATTGCAGTTGCAGCTCTTGTGGAAAGTAACAACCCAGTCTGGGGGCTGAACCAAACAATATCTCATAGGGCAGTGATGGCGAACCTTGGCACTCCAGATGTTTTGGAACTACATTTCCCATGATGCTCATGCACTCTGCAGTGTAGTTGAGCATCATGGGAAATGTAGTTTCAAAACATCTGGGGTGTCAAGGTTCGCCATCACTGTCATAGGGTGACAAACCGTGATTTCCCCTTGGGGTGTACCTGACACTGAACAAGGCAATAGGTAGGCTGTCTGGCCAACTCATTCCTGTTTCCTGAGACATTTTAACATTCTAGACTTTATTGTGCCATTTAGTCTTTCCGCCTTCCCACTACTCTGATGATGGTATGGAGTGTGGAAAGCTAGTGTGACCCCTAAGGCTGTCCATATCTCCTTGGTTACTGAGGCCGTGAAAGCCGGCCCCTGATCACTCTATAACCTCTGGGACACCATATCTGCACACAATTTCTGTTAAAAGTCTTTTAGCTGTGGTCTTGGCCATCATGTTGGTAACGGGATAGGCTTCCGGTCTACGTGGCAGACGCAGTCTCTTATTTACTTCCGTGATTCCTTCAACTTCTGTGGCTCCTTTTTTGATCCACACTTCTTTTTCTTCTGTCTTCTTTCTTTGTCAGCTGTCTCTTGTTGCTCCTTGAGGCGAGTCCTGTTCACAGGAAGGTTTTGTAGAATCATAGTGGTTTGTACAGTCTCTTCAGGGGTGTCTATTGGGGCATCCAGGATAGGTGCATTCACTCTGCTGACCACTTTTCGCGTTCCAGCTGCAGCTTGCTTTGCGGCAGTATCTGCTAGATAATTGCCCCGTGCTTCTTGGGAAACCAGTTTGCCGTGTGCTTTTACTTTAAGTATGGCCACCTGCGTTGGGAGCAGTGAGGCATCCATCAGGTTCTTGATAGCTGTGCTGTGTTTTACAGGAGTTCCTGCTGCTGTCAGGAATCCTCTAGTTTTCCAGATGATCCCAAAATCGCAGGCCACTCCCAGAGCATATCTTGAGTCTGTGTAGATGTTGGCTCATTTTCCTTCTGCCAACTTGCATGCCATAGTTAGGGCCTGCAACTCTGCTTCTTGTTCAGACATGGAGGGGGGTAAAGCTGAGGCTTGGAGGACCGTATCTTCTGTGGTAACTGCATATCCTGTATGGTACCGCCCAGCATCATCTGCATATCTGGAACCATCCACAAAGATTGTCAGGTCAGGATTTTCAAGGGCAGTTTCACTGACTGTCGGCAGGTGTGATGTCTCCATTTTCATTACTTCAAAATAGTCATGGGCGGTATAGTGGTAATCATCTTCCACAGAGGTTCCCCCCTCGAGAAGGGGAAGTAGAGTGGATGGGTTAAGGGTATCACATCGGAGAATGGTGATGTTGTCAGGAAGAAGTAAGGCACACTGGAGTCTGAGGTGCCTTTGTGAAGACAGGTGACTGGGTTGGATCTGGTTCAGGATGGCAGTGATGTCATGAGGAGCAAGAAGGATTAAGGGGTAACTCAAGACGAGGTCCGCAGTCTTGTCCAAGAGAGAACTTGGGCTGCAAAGACTGCTCTGAGGCAGGAGGGTCCCCCCTTGGCCACTGAGTCCAGTTGGCAGGAGTAATACCCTGAGTCTGTTATTATGGGCCTGAGCCAAAACTCCTGTGGCATGTCCTTGCCTCTCTGAGACAGTTTGAAAGTCTTTTAGTCCCAAAGCAGAGGCTGTTGAGAGGATCTCCTTCAGAGTTTCAGAATTATCCACAGCTTCTGGAGAAGCATGAAAAGGGTCAGATTTCAGGGCATCATAAAGGGTTTGCTTGACCTTGAGGCAAAGGGATGCCCTTGATTGCAGCAACTCTTTCTTCAGTGAGATGTCAGGTGCCTTGGGAGATGCAGAGGCCTGGGAAAATCACCTTCTTTCTGGACTTTTTGCTTTTTAAGGCTGGATTCGCACCTATGCATTTTTAGTGCTTTTTGCATTTTGCAGATTTGCAGTACAGAACATGTTCCATAGGAAACCATGTTAGATGGACTGTAGTGCAAATCTGCAAAATGCAAAAAGCACTAAAACTGCATAGGTGTAAATCCAGCCTAAGGCCTTGCAACCTTGCTCAACCAGGTAGTGGAGGAGACTTTCTGAGAATATAGAGGCGTCACAGAAGGAATCTGCACACAGCAGGAAGTCTTCTGCATATTGGAGAAGTACAACATCTGGGTGTAATCTCATCCCTTGGGGCATAACAGTTCAGGTGTAGCTCTGCTAGCAACGTGTGGGGATTGGGAACGGTGGGGGTCTCCAGGATGGTAGCTTCATTCACTGCTCTGAGGTCTTGTACCATCCTGTACTTTTCTGGTTCCCCTTTTGCAGTTCGCTTCTTTACTGGGAGCAGTGGTGTGTTACAAGGAGATTTACAGGGTACCAAGGCTCCATTTGACAGAAGAGCCTCAACTTGTTTTGAGATGGATGCCGATTGTGGTTTTCTGGGTAGGGGAGCCCCAGGCTTCAGTTGTACCATGACTGGCGGAACTTTCAGATGTCCTATGTCTTCAGACCCTGTGGACCATAGGCATGTGGGGACCCGATCCAAAACTTCTTCGGGGACTTCAGGTTCGTCTTTTGGGTTCAGGGATAACAGGAATGGGATGGAGCAGAGTGCCGATGCGTCATTGATGGCCAGCGGTGAGGTAATCAGAACACCACCATCAGGTTGGAAGGAGATAGAGGCTTGGAGCCTGGACAGAACATCAGTTCCTAGTAGGTTCAGGGGGCATGTGAATGAGACCACAAATCTCGCAAATAAGTCAGGAAAATTGCCGACTTGCAGGGGGCGGGCCAACGGGCTCTTTCTGGGCGTTCCATCAACCCCTACACATGCTATGGTAATGTCCGATAGGAATGAGGTATCGGGTAATTCTTCTGCCCTGATTACGGACCGGGCTGCACCTGTGTCATGACAGGGGCAGGTGACACAGGCTTGCCGGAATCCTAGCGGAGAAGGTCCACGTGTTCCGGATTGGGGTGTGGCGGTTGGTGAGGTGGATCCTGAGATTCTTGGCGACGAGTGTGACTGGTTCTGTATGGCTCAGCTTGACTGTGGTTGGGGTTTGGGGGACTGTGGGTGAATTTCCATGGGCTTCGGTATTCCCTTCTGGAGTGGCTGGGTCTTTCGCAGTTGTAGCAAGCAGACACATGGAGTTGGTACTGGTGGGCGCAGATAGGCCATCATGAGAGGAGCTACTCTCTACTGTTCTGTGAGGATTCTGGACCTAATAACTACTAATCACAACGCCTCAAGCTCTAAGGTTGTGGGTTCTCTATACTCAAACCCTTTTATATCGACTCTTTAAGACCTGAAATAAATGCGGCAGCTAACATGTGTCTATGCGCTCTGTTCAGCACGCTAAAACCCAAATCAGTAAACTTCTTGTACACATATTGACTTCAGGCGTTTTAGAGTAGAGATGTGAACCATCTCCATACAGAATAATTTTTTTATAGGGAGCCTCGGTCCAGCCGATCTCCACAACATAGATATTTATTTATTTATTTTTTAGCATACAAAACGCTGTGAGGAAAACTAGTGCATAGATTTAAGCAAAGAAAGCACTTCCTCTTTTGCTTTTCTGGCATAATGCCTAGAATATATAAACTTCCTCTTTTGCCAAAGAACTTAAACACAATTAAAACCAAATATTCAGAAATATTCAATACATCCTATACATAAATTATTTATTTAATTAAAATGCTACATTGGTTGCTACTATGCACCATCACTGGAAACATGTGGGTGGGTTTTGGTGTGGGCGGTTGCATAGGGCGGTGGCTTAGGGCGAGTTGCCACAGGGGGAGGTGTCACTTAGAACAGAGGGGCGGTAGACGAAGGGCAGTGTCTACTTGGGGACCAGACGCCATTATAGCTTCCTTTTTTCTAGTTTTCTTGTACACGTACACGATGCAACCATTTTGGTTCCATCCACCCTCTTCTTCATGAATAGCATTTGCAACATTAAACCAAGCATCTGCTGCTCGTAGCAACCCATAATCTGACAACAGACCTTATTTACGTTTCAAAAAACAGTACGCCATTCATCTACTTTTAATCTACCACCCAAATTCCACACACTTTCGCTAATTTCTTTCCCTTTTTTACAGCAACCTCTCCCTCCCGTTCGAATACCAAATCACAAGCCAAACTGCCCTCTGTGGGCCTAATTAACTTATTTCCCATTTCACACAACTCTTGAATTGAATAGGAGGAGAGGAAAGCAAGAAAGGTTGAGGTAAAAGAAATGAAGATATGCAGTGACAGGATGATGTGGACGATGAGGAAGTGAAGAGATCTCTGTTAAATCTGCAAAAGGGGAGACTTGAAACAAACCAGACAAAACACAGAATGTGAGTCAACAGCTGGTATTCAGTAAACCATTTAAAACGTCTTCTACACGTCCCAACTCAAAACCCAAACTCCTCACCCTGGCTTTCTCTGCCCCCTCGTAATCTTCTGGCTGCTGAGGTTGTAGGGGACACCTTTCACTTCCCTGTCCTCTTATCCTAGCCTCAGCCTAAATAACTTCCAATCTCTTACCAACTGAAAACTTCACTGGATAATGTACATTCAATCTGAATACCATTACTTGGGGGACCTCTGGCACTAGGAGTTTGTAACCGAGAATAGAGCTCTTATAACCTGGCTCTACCTTTGTCACATGACATTACCAACAACAATTGATGTGATGACTGGAGTGAATTCTGGACTTAATCAGATCCTCACGGGATCCCCACGCCACCGCTGGGCGTAATTTGACGCCCCCTTTCCTGGTAACCTGTGCTTTATCGCACCCGTGCTTTACCGCACAATTATTTGCCCCAGGAGGAGTTTACCGCGTCCCGTCGCCCTCTCTTGATATCATTCCTCAAGAGAAGTTTAACCACGTCAATTCCATCCGTGAACATATAATCAATCCCTCATTCACAACAGCCGTCACACAACACGATCAATCGACAAAACAAAACACAATATACTCCAAATACAGGCGGGTCAGAAACAATTGCAGGTTCGTACTATATAAATAGGCTCGAGACAAGATATATACCTGTCTTTGTGGACCGCGGGAAGCCGATACGGAGACAGAAATTGACCAAATGCGGATCAAACAGCAGACAAATTATTAAAAAGTGTCTTACCGTTTTCTCCAGAGTTGATCAGGCTCTGCTCTGCCCGTATTTGGCCCTGTTTCAGCGTCCTCTAAGTACGGCTTCCTTTTGGGCCAAAATCTCGAGCCCCACTTCTGGGCGCCAAAATGTTTTGGACCGAACAGAACCGCTCGGTACTCTTGTTTCTGTCCCCCTGGCCAAATTAACCTTCGATGTGAAAATGTGCACATTCAACCACAAATCACTGACACGGACACATTCAGTAAGTTTGGTACTTCTGTCGTTTACTTCTTGGGCTCAAAATGATATACTGAGAGCCGGATATTTCGTTATCAAATCAAATATCAAATAAAACTAGCGTGTACAAACCGCAAATTATACATATTCATTATTGTGACGAAATGTAAGCTTTGCTGGGTTATATCTGTATAAGGAGATAGCAGACTATCATAGCTAATTTTGGTGTCTTATTTTCAGTTCCTGTTTGTCTTGAGTGTAGCCTCATAGGCCTGAAAATAGGTACAATCTTCTTCTCAGCTTTGTTTGTTCTTTAACTCTTGCAGTTCTGTTCCACATGAAGGGAGAAGCTGGCAGACATCTAATTTGAGCACGATTAAGGCTAATAGCTGGTTATAAGAAAATAAACACTTATATCTAGGCGAATATATTAGAAATAGGCATTTCACAATAACGCTCATAATCACATTCCATTACAGCGGTATAGCAGCGCTGCCCATTCATTTCAATAGGTAGGAGCGGTGTATACACCGCTCCTTCACCGCTCCAAAGATGCTGCTTGCAGGAGTTTTTTTAACGTCCTGCAAGCGCACCGCTCCAGTGTGAAAGCACTCGGGCTTTCACACTGGAGAGACAGGAGCGGCGCTATGCAGGCGCTATTTTTAGCGCCTGTAAAGCGCCTCGGTGTGAAAGGGGTCTAAATGTCTAAACCGCTGGCAACAAACGTGAGTACATCCCTAAATGAAAATGTCCAAATTGGGCACAAAGTGTCAATACTTTGTGCGGCCACCGTTACTTTCCAGCACTGCCTTAACCCTCTTGGGCTTGGAGTTCTCCAGAGCTTCACAGGTTGCCACTGGAGTCCTCTTCCACTCCTCCATGACGATATCACGGAGCTGGTGGATGTTAGAGACCTTGCACTCCTCCACCTTCCGTTTGGGGATGCCCCACAGATGCTCAATAGGGTTTAGGTCTGGAGACATGCATGGCCAGTCTATCACCTTTACCCTCAGCTTCTTTAGCAAGGCAGTAGACATCTTGGATGTGTGTTTGGGGTCGTTATCATATTGGAATACTTCCCTGCGGCCCAGTCTCTGAAGGGAGGGGATCATGCTCTGCTTCAGTTTGTGACCGTACATGTTGGCATTCATGGTTCCCTCAAACTGTAGCTCCCCAGTGCCAGCAGCACTCCTGCAGCCCCAAACTATGACATTCCCACCACCATGCTTGACTGTAGGTAAGGCACACTTGTCTTTGTACTCCTCACCTGGTTGCCGCCACACACGCTTGACACCATCTGAACCAAATAAGTCTCTTAGTCTCATCAGACCACAGTAATCCATGTACTTGGTCTGCTTATCTTCAGCAAACTGTCTGTGGGCTTTCTTGTACATCATCTTTAGTAGAGGCTTCCTTCTGGGATGACAGCCATGCAGAACAATTTGATGCAGTGTGTGCGCCATTTGGTCTGAGCACTGACAGGCTGACCCCCCCACCCCTTCAACCTCTGCGGCAATGCTGGCAGCACTTATACGTCTATTTCCCCAAGATAACCTCTGGATATGACGCTGAGCATGTGCGTTAAACTTTTTTGGTTGACCATGGCGAGGCCTGTTCCAAGTGGAACTTGTCCTGTTAAACCACTGTATGGTCTTGGCCAACGTGTTGCTGCTCAGTTTCAGGGTCTTGGCAATCTTGTTATAGCCTAGTGCCTAGGCCATCTTTATGTGGAGCAGCAATTTTTTTTATTTTTTTTCAGATCCTCAGAGTTCGGTGCCATGTTGAATTTCCAGTGACCAATAGGAGAGCGTGAGAGCGATTAACACCAAGTTTAACACACCTGCTCCCCATTCACACCTGAGACCTTGTTAACACTAACGAGTCACATGACACCAGGGAGGGCTAATTGGGCCCAATGTGGACATTTTCACTCAGGGGTGTACTCACTTTCTTTCTCGTACATCACAGGACACAGAGCCTCAGTAATTACTGATGGGTTATATGGGTATCACTGGGTGATTGGTCACTGCTCACACCCCAGACAGGAAGTTCAATCCCCTATATAACCCCTCCCCTTACTGGGCATAGCTCAGTTTTTTCGACAGTGTCTTAGGTGTTGATCACGAATAAGATGTGCTGTGCTGAGCTCCAAAGGGATATCCTACACTGGGGCAAGCCATGCAACCGGATCCATTCAAAGTGCTTTTTCAGGCTAGATTGGAAGGTACCCGGGCCTCGTGCCCGAAAAAAAGAGGTTTTACCTGTAACGCTTCTCTTTTTAGAGAGCTAAGCCCCGGGATCCAGTATTTGTTTTTTTTTCAGCCATATCCCTGGCGGGGTCCTTTTAGGGCCAGAACTGCAGATCCTCCTATTCAAGGGGGCCCCGGTCTCTGAAGGTTTTTTCAAACGGAGCCCACCGTGAGAGGTGAAGAAAGATTGGGTCTGTGTAACAGAACCCTGCAGCTGGATAAGGTAAGGGAGACTCCAAGAATTTTTTAATTCTAGTAGATTTTCTCCTTTAAGTAAATGTACGCTATGCCTATTGTCGCCACCGGGGGCTGCCAAGAGCACATACCTTTTCATGCTTGTTCTGTCTGTCTCAGTGTCCAATGAGGGGGGGGGGGGGACGGGAGGGGTGGTCGGAGCGTTAACGCCATGTCCGGCGTGATTAGACGCCCACATCGCTGGCTACACAGGCTATAAAGTGCACTCTCTTTCAGGTGCACACAGCCTATGGAGGGACACAGAGCTGACGGGCTCATGTGAGATGGGACACAGGTATTCTCCCAGGCAGCATTTACTCAAAACACCAGACTGAGCATTGGTAGCAGCGGCAGTTGCTGAACTACATCGCTCTGCAGTCAGTGTTTATGGTACCTCCACCTTTTGTTGCTTTGCACTATGGGTAGAAGTACAAATACCCTGAAAACCAGAGGCTCTAGGGGATCTCCCTCAGGCTCTGAGGACCTCCCTTCTGCAACACCTCCCCCCCCCGAAGGGCCTGGGATGGCTGGCCAGGGTGATCCATCGGGGTCAGGGGCTGCATCTGCTTCTGGCACTTCAGCCCCTGTATACATTACGCAGGAGGTTTTTTCCTCAACCATTAATGGATTAGAGGAAAGACTAATGGCCTTAATCGCATCTTCACTCAGTGGAAGAAAACTCACTAGGTCTCCCTCTGTTACCCAGGACCCTCAAGCAGAGGAACTCTGGGGGGAAAAGGAGAGGAATCCCTCTCAGAGGATCGGGATGAGACTTATGATTCCTCTTCTGAGCAATCAAGTGGAGAAGGGCCCTCTTCAGCTTCTCAGGATGAGAAGGTGTTAGTGCAAATTTTTGCTGGATTGATCCGCTCCACATTTAAGTTGCCTGTATCTGAGTCAGTTAAAGAACCCTCCTCTTCTTTGGGTTCACTGAAGCCTCCTCAAACAACACATGCTTTTCCTGTTCATAGTTTGCTAGAAAAGCTCATTTATTCTAAGTGGGATCACCTAGATAAACATTTTTTTTCTGCCTAAAAAGTTTTCAACACTTTATCCTATGGAGGAAAAATTTAGAAAAATGTGGGGTATACTGGCTGTTGACGCTGCCATTTCCTCCGTAAATAAAAGTCTGTTGACAATGCTCAGATGCTTAGGGATCCAACTGATAAAAAAAATGGAATTCCTGTTAAAAAATATTTTTTCCTTAGCGGGTTCAGTAGCTCAACCTGCAGTGGCAGCAATCGGAGTCTGTCAATACTTGAGAGACCATGTTAAACAGGTCCTCAAAGTTTTACCTCAACAGCAAGCTCGGGGGTTGGCCAACCTTCCAGCGGGTTTATGTTTTGCTGTTGACGCAATCAGAGATTCTATCATCCAAACCTCTCGCCTTTGACTTGGGTTCGTGCATATGCGTAGGATTTTATGGTTGAAAAATTGGTCAGCCGAGTTACCATGTAAGAAGCTTCTGGCTGGATTTCCATTTCATGGTGCAAGGCTGTTTGGAGAGGATTTGGACAATTATATCCAAAGGATCTCTAGTGGGAAAAGCACACTCTTACCAGTTAAGAAAAGGAGCAAACTTCCCTCTTTTAAACGGGCTCTTTCCCCAGTGCCAGGAGCATCAGCCTCCAGGCAGTCGCGACGGCCTCCTCCGTCAGGCTCAAGAAATACGTTTCAGAGTCGACCCCAGGGACAAAAGAAGTCCTGGGGGAAGAAGCCTACTAGACAAGACGCTAAAGTCTCTTTATGAAGGAGCACCCCGCTCGCTTGGATGGGGGGAAGACCGCTACAGTTCTCAAAGCTCTGGCAGGAAGATTTCCAGGACAGATGGGTAGTCTCCAATTTAACTCTAGGTTACAAACTGGAGTTCCGAGCATTCCCCTCTCCGCGTTTCCTCAGATCAAATGTCCTCAGAGATCCAGAGAAAAAGCAGTCTCTCCTTCTAGCGTTAGAGCGACTGTTGTTGCAAAAGGTCATCGTGGTGGTTCCCATGGAAGAGCAGGGATTGGGGTTTTATTCAAACCTTTTCACGGTTCAAAAACCAAATGGAGATGTCAGACCCATTCTGGATCTAAAGGATCTAAACCGATTCCTAAAGATTCGATCCTTTAGCATGGAATCAATTCGATCAGTAGTCTCCATCCTACAAGGAGGAGAATTTCTAGCATCAATAGACATCAAGGATGCGTACCTACATGTACCCATTTACCCTGCTCATCAAAAGTACTTGCGTATCAAAAGTAGAAAAACGCCACTTTATAGCCCTGCCTTTCGGGCTAGCCACTGCACCTCGGGTGTTTACAAAGATCTTGGCTCCTCCTCTGGCCAGATTAAGGGCTCAAGGTATAACTGTCATAGCATACCTAGACAACCTGCTCTTGATAGACCGGTCGGTAGTCTGCCTGGACCAGAACTTGGTCACCACAGTCAACTGCTTGGAATACCTAGGTTGGATTCTCAACTTAGAAAAGTCTTTCTTAATTTGGGCCTGGTCATAGATACAAGCCAAGAGAAGGTATTTTTACCTCGGGCAAAGATCAGTGCCTTAAAAGAACTGATTCAGGTAGTCAGGACAAAAAAGGGTCCTTCTGTTCCCCTTTGTATGAGGCTGCTGGGAAAGATGGTGGCTTCATTCGAAGCAGTTCCCTATGCTCTGTTTCATTTGAGACTGCTGCAACACAGTATCCTGTCTGCCTGGAACAAGAAAGTGCAGGCATTAGATTTTCCGATGCGTCTGTCTCCTACAGTGCGTCAGAGCCTCAGTTGGTGGTTAATACCTGAAAACCTGCAGAAAGGGAAATCCTTTTTACCGGTTACCTGGGCAGTGGTAACAACGGATGCCAGCATTTCAGGTTGGGGAGCAGTTCTGGAACAGTCTGCGGTCCAAGGGGAATGGTCCAAAATCGAGAGGACCTTACCCATCAACATTCTGGAGATCCGTGCGGCATATCCAGCCCTAAAGGCCTGGACTCTCAGGCTACAGGGTTGCCCTGTCAGGATCCAGTCCGACAATGCCACAGCAGTGGCTTATATCAATCATCAAGGAGGCACCAGGAGTCGTGCAGCTCAGGGAGAAGTAAACCAGATTTTAGTCTGGGCAGAAAAGCATGTGCCATGCATATCGGCAGTTTTCATTGAGGGGCTAGAGAACTGTCAGGCGGACTATTTGAGTCGCCAGCGGTTAGTCCCAGGGGAATGGTCTCTTCACCCTGACGTCTTTTGGGCCATATGCCAAAGATGGGGGGTTCCAGATGTAGATCTCTTTGCATCCAGATTCAACAAAAAGATCGACAAGTTTGTGGCAAGAACAAAGGATCCTCTTGCATGCGGGACAGATGCGTTGGTGATTCTGTGGCATCGGTTCTCACTGATTTACGCATTCCCTCCTATTCTGCTACTGCCACGACTCCTTCGCAGGATCAGGCAGAAAAAGAAGTCGGCACTTCTGGTGGCCCCAGCTTGGCCCAGGAGAGCTTGGTATGCAGAAATAGTAAGGATGACAGTGGGTTCCCCGTGGACCCTACCGTCACGTCCAGACCTGTTATCTCAAGGTCCAGTGTTCCATCCTGCCTTACAAAAGCTGAATTTGACGGTTTGGCTATTGAAACCCATGTTCTGAAGAATCGTGGGCTTTCAGGTCCTGTGATCTCTACCTTGATCAATGCAAGGAAGCCAGCTTCCAGAGTAATTTATCATAGAGTCTGGAAGACTTATGTATCCTGGTGTGAAGCCAGGGGTTGGCATCCCAGAAAATATGTCATAGGTAGAATTCTTGACTTTCTACAAATGGAATTAGAAATGAAGCTGGCCTTGAGTACCATCAAGGGCCAGGTCTCGGCCTTATCAGTATTATTTTAACGGACACTTGCTTCACATTCTTTGGTCCAAAACTTTATGCAGGGGGTAATGCGTCTTAATCCCCCCTTTAAGGCGCCCCTAAATCCCTGGTACTTGAATTTGGTTCTGTCAGTTTTACAAAAACAGCCTTTTGAACCAATACGTCAAATTTCCTTGGTCTTGTTGACAAGAAAGTTAATTTTTCTGGTAGACATTTCTTCTGCTAGAAAAGTATCAGAATTAGCAGCTCTGTAAAGAGCCTTATTTAATCTTGCATAAGGATAGAGTGGTATTGCGCCCTCATCCTAGCTTTCTACCGAAAGTGGTTTCAGATTTCCATCTAAACCAAGATATTGTTCTGCCTTACTTTTTTTCCCAGATCCTTGTTCTACGGAAGAAAGGTCACTACATTCTTTAGATGTAGTAAGAGCAGTCAAGGCCTATCTGGAAGCAACTGCTCAAATTCGCAAAATGGATGTTTTGTTCGTACTGCCAGAAGGTCCCAATAGAGGACAGGCAGCGTCAAAATCTACCATTTCAAAATGGATTCGACAAATGATTATTCAAGCTTACAGTTTGAAACAGAAAATTCCACCTTTTCAAATCAAGGCACACTCCACAAGGGCTATTAGTGCTTCTTGGGAGGTGCATCACCGGGCCTCTATGGCTCAAATCTGCAAGGCCGCAACCTGGTCTTCAGTCCATACATTCACCAGATTTTATCAGGTGGATGTGGGAAGGCATGAGGATATCGGCTTTGGGCGTAGTATGCTGCAGGCAGCGGTACGAAGTCCTCGGGTCTGATTACACCCTACGTTGTGTGGTCCCCTCCCCTCAAATAGCATTGCTCTGGGACATCCTAGGATTTTTATAACGGCTTACCTGTAAAATCCTTTTCTTTTGAGGTACATCACGGGACACAGAGGTCCCGCCCCTCTTCTAATACACTTATATTGCTTTGCTTCAAAACTGAGGTATCCCCAGTAAGGGGAGGGGTCATATAGGGGGTTGAACTTCCTGTCTAGGGTGTGACCAGTGTCCAATCACCTTGTGATACCCATATAACCCATCAGTAATTACTGAGGCTCTGTGTCCCGTGATGTACCTCAGAAGAAAAGGATTTTACAGGTAAGCTGTTATAAAAATCCTATGTTTGTTGCCAGCAGTTTAGACATTAATGGCTATGTTGAGTTATTGTGAAGGGACAGCAAATTTACACTGCTATATAAGTTGTACACTCACTACTTTACATTGTAGCAAAGTGTTATTTCTTCAGTGGTTTCACGTGAAAAGATATAATACAATAATTACATAAATGTGAAGAGTGTACTCTTGTGAGATACTGTATGTTGCCTGCTGTTGGGACAAAATGCGGAAAATAAAACAAATTGTTACATTGGCTAAAAAAAGATGTTGCAGTTGATGATGTAAATTCCAGATGCATTTTGCGTTTTTCAATACACGTTTTTGATCCATTGAAGTCTATGGAACCAAAACACAACCTGCTGGTCCCTGGCTCTTTCCATAACATTCACAGATGTGAACCATGTTAAATGGACTGTAGTGTGTTCTGCAAAAATGAAAACGCACTAAAAAAAAATGCATAGGTGTGAACCAGGCCTTAGTCCAGCTTGGAACAATGTAAATCAGAATGCTGAAAATCATTGTAGTAGCTTGTGCTACTACAGGCTTCAGGGTCTTGCTGCGGTTTAGTGCAAGCAGCTTCCCATCTGCACACTGACCACAAGGGGCGTTTGCTTGCTCGGCACTGCTGCATTTAATAGAATGCATTGTATCATTTTTTTCTAAAAAGGAATACAAGGAGTTCTCTGGTCGAGGTGGGGATCCTGCCATCACTGCCCCTCCTGTCCACCTAATGCAATCAGAGAGAGCCTTGTATTCACTTTAAAAAAGATAGAATGTGTTCTACAAATGCCAGTGGTCCCAAGTGAGTGACCCCTTGTGGCTAGCGTGTATTAAACGAGCCACTTGCACAAAATCTGTATAGGACTCAGAAGATCATGGCTATCATTGTACTTGTGCCAACCAGTACAGTCATTTTTGGCTTTCCCCAGAGGCCCCTCAGGTACGAGATATGTAAACATACATTGTGCCAAGCTGGACCAATGTAAATATGCAATTAAAGTTGATTCCTGGAGTTTAGCTTTAGGACCTCTGTCATACACCTTAAAGTGTTACTAAACCCATGATCCTGCATTCACTATATCTGGTCTCCCATAGTACACACAACATGGAAATGCAATTATTTTAGTAAATGTAAACTGTTAAATATCTTTTCTCATCAGCAGTATATAGCAGTCTTGTAACTTCTATCAGTGTCCAGCAGAGCACTAGTTAAAGCTTGTAGGAGTTTTCATTCTCTCCTGCTTGTTCTATAGGGCTGTATGACCCCTGACCCTCTGTCTGGACAGTGCTGATTGGCTCTGTGCTGGTCACATGCACCCTCCCAAGGAAAAAAAAACCTCTCTAGTAATACACATCAATCAATCATTTCGGAGGTCCTGTCATGCTTTCTTTTTCTATTACAAGGGATGACTACATTCCTTGTAATAGGAATAAAAGTGACCCCAATTTTTTTTTTTTTTTTAAAAAGGACAGTGTCAAAATAAAAAATAAAAAGTAAAATAAAAAAAAATTAGAGCGCCCCATCCAGACGAGCTTGTGCGTAGAGGTGAACGCATACGTGAGTAATGCCCACACAGGAAAACGGTTTTCAAACCACACATGTATGGTATCGCCACGATCGTTGGAGTGAGAGCAATAATTCTAGCCCAAGACCTCCTCTTTAACTCAAAACTAGTAACCTGTAGAAATTTTTAAACGTCACCAATGTAGATTTTTAAGGGTAAAAATTTTTCGCCATTCCACAAGCGGGCGCAATTTTGAAGCGTGACATGTTGGGTATCAAATTACTTGGCGTAACATTATCTTTCACGATTTAAAAAAAATATTGGGCTAACTTTACTGTTGTCTTATTTTTTAATTCAAAAAAGTGTATTTTTTCCTAAAAAAGTGCGCTTGTAAGACCGCTGTGCAAATATGGTGTGACAAAGTATTGCAACGACAGTCATTTTGTTCTCTAGGGTGTTAAAACCCCCAAACATTATACTTAGAAAAAAAATAAGTAATTTTCTAGCAAAAAAAACTGAACTGATTTTAAACACCGAGTCTGAAAAATAGGCCCGGTCCTTAAAGCAGAGGTCCGGCTGTTTAAAAAAAAAAATAAAAAATCAGCAACTACAACTGTAGCTGCTGACTTCTAATAAGGGCACTTACCTGTCCATCGAGCCCGCGCTGTTGGCCCTCCGAAGCCGATCCGTCCATCGCTGCCATCCAAACTAAGGGAAACAGGCACTGGAGCCTTGCGGCTTCACTGCCCGTTTCCTACTGCACATACGCGAGTCATGCGGCGCTTTGTGAGTGGCCCTGTTGTTTTCTGGGATGCACGCATGTCCCAGAATACAACCGGCCAGCTCACCGAAGAGGAGGAAGTGACAGAACAGTGCCGCGGGAATAGGAAGAGGCAGATTAGGAAGACTGCTTAGCAACAGGGGTTTCTGGTAAGTAAAAAAAAAATTTTTTTTTTTTTCAAATGGTTTTTCTATATATTGTTTGTAGAATTTTAATGTCATTTTTTATTTTAGGGTGGACCTCCGCTTTAAGAGGTTAATCTCTAGAACCCAGTACTGGGTTCAATCAGTGATAAAGCATCCTTGGATATATCTAAATCCAGAATGAATAATCAACTGACAGCACGGCATTTGATTTCAGATGATTTTCATTTACAATCTGGAGAGAAACTTCTAAAAATGAACAGTCCTGTTAGTGTTTTTAAAAGAATCTATAGTCTTATTAACCAATAACAATGCAGGAGTCTCAGAGTATCCAATGCTTCAATTTTGTAACCGTAATGATGTAGGGAACTTCTGACCCTCCCAACTGTGTGGGTCACAAATGCAATTATGGGTTTTGTTTTACCGTTTAAAGCTGAACTCCAGGATAAGTAAATACTGTCTAAATACAAGAGTTCTGTATATTCATACTCAAATCTTGGTGTGCTTTGTGTATTTCTTCCAGATCTGTGCAGTAATCCAGTGTGAGACTTTTCCTCTGTGTACAAGCTTCCTGTAATAAAGACCAGTCACTGCTGCCCTGTCTCCTTGTGCAAGGTGACTGGTCTAGTCTCTGCCCCTCCTGTAGTTTTCTGGAGGCAGTCTTTTTGAGGGACTGTTCCGCCGAGCTTCATGTGACCTCTTTCGTTCATGGAAAATACAAAAAAAAAAAAAAAAAAAGATTGCACGTGATTAGCTTTATGCCCTGTACACACGGTCGGATTTTCCGACGGAAAATGTGCTATCGGAGCGTGTTGTTGGAAATTCCGATCGTGTGTGGGCTCCATCAGACATTTTCCATCGGATTTTCCAACACACAAAGTGTTGCCAACTATGTGTCAATTCCGACCGTGTGTGGACAATACCGACGCACAAAGTGCCACACATGCTCAGAATGTACCTGCCTCCTCACAAACAAACTGTCCTTTTTGAGTGAAAACACACATAGGCGACTATAATTGAAACCAAAATTCCTTTATTAAGGGATCAGAACCAAACAAAGAGGGAGGCAACGCTGGATAAACATCATAGATTGGTGAAGCCTTTGGCCCCCAGGGCAGACATCAATTCTTTGACAGCAAAATTGGTGGCCTGAGGAGTCCATATATAAGGGAGTGCAGTCTGGTCCAGAAGTCCAAGAGATCCTGAACAGCAGCAGATGACATGCATGTCCCCAGGCTGTGGTCATACAAGAGGCTGCATCTTTTGCCAGACCAGACTGAACCCAGGTCATCACTCTCTGGTCTTCCTTCCATGCTTCCTTCCCGGCTGTGGCTCTGGTGTTGGAGGGGTGGCAGGAGGAGGAGGAGGAGGACCATGGGTGAGCTGACAAATGTGGGTTTCACATGTGAGTTGGCCCCTCAACCCCTTATTTAGAGCTTCCAAAATTAAAAACTCACATAAGAGTCGTTGGCCCTCCTCCATCTGCATCATTTTGCATGCAGTTAGCTCTGCAAAATCTTCTTCCACACTGTGGGGTGTTCTGAGTAGCCTTCCAAAATAGGCCGATTACTCCTCTTCCTGCCACTTTTTCTTTAAAGGCGGAGGGTAGGGACCTGGGTATCAGGCATATAGGGGATGGCGCTGTGTAAAACAAAGAGTGTGAAAGTGAATGTTTTTAAAGTGACAAGTGCTTTGGTGCGTGATACAATCCTACATAAATAGAAAAATTAAATGATAAAAAAATAAAAATAATTGATATAAAATGACAGAAATAAATTATATAAAAAATGTGAATGGACCAAAAACTAATATATATTGTAAAGTGATAAAATCCTTATTGAAATTCAAGTACATTAATATATATATTGAGCAACCACAATCCTTATTTTTCTTAATAGTAAGGGATGTGTTAATCAACTTTAATTTTCAACGGTTTTTCACATAATTGTGGTGTGTGTGGTGCACTACTAAACCTTTTCAGTTTTAACACTTTTCACTTGGCAGTTGATTAACACATGCCTTACTATTTAGAAAAATAAGGATTGTGGTTGCTCAATATATATATTAATGTACTTGAATTTCAATAAGGATTTTATCACTTTACAATATATATTAGTTTTTGGTCCATTCACATTTTTTATATAATTTATTTCTGTCATTTTATATCAATTATTTTTATTTTTTTATCATTTAATTTTTCTATTTATGTAGGATTGTATCACGCACCAAAGCACTTGTCACTTTAAAAACATTCACTTTCACACTCTTTGTTTTACGCAGCGCCATCCCCTATATTCTGATTTTAACCTCTTTGGGGTAACACTGAGGTGTTCCCTACTTACATAGGGGGGCAGCAGTGTTTAAAAGTCTGAAGCACGGACCCATTGATAGATTTACCTGGGTATCAGGCAGCCTGCTTGGCCCGGCCACCTCCTGGCTGAGACTTCCCTGTGTATGAAAAAGGGACATGGTTTTAGTTTTTGGTTCATCAATCACAATCATAAACTAGTACTCCAAACTAACATCTATTTAACATCATTGATTGGACAACCATAAATATTTAGAAGAAGGCTATACCTGGCTCAAGCTGAGCTTCTCCACATGTTGCTGCCTGGAAGGCCCAAGTTGGACATCAGAAGCCTCAGGTGAGGGGGAAGGAAGAGTGGAGAGTGCTGACCTGGGTTCAGTCTGACCTGACAGAAAATGCAGCTTGTCATAGTACCACAGCTTGGGGACATAAATGTCATCTGCAGCTCCTGATCTCTGGGAATCCTGGACCTTCTTGTGCTCCCTTAGATATGTACTCCTCATGCCACCAATTAGGATCTTCAAATAGGTGATGTCTGCCATGGGGATCACCGGCTTCACAAATTGCAGCAAATTATCCAGCGCTGCCTTCCTCTTTGTTTGGTTCTTATATTCGGGGTGGTTTATCTGCCACAGACAGGGCAGCTCCCTGAACATATCAATGAAGATTGGCATAAAGTCCTGATCATTGACTAGATCCATTTTCACTGCAAGACACAACATCAGACAAACCCTAATGTCAGCCTAAAGTCTTATAAACTTGTCTAAATACAGGCCTCAATCTAGAAGCAGTATAGGCCCAAATTTAAATCTTACCTTCGTTATCACGATTGGCGCCTCCGATACTCCTTCCTACGCTCACAGATCATACGTACTACGCACGCGTGTTACGCTTTATATACACTGCGGATGCGTGAAACTCCGCCCGCCCCTGACGTTCTTTCTAGTCTATTCCCCGCCCCTTCTCATTCGGCGCAGTGGGGAAGAGCACATGGCGGAGACAGAGCAGGTGTCTGATAGTTACACCGAGGAGGAGGAGGAAAGCCCGGAGCCAGAAACGTCCCAATCCCAGGAGGGACGATTGAAGGCCTCAAATATGTCATTTGGGGAGATGTTGGAGATGGTGGACATCGTGAAGAGGACCGACTATGACGGGAAGTATGGACCTTACCCCAACCCCAATGTCAGAAAGGCCAAGATAATGGCGAAAGCGGTTAAAAGTCTGCAGAAGGATATTCGGCGTACGACGATTCAAGGATCAGTTTAGGAAGCGGTGGTCAGACCTCAAATTAAGGGAGCATGAGCAGAACAGAAGGATCCGGAGAGTGCTGCAAAAAAGTAAGTAGTTGTCCTGTGTTGCTATTCTTTATTTTTCTAACGTTTGTGCTGCTCCATGTGCTTTTCTTTACTGTTGTACAGTTTAAAATGGCAACTTTCATGTTCATGGCCACATTATTCGTTCGTATGAAACATTGTTCGTTCGGCATAGAAAACACCATGTTTTGGACATATACATTTGAGTACATTTTTGCTAGCCTACTTCTCGTCAAATAATTTTGGTGTCTAGATGGGTTGGTAACTAGAATGAAATGCAAACTAGATTCTGTGTAAGGAGAGGACACTCAGCAGCTGTTTACACATCTGGACACTGGAGCACTAGTGTGGGACACCAAAACACCCTTTTTATTAGGGGGTCCCACACAAGTGCTCCAGTGTATACTATAGGGGTGCCTCCATCTGTGAAGCTTCTACAAAACAGGTAAGTATTCAAGCTTGACAAAGTGACCCAAATATTTCTTCATCTTGGAACTCTGCCATAACAGACAATTGTACCCCACTTCCAAGCAATGTTTCATGTTCCTATTTCTGTCATCAAATATCTGTGTGCTAAGTATACCTATTTTTTTTTAACATAGGTGAGAAAAAACTCGGAGGACACCCCTCATCCGAGGAGACCACAGACCCCCCCCCCACCTCATGAAGAAGTGGAAATCCAACAAAGTCAACAGGAGGACGAGGGAGATGTGGTGGAAATTGTCACCACAACAGGTGAGTGTCTGCGACCACGGGTTCAGGTAAGAGATGGATGCCGGCATATTTATAATACATGGTGTGTTTTTGTTTCTATATTTTTAGGTGATCGTGATGTTGTAAATGCAGGACAATTTACCAGTGAGAGTACCCAGATTCTGATCGGGGAGATCATGGGGTGTAATAGGGACTTGGAAAACATCCAGAAAAACATCAATGATGTTAAAAACAAAATGAAGAACATCATTGATTTCTTAGGGAGAGTTTAAAACGCCTCCAAATCCCTTCCTTTTTTTTTGTTTTTTTAATAAAAAATTTTTTCAAATTTTTGGACATATTCGAGAAAAGCCAAATTTTGAAGATGCACACAGTGTGTCAACATGTGCTATCTGCCATCATGGGAGATCACTGTATGTGTTTTGGGGGTGCAACCCCTTCCTCAATAGTAGTTGTGAGGAAGGGGTTGCACCCCCAAAACATGTCCCTTGATCCCCCGTGATGGCAGCTAGCACATGTTGACATTTGGCAATTTGTGTGCATCTTCAAAATTTGGCTTTTCCAGGGGTGACTTCACCCCATCTGAACACAATATCAAACACAGTTTATAAATACTCATGTCTGATATTGCCTTCAATTTCTACAAAAGTTGAACTTTGTAAGTTCCAGATTTTTGTCTTTCTTTGTTTGAAACATGCCTGTTTTACCTTAAATGGACATTTCTACTTTTATTAATGTGACCCAAAAAATTGTTATACAACAAACATGTTGGTTTGTTTTAAAAACCTTTTATAAATGCACATGTGATTGTGCTGGTATTAAAAAGATTGATACTCAAGAATGTGTGGATTATTGTTTCAATGCTCCTAAAATTTAGTTGTGGTAAAATTGGTGTTTTCAGTGACAATGGGGGTTATTTCCTAAGGGCAAATCCACTTTACACTACAAGTGCAGTCTCAAGTGCACTTGTAAAACAAAGTGTATTTTCCTTTAGTAAATAACACCCAACAGTGCTTTTTAAGGTTACACAATCACGCCATTTTCAGGACTCCCCACAGTTCTTTCAGGGTCAGCTAAAAGAAACAAGCAGTAAATGTCACCAAAGATTTTAGTAGTTAAAATTTTTTGTTTATTTGAAAAATGTATCAGACATTGTCTGGCATATTGATGGCCCCCCTACCCGCAAAGTAATCAAGGTATCAAAGACGGACCTCGCGGGCACTCAGGGGGGGCAAGCCAGGACGGCCAGCCTCAAGCGCCGTCAGGGTTGGTTCATTTATTCGAAATCCGGCCTCAGGCCCAACTGAGGCAGCATAGTTGGCAAAATTTTGCCTTAAAAAGTTGTGGAGAACACAGCACGCCAGGATGATATGATTCAGTTTATACTCCGCCATGTGTATGGGTGTAAAAAATAGGCGGAACCGGCTGGCCATGATTCCAAACGTGTTCTCCACCACTCTTCTGGCTCTGGCCAGCCGGTAATTAAAAACCCTCTGGTCCGGGGTGAGGGTCCTCATAGGGAATGGCCGTATAAGATGCTCCCCCAGCGCAAAGGCTTCATCCGCAACGAAGACGAATGGGAGTCCTTCCACATTGTCTTCTGGAGGTGGCAAGTCCAAGCTGCCATTCTGGAGATGCCTGTAGAACTCCGTCTGGGCGATGACTCCACCATCGGACATCTGGCCATTCTTCCCCACGTCCACATACAGGAACTCATAAGTAGCCGACACCACCGCCAATATCACAATACTATTGAACCCCTTGTAGTTGTAATAGTATGACCCCGAGTTGGGTGGTGGGACGATGTGGACGTATCCCATCAATTGCCCCTCCGCAGTTAGGAAAGTTCCACCACTGGGCAAAGTGGGAGGCCACAGTCTGCCATTCCTGTTACGTGGAAGGAAACTATGGAGTCAAACAAGAAAAAGAAATTGATCATTTTGCACAGAAACATTGCAAGCAGATTAGACACAAACATTCTTGGCCAACATCAGTATAACATTTATTTTATGGAGTATTTAAAGACAAAGGTATAAGGTCCACCTATCAGATCCCCCCCCCCCCCCCATGAGCCATTTGTAAAATTTTATGGGGGGAGATGTTTTGGACAGGTAACCATCTGCATTTCATTGAGAGATGAATGCCTAAATAATGTGTATTAGTTTGGCCAGCCCCTCCTTACTTTACACTATTGGCAGCCCACTGGACAGGTAAGAAGTGTCATAATACAAAGAGATAAATACACACTGTACACATTTTTAGCACATTTTTACATTCTGCTATTACCTATCAAGATAATAATAGGATACCAAAACTTTAAACAGTACCATTTGAAAGTATTCAGGCAGGCCCTTGCACTACATGCTTTGGGGAATTCATCCATAAATCTGACCACTAAAGAGGTGGGTATAGTGTGTATGGGTTTGGCAAAGTCAGCAGATAGAGGATTGGTATCAGCTGAGTTAGCAGTTGGGGGGAGGGAGGGTTCCAAATGATTTTGGGACACCAAAAAAAAAAAGCTTCTGGCACTCTGCCAGAATTTCAAACACACATCACAATTTTCGAAATTTCAGGGTTTTTTTAGGGTAAAGCACTACTATGGAGTTGACAAAATACATTAAGTGACTACACGAGGTGGATATAGGGCCAGGAGAGCATGCTGGAGAGGTAAGTGAAGGCAAATATGCATGAAGGACAAAAAAATAAAACCTAAAATTCCAGCATGCATGAGGACAAAGGGGACATTCACAGCATATTACAATCATGTTAATTAGGGAATGAGGAAAGAAATACAATATATTAACAAACATTAACCGCTTGACATCCGGAGGCCGTCATATGACGGCCTCGACTTTCGGGGCTTATATCTGAATGATGCCTGAGGCTACAGACATCATTCAGATACCGGCATTTTCAGCCGGCGATTCCGTACACCATAAGAACGATCATAGTGGCTGTTCCGCCGCTTGATCGTTCTTACGGGCGGCGAGAGGGGACATCCCCCCCTCCCGCCGCCCTTCGGTGCTTCTACCAACTCACCTCAGCGATCGGTGAGTCGGATAGCGGATCCGCCGGCGCCGGATGTTCACCATAGAGATTTCCGGCGGACCAGATGGTCGCCGGAGTCTCTATGATCGTTTGGAGGCCGGGCGCGATGTTATGACGTCACGCCCGGCCTCTGCATTCAAAAAAACGGCGCTTCGGCTGTGAAGCGGCGATCGTTTATTTTTTTATTTTTTTTATTTTAGGCTTCCCAGCCTAGAGGTGAGATCTGGGGTCTTATTGACCCCATATCTCACTGTAAAGAGGACTGACCGTGTCATATTCCTATTACAAGGGATGTTTACATTCCTTGTAATAGGAATAAAAGTGATCAAAAAAAAAAAATCTTTTTAAAAGTGTCAAAATAAAAAATTTTAAGTAAAATTAACAATAAAAAGAAAAAAAAAAAAATTAAAGCGCCCCTGTCCCCATGAGCTCGCACGCAGAAGCGAACGCATACGTAAGTCCAGCCCACATATGAAAACGGTGTTCAAACCACACATGTGAGGTATTGCCGCGATAGTTGGAGCAAGAGCAATAATTTTGGCCCTAGACCTCCTCTGTAACTCAAAACATGTAACCAGTAAAAAATTTTAAAGCGTCGCCTATGGGGATTTTTAAGTACCAAAGTTTGGCGCCATTCCACAAGCGTGTGCAATTTTGAAGCGTGACATGTTAGGTATCTATTTACTCAGCATAACTTCATCTTTCACACAATGCAAAAACATTTGGCTAACTTTGCTGTTTTGTTTTTTTTAAAGCATGAAACTGTTTTTTTTTTTCAAAAAAAAACGCGTTTGAAAAATTGCTGCGCAAATACCGTGCAAGATAAAAAGTTGCAATGACCGCCATTGTATTCTCTAGGGTCTCTGCTAAAAAAACATATATAATGTTTGGGGGTTTTATGTAATTTTATAGCAAAGAAATTATGATTTTTGACATGTAGGAGCGAAGTGTCAGAAATGGCCTGGATGCGAAGTGGTTAAATACAATACAATTTGAGATTAAAGGATAAAAATTTTACCTTAATATAATCCTTCTGCAGGACCTGGATGATGGCAGAACAGGTCTCTGGGATAATGATCCCCAGAGTCTGGGGGGAGATGCCTGTCGAGAACTTCAAGTCCTGCAGGCTTCTCCCCGTCGCCAAGTACCGCAGGGTGGCGACTAGCCTCTGCTCCGGAGTGATGGCTTGCCTCATGCAGGTATCCTGCCTGCTGATATAGGGGGTCAGCAAAGCCAACAAACGGTGAAATACAGGGTCCGTCATCTGGAGAAAGTTCCTGAAATTATCAAGATTATTCTCACAGATCTCACGGAGCAAAGGCATGTGAAAGAACTGGTCACGCTGGAGCAACCAATTCTTGGTCCATGAACTCCTCCCCACCCTGTTCATGGACTGGACTTGTGTCAAGGTAAGGACCCCAACACCAAGCCCCCGCACAGCACGAACTCTACTAGGAGTACGTATGCGCAACATGGCTAGAAAACGGTCGGCTGCTCAGAACGAAGTAACAGAACGCACTGAAGAACAGCAAGGCCTGTGAAGAGCGACCTGAAAAAGAGCAATGAGCGGACAAGAACACACTTAATAGTCAAATACGAACTCACTGCATGCACTGAAGACCAGATACAAACCCACAAGCACAAACTGAACAGCAGAACACGATCTGAAAACCACGAGTCTTAAAAAGCGCAAATAGACTCTCACCAAACTTTTCTTAACACGAGATTAACAAAAGGAGCCCAAAGGGTGCCGCGCTTGGTTCTGAACTGCCCTTTTATAGTCTCATTGTACGTGGTGTACGTGACCACGTTCTTGGCGATCGGAAATTCCGACAACTTTGTGCGACCGTGTGTCTGCAAAAGAAGTTTGAGCCAACATCCGTCTGAAAAAATCCTAGGATTTTGTTGTCGGAATGTCCGATCAATGTCCGATCATGTGTACAGGGCATTACTCCTAGTGCTGAAAACAGATCCCATTCCTCTTGCTGCATGCATCTCGCTGCAAGTGGTGACTCTGGAAAAGTAGGTTGCTGATTCGCATGTCTAAAATCTGAAATGGTAGTATTAAATCTCTCTACTATCCCCTGGATACCCAGAACCCATAGGCACACTTCCCACACTGTTTCCACACTCACCACGTCTTCACTAGATATATGGGATGCCATATGCAGGAAAATTTCCTGGACTTATGACTCCCCTCTTATGCCTCTCCTCAATCACCATTATTTCCTACCAGGTATACTGGATCCGGGATTTAAATCCTGGTCCCCAGAAGAACCTCTCCTGCTACATCACGTTATACACGCCAACACAATTAAACCTCTTTCTGAGATTTTCAGAACCACACAACTTAGATTTTTGGACAAGTGGAGATATCATCAATTACAACGCTTTTCACATTCCCTCCCTCACCCGTTACGAGGTTTACAAGATTTAAATGGCATAGAAGAAATATTCTACCCAAAAGACCCCCCTTTGCATGGAATCTCTCTGTTTTATAAGGCTCTAACCCTGGGTATCCGCATTTCTTGGCAAATTGGGAATCAGACTTAGACTCCCCCCTAACAAACACTTTGAAAGATAAAATCCTAACACTCGCTCATGTCTCCTCACCCGCTTCCAAGATGGCAGAAGTCAATTACAAACTTCTTTCCAGATGGCATTACACCCCATTTAAAATGCATCGAATGTTTCCCGATAGCTCCCCGTTGTGTTGGAGGAGCTGCGGGAACGAAGCTACACACACACATATTTGGTGGCACTGCCCGCTCATCCGTCCTTTCTGGACCAGTGTTATTAACCTCATAATTTTATCACAGACATTAATCTTCCCCATGATCCCTGGGTTGTCCTTTTCCATGCCACCTGAAGAACCTATAGGTACTTACAAACGCTCCCTCATACCACATTTGCTAAATACTGCCAAGGCTCTAATCCCCACACTGTGGGGACAACCTACAGTCCCGTCTATACAAAATTGGTTGCGTAAGGTCTCGGAGGTTCATCACCTAGAAGATATAACACACAGCATCAGGGGTACCTCCCAGAGACACACTCTTACATGGACACCCTGGATAGTGTTCACATCCTCAACTCATTATAAAGACATTATAACTCAACATATATGAGCCTACCTCTCTAACTTTTTCTTGGGTCTCATTGGACCTATTCTCAGAGTTCTTTCCCTTTTCTGACCGCAAATTACTTTCCCTCCACATATTATTAGGCTAAAGGATATTAACATCTTGGGATATGACGACAGGCATGCCAACCCCCCCCCTGCCTTCTTCCCCCACCACCCCCTTTTTCCCATTTCCACCCTCCCCCCTTTTTTCTATTTTTCTTTCCTTTCTTTTCTTTTTTCTCTCTGTTTCTCTTTCAGTCCATTACTTTTCTCTTTCAACTACAAATCTTATTCAGTCACAATCTTAATGTCTAGTATGAATATTAAGTTCATATATATTTTAAACAGCTGATTGATTCTAGACTATGTATGTTTGTTTAATCCTCTCAGCTCTTACGATGGCACTTCTTTGATTTTTACTTCTAGATGAGTATTTGTGCCTTTTGAAACCTACTTGTTTTGTACTTATAAGATTGCTTTTCAAATGTCTTAAGTCCACTCTGTCTTTTTGTACTTCTTCTTAAGAAAAAAGTTTTCAATAAACATTTATTTAAAAAAAAAAAAAATGGTAGTATTAATGTTGAAAGATTGAGAACTGGAAGGTACGGCTTGAATAACATTTGTTTTCTCTAATAAAGCATGTGACTGGCTGCTTAGGGCTACAGGCTCCTATTTTCTTTCCTGTTTGCAGCCAGAAATAAAGGTATGCAGAGTATTACTAAAAGTGTGAAAACAAGGCTAAAATAAAATGAGATCAATGAAGGTAAAGGATAGGGGTTTACTTGGTTATAATTTTTATATATCTTCTTGGTTCATGTCTGCCATCTAGTGTCCTCTTATTATTATTAAAAATATGCAATGTTTATTATCCATAACCTAGAATCCTGATTGCAAGACCAAGCAGTTAAAACCTTGAATATGTAAAATAATATTTTTAATATATCCCCAAAGATATTACTCGCTGGACAGTAAAAATAAAACCAATAACACTGAATGAAAAGCAGCACGTTGAAGCTGCAAATCTCTTGGGCT
Source organism: Lithobates clamitans (assembly GCA_037952925.1). Taxonomy (NCBI): domain Eukaryota; kingdom Metazoa; phylum Chordata; class Amphibia; order Anura; family Ranidae; genus Lithobates; species Lithobates clamitans. The sequence goes on along the minus strand of JBBGZY010000264.1, from coordinate 4,738,611 downwards.
TAAAGGTTATTTCATCGCCACAGATACATGACCTGATTTCATTCTCACCCCTTGTTGTACCACATGCCTGCTTAACCACTTAACCTCCGGAAGGTTTACCCCCCTTCAGGCTATTTTTTGGGATACGGCATTACGTTAACTGACAATTGCGCTGTTGTGCAATGCTGCACCCAAATAAAATGTATGTCCTTTTTTTCCCACAAATAGAGCTTTTTTTTGGTGGTATTTGATCATCTCTGCAGTTTTTATTTTTTGCGCTATAAACAAAAACAAAAAAAACTAAAATTTTGAAAAGAAATTTTTTTTCTACTTTCGGCTATAAAGCATATCCAATATAAAAAATGTAAAAAGTCAAATTTCTTCATAAATTTAGGCCAATATGTATTCTGCTACATATTTTTGGTAAAAAAAAAAAAAATCCTAATAAGCGTATATTGATTGGTTTGCGCAAAAGTTATAGTGCCGATAGACACTGGGATATTTTTATTTATTTTAAAAATTTTTTTTACTAGTAATGGGGGTGATCAGCAACTTCTAAGGGGCCTGCAATATTGCATCGGACAGTCGGGACACTAACTGACACTTTTGACACTTTTTGGGGACCAGTGACACTAATACAGTGATCAGTGCTAAAAAATATGCACTGTCACTGTACTAATGACGCTGGCAAGGAATGTGTTGACAGGGACGATCAAAGGGTTAAATGTGTGCCAGACCAGTGCTTTACTACTGTGGGAGGAAATGTTTGTACTAGGAGAAGGCAGGGATCGGTGCCTCTGATTAGCAGAGGCACAGGATTCATGTCATCTGTAGCGACAGAACGGCTATTTGCCTTGTTTACATAGGCAGACTGGTGTTTTGTCAGTGTACTGAAGCATTGGCGGGTGCCGGCAGACATAGCATCCGCCATACCCGCTAATCAGCTCCCTCTGTCTATTCACAGTGGGAGCGGGCCGGTGGCTGCAAGCGCGCACCCCAAGCCCGGAAATGCTGGATCACGTACTAGGTATGTGATCCAGCGCAGAGTCGCGTATACAGGACCATGTATACAGTAGGCAAGCAGTTAATGGGGTGACAATTTTCTAAAGGAGATGAGAGTCTTCACCCAATAAATTATAGCTGTGTTCACTTTGAATACACAATCATGTGCAGAGGCAATAAAAAAAATTGGGATTTGCTTTTCACGTGATTGCATAATTTTAGTGAGTCATTGAAGTCCTGTTCACACCAGAACGCGGGAAATCCTCCTTCCCTGCACATTTCCCACACCACGTTCAAAACGCACTGCAGTTGCGATCTACAAGAGGTGTAAATATTAAGGTAACAACACCTTAAACGCAGGTCTCAAACGTAGTGCGTTTACTTGCATTGGATTGCTTGGTACAGATGTACCATGCGATCCAGTTGTGGTATATTTACAAAAGTACTGCATACTCTACTTTTTGTGCGGTGCACTTCAAGTTAAGCCTGTTCAAAATGAATGGGCTCAAATTGCACCACACTGAACTGCATGTGAATCGTAGAGGAATGTGCAGTGCGTTCCTGTGCGATTTATATTGTGAACCTGCCCTGAATGAAGGTCCTCAACTCCTTTAGGCTAAGCTCACATTACCCCTCTCTACCACACCCTCCAGGGTGGATTGTTCTGTCTTCTGAATGCCTGCTCTTTTTTTTTTCTAGGAATTTTACATTGAACTACTAATGCTGCAACCATGAGCCAAGTGTCTGGCTTGTGGTGAACAAACTAGTCATAAAAATGTAAAGGTTAAAACATGTTTTTGTGCAGAAGTCCATTGCAATAATGTATGCTAACGTACCAATGCAATATGCCTTGCATTGGAAAAAATGCTGCAAGTCCATTTTTTAGTCCCTTACTGTGTGCAAAATTAATGGGCTGTTCTAACGCAGTGCACCTTAACCACTTGCCACCCAAGCCAATTCTGGCATTTCTCTCCTACATGTAAAAATCATATTTTTTTTAGCTAGAAAATGACCCCGAACCCCCAAACATTTTTATATATATATATATATATATATATATATATATATATAGATAGATAGATAGATAGATAGATAGAGATATGTATATATCTCTATATAGATATATATTTAGCAGACTCTAGGGAACACAACAGCGGTCATTGCAATTTTTTTATGTCACACTGTAGCAATTTTTCAAACACGATTTTTTGGAAAAATGAATAAAAAAATCCCACAATATTTACCCTCATGTTTTTGTATAATGTGAAAGATGATGTTATGCTGAGTAAATAGATACCAAACATGTCACGCTTAAAAATTGTGCACACTCGTGGAATGGCGCCAAACTACAGTACTTAAAAATCTCCATAGGCGATGCTTTAAAAAGAATTTACAGGTTACCAGTGCAAGCACGAGGGAATAGAGCGCTTAAAAATAAAATATATTTTTTTTATTGTTTATTTTATTTTTGAACGCTCCCTTAATTTTCTTTTTTTTTGATCACTTTTATTCCAATTCAAGGAATGTAAACATCCCTTGTAATAGGAATAGGGCATAATAGGTCCTCTTTATGGAGAGATCTGGGATCTATAAGTCGCCACATCTCTCCTCTATGGTGGAAAGCCTGAAAAGAAAAAAATGATCTCAGGCTTTCCAGCAAAAAAAAAAAAAAATGGCAGCATTTACATCTGCCAGAGCTGGAAGTGACGTCATGACGTTGCTTTCAGCCTCCGAGGTTCAAGCCAGCTATGTGTTAAAGCGGTGGCAGATTAATTCTTCTGCTTCCTGATTGCACGGGAGAGACCGGAGAAAAATCGAAGAGAGGTGGGAGGGGCCCCTGTAAAAGCAATTAAGTGGCTAAACAGCAACTATGATGGCTTTTACAATGTAGGGAATCCCCAGCTGTAAAACAAAAAAAATAGCTGGATGATGCCTGTAGCTGCAGGCATCATCCAGATATCTTCACTCCAACTAAATGACGTATACCTGGGTGTAGTGGTTAATGCATGACATGCAAGTTAACGCATTAGGCGTGAATGAGCGCTAAAATCTGGAACAGTCCCATGTCAGACTTACAATCCTGTGACTGGATGCAACTGACCAGCAATGGGATCACTATTCGAACACTCACATCTACACTGTTGCTGGTCCAGCTAACAAGTGAGGTTGCACCATAAAAGCAGGTGAGTAGTTACTTATCTCACCTAGAGTTCCTGATGCTGATTAGTTGGCACATATGCCATGCTCAAGGGGTCTTGATTCCAAAACGTGCACTATGGTGCAATTTTGATATAGTTTTTTTTAAAAAACTGCATATTTGGTAGGACTTAAGGTGTTCTGCTGACATGTCACAATAGGATTGCTATTGTGATACGGGCTCTAGAAAGTATAATTTCAAAGTGCACTTGCTATGACAAATATATAAGACTGCCATTGTCAACCTCTGTCTGAAAATGCTAGATACCTGTTTGCATAGCTCCCAACTGTCCCTGATTTCGAGGGACTGTCCTTGATATGGAAAAATGTCCCTCTGTTCCTCTTTCCTCCTCATTTGTCCCTCATTTTGGTCTGATCTATATATTGTATATAAAATGCACTTTTTATCTTTCAAAAAGTGTTTTCCAGTGCTAAACCTTTCATCCAATTTCTAAATTGCTGCATTTTAAATACCAAAAGCCAATATAAAGGAATATTAGTGGTAAAAAGCACTTGTGGGTTTAACCAATCTTCTTTTATTTATATACACTTCTCCTTTAAGGGGGTGTGTCCTATGACTACATACTATTGCTAATAGGTGTCCCTCATTTCAGAAAGTTGGGAGGTATGTGTTTGTATCTAGGTTCGGTACTTCTGAGTCACAGACCTGAAACAAGCATATATTAGACATGTGCAATTAGTTTCGTTCCAAATTCGATTTTCAACGAAATTCAATAAATTTGTTAATTCGGAAATTAACGAAAACCCATTTAACAAATTTTTCTGAATATTCGTAAATTCGTACGTTCGTAAATTCGTACATTCCTGAATTCATACATTTGTAAATTCGTAAATGCGTACATTCGTAAATAAGTAAATAAGTAAATTCGTAAATTAGTGAATTCATAAATTTGGAAATCTGAGATAATAATTAACTAATAATAACTTAACTATTATGAACCAAATAAATTATAGGTATTTTGGGGGCGTGGCCGGATGTGAAGAGGAGAAGACGTGCTGAGGCTGAGCTCCGCTCCTACACTGATCCTGTCAGCTAATCCTGGCTCAAAAATCACATTTCTTTCTACCTAATCCGGCATCTTGGGGTCTAAGAGGACTTACAACACCAAGCAGACCTCTCCGCCGTCTCCGGGTAAGCCCCGATCCTCCTCTACGGCCTGTACCCGGTCTTCAGCCGCCATCTTGCCCTCGAGGCTCTCCACAGGCACAATGTCGGCTGGCACTCAGACACAGTCCTCATCGGAGCTGACCGCCGCTCGGGCGGCCTCACATGCAGAATTATTGGCAGCTATCAAGGCAGGCAACGATTCGGTTATGGTCATGATCGATCACCTGGTCACAGATGTCAGCCTCATAAGACATGACATGTAAAAATTTAGGTCCCGGTTTACAGAGGCGGAAGGCCGCATCTCCCAGCTGGAGGATGATACTAGATCTGATTCCCGAGACCTCCGTGCTTTGCAGCTACAAGTGAAAGCCCTACAAGAAAAGTCCATAGACACCGAAAATAGATTGAGGAGAAATACCATCCGTGTACTGGGCCTCCCTGAGCGGGCGGAGGGCTCCAGGCCTGCGGAAATTGCAGAAACCTTTCTCCTTTCCCTGCTAGATATTCCTGCAATGCCACCTACATATGTGGTAGAGAGGGCTCACAAAGTTCCCTCTATTCCTCCAATTCCTGGAGCCCCACCGCGGCCCTTTCTCCTCAGACTTCTGAATTACAGAGACCGGGACAAGTTACTTGCGGCAGCCAGAGAAAAGCAAGACCTGCGCTTTAATAATGCCAAAATAATGCTTTTTCCCGATTATTCTCCGGAGATACAACAGAGCCGCCGCTCGTTTACAGAAGCAAGACGTCACCTCAGAGAAAAAGGTTTAAAGTTCAGCCTACTGTACCCAAGTAAGCTTCGTGTAATTGATGGTGAAGGGGCGCATTTCTTCATGGATCCTGAGACAGCACTTTCATGGCTGGATGGTTGTGGTTAAATTCACAGAATATTGCCCATCGGTACCTAGCTATGATCTACCTTGCTAAAGGCTTTGAACTTCCATACCTACTTCTATGTCACCTCTGTTGATGATTTGCAGATCGTGTTATCTAACTATCTACGTGTGACAATAGACCTGGAACATAAGGTTACTATAAGCTAACCCCCCCAATTTTCCCAATTTTCCCTTTTTTTTCTTTTATTTTTCTTCCACTATTTCAGTCTCCCATCTATCCATCATATAGGATTATTTGAGCGCTACATAGAGAGCTGGACTGCTCACCTTTTGCTGAACATACAGCACATCTACCATCAAAAGGATCCCTACGGGACAGAGTCACCACTGGTTCCCCCCCTCCCCCCCCCCCCCACATAGTTCCTTATTTTGGAACTACCTCCCATCCATCTTATCCGAGGATAAGCTCCTAAGGGTTTTGTGTCCAGGACCCTGTGTATACAACCCCTGGCAAAAATTATGGAATCACCAGTCCCTGAGGATGTTCCTTCAGTTGTTTATTGTTGTAGAAAAAAAGCAGATCACAGACATGGCCAAAAACTAAAGGCATTTCAAATGGCAACTTTCTGGCTTTAAGAAACACTAAAAGAAATCAAGAAAAATAATTGTGGTGACCAGTAACAGTTAGATTTATAGAACAAGCACAGGGAATAAATTATGGAATCACTCAATTCTGAGGAAAAAATGATGGAATCATCCTGTAAATTTTCATTACAAACACTAACGCCTGCATCAGATTAAATCTGCTTGTTAGTATGTAGGTAAAGAGGGTAAATCATCACGCAGTGTTGCACAAGATGTTGGTTGTTCACAATTGGCTGTGTCTAAAACATGGACCAAATACAAACAACATGGGAAGGTGGTTAAAGGCAAGCATACTGGTAGACCAAGGAAGACATCAAAGCGTCAAGACAGAAAACTTAAAGCAAAATGCCTTGAAAACAGAAAATGTACAACAAAACAAATGAGGAACAAATAGGAGGAAATTGGAGTCAACATCTGTGACCGAACTGTAAGAAACTGCCTAAAGGAAATGGGATTTACATACATAAAAGCTAAAAGAAAGCCATCTCTAACCCCTAAACACAAAAAAACAAGGTTACAATGGGCTAAGGAAAGGCAATTGTGGACTGTGGATGATTGGATGAAAGTCATATTCAGTGATAAATCTCGAATCTGCATTGGGCAAGGTGATGATGCTGGAACATTTGTTTGGTGCTGTTCCAATGAGATTTATGCAGACGACATGCAAATTTCCACAGTCAATTATGATATGGGGCTGCATGTCAGGTAAAGGCACTGGGGAGATGGCTGTCATTAAATCTTCAATAAATGCACAGGTTTACATTTAAATTTTGGACACTTTTCTTATCCTATCTATTGAAAGGATGTTTGGGGATGATGAAATCATTATCAAGATGATAATGCATCTTGCCATAGAGCAAAAACTGAAAAAATTCCTTGAAGAAAGACACATAAGGTTAATGTCATGGCCTACAAACAGTCCGGATCTCAATCCAATTGAAAACCTGTGGTGGAAGTTAAAGAAAATGGTCCATGACATGGCTCCAACCTGCAAAGATGATTTGGCAACAGCAATCAGAGAAGGCTGGAGCCAGATTGATGAAGAGTACTGTTTATCACTCATTAGGTCAATGCCTCTGAGACTGCAGTTATAAAAGCCAGAGGTGGTGCAACAAAGTACTAGTGATGTGTTGGATTGTTATTTTGTTTGTTTTTCATGATTCCATATTTTTTTCCTCAGAGTTGAGTGATTCCATAATTTATTCCCTGTGCTTGTTCTATAAATCTAACTGTTACTGGCCACAAAAATTATTTTTCTTGATTTCTTTTAGTGTTTCTTAAAGCCAGAAAGATGCCGTTTGAAATGTCTTTAGTTTTTGGCCATGTCTGTGATCGGCTTTTTTTCTACAACAATAAACATCTGAAGGAACATCCTCAGGGACTGGTGATTCCATAATTTTTGCCAGGGGTTGTAGAAGGAGACAAACTTTGGCCAGTCGCATGACGGCTGGAGTGTAGTACACTAATTAAGTTGTTACTGCATCTTTAAGTTAACTGTTTAGGTAGGGGTAAAACTAACCTCTCCCCCTTGTTTTTGGAGGAAGATGGGACATAGTAAGGTAGGCACATCGTGCCTGGGTAGTTCAAGAAATGTTCTTAGGTTCTTATGTGTTTTTTTTGTTTTCTGTTGCGTTTTAAGTGTTTTAACCTGTTCAAGTGCTGTGGATACCGGGTGTAATATAACAAGGATTATGCTGTTCATGGGTTATTTCTTGCGCCCCCTCATTCAAACGAAATTGGTCATTCTTATTCATCCCAAATGACTAACCCCTTAGCTGAGTCCTTCACAGTCCTCTCTTGGAATGTGAGGGGCCTTGGTTCCAAATTCAAACGAGCCTTATTATTTCAATATTTAAAGTCTCATGCCCCCCAGATCATTATCCTCCAAGAAACACATCTCAGCAAAATCCTGATGCTTAAAAAACCATGGATACAGAGGGCTATTCATGCCACATACTCTACGTATGCAAGGGGAGTGTCGATCCTAATTCACAAAAACTTTCCTTGTGTGATTGAGGAGATTTGTACGGACCGACAGGGTAAATATGTCATTGTAGCATTTACATTATGGTCTCAGAGGTATATTGTAGTTGGTCTGTACATATCTCCACCTTTTTCACCTGATCTATTATATACAGTTATGGAGAAGGTTGCGTCTTTTGGCCCAGGTAAACTACTAATTATGGGGGATTTTAATGCCACCCTGTCCCCAGATTTAGATAGACCAATACCACCCAAACACCATAACAAAGATTTATCTGTCTGGGCTCAAACAATGGGTTTAGAAGAAATCTGGCGGTGGAAACACCCTACAACCAGACTCTATTCATGCTTCTCCACCTCCTATAAAACTGCATCACGCATAGATTTGGCTTTTTCTAATCTTGACATAATGGCAGATGTACTGGAGGCAACCTATCTGCCAAGCGGGCTATCAGACCATAGCCCCCTCGTGGTGGTACTTTGCTCCCCCGCATCTAGAAGTGCTGCACTTTTGGAGATTGGGAGCACACTGGGTTTCACATCCGGAGTTATCTGAAAAAATACTCCCCCTACTTGCTGAATTCTGGGACCAAAATGCTGAGTCCTCCTCTACCAAGGGGGGTAGGGCTTATATTGCAGCCATCACTGACAATCACGCTAGGTCTTATTGTCGGGGAAACAGGGTATGGAAGAAACCTAACCCTCCCTCTTTGATGCAATGGAAACGTTTAGTCAATGATAATCTCCCCCTGTACAAGGATACATACATGAATAGGGAATGCACAATGAAATATGAAAAGGTCTGGAACAAATGGTTAGCTGAGCCAGAAACGGCCTAATTAAGCTTGGGTAAAACTTTTTCTTTTCTCTGTAAGGAAGTGGGTTGAGTTCCTGTAAATCACCCTGAAGAGGCTATGAGCTGGGAATGGGGTACACGCACCATCTTGATGTATACTGATGTAATGCACACTAAATGCCTATGGAACTGTAATATGATTGAACTGTAATTTGTTTCGTTCCATTTGTTTAGATGCAGCATTCATTATTTCAGATCATTCATAACTTTGGATAAATTCGTATTTGTTACGTTCACTAACAGCCAAATTTGAAAAGAAATTACAATACCTATAATTTAATAGTTGGTTACTATTTCAGATTTTCGAATTTTCGGGTTTTTGGATTTTCAAATTTCTAATTTACAAATGTACGAATTTTCTAAGTTACGAATTTACGAATGTATGAATTTCCGAATGTACGAATTTCCGAATGTACGAATTGCGATCATAACGAATTACCCGAAAAAAATAAATAAATAAATAAACGAATGAAACGAAAACTAACACATTTTTTGACAGTGCACATGTCTAGCATATATCAAATCAGAGAGAGAATCAGATTTAGAAGTCCTTCCTATACAGTTTTTTATGTCTATCCTATGCAAAGTATAATTCAGTAAGAGGTTGGTGTAAACTTGGCCAGATTCAAATCCCCCATGAAGAAAGCAAAAGTGTAAAAAAAATGTAACCACTTGCCACAAGCAGGCTAGATCACGTACAACAAAGCTCTTATGAATGCATTTCAAAAAAAGAACCCCCCCCCCCCCCCCCCCAGAGTAGTACAGTGTTACTATGGTGACACTGAACTACTCTGATAAAAGTATGTAAAAAAAATAGATATTAAAAAAGTCTAAAAATGAAAGGAAAAGAATATAAAATGTTACAAAAACTTCAAAGAACTTTATAAAACTTGCCATGCCTTTTACCTTAGACTGTCTACTTGCCAAAAAGGGGTCATTTGGGGGGAATTTGTACTGTCCTGTACTGACGGCCTGTCCTGAGATGAGGTCAGTACATCAGGATTAATCGATTTTTAGATATATAAAACACAGTTTGTGGACTCTTTAACTTTCCCACAAACTAAATAATATACACTAATTTGGGTTATTTTCACCAAAAAAATGTAGCAGAATACATTTTGGCCTAAATTTATGAAGAAATTTAGATTCTATTGGATTTTTTTTTATATTAGAAAGTAGAAAATATCTTCTTTTTTCAAAATTTTTATTTATATTGTTTAAAAAGCTCTGTTTGTGTGAAGAAAATTATATCAATTTAATTTGCGTACGGTGTTGCATGACAATGCAATTGCCAGTTAAAGGCGCACAGTGCTGAATAGCAAAAAATGGCCTGGTCATGAATGGGGTGAACCCTCTTGGAGCTGAGATGGATTAAAAAGTATAAAAATAGAAAAAGAAACAGTATCTCATAAAAATATATATCCTACTTTGCTTACAAATTAAAGCTCCATCTGTCCCAAAAAATGATGTGTAATGCGTTAGGCTACACAACATTTGCTATAATGTATGAAACTGAGACATTGAAAAAAAAAAAAAAAAAAAAAAAAACCTCACTGGGACTCAAGGAGATTTAGGGAGAAAACAGCCTAGCACTTAAGTTCCATCTGTTACCTAGAATTGCTCTTTAACCACTTAAGGACCGAACCTCTTTTTGAGATTTGTTTACAAGTTAAAAACATTTTTTTTTTTTTGCTACAAAAATTACTTAGAACCCCCAAACATACTTTTTCTTCTAACACCCTAGAGAATAAAATGGCGCTCGTTGCAATACTTTCTGTCACACCGTATTTGCGCAGCGGTCTTATAAGCGCACTTTTTTTTTGGAAATACACTTTTTTTAAAATTAAAAAGTAAGACAACAGTAAAGTTAGCGCATTTTTTTTATACTGTGAAAGATAATGTTATGCCGAACATATTGATACCCAACATGTCACGCTTCAAAATTGCGACCGCTTGTAGAATGGCAACAAACTTTTACCCTTAAAAATCTCCATTGGCGACGTTTAAAAAAAATCTACAGGTTGCATGTTTTGAGTTACAGAGAAGGTCTAGGGTTAGAATTATTGCTCTCACTCTACCGATCGTGGAGATACCTCACATGTGTGGTTTGAACACCGTTTTCATATGCATGCGCTACTCATGTATGCGTTCGCTTCTGCACGCGAGCTCGGCGGGACGGGGCGCGTTTAAAAAATGTAAAATGTTTAAAAATTGTGTCACTTTTATTCCTATTCCTATTATTAGAAAAAAAGCATGACAGGACCTCTTAAATATGAGGTCTGTGGTCAAAAAGACCTCAGATCTCATATTTACACTAGAATGCAATAAACTAAAAAAAAAAAAATAATTTGTCATTAAAAAAAAAAAAATGGCTTTAAGAGCTATGGGCGGAAGTGACGTTTTGACGTCGCTTCCGCCCTGCAATGGTATGGAGACAGGTGGGGGCCATCTTCCTCTCACTCATCTCCATACCCAGCAAGGGACAACATTGCCTCTGCCGCTGCCGACAACTCCGGTAAGCGGCGGAGGGCACCAGAGCGTGGCGGGAGGGGGGATAAAAGTGATCTTGCGGTGAATCTGCCGCAGAGACCACCATTATCTGAAAGCGGACTGCCGGACGAAAAAGAGGATACCGGGCTTATGGCAGCTAGCTGCTGCCATAACAACAATATTCCTCTTCAAAATTAGGACGTATATCGGCGTGTGGCGGTCCATAAGTGGTTAACTACTTTCTGCCTGCGCTATAGCTAAATGACGGCTACAGCGTGGGCTTCTAGTGCCGGGAGGGTGTCAATAGAAGTCTTCCCATGATCATGCTCTGTGATCGCCGAGTCCTTCTGACTCGGCTGATCACAGAACAGGGTAAATGGCCAATGACAGCGGGCCCTTTACTGCGTGATCAGCTGTCAGACAATGGCAGCTGATCATGAAAGTAAACAAACGGGTTATCGGCTTTTTTTCTTCTCACGATCAGCGTGAGAAGAGAAGCAGAAAGCCAGTAACCAGCTTCTGTTACAGGGACATCAGTCCCTGCCTTGGTGCCTGCCAGTGCTGCTTATCAGTGCCCACCAGTTCCACCTATCAGTGCCCACCAGTGCCATGTATCAGTGTTCATCGGTGCCTCACCATCAGTGTCACCTGTGAATGCTGCCTTTCGGTGCCCATCAGTGAAGGAAAAAAATTACTTGTTTGCAAAATTATGAAAATTATTTTTATTTTTTCAAAATTTTCAATCTTTTTTGTTTTTTTTATCAAAAAAATTAAAAACCCAGCAGTGATTAAATACCACCAAAAGAAAGCTATATTTGTGTAAAAAAAATGATAAAAATGTTGTTTGGGTACAGTGTTGCATGGCTGCGCAATTGTCATTCAAAGTGCGACAGTGCTGAAAGGTGAAAATTGGCCTGGGCAGAAAGGGGGCATAATGCGAGTGGTTAAAGACCAGAGCCATTCACGAAACCATTTGCACACTAGTCTCAAATAATATCACATTTGAAAAAGCACAAGCAACAAGTCTGAAAAAGAGAAGTCACATCTCCAGTAGTGTAGTATGCAATGTTTCATCGTATTTTATTATATTTGCAATGATAAAATGTATTAAAGCATATCATAACACTTGATCTTTTCTGCTGCAGCCTGAGTGGTTTCATGTCATTAAATCATACTACCCCTCATAAAATCCATGCCCCCATAATCATAACATCTTTATATCTGATGATATTATATACATAAATCTCAAACATTTAAAGTGGGCATGCATGGCTGCAGAAAGTGTACAGCATCATGACAGATTAACAATTATAAATAAAATGAACACAAAATGCGATCCACTATATTAACTGCAGAACATGCTACATAATGACATCAGTAAATTACCATCTCAAGATTAGTAGTTCATATTGAACTCAAAGATGGCCCTAAAACCTGTTGTAAATTGATCCAAATGTAATATTGACTACTTCAATCAAGTGGATTATAGATATTATTAAAATATGCAACATTTTAAATCAACCTGAACAATTAAAGTCTAACTTTAGTTAGTATTTAACCATTTTAGCCCCGGACCATTATGCTGCCTAAGGACCAGAGGACTTTTTCCGATTTTGGCACTGCGTCGCTTTAACTGCTAATTGCGCGGTCATGCAATGCTGTACCCAAACAAAATTTGTGTCCTTTTCTTCCCACAAATAGAGCTTTCTTTTGATGGTATTTGATCACCTCTGCCGTTTTTATTTTTTGCGCTATAAACGGAAAAAGACCGAAAATTTGGAAAAAAAAAGATATTTTCTACTTTTTGTTATAAAAAAAATCCAATAAACTCAATTTTAGTCATACATTTAGGCCAAAATGTATTCGGCCACATGTCTTTGGTAAAAAAAATGTCAATAAGCGTATATTTATTGGTTTGCGCAAAAGTTATAGCGTCTACAAACTAGGGTACATTTTCTGGAATTTACACAGCTTTTAGTTTATGACTGTCTGTCATTTCTTGAGGTGCTAAAATGGCAGGGCAGTACAAACCCCCCCAAATGACCCCATTTTGGAAAGTAGACACCCCAAGGAAATTGCTGAGAGGCATGTTGAACCCATTGAATATTTATTTTTTTTGTCCCAAGTGAGTGAATAATGACAAAAAAAAAAATATTTACAAAAAGTTGTCACTAAATGATATATTGCTCACACAGGCCATGGGCCTATGTGGAATTGCACCCCAAAATAAATTCAGCTGCTTCTCCTGAGTACGGGGATAACACATGTGTGGGACTTTTGGGAGCCTAGCCGCGTACGGGGCCCCGAAAACCAATCACCGCCTTCAGGATTTCTAAGGGCGTAAATTTTTGATTTCACTCCTCACTACCTATCACAGTTTTGAAGGCCATAAAATGCCCAGATGGCACAAAACCCCCCCAAATGATCCCATTTTGGAAAGTAGACACCCCAAGCTATTTGCTGAGAGGCATGTTGAGTCCATGGAATATTTTATATTTTGACATAAGTTGCGGGAAAGTGACACTTTTTTTTTTTTTTTGCACAAAGTTGTCCCTAAATGATATATCGCTCACACAGGCCATGGGCATATGTGGAATTGCACCCCAAAATACATTTAGCTGCTTCTCCTGAGTATGGGGATACCACATGTGTCGGACTTTTTGGGAGCCTAGTCGCGTACAGGGCCCCGAAAACCAAGCACCGCCTTCAGGATTTCTAAGGGTGTAAATTTTTGATTTCACTCCTCACTACCTATCACAGTTTCGGAGGCCATGGAATGCCCAGGTGGCACAAACCACCCCAAATGACCCCATTTTGGAAAGTAGACATCCCAAGCTATTTGCTGAGAGGCATGGTGAGTATTTTGCAGCTCTCATTTGTTTTTGAAAATGAAGAAAGACAAGAAAAAACTTTTTTTTTCTTTTTTCAATTTTCAAAACTTTGTGACAAAAAGTGAGGTCTGCAAAATACTCACTATACCTCTCAGCAAATAGCTTGGGGTGTCTACTTTCCAAAATGGGGTCATTTGGGGGGGGGGGTTTGTGCCACCTGGGCATTCCATGGCCTGTGATAGGCAGTGAAGAGTGAAATCAAAAATTTACGCCCTTAGAAAGCCTGAAGGCGGTGCTTGGTTTTCGGGGTCCCGTACGCGGCTAGGCTCCCAAAAAGTCTCACACATGTAGTATCCCCGTACTCAGGAGAAGCAACAGAATGTATTTTGGGGTGTAATTTCACATTTTCCCATGGTATGTTTGAGCAATATATCATTTAGTGACAACTTTGTGCAAAAAAAAAATTGTCTCTTTCCTGCAACTTGTGTCACAATATAAAATATTCCATGGACTCTACATGACTCTCAGCAAAAAGCTTGGGGTGTCTACTTTCCACCACTTGAAGACAAAGCCCTCTCTGACACTTTTTGTTTACATGTAAAAAATTTTTTTTTTGCAAGAAAATTACTTTGAACCCCCAAACATTATATATTTTTTAAAGCAAATGCCCTACAGATTAAAATGGTGGGTATTTCATTTTTTTTCACACAGTATTTGCGCAGCGATTTTTCAAACGCATTTTTTGGGGAAAAAACACACTTTTTTAAATTTTAATGCACTAAAACACACTATATTGCCCAAATGTTTGATGAAATAAAAAAGATGATCTTAGGCCGAGTACATGGATACCAAACATGACATGCTTTAAAATTGCGCACAAACGTGCAGTGGCGACAAACTAAATACATTTTTAAAAGCCTTTACAGGTTACCACTTTAGATTTACAGAGGAGGTCTACTGCTAAAATTACTGCCCTTGATCTGACGTTCGCGGTGACACCTCACATGCATGGTGCAATTGCTGTTTACATTTGACGCCAGACCGATGCTTGCGCTCGCCTTTGCGCGAGAGCAGGGGGGGGACAGGGGTGCTTTTTTTTTTTTTCCTTTATTATTTTTTTGCTTTTTTATCTTATTTTTAAACTGTTCCTTTCATTTTTTTTTAATCATTTTTATTGTTATCTCAGGGAATGTAAATACCCCCTATGATAGCAATAGGTAGTGACAGGTACTCTTTTTTGAAAAAAATTGGGGTCTATTAGACCCTAGATCTCTCCTCTGCCCTCAAAGCATCTGACCACACCAAGATGTGATAAAATGCTTTCCCAATTTCCCAATTTCCCAATGGCGCTGTTTACATCCGGCGAAATCTAAGTCATGAAATGCTCATAGCTTCCGGTTTCTTAGGCCATAGAGATGTTTGGAGCCACTCTGGTCTCTGATCAGCTCTATGGTCAGCTGGCTGAATCACCAGCTGCATTCTCAGGTTCCCTGTTGAGACAGGAGAGCCAGAGAAAAACACAGAAGACGGTGGGGGGGGGCATTCCCTCCCACTGCTTGTAAAAGCAGTCTAGAGGCTAATTAGCCACTAGGATTGCTTTTACATGAAAGCCGACCGCTGGCTGAAAAGAATGATACCAAGATGATACCTAAACCTGCAGGCATCATTCTGGTATAACCACTCAAAGTCGTGAAAGGCGTACCTGAAGACAAAAAAATGGTTAACAATAAAACACAGTAAACGGTAAAGTATAAAAAATTGCATACCTGAAAAGCAAACATGATAAAACATAATAACAATAAAACATTGCAGAATAGAATACAGTAAAAAAGAGCAGAACAATAGAGAGAATAGAGAGAGAGAGAACAATAAAACGACAACTATTTTTTTTTATTTTATATTTTACACTTTTTTTTGTAACTAACTTTTATAACTGTAACCGGTTCCAGGTTCGGGTCTCTCAAAATGCAATGGCATCTTGGGAGACCCTGTGAAAGTGCGCCTAGTCTGTGCAATGCTGTACCCTACGCTAATACTCAACTAGTGAATGGTAGCGTTCAAAACATTCACCAATGCAAAGACCAGGATTGTCAGGACAGGAGGGACAATAATAGCGGGTGTCACGCCTATATCCGCGCTTGCTGCAGACACGACCTCTTTTTTGGGGGGGTTCGCTGGGTAGGGGTACTCGGGAGGACATAAAAATGCCTCTCATGCAGCCGACTGCATTTGGTTGGGGATGTGAATGGGGGAAGTACGGGCGCTGCAGAAGTGGTGGGTTCCCAATTAGGATTGGCGAATGCAGCAGGAAGGGCATTATGGGCACGATGGGCCTGTGTTTGTCTTCTTCTTGGTGGCAGCGGGACACTACTTGTGCTTGCCACCTCACCAGCTTAAACTGCACTTATGGGACTCGCCACGTCACCAAGTGTTACTGCAGTGCTGGTTTGACTACGACCGGGGTGTACTAGGCCACTGGTGCTTGCCAGTTCACCAAAACGCTACCAAAAAAACTGTTAGCGATCGCAGGGATCAGGCCTGACTCTGCGAACGCTGCAGTTATGCGTTTAGTGTTTTGTAAGTGACAGTGATCGATCGATACTGCACTTGGGTGGGCTGGGCCGGGCAGAGGGGCAAAACGCAGGTGCTAGCAGGTATCTGGGCTGATCCCGCTAACACTGCGTTTTTGGGAACCCTAAACTGCTGGGGACGCTAGTATAGATCTGATCGGATCAGATATTGATCCGTTCAGATACTATACCACTAAGGGAGGCGTATGCTGTGTGCGTGGGTGTAATGCCCCGTACACACGGTCGGACTTTGTTCAAACATTCCGACAACAAAATCCTAGGATTTTTTCCGACGGATGTTGGCTCAAACTTGTCTTGCATACACACGGTCACACAAAGTTGTCGGAAAATCCGATCATTCTGAACGCGGTAACGTAAAACACGTACGTCGGGACTATAAACGGGGCAGTGGCCAATAGCTTTCATCTCTTTATTTATTCTGAGCATGCGTGGCACTTTGTCCGTCGGATTTGTGTACACACGATTGGAATTTCCGACAACGGATTTTGTTGTTGGAAAATTTTATATCCTGCTCTCAAACTTTGTGTGTCGGAAAATCCGATGGAAAATGTCCGATGGAGCCCACACACGGTCGGAATTTCCGACAACACTCTTCGATCGGACATTTTCCATCGGAAAATCCGACCGTGTGTACGGGGCATTAGCGGTACTGGCGCTAACCTGACGCTGCCTGGGGCTTATGCTTGCCAGTTCACCAAAACGCTACCAAAAAAACTGTTAGCGATCGCAGGGATCAGGCCTGACTCTGCGAACGCTGCAGTTATGTGTTTAGTGTTTTGTAAGTGACAGTGATCGATCGATACTGCACTTGGGTGGGCTGGGCGGAGGGGCAAAACGCAGGTGCTAGCAGGTATCTGGGCTGATCCCACTAACACTGCGTTTTTGGGAACCCTAAACTGCTGGGGACGCTAGTATAGATCTGATCAGATATTGATCCAATCAGATACTATACCACTAAAGGAGGTGTACGGTGCGTGCGTTGGTGTTAGCGGTACTGGTGCTAACCTGATGCTGCCTGGGGCTGGTGCTTGCCAGTTCACCAAAATGCTACCAAAAAAACTGTTAGCAATCGCAGGGATCAGGCCTGACTCTGCGAACGCTGCAGTTATGCGTTTAGTGTTTTGTAAGTGACAGTGATCGATCGATACTGCACTTGGGTGGGCTGGGCTGGGCTGGGCCGGGCGGAGGGGCAAAACGCAGGTGCTAGCAGGTATCTGGGCTGATCCCGCTAACACTGCGTTTTTGGGAACCCTAAACTGCTGGGGACGCTAGTATAGATCTGATTGGATCAGATATTGATCCGTTCAGATACTATACCACTAAGGGAGGCGTATGCTGCGTGCGTGGGTGTTAGCGGTACTGGCGCTAATCTGATGCTGCCTGGGGCGACGCATATCACCGCCGGGCGATCAGGGGGCTAAACCTTTATTCGGTAATAAACAGCGGGTGCCCTGACACTATAAAAAATAAACAAACTAACCAGCGTCACCCTAACAGTTATACGGTGATCAGTGGTGAAAGGGTTAACTAGGGGGCAATCGAGGGGTTAAAACATTTATTAGGTAGTATATGGGGGTCCCTGTTGCTATAAAATGCTGACGGCGAACCTAAATATTTACGTCACTAACTAGCATCACCAGCGACACTAATACAGCGATCAGAAAAATGATCGCTTAGTGACACTGGCGACAGGGGGTGATTAAGGGGTTAAAACTTTATTAGGGGTGGTTAGGGGGGTACCCTAGACCTAAAGGGGGCTAATACTAACTGCCCTAACACAGTAACTGTCACAAACTGACACCATGCAGTAATCAGAAAAAATAAATAAATAAAAAATAAAAAAACTGCTTGGTGTCAGTGTGACGGGGGGGGGGGGTGATTGGGGGGTGATCGGGGGGTGTTTTGTGTGCCTGGCATGTTCTACTGTGTGTGTTTTACACTCACATTGCAGTCTTCTCTCCTCGGCGCGGGAACGGAAAATACCGAGCCGAGGAGAGATGACATAATTTCCTTTGCTGCTGTTTAGCATACAGCAGCAAAGGAATGACCTGATTGGCCGGCGGCGATCGCGAGGGGGGGGCCACGAACAGATGGTCTCCCCCTCATCTCTGATCGCCGCTGGTCAGAAGCGGACCGCCTCGGGCACCGGGGGGGGGGGGTCCGATCGGACCCCCCACCCGCGGAAGGCAGATCACGTATATATACGTGATTCTGCCTGTCCGTGCCACCTTGCCGACGTAAATCGACGTGAGGCGGTCCTTAAGTGGTTAAAAAAAATCAGCACAAGGGACAACACTTTCATTTGTGAGAGGTGTCCCTTGTTCTGCTGACTGCTGTTTTAGTTATAATCTTTCCTCCTCTCCCTCTCCCTCTCCATACCCCATAGACACAATCTTGTGATGCTTCAGGGGTTAATACAGCCAGGTTAAAGCAGTCAGAGGAACAGAATTGTTTAATTGCAAAGTGAATTTCCCCTAATCGTCTTTCAGGACAGCCACCTGAGAGACCTTGGCTATTCCCTCTGTAGGAAACACCTGCGCCAGCCTTCTTATAAATTTCCTCCTCCCCTGCTGGCTCCTCAGTTATTTGTGTTTCCTCCAGAGGGGAGACACCAGTGGAACTAAGCCAGGAGAGTCAGGAGGCTCAGGCAGATGTCCTAAAAGGGAGCAGAGGCTCCTTGGGCAGTCCAGGGGAAATAACTAACCTGGGAGAGGATTTGTCACCCCAGCATCCCTGAGTGCAGGCGGAGGTCGGGGGGGCTCCCTTTTAAGTACCGAGCGTGGTAGCAGGAGGTGCATGTCCAGCCGTCCCATACCCTCAAGCAGCATGTAGCACTGGCAGTGTAATTCACGCCAGGTATTGGGACCGCACGGCGACAGTGGCGGGTGACGTCACGTCCGGAGAAAGGGGCGTGTACTTCCGGGTTCGCGGCTTCCGGTTCTGGCTGCGAATCATGAAAAGGAGCCAGGCATGGGCTGGAGAGGAGCCGCACATGCTGTAGAGACAGCAAAGGCTCCGGTGGTGACACCATAATGTCGGACGCAGAAGGTAGAGACCAGACTGCAGCTCCAGCAGAGACCAGCTCCAGCCATGTTAAGGTAAGGGGGACCTAGGGTGGAACTCCCCTGGCCTGAACCCACCACCCCCCCACCCAGGGAGTACATGAATAGAGGGGGGGTAGGTAAAGTTCCCTCTGGTTTTAGAGGGTGGTTCATGGGGCCCCTGGTGAGGCAAGCCCACATGAAAACGCTGTGCACCTGCAGTTTTGCAGGAGAAGATTATGGTAGTGTTAATACTGTGGGGTTTTCTTTTTATATCGTTTCAGAAAATAGACAAAACCAGGCCCTCTCACAACTCAAAGAAGAGGTGCCCTTCTTGTAAAAATACACATTTAAAGATTCCTGGGGGAAAGCTTTATGCAAGGAATGTATTAACAAACTAGTACAGGAACATTCCACTGAGCAGGGCAGAGATTTAGCAGCATCTGTTAAGGAACTATCGAGTACCTTTGAATCCTTTAAAACCTTCTTTGAAGGGTTTCAGATCCCACAGCTCCTCCTTCAGTACAAACGACACTACCAAAAATACAAGCACTTCCCTTCACTAGTGCAGGCCCTTCATCAGCCCCTAGGGAGGAGGCAGAAGAGGAGCCTGACAGCGCAACGTCTGGCTCCCAAGAATCAGAGGGTGAAGCCCTGGAAGGGGATTCCAGAAAACCCTCCCGATACAAACTCTCATTGGAAGAGGTCGACCATCTTCTAGGAGCCATTCATACCACATTAGGTAAACAAACTGAAAAGAAACCTTTATCCCTGCAAATGTATGAGGGTTTAGGAGAACAGGAAAAGAAGAATTTTCCTGTTCATGAAGTACTAATAGAGGCAATTAAGAAAGAATGGCAGGAACCAGAAAGAAAGCCATTCTTTTCTAAAGCCTTAAAAAGACGGTTTCCATTTTCAGAGGATGAGTCATCAGTATGGAACAAAACCCCAAACCTAGATGTGGCCTTCTCACAAGTTTCGAGACATACGGATCTAGCTTTTGAGGATATGGGGGTCTTATCTAAAGCAATGGATAAGAGGATGGACTCCCTGTTAAGGAAGTCATGGGACTCCACAGTGGGAAGCCTAAAGCCAGCCATGGCAGTCACGGTAGTGGCCAGAAATGTAGAGTTCTGGTTGAACCAGATTCAGGCACACATTGAGGAAGGAACTGCAAAGGAGCAGATTTTATCCTCTTTTCCCACTCTTCTGCGAGGCATCGCGTATATCGCGGATGCATCAGCAGAACTGGTACGCATGGCAGCCAGATCCTTGGCACTAGCCAACTCTACAAGAAGGGCCCTTTGGCTAAAAACATGGCAAGGTGATTGCGCATCTAAAGCCAAACTTTGCAGGATCCCTTTTACAGGGGACCTGCTGTTCGGGCCAGGGTTAGAGAAAGTGCTGGACTGTACAGCGGACAAAAAGAAAGCGTTCCCGCTGAAACGCAAAGCAACCGGAAGTCAGCCACACCAGAATAAAAGGAAGCATAGGGGGACACAAAATCCCGTTTTTCAGCACCCAAGGCACAGAACCAAAAAAGACCTTGGGTCCAGAGAGGGAAAGGCAAGGGAGGAGCGATTTTTCGTCGTCCTGAACAAACCAGAAATAAACAATGACAAAGTAGTCTCAGTGGGAGGAAGACTGGGGGGCTTCCTCTCGCAATGGGAAATTATATCCTCCAATCAGTTTATTTTGAGAACAATAAGAGAGGGGTATTATCTAGAGTTCTCAAGATCACCCCCAAGCAGATTTTACACCACCAAGCTTCCAAAGAACAGAGAAAAAGCCAGAGGGTTAATGAGTTTCATAAAGGATCTCAGGAAACAAGGTGTAATCATCAAGCTTCCAAAGGAAGAAAGAGGGCAGGGCTTCTACTCCCACATATTCGGAGTACAAAAACCCTCGGGAAAGGTCAGACCAATCCTCAACCTCAAACCCTTAAATCTATCCATAACTTACAAGAAATTCAGAATGGATTCCATATACTCAGTGAAGGCTCTGTTACCACCAAGCTGTTATATGGTCTCCCTGGACTTAAAAGATGTGTACCTACACATACCCATACACCAAAGTTGTCAGAAGTTTCTAAGATTAGCAATAGAAACAGGAAAAGAAACCTTACAACTTCAATTCCGAGCTCTACCCTTCGGCCTATCTTCCTCACCAAGAATTTTTACAAAAATTCTGGCAGAAGCTCTGGCTCCATTACGAGTAAAAGGCATATCCATCATTGGCTATTTAGACGAGCTTCTCCCCCGGGAGATTGCTAAGAAACCTAAAATACACACGGACTTTCTTGGAAAGTCTAGGTTGGTTGATAAGTGTAGAGAAATCCAATCTACAACCCACTCAACAAATAAAGTATTTGGGATATATAATAGATTCAGTGCAACAAAGAATATTCCTACCCAAGGAGAAGATAGAAAAAATTCAAAGAGAAATAAAAAGAATACAGACCAATCTACAATGTTCAATAAGAAAAATTATGTCAACGTTGGGGTTGCTAACATCGGCAATTCCATCGGTACAATGGGCAAGCCTACATTTTCGGCCATTACAGATGTTCCTATTAAGGATGTGGGATCACAAGCAGGAATCACTGGATACACAGATGTTAATACCAGCAGGGGTAAAAAAGACCCTATGGTGGTGGAGAAGAGCAGAAAATATAAACCAAGGAAGGCTATGGATCCTACCTATTTCCTGAACTCTAACCACAGACGCAAGTGGCGTAGGGTGGGGAGCACATTTAGACTCCCAAATCACACAAGGGACTTGGGGAAAGAGGAGAGGACAAGGTCGTCCAATTGGAAAGAGTTAAAGGCAGTATGGTTTGCGCTTCAATCCTTCCAGAGAGAGTTGGAAGGACGTCATGTACAGGTCAGGTCCGACAACTCATCCGTAATCGCCTACATAAACAGACAAGGGGGAACCAAAAACGGAGCCCTGTGGACTTTAGCAAAGGAAATCTTGAACTGGGGAGAGGAAAACATACTCTCTTTATCAGCAGTCCACTTAACATGGGATTTTTAAACAAAGTGGCAGATTTCCTCAGCAGGAAGAGAGTGAGAGAAGGCGATTGGGTGCTAAAACAAGAGGTATTCGAGCAGATTACAAAAAAATGGGAAACACCTCAGGTGGACTTATTTGCTTCAAGAGAAAGCAGGAAAGTTCAAGCATTCTTTTCCCTGAGAAGAGAGGATGGAGAACTTGGGGTAGATGCATTAGCACAAAATTGGACGTTCAGAAAATGTTATGCCTTTCCCCCACCTGTACTATTACCAGCGGTGATAAGAAAATTGCATACAGAGAACACATCTCTGATTCTCATAGCACCTCACTGGCCCAGGAGACCGTGGTTCTCAATGCTCTGTGCTCGCCATAGAGCCCCCCTGGTTGTTACCAGTCCAGGAAGATCTACTTTCCCAAGACCCAGTGTACTGTCCCCAGGTGGAAAGGTGGAATTTAGCCGCCTGGTATCTGAGGAGCAGCTGCTAAAAGCAAAAGGGTTCTCAAGCCGTTTAATAGAGACACTGCTGAAAAGCAGGAAGGTTGAGACACGTAATATCTACCAAAGAGTATGGAAATGTTTTAGCAGATGGTGCACAGAAAACAACTTCAAAGCACAAAGCTCAGTAGCAGTCTTAGGCCTTTATCTACACCACTCTGTAGAAACTCTAAGTCTCAGTACATTAAAGAGTCAAGTGTCAGCACTGTCAGTTTACCAGGAAAGAAGCTTAGCATCAGATCCATGGATAATCAGACTCTTTAGATCCGTGAGCAGGCAGAGGCCGATACAGAGTACAGCCTTTCCAAAATGGGACCTGTCATTAGTGCTGGAAACTATGACAGCAGAACCCTTTGAGCCCTTAAAAGATTGCAGAAGATGCTGACACTTAAATCAATATTTTTGGTAGCAATCACTACAGCCAAAAGGGTCTGCGAGATAGAAGCCCTATCGATTAGACCCCCCTTTTGTCAGATTTTCCCGGATCGCATAGTCTTTAAAATGGATCCGAGATTTCTGCCTAAAGTGGCCTCGAAATTTCACAGAGGCCAAGACATAGTGTTACCATCATTTTGTTCAAATCCTTTGAAAGAACAAGAAATAAAATTTTATAATTTAGACGTCAGGAGATGCGTCTTACATTATTTAGAGGTAACAAAAACACTTAGAAAGACGGATTCTTTATTTATTTTAATTTCTGGAGCTAGGCAAGGGCATAAGGCTTCAAGAAGCACTATAGCCAGATGGCTAAGAGACGCCATTGATCAGGTGTACAAGCTAGGAGGCATGCAGATCCCAGAGGGAATCAGGGCACACTCCACAAGGTCAATGGCAGCGTCTCGGGCAGAGAGAGCTGGAGCAACGCCAGAACAGATTTGTAAAGCGGCAACCTGGTCCAGCTTTGCCACTTTTGTAAGACATTATAGAGTGGACCTGTGGTCAGCCAAAGATCAGACCTTTGGACACAAGGTCCTACAAGCTGTGGTCCCGCCCTAGGGTAAGTGCTCGGTTATCCTCTCAGGTGGCTTTCCTGAAAGACGATAAGGGAAAAACGAAGTTACTGGTAACCTTCTTTCCCGGAGTCTTTCAGGACAGCCGGGAACCCACCCAAATGTATATTAAGGCATAAAGATTTCCTTACAGGAAATGTGATATAGTTTTTTTTTTAAACTCTTTATTGCAAAATTTTACTTTACAAGTTATTTAACACAACTTACATTTGTCATTTCTATATTTTTTCTTCTACACATTTTACATAAATATGATTCTCACTCTTACACACACCCTTCCCTCTCATTCATCTTATGGTCACTGATTCTTTCTCCTTTTACTCATTTTATACTGTAATTTCTGGTCTTCCTATATCTGTCGTCAAATGTGATTTATTCCATTTTTCCCAAACCTTATCATATTTCTGTATATTTCCTCTTTGTTCATACATTATTTTCTCACATGGGACCACCTGGTTTACCACCCTCACCCACTGATTTATTGTAGGTGGACTTGGCTGGATCCATTTTTCAACTATTTGTTTTCTGGCCAGGAATAATACTTTTTGCAAAAATATCTTAGTGTAACCACACAACCTATCTTTTACCACCCCCAGCACACACAACTCCACCGTAGCCATCATAGGTTTATTTATGACTTTTCCTAGTTTTTTAACTACCTGTTGCCAATACCTTCCTATGCATCCACATTGTCACATGACGTGGATGAAATCCGCTCCTCCCTCTCCACATATTGTACAGTCTGACGCCTGCATCCTCCCCATCTTATATAATCTATTTGGTGCCAAATATGTCTGATGTATTATATTTAACTGAATTATTCTATTGTTTATTGCCGGCGATACTCTCAGATGTGAGGAGCAGATTTCATCCCAGTCCCGGTCACTCATTCCCGGGATAACTCCCTGCCATTTTTCCCTCACGCCCACCGGGTCCCCATTTATTTTACTCTGTAGCAAGTGTGAATACAACTTAGATGTCAGACCCTTTGGTCCTTGAGATTTTAATATTCCTGTGAGGGGATATCTAGAGATTTTTAGTTCTTTCCTTTCAAACTGTTCTAGTAGTAAGTGTCTTAGCTGTAGGTATCTATAAAATTGTTTACTCTGGAGGTTATATTGTTTACACATATTCTCATATGTCACTATTACATTGTTATTATACATTTGGCCAATAGTTTTTATTTTGTTCTGTTTCCAGTAACTGCTATCTTCAAATACTTCTAATTTTTCAAACCTTGGATTGTTCCATAATGATGTTTCTGGTGGAATGTCCCTATATCCCGTTAATTTTTTTACCTCGTTCCACACCGACCTAGCCAGCTTTAGAAGAGGAATTTTTATTCCAATCCTTCTTAATTCTGCTATTTCTAATCCTACTAGAAAATCTTCTACCTGCATTTTCTTTAATAAATATTTCTCCACCCTCGTTTCTCGTTCCTGAACTACCCAGGTCCTTAAGTGTTTTAATTGCCCCGCCAAGTAATATAAGTATAGACCTGGTACTGCCAACCCTGCTGCAGTATTGGGTCTTTGTAGCGTGGGGAGCTTTAATTTACAACGCCCATTTGCCCAGATGAATCTAGTTAACAGGGAGTTTAATTTTTTGAATATATATTTTGGTATTTTTACCTCCGAATGCGCCATCACATAGAGACACTTCGGTAGTATAATAGATTTTATCAGCTGGACTCTCCCTGCCATTGATAACGGTAGTTTTTTCCATACTCCCACTTTATTCTTTACATATTCTACCAAGGGGTCTATATTTGCTTTAAAGGCTTCTTCTGCTTCCAATGTAATATTTATTCCTAAATATTTAAAAGTGTCCACTATTTTTAATGGGGTCTGGAAATTCCTCTCCTTTCCTGGTCTTAATAACATCAATGTGGATTTTTGCCAGTTTATTTTAAGACCCGATAGTATCCCATATGTTTCTATTATCTTCATTGCCTCTCCTAGTGAACTATTTGCATCCTCCATATATAATATGATGTCATCTGCATATAGTCCTATGTGTTCAGTCTTATCCCCCACTCTAATCCCTTTATATATTTTAGATTGTCTAAACCTATTAGCTAGTACCTCTATAGCAAGTGAGAACAATTGGGGGGACAGCGGGCACCCCTGTCTCGTTCCCCTTTGCAATTTCACTGTGGGGGACAGAATTCCATTAATCAGAAGGTTAGAGCATGGTTGTTTGTACAAAGTTCTCACCCATTTTCTAAATCCTTCCCCAAAACCACTTTTTTCCAACACTGCCTGCAGGAATTCCCATTCTATAGAATCTAATGCCTTGGCCGTATTCAACGAAGCCAAGGCACTCGACTCCGGAAAACATTCTTTCAGCTGAACCATCAGCTGAGTTCTTCTAATATTATTTGTAGTGGACTTCCCTGGCATAAATCCTGTTTGATCCTCTGATATAATAGATAGTATAACCCCATTAAGCCTCTTAGCCAGTACCTTTGCCAATACCTTGTAATCGATGTTTAACCAGGATATTGGTCTGTAGGACGCACATTCCTTCCTGTCTTTTTCTAGTTTTGGTATCAGTATTACTGTTGCCTCATACATGGATGCAGGCATCTCCCCTCGATCAAATGTCCCCCTATACATATTGGTCAATGTTGGGGCGATAATCTCCACGTATCTCTGATACATTTCCAATGGGATACCATTGGGTCCTGGTGATTTACCCCTTCCCAGAGACTCTATGGCTTCTTTTACTTCCTCCACTTCAATATCTTTCTCCAACGCCTCCCTTTGCTCTTCTGTTAATTTCAGGAACTCCAAATCCTCTAGATATTTTCCTATCTCCTCTCCTGTGCATGTCAACATTGATGTATACATTTTCTCATAGTATCTATAGAAGGTTTCCCCGATGTCCTCCACTGTCTTAACCATCTCCCCCCTCTCATTCCTCACTTCTGTTATAGCCAGTGTGGATACTTGTTTTATCAAATAATTTACTATTTTATTGACATACTGTCCTTGGTCATAATATTTTTTTTGTTTTGACTGTAGCTTCTTACGTTTATTTTTAATTATTAGCTGATTCTTTTATTGGCGCACCGCTCCTACCCATTTGATTTGATTCATAATAGAGGGGTTCTTAATAAACTCTGTTTCAGTCTTTTTACATTCTTCTTCCATTTCCTCTTGCCTGTTGGTACATTTAATATATGATATTGTCGATCTTACTATAGCTCTTATATACGCCTTGAAGGTATCCCATGTT
Organism: Lithobates clamitans; assembly: GCA_037952925.1. NCBI lineage: Eukaryota > Metazoa > Chordata > Amphibia > Anura > Ranidae > Lithobates > Lithobates clamitans. The sequence continues at coordinate 4,711,271 of JBBGZY010000264.1, read as the reverse complement.
AATCCCTCCTTTATACTATCCCCATGGGCTTCCAGAAACATTTCCATTTGCTCCGGTATACGGTCGTTTGACCCAATCTGGGCTAGCCAATAGGGCTGTATTCTATATCCCGGCCGCCTTCCTCTGGGGCCCATCCTTAGCTCAAAGATAAGCCCAGAGTGGTCAGACACCCCTTTAGTCATGTATGCGGCTGATTGCACATTGGGAGAATTTTCTCATTTCCCAGGGCCAGGTCTATCCTCGACATGCTCCCCCTACCCGGAGCATGCCATGAATAGGCCCTGACCCCTGGGTTTCTAATCCTCCAAATATCAAGCCACCCCACCTCCTCCAGGAAACAATCCAACACTTTAGACCCTTTGCCTCTCCCAAGACTTTTTTTTCCAAATCTATCCATCTTTGGATCCAGCCACATATTAAAATCTCCCATACATATAACATATGCCTCTGGATATTCTGACCTAAATAACATTGCTTCCTTCAATACTCCCAATGTAGCTGGGGGTGGATTATATATCCCCATAATAACCATTGGTGGTGAGTGCACCAGGGCAAAGACAAAAACGTACCGCCCCTCTAAATCCCTCTTTACCCTGATGCACTCCCACGTCACTGACTGGTGCACCATTAGTGAAACCCCTCTCGAAAAAGTTGTATGACAAGAGTGACAAGACCATTGTATCCATGTTTTTTTTTAAATAATCAAGTCTCTTTAACCATATGTGTTTCTTGGATGCAAATTATTTTGGCCTGAGTTTTCTTAATTTCTGCAAATACCTGTGTCCTTTTAACTCGTGTACCCATGCCTCTCATGTTCCAAGATATAAAGGTACAATTGTTATTCATTTTTACCCATTTTTAATCATTTGGTAACCATATTTTCCTTTTTCCTCCATTCATCCATTCATACATCAGACACAAACTTAAATTTAGGGCATTACCGACATATCGCATCAGCTTTTATATAGGTGATTCGTCTTGTTTCAGCCTGTCTACTCCTCCACCCCCCCTCCATATATATAAGAAAGGAAGGGTACCCTATTCCCTTACCCCTTTGATCCCAATTCTTCTTATTAACACTCTATATTATTCCCACCCCCTCCCCCCCATTATTCTATCCCATCTTGTTATATTCACTTATTTTATATACATTTCTACTGTTCCCCCCAAGTGTTTTATTTTGTGATTAACTATGTGCTTTCCTGGCCCTCTCACACAAAAAACCCCACCTCCCATTGTTATCACTCCACAAAAACAATTTATCAAGCCACAGCATCCCCCCTATCCATCCCCCTCCAGGGGCACACCATTACTCCCTCTCTGTGATGAGCAGGGTGCACTACATTCTCCTGCATCTCTCCCATGACCCCTGTTTCAACCTCCAACAGGGGTCACAGGGGGGAGGAAGGAGAGAAAAAAAAAAAGGTGAATCCCCTTCCTTCTGTATTTCTGTGCTTAAATCATACTCTTTGATTAACTTTCATTCTCCCCATTAATTCCCTTATCCCTCCCTCACACCCAAGAAAAAAAAAAAAAAAACGCACCATTGTTGTCACTCTACAAAAACAAATTTATCCAACCACAGCATCCCCCTTATCCATCCCCCTTCGGGGCACACCATTATTCCCACTCTGTGTTGCGCAAAGTGCGCTACATTCTCCCGCATCTCTCCCATGACCCCTGTTTCAGCCTCCAACAGGGGCCACAGGGGAGAGGGAGGAGAAAGAAAAAAAAAAAAAAACACCATATCTCTTCTCCCTCCCCCACCCCACCCCCCGCCATCAATCAAACACGGTCCTCCCCTCCCTCTCTTCCAGTATTTTGTCCCGGTAGTTCTTTTTCTTTAAATCATCTCACGATTTTCTATTCCATATTATTTAGATACAGATTTGATTGATTGAATCCATTCTTTAACTTGCTCCGGTGTATTAAAAAACACAGTCTTTCCTCCTTCATCCACTCTCAACCGGGCTGGATATGCCATAGAGTATTCTATTCCTACTTCTCTCAATCTTTTCTTAACCTCGTAGGAAGTTGCCCGCTGCTTTTGTAGCTCTAGAGAAAAGTCTGGAAATAATGACACTTTGCTGTTCTCATAGTGGATCTCTCTTTTTTGTCTTGCATTTCGCAGAATTGTATCTCTGTCCCTGTAATTCAAGAGACGCGCCAGCAGAGGTCTAGGGGGAAGCCCAGGCTTAGGTACTACTGCCGGGACCCTGTGCGCCCGCTCCACCGCAAATGTCTTTGATACCTCCATCTCTGGAAATGTTTTTATCAACCATTTTTCAATAAAGTCCCCCGGGTTGAACCCCTCCACTTTCTCAGGCAGACCTATTATTCTTATATTATTGCGGCGCATCCGATTCTCAAAATCATCCGTTTTCTGCTGCCATATACCAATCTGCTTTTCTACTGTTGCTATCTTTTTAGGTATATGAATTACTGTATCTTCCAATTGGGATATCCTTTTTTCCACCTCGGCCATCCTATCTCTGATACTATGCATATCTTGCCTAATCAGTCCAATATCCGTTCTGATTTCATCCATTTTACCTGTCAGTCCCACGCTGATTGCTTGGATGGCCGCCATTAGTTGTCCGCTCACCTGCTCCAGCGTTAGCTTCGTAGCTTTCTCTGGTTTCTCAGCTTGAGACGGAGGCACGCTCGTTTTCTGGACTTCCAGCCCCGAAGGCCCGCCGCTCCTTGTCTGCGGGGGGCTCCGAACGCTTTCCGTTTTCTCCGTCCTCGCATATTCTTTTAGGCGATCGGCTGCCAATTGCTTAGAACTCGTCTCGCTGCCGGGTTCGTTCGTATGTCGGGGTCTTGGGTCTCGGTTTGTAGCACGTACTACTCAGGATACTGACGGAGACTCAGGCTGACTCAGAACTTCCGCCGCTCACATCCGGTCATATCAGCGAAAGTCGCGCCCTTTAGGGAAATGTGATATAGTTGAATGTGTATCATATGTTCTTGTGTCTCCCCAGCGGACTGGAGTTGCTCTTCAAAGAACCGAGGAGCCAGCAGGGGAGGAGGAAATTTATAAGAAGGCTGGCGCAGGTGTTTCCTACAGAGGGGAGGAGCCAAGGTCTCTCAGGTGGCTGTCCTGAAAGACTCCGGGAAAGAATGTTACCAGTAAGTAACTTCGGTTTTTTTACTTATTTTGCAGATTTAATATGGTTCATTTTTAGAGCTGCACTTTTTGGATAATATAGCATACAGCAAGTGTATAGACTTGGGTGGTGTGTAGTATATAATGGATTGAAGTGTGTTTGAATGGTGTGAGGGACAGAATTTATATCTTATCCTTTGTGACTGCAATAAATAATTATTTCTTTAAATAGTTTGTAGTATCTGCACTTTTGTGCTCTTGCTATTTCGCAGTTTTCCATAAACCCAATCAAGTTACTATATGGAAGAGGGAATTGGTGAATCATGTGACTGTGGGGAGTGTGGAGATGCTGCTGCTCTTTGAGCAGAGAGATTTCTTTGGTTATGTGGTTTAAGTATCAGTTTACACATTAAGTTGTTTTTAATAGATACTGGTGTCAAGGGAACTAGTAATTTAGACCTTTGATTGTAGATTGTTGGCTGGGAAAAGTGTTGCTTTCCTATTATCACTTTGTAGGTCTCTATACCAGGCAAGTACATTTTAAAGGGAGACAAAAAAGCAGCACCATCTAAGTGTAGCAGTAAGGCATTTTAATCAATAAAACATAGGAGTCATGCCCCGTCTACACGGTCGAATTTTCCGACAACAAATGTTGGATGTGAACTTGTTGGCTGAAAGTCAGACCGTGTGTATGCACCATCGAACATTTGTTGTCGGACTTTCCGCCAACAATTGTTGGCTAGCAGGTTCTCAAATTTTCCACCAACAAAACTTTGTTGTCGGAATTTCCAATCCTGTGTACACAAGTCCGACGCACAAAAGTTCACGCATGCTCGGAATCAAGCAGAAGGAGCTGCACTGGCTATTGAACTTCCTTTTTCTCGGTTCATTGTACGTCATCACGTTCCCACGTTCGTAATTTTTGGCCAACATTTGTGTGACCGTGTGTATGCAAGACAAGTTTGAGCCAAAATCTTTCGAACAAAAATCCACGGTTTTGTTGTCGGAAAGTCTGATCGTGTGTACGGGGCATTACACTCACAAGAGGAAGATAAAAACCAGCAAGTAGTGTTGTTAGGATCATCCGCTCTGCCCCAGGGGAGGTGCTGTGCGTCTGTAGCTGTAGGAGCTGCTTGTTTTTTATGAACTGTGTCGTTTTCTGCGGTTCAGTTCGTGCTTGTGGGTTTGTATCTGCTCTTCAGTGCGTGCAAGCAAGCTCTGTGTGACTTTAGTCATTGTGTTCTTGTTCGTTAGTTACTGTTTTTCAGGTCACTCTTCACAGGCCTTGCTGTTCTTCAGTGCGTTCTGTTACTGCGATCTGAGCAACCGACCGTTTTCTAGCCATGTTGCGTATACGTACTCCTCGTAGAGTTCGTGCTGTGTGGAGGCTTGGTGTTGGGGTCCTGACCTTGACACAAGTCCAGTCTGTGAACAGGGTGGGGAGGAGTTCATGGACCAAGAATTGGTTGCTCCAGCGTGACCAGTTCTGTCATATGCCTTTGCTCCGCGAGATCCGTGAGAACAATCCTGATGATTTCAGGAACTTTCTCCGGATGACGGACCCCGTATTTCACCGTTTGTTGGCTTCGCTGACCCCCTATATTAGCAGGCAGGATACCTGCATGAGGCAAGCCATCACTCCGGAGCAGAGGCTCGTTGCTACCCTGCGGTACTTGGTGATAGGGAGAAGTCTGCAGGACTTGAAGTTCTCGACAGGCATCTCCTCCCAGGCTCTGGGTATCATTATCCCAGAGACCTGTTCTGCCATCATCCAGGTCCTGCAGAAGAAGTATATGAAGGTAAGATTTTTATCCTTTAACATCACATTTTATTGTATTTAATGTTAGCTAATATATTGTATTTCTTTCCACATTCCCTAATTACCATGATTGTAATATGCTGTGAATGTCCCCTTTGTCCTCATGCATGCTGGATTTTTATGTCATTATTTTTGTTGTCCTTCATACATATTTGCCTTCACTTACCTCCCCAGCATGCTCTCCTGGCCCTATATTCACCTCATGTAGTCACTTAACAATGTATTTTATCAGCTCCATAGTAGTGCTTTACCTCAAACACCCCCTAAAATGTTTAGAAATCTGATTTGTGTTTTAAATTCAGGCAGAGTGCCAGAGGCTTTTTTTTTGTGGTGTCCCCAAATCATTTTTAACCCTCCCTCCCACCAACTGCTAAGTCAGCTGATCCCAATTCTCTATCTATCCTCAATCATCTATCTGGTGACTTTGCCAAACCCATACACACTATACCCATCTCTTTTGTGGTCAGATGTATGGATGAATTCCCCAAAGCATGTAGTGCAAGGGCCTGCCTGTATACTTTCAAATGGTACTGTGTAAAGTTTTTGTATACTATTATTATCTTGATAGGTAATAGCAGAATGTCCAAATGTGCTCAAATGTGTACAGTGTTTATTTATATCTTTGTATTATGACACTTCTTACCTGTCCAGTGGGCTGCCAATAGTGTAACTAAGGAGGGGCTGTTCCAAGTAATACCCATTATTTAGGCATTCATCTCTCAATGAAGTGGAGAGGGTTACCTGTCCAAGAGTTGTCCCCCCCTATAATGTTAGAAATGGCCCATGAGAGGGGGGGGAGGGGGAATATGATAGGTGTACCTTATACTTGGGTGTTGTAAAATTCCCCTTAATAAATGTTATCTGGATGTTGGCCAAGAATGTTTGTGTCTAATCTACTTTCCATGTTTTAATGTGCAAAAAGACTATTTTTTTATTTGTTTTCCTCAACAGTTTCCTTCCACGCCACAGGAATGGCAGACTGTGGCCTCCCACTTTCCCCAGCGGTGGGACTTTCCTAACTCCGGAGGGGCAATTGATGGGAAACACGTCCACATCGTCCCACCACCCAACTCAGGGTCAAACTATTATAATTACAAGGGGTTCAATAGTATTGTGATTTTGGCGGTGGTGTCGGCTAATTATGAGTTCCTGTATGTGGACGTGGGGAAGAATGGCCGGATGTCCGATGGTGGAGTCATCGCCCAGACGGAGTTTTACAGGCGTCTCCAGAATGGCAGCTTGGACTTGCCACCTCCAGAAGACAATGTGGAAGCACTCCCATTCGTCTTTGTTGCGGATGAAGCCTTTGCGCTGGGGGACCACCTTATGCGGCCATTCCCGATGAGGACCCTTACCCTGGACCAGAGGGTTTTTAATTACCGGCTGGCCAAAGCCAGAAGAGTGGTGGAGAACACATTTGGGATCATGGCCAGCTGGTTCCACCTATTTCTTACACCTATCCATGTGGTGGAGTATAAACTGAATCATATAATCCTGGCATGCTGTGTTCTACACAACTTTTTACGGCAACATTCAGCCAACTATGCTGGCTCAGTTGGGCCTGAGGCCGGAATTATAAATGAAACAACCCTGGCGGCGCTTGAAAGTGGCCGTCCTGGCTTGCCCTCCCTGAGTGCCCGTGATGTCCGGTTTAGATACCTTGAGTTCTTTACGGGTAGGGGGGCCATCAATATGCCAGACAATTTGTGAAACCTTGATCAAAAAAAAAAAATGACGCAAATCTTTGGTGACATTTACTGCTTGTGTTTGTTTTAGCTGACCCTGACAGAAATGTGGTGAGTCCAGAAAATGGCGTGATTGTGTAACCTTACAAAGCACTGTTGGATGTTATTTACTAAAGGCAAAGACACTTTGCACTACAAGTGCACTTGAAACTGCACTGAAACGGCACTTGTAGTGCAAAGTGGATTTGCCCTCAGGAAATAACCCCCATTGTAACAGAAAGCAGCAATTAGAGCACCCCAAAAGTGTTGTAGCGTTGAGCCAATAATCCACACATTCTTGATTAACAATCTTTTTAATACCTGCACAATCACATGTGCATTTAGAAAAGGTTTTTAAAACAAACCAACATGTTTGTTATATAACAATTTTTGGGGTGGCATTATCAAAAATAGAAATGTCCATTTAAGATAAAACAGACATGTTTCAAACCAACAAGAAAGACACAAATCTTGAACTTACAAAGTTCACATTAGGTAGAACTTGAAGGCAATATCAGACATGAGTATTTAGGAACTGTGTTTGATATTGCGTTCAGATGGGGTGAAGTCACTCCTGGAAAAGCCAAATTTTGAAGAAGCACACCAATTTACGAATGTCAACATGTGCTAGCTGCCATCACGGGGGATCAAGGGACGTGTTTTGGGCGAGCAACCCCTTCCTCACAGCTACTTTATTATTGAGGAAGGGGTTGCACCCCCAAAACACGTCCATTGATCTCCCGTGATGGCAGATAGCACATGTTGGTACACTGTGTGCCTCTTCAAAATTTGGCTTTTCTAAAAATCGCTAAATAATTTTTAACATTGTAGCACACGAAAAAACAAAGGGATTTGGAGGGGTTTTAAACTCTCCCCAAAACATCAATGATGTTCTTGTTTTTTTGTATAACATCATTGATGTTTTTCTTGAGGTTTTCCAATGCAACATTACACCCCATGATCTCCCCAATCAGGATCTGGGCACTTTCCGAGGTGAAAGGATCTGGATCCACAACATCACGATCACCTAAAAAGAGAGAAACCAAAAAAAAAGCAGGTATTATAAATATGCCGGCATCCATCTCTTACCTGAGCCCGTGGTCGCAGACACTCACCTGTTGTTGTGACTAGTTCCACCACGTCTTCCTCCTCCTGCTCTGCTTGGATTTGGGGGATTTCTCCTTCTTCCAGAGGTGGGGGGTCTCTGGTCTCCTTGGATGAGGGGTGTCCTCCGAGTCTTTTCTCCCGTATGTAAAACAAAAATAGTATACTTAGCACACAGATATTTGATGGCAGAACTATAAATATGAAACATTGCTTGGAAGTGGGGTACAATTGTCTATTTTGGCAGAGTTCCAAGATGTAGAATTTTGAGTGTCCTTTTTTAAGCTTCAATACTTTAGCTGTTTTGTACAAGCTTCACAGATGGAGACCCCCCCCCCCCCCTATAGTATACACTGGAGCACCTGTGTGGGCCCCCTAATAAAAATGGTGTTCTTGTGTCCCACACTAGTGCTCCAGCGTCCAGATGTGAAAACTGCTGCTGAGTGTCCTCTCCTTACACAGAATCTAGTTTGCATTTCATTCTAGTAACAAACCCATCTACACAACCAAATTAGTTTCAGACAAGTAGGCCCTAAAAAATGTGGGCAAATGCATATGGCCAAAACAATGGTGTTTTATAGGCTGAAAGGAAAATGTTTGATACGAACGAATAATGTGCCCATGAACATGAAAGTTGCCATTTTAAACTGTACAACACTTAATTAAGAAAAGCACATGGAGCAGCACGAACATAATAAAGAAAAAAAGAATAGGAACACAGAACAACTACTTACTTTTTTGCAGCACTCTCCGGATCTTTCGGTACTGCTCGTGTTCTCTTAATTTGAGGTCCGACCACCGCTTCCTGAGCTGATCTTTCGATCGTCGTACCCCGAAATTCCGGTGCAGATACTTGACCACTTTCGCCATGATCTTGGCCTTTCTGACATTGGTGTTGGGGTAAGGTCCATACTTCCCGTCATAGTCGGCCTTCTTCAGGATACCCACCATCTCCAACATCTCCCCAAAGGACATATTCGATGCCTTAAATCTTCTCCTTCTTGATACCGACGTTTCCGTATCCGGGCTTTCCTCCCACTCCTCCTCGTTGCTGTAATTAGCACACACCTGATGTGGCTCCACCATGTGCTCTTCCCCCACTGTGCCGAACGAAAAGGGGTGGGGAATAGACTAGAAAGAACATCAGGGGCGGGCGGAGTTACACGCATGCGCAGTGTGTATAAAGCGTAACACGCGTGCGTATTACGTACGATCTGTGAGCGGAAGAAGGAGCATCGGAGGTGCCGATCGTGAGAATGAAGGTAAGATCTAAACTTGGGCCTATACTGCTTCTAAATTAAAGCCTATATTGTAACAAGATTGGAAGAGTTTGGCCTGACATTAGAGTTTGTCTTGTGTTGTGTCTTGCAGAGAAAATGGATGGCTTCAACGACCACAATTTCCTCCCCCTGTTCATAGACAAATACAGGGAGCTGCCCTGTCTGTGGCAGGTGAGACACCCTTATTACAACAATAAACAAAAGAGGCAGGCAGTGCTGGAGAAACTGCTGGAGTTGGTGAAGCCAGTGGTCCCCACAGCAACCATCCCCTATTTAAAGACCAAAATTGGTGGCCTGAGGAGCAATTATCTTAGGGAGCGCAAGAAGGTCACAGATTCCCAGAGATCCGGAGCTGCAGCAGATGACGTTTATGTCCCCAGGCTGTGGTACTATGAGAGACTGCGATTTCTGTCAGACCACACTGAAGTCAGGGAATCCCTCTTAACCCTTCCTTCCACTCTTCCTTCCACCCCAGCTGAGGCTTCTGATGTCCAACCTGGGCCTTCCAGCTAGGAAGAAGTGGAGGAGCCCAGCTGGAGATTTCTGGTCAATAAAAAATGACGTTTACTAGATGTCATTATTGATCTCTAACTGCTGATTGCAAAAAGTGTTTTACATATCAATAGACAGTAGTGGGCACAAAAATTTGGGACAAGAATGAAAAATACTGGGCTCAGAAGGATAGTCTGTTATATTTGTTAACATTCAATTTGCAACAATCATGAGGTGACAATTGTGTGTGATTGATCAATCAAAAACTCAAACTATGTCCCTTTTTTATACACAGGAAGACCTCAGCCAGGAGGAGGCTGTGGAATGTGGCAGCCAGGAGGAGGCGGGGCTAAGTTGCAGCCAGGAGGAGGCAGGGCTAAGTGTCAGCCAGGAGAAGCCTGGGACAAGTCGAAGCCTGACAGAATCACAGGTTCCTCCCCTCCACCTTCCATACAAAAGAGCGAGGAAGGCGACTCACATGCAGGATTCTGCGCTCAGGCTGATTCAGGAGGCTTCTGCGTCCCTCAGAGCCTTACCCACTCCTGAAGAGGCCTTTGCCTGCATGGCTGCCACAAAACTGCAGGGCATGCAGGAGGGTCAATCCGAAATATGTGAGGACCTTCTTTATAAAGTGCTAAGTAAGGAGGTAAGTGGTGAACTAACACCCAATACCCACCTGAGTGAGTTGGCCCCTCCTCCTCCTGCTGCCCCAACTCCACCACCACCACAGCGTGGAAGGAAGACCAGAGAGTGATGACCTGGGTTCAGTCTGATCTGGAATAAGATGCAGTCTCTTGCATGACCACAGCCAGGGGACACAGATGTCATCTGCTGCTTTCCGGATCTCTGGGACTTCTGGACCAGACTGCACTCCCTTATATAAGGACTCCTCAGGCCCCCAATTTTGTTTGAAAATAATTGATGTCTGCCCTGGGGGTCCAAGGCTTCACCCATTTCTGCTGTTTCTCCAGTGTTGCCTCCCTCTTTGTTTAGTTGTGAGCCCTTAATAAATGAATTTTTTTTGCAATTATACTCGCCTATGTGTGTTTTCATTCAAAAAGGACAGTTTGTTTCTGAGGATTCAGGTACATTTTAAAATACAATGTGAAGTTAACAAGGGACACCAACACCAAACAATCTCCTACAGATTAAATAATTCAACATATCAATGGTGTTGTGGTAACTTGACACACAAAACACACACAAAAATATTCTGGAGTAAAACTAAAACTAAAATAAAACAAAGTTCAGCCTTGAAAAAAATACAAACCTAAAAAAAATAATAATAATCTGCCTAAAAAAAAAAAAAAAAACAACAACACAAAAATAAAGTGAGACCCATAGGAGAGAATGGACGCAGGGGCTGCATGACTATGGGAGGAACAGGGGTCAGGTAACGGTCAGTCAGGTCAGTGGTGGGGGCACGAACTCATCTCTTACCTGATTGGAGGTAGAAGGCAGAAGGGGCAGGGTCCAGAGGTTTGGGGTCCGGTGTAGGGGGTCGATTCTTCATCACTCAGAGAAGTTGGAGAGGAGACATCTTCCCGCCCTCCCGCCCTGGTGTTAGGGGTTAGCATGCTGGACAGGTTGGGGGAGTGTTGGTATTTAGGGATGGTGGGTAAATGTTTTTTGTTATTTCACGTTTTGCTTTTCAAAAAAAAAAAAAAGAAAAGGAACACACATAAGTTTAAAAAAAAAAAAAGAAAGAAACATAAAAAAAACAAAAAAAAACCAACTATATTTATGGTTTATGGTATAATTTCATGTTAAAGTGTACTGTTCAATTTTGTCGCAGCAGTCGGCTTAGCATTAGTGGGGCCCATCTAAGGATGGCACTTACCTTTGGTTAGCGGTGGTTCTCCTAGGAGATAAGTCCCCTGGGGGAGGGGAATATGGAAGTTGGTGTGATGTCCGAGCGTCCTCAAGCCAGTTGGGGTACAGCTGAGGATATAGACCATAAAAGTCATAAAGTGTGCCTTTTTAATACACCCAAAGACCTCTTGCTGTTGGATATTATTTTTGTTCTTACGGGTATGTGTTACGTGTTTTTCATGTTATGTTATTTTTTATTTTGTTAATAAATTGGGCTGCTGTGGCCGTTTAAAACCCATGTCACGTGGTCTGTGTCTTTAATCTAATGGTAAGGACCCAAGGTTGACGAATCCTTTAGTCATGTTGTCAGATGTGACAAATCAAAATATATTGAGGGAATCCCGATAAATAATAAAGAAAGAAATTTGTGAGAAGTCTGTGTTAATATGAGCAGCAAAACTACTTCATTCTTCTCACATTATAAAGAAGAAGAGAGTGCGCTGTATTAAACCATTTTTAACATTGCACTGTGATGAAAGTGTTGTATCCATTGTGAATGCTAAGTTTACCAGACCGAGCTGTTCCGTCTCGGAATTCCTTCTGAGCATGCGTGGCACTTTGTGCGTCGGAACTGGCCACACACAGTCGGAATTGATGCAATCGGATTTTGTTGTCGGAAAATTTTATAGCCTGCTCTCAAACTTTGTGTGTCGGAAAATCAGATGGAAAATGTCCGATGGAGCCCACACATGGTCGGAATTTCCGACAACACGCTCCGATCGGACATTTTCTGTGTGTACGGGGCATAACTCTGCTAAAACCTGGAGTAGTGCACATGGAAATAATGTTTAGAGCATGATATAATTGCCTAAATAGTACTGAAATATGTGTTATATTATTTAAAGATAATCTGCTTTTAAACTGTGTGAAAAAGTGATTTCTACCCTGAAATATCTTTAAAAGTCTGAGAAGTGAAAAATTCCCCGTTTTGGACAAATAGGTGCCAACACAACTGAGCATGCTCAGACCTGAAAAGAACTCATTTTAACTCAAGTGTCTTTTTTAGCCGGCGCTATAGTAAATACCAAAATGAGAGCTAATTAGAGAGCATTTTTTTAAATGAAAATCTGCTCTATTTTAGTCCAAATGAAGTTTCAGCCATTGATTCTAATGGAACAATTCTAACTTTCACAAAAAAACCTTTTAATGTTGAGATGAAATGTATCTTTCTGTGAAATAAATTTTCCTTTGCAACATTGTTGCTTCTACTTAAAATATTTTGTTTTTAAGAATACTAGAATGTGGAATGTTTTGGTAAAATATATTTTTCTCTGTCACTTTCACTTGTTAGTCTCCATCTCACAACAATCTTTACCCCAAACGCACACAGGTTTCTTTATAATCCACAAACAATACCATTGCTGATGCAAATTTAAAATGAATCACAATTTTTTGTGCTTTTTATTATTTCCAAATATTCATAATTTGAGCCCAAAAAATGTGATATGTGTACCAACATCAGAAAGCAAAATGTAATTCCCAAAAATTTGAGGGTAATATTCTACTCTCACCCACAAAAAAAAACACCAAATATCACAGAATAAATCAAGAAGAGTAACTCTTGAGTAATGTAATTCCATCACTTGTATGTCCAAAGAAATGCAGTATTTATGTGTAGTTATGTGTAGGAGGTTCTCACACGTGGCAGCTCCGTGCCTTAGAGGTTAGAACTTCTGCTTAGCATCCCTGAGTGTATGGGTTCAAATCCCAACCATGTTGCTTCATGTAGAGAAGTTGTCTCATCTCCTGGGTCCTATAACTATGTCTAAATGTAGTATTTATGTGTAGGAGGGTTCCACCACCATTGTAAGTCTTTTCCAGATACACTATTTAGCCAAAAGTATTGGGACGCCTGCCTTTACACACATGAACTTTAATGGCAGCCCAGTCTTAGTCCGTAGGGTTAAAATTTGATTTGGCCCACCCTTTGCAACTAGAACAGCTTCTGGGAAGGCTGTCCACAAGGTTTAGTGTGCCTATGGGAATGTTTAAACATTCTTCCAGAAGTGCATTTGTGAGGCCAGGCACTGATGTTGGATGAAAAGGCCTGGCTCACAGTCTTTACTCTAATTCAGCCAAAGGGTGTTCTATCGGGTTGAGGCCAGGACTCTGTGCTGGCCAGTCAAGTTTCTCCATCCCAAACTTGCTCATCCATGTCTTTATGGACCTTGCTTTGTGCACTGGTGTGCAGTCATGTTGGAACAGGAAGGCGCTTTCCCCAAACTGTTCCCACAAAGTTGGGAGCATGAAATTGTCCAAAATGTCTTGGTATGCTGACGCCTTAAGAGTTCCCTTAACTGGGACTAAGAGGCCAAGCCCAACCCCTGAAAAACAACCCCACATCATAATCCCCCCTCCACCAAATCATTTGGACCAGTGCACAAAGCAAGGTCCATAAAGACATGGATGAGGGAGTTTGGGGTGGAGGATCTTGACTGGCCTGGACAGAGTCCTGACCTCAACACAACAGAACACCTTGGGGATGAATTAGAGAGGAGACTGTAGGTCAGGCCTTCTCGTCCAACATCAGTGTCTGACCTCACAAATGCACTTGGAAGAATAGTCAAACATTCCCATAGACACATTCCTAAACCTTGTGGACTAGAAGAGTTGAAGCTGTTATAGCTGCAAAGGGTGGGTCAAATGACTTTTGAACCCAATACGAATAATGGGATGCCATTATAGTTCATGTGCTTTAAAGGCAGGCGTCCCAATACTTAGGCCAATATATTGTATATTGCTTGTGACACTGAGCATGGCTATGGACTTAGGGCTGGTTCACACCACAGAGATGCAGAGAACATGTGTGGGGCTGCCTGGTGGCTAAGTGGGTAGCAGTTCTGTCTAGCAGCACCTGGGATGTTGGTTCTAATTCCCCAACATGCTAATCCTTGTGTTGAAGTTTATATGTTCTCCCTGTGTGGGTTTCTCACCACAATCCAAAGACATGCTGTCTTTTTATTTGTCTCCTGTCGAAATAGGTTCTAATGTAAGAAAGTTAATTTTGGACTTTAGATTGGAAGCTCATTGCAGCCGGGGACTGATGTTAATGTTTATTAGCACTAATCATGCCCAGGGACTTGGACATTTTAAATTTTAGGGTTTACACTGCACGGGTACATATGTTAACTGTTGCTTTGTTTATGTGGATGCAAATGGACTTTGATCTTTGTCCTGTAGTTGGAGATTTGATGCACATAGCCAAGGGCTAACACAGCTGTGAATACTATTATGTGTTCCTGCTCATCAGGTACAATCACTTTAGACATACATGAAGATACAGATTGAAAGATACTGGTGGACGTGTACTTCTATTGGGTGTGTCAGTGTGCTAACAATACAACTTCTCTTATATAAAGGCCTGCAGTAGGGGGGTTCGTTTGGCCTGAGAAGGTCAGTTTTTTTTGCCTGTGATTTGTGGGGGAGAAGCAGGGCCTAAGAACAGGCCAGAATCTTCCTTACAGAGTGCTGTTCGGCCTCCTGACTTACGATTGGGTGTCATATTCGCCTAGGTTTTGAGTTGGGGGTGTTCTGGGGGCCCCTCTTCTGGGGGGGACCCCCGGATAAACGAGAGGCCAAATAAAGGCAACCAAACCAGGAACCAAAAAAGGACCTCACCATGTCGCGAAGTCTGATGCGTTTGAGAAATTCTATGAGAATCCAGGTAAAGCCTGAATATCGTGGTGAAGTGGGTCTGAAGATGATCGTTGTGGATGTTTTACATAAGTTGCTGAATTGACAGTTCAGTGATATATTTGCTCTCCAAGATTTTGTGGTCAGTGGTCAATACGATGTTTCTTTTCATACTGAGGATACCTGCCAAGCTGCATATGAGAATTGGGTGAGGGCGGATCTGGGAGGAAATTTGCTAACTAAGAAGATGGACATCAGTTTATTGTTTGATCCTGGATTGAAGACCATGACTGTGCATTGTTATAATCCTTTTTTGGAGCCGGAATTGGTGAGACAATTTTTGTTGCGGTATTGTGTGGGGGCTGACCGAGGAGAGAAGCTTTATAACCAGTATGGCATGTATAGAGGTAAACTGCGTTTTAAAGTACGCATGAAGAGGGACCCATCAGGTTTTTGTGACGTGTGTCACCCTCCCCGGCATTTACCATTGCTGGGGAGCGGTGTACTGTTTTCTATTCTGGGCAACCCCGTTACTGCAGGGGGTGCTTTCAGTATGGACATTCGTGAGGACTGCCCTTCTAAGCATTGCTGTAGAGTGTGCTTGAAGCCGGGACACAATGACACAATGCAGCGGAATGCATGGAAAAAAAATGTGACCTGTGTGGTTCAGGGGAGCACATGGTCAGAAACTGTCCGAAAATAGTGGGGAGGAAGGTGTTCTCGTATGCGGAGGCTGTGCAGAGATGGCGGTTTACAGGGCAGAATGTGAGCCGAGAACCGGAGGAGCAGGAGACTGAGCGGGCGGGTAACGGGGGCGAGCAGGTGGCCAGCACGGAAGGTGGAAAGGCGCTGATCCCCCCAGACGCTGAAAACCCCAGTAGTAGCTCCAAGGAAGGTGTCGGACAGGAACTGCAAGGGAGTATGGGTAAAAGTGGAGTGAATATTAATCTGACAGAGAAGGGGGATAATGAGATGCAGGTTGGTGAGGCAGAAGAAGCTGTGGCGGATGAAGGCAGGGAGGGAGGGAGGTGGGTGGAGTGTGTGAAGAGTTGATCGCTTTGATAAAACAGGTGGAGGCAGAACAGGAGAGTCAATATGTAGATGAGGAGCTTAGTAATTGGGCTGAGGATATGGAGGTGCTGGAGGTGAGAAGGAAGGAGGGGTCAGGATCAAAAGACCTTTTAATTGCTACTCAAAGACCAGGGCCTGAGGTGGAGCAGGAGAGTGAGGCATGGAGAAAGAAGCCTAAATGGGACTTGTCTCTGGGTTCGAGCCCAGGTGGTAGGTGTGTACTGCTGAGTTTAAGTATGGATTCACAAGTGTCAGATAATTCAAGTGGAGCAACATCACCATTGGGCTTGGTAGGTTCTCCTGCCGTGCAATATTTGGAAAGTGAATCAGTTGATCCTCTTGTAAAAGGGACAGGGAACAGAAGTGGAAAAGAGCTTCCTGATAGAGGGGTTTAGTGTGTTCTGCAGGATTTTTTTGAATCCTTCTCATGGCTTTGTCTGTATGTAGTGCGAATGTGCATTCGATTGGATCTGTCTATCGTCGTGCAGCTGTTTTGTCTGAGTTGGCTAAGATTGAGTGTGATGTCTTGTGTTTGCAAGAGTGTGGTTTGTGGTATGCTCTAGGCCATGGGGACTGGTCTGCAGGACTAGCGGTTTGGTCTTGTGCTGCGGAAAATAGAAGTAAAGGGGTGGGGGTGCTTTTTAAAAACCCAGAAATTAACGTTGAATCATGGGAGGAAGTGGTGATAGGAAGAGTTTTGAGTGTAATGTTTACCTACCTAGAAGAATCCTTTAAGTTGGTATGTGTTTATGCACCAGTGCATAAAATTTTGAGGCTCCACCTTGTGGGGAGAGGAAAGACCATTGTTGCTGGAGACTTTAATCCTATTAGGACTGCTGAAGATAGAGTAGGCCAAGGTGAAAGCCAGACCGATATCACCAGCACGGCTTTTAATGCAATTTTGCAGGATTTTTGTTTGCAGGAAGGAGCGGTTTGCTACTATGGAAATGGTAAAGCCCCAGCAACCTTTTTTTCAGATAAGGGAAAAGTGAAATCCCCAATTGACTTTATTTTAGGTTCCAGGGCACTGAAGGTCGCAGAGTGGAAGCAATGGGAGGTGTCTTTCTCCGACCATTAGGTTTTGGTGGGAACGTTTATTTTTGATCAAGATGTCAAGACTGGGAGAGGAATCTGGAAATTAAGTAATCTGTTATTGGAAGACCAAGTGATTTTTGATAAGTTTGCTCTGTAATATAAAGTGTGGTTGGGAAGGAAGGGGGATTTTGAATCCTTTTTCGAGTGGTGGGACTGGCTTAAGGAGCGAATCAAGCTCTTCTTTCTTCAAGCAGGTGTAAAGAAGGCAAGGAAAGAGAAACAAGAAGGGAGGGCTCTCCAGCATAGGTTGAGACTCCTGCTTAAAATAAGGCAGGGAGGCTGGGAGTTAGAAGAGGAGATTGGAAAGCTTTGGGAGGAGATAAAGAAAGCTTGGGTGATAAAAGGGAAGAAGCTAATCTTCCAAGCTAAAGTGAAGGACATGGAGGAAGTGGAGACATGTTCGCCGTTCTTCTTCAAGTAGCTCTTGAGGGGAAGCAATGTGATGAAGTCGGTTATAGTGCAGGGATAGGAGGTGAACGGTGAGAAGGTGATGAAGGCGGTGAGTTTTATACGTATTTGTTTGCAGGCGGACGTGGAGTAAGTGCTGAGGAGATGCGAGAGTATTGCGAGAAAGTGGATGCAAGATTGTCTGAGGATAGGTTTGGTTTGTGTGTGGTTGTGTCTGAGGAGGAAGTGAGGCGAGTGATAGATGGGATGAACCGGAAAAAGACACCTGGGAAGAATGGGTTGACTGTTGAGTTCTTTTGTAAAGAGTGGGAGGTGATGAAGAATGAGGTGTGTGAGTTGGTGAGGCTGGTGTTTGAAGTGGGGGAGATGCCAAAGTCCTTAAGGGAGGGGGTGATTACCCTCATCTATAAAAAGGGTGACAAGAGAGTCATTCAGAATTGGCGGCCAATTACACTGTTGAACGTTGACTACAAGATTGTGGCAAGGTTGATTGCCGATCAAGTCAAGCTTGTGATTAGCGAAGTGATTGGGGAGCAGCAGGTGTGTGCTGTTCCTGGTCGGCGGATTTCCGAAATCTATCATTACTGAGGGATGTCGTATACTACGCGCAATCTAACAACTTGTCGTTCCTTCTAGAGTCGATTGACTTTGAAAAGGCCTACGACAAAGTTTCCCATCAGTTTCTGTTTCAGATTCTGGTTATCAGAGGACTATACAAAGGTGTCTCAAGTCAGGTTTTGGTCAACGGTACCCTAGGGGGGAGTATCCCTGTGATGTCTGGTGTTAGGCAGGGGTGCCCCCTATTGCCTTTGATGTTCATCTGCGTGATGGAGCCATTACTGAGTGCAGTGAAGAAGGACAAGGCATTCAAGGGTGTGTTTGTGCCTGGCAGTGGTGGAAGGAGTGTGAAAGTGTTGGGCTACATGGATGATGTTGTGTTGGTGGCTGGTGGAATGGCTGATGTGCGGCGTGGAAGATTGCAGGTGAGTCTGTTCTGCGGTGTGGCTGGGATGAGTGTGAATTGGAGTAAGTGTCAGGTGTGTAGTGCGGGCCGTGAGGTGGAGGTGAATGAGGGACAGAGCCAGAAGGTGGAGAGGATGCATGTGCTGGGTGTGTGTTTTGACAGGGTGTTGAGGGGAAGTCGCAGTTTTCAGAAGGTGACAGCGAGTGGAGGAAAAGTTGTCTATGTGCCGGATGCGTGAATTGTCCTGCACCGGGAAAGTTCTCATCATCAAGTCAGTGATCCTTCCGATTATGTTGTATGTCTGTTATATTCCCGCCTCCTGATGATTGGGTGAGGAAGATGACGAGGCTACTGTTCTTGTTCTTTTGGGGAGGGAGGATGGAGAAGTGTGCAAGGGAGAAGATTACTAAACCAAGGGCCAAAGGTGGCTTCGGACTTCCAAAGATCGGGGACTGTTTGTTGCTGCATTACTGAGTGATGTTGATAAGGACCCTAAGAGGTAACAGAATCAGGAAGGAGATGATGCAGTACCTTGGAGGAAGATTGTTTACAAGATGGAGACTCTACAGGCGGGCCCTGGAAAAGCCACAGGCATGGGTCGTTCCTCAGTATTTTTTGGTCCTAACCAAGATCTGGCAAGGATGGAGGTTGGGAGGTCTGGGGAGTGAGGTTGGTGATAAAAAGAAACTTAAAGCTTGGATTGCTGGGGAGATTTTTCCTAATGGGATACAGTACTTAAGAGAGAAGGAAAGTGTGCAAATCTGGAAGAGTATGAGCACAGGAGGAGTGACTAACCGCCAAAGGGACATATCCTGGATGACCTTTATGGGGTGTCTGACGACCATGAGTTTTCTGAAAAGTAGGGATTTGGTAAGATCGGAGTTGTGTCCAAGGGAGGGCTGTGGGGGAGTGGAGGACGTGTTCCACGTGTTTTGGAACTGTGTCTTCACTAAAGAAGTGCTGGGAAAGTTGAAGAGCTTCCTGAGGGAGGTGGTGGAGATGGTTTTTGTAAGGGAGGAAATGGTGGTTCTGGGTTTGTGGAGATTGGAGAAAAATGCAGCTAGGAAGGGGTGGTGCTTTTCTGTTGTCTGCAAGGAAGTAATGTGGGATGTTAGAAATATATGGGTAGGAAGGAAGAGGTTCATTTCTGTAGAAGATGCGGTGAGGATATTTTTGGCTAGGATGTATATTGTTTATCTTTTTGATGTGAAAGGGAGGGGAGGAAGGGGAGGGGAGGAAGAAGCTGGGAGATATTGGAAGAGGGATAAGTGGAATGTCTTTTGATATATTTGCATGATTACTAAGATGTGCTTTGTATTATTAATTTGTTTGGTCATATGATGTGAAGGACGCAGTTGCTAAATACTGACAGTATATGTGTGTTGTTGTCCATATACTGAATTGACAAAAAAAAAATTGTGGGGGAGAAGGAATGATATTGGGAGATTTGATGAAATTCTTGTGCATTTTTTCAATCAAAAGTGGGTTTATGTGGCCATGCTGTCAATGTTGTGCATGTATTGTTCCTGTCTGATCATGCAAACATCGTTTGGAAGCATCTGCTGACCTACTCTTTTTGATCTCGTTTAATCGTGTACACCGAAATGCAGCTTCCAGCAGAACATGGTCACCAATGTATGTATGTGTGGATTGTGGGCTGGTGGTGGGTGTTTTGAATAAGTCTTTTAATATTATGTTGGAATGCTTTGTAAGAATGACTGTTAAGTATGTTTCTATAATCTTGCAGATAAAAATGTGATGTGTTGCCCGTTATACACTGAAATTAAAGCTGTGTCCACTCTAAGGTTTTGTCAAATTTTAGATTGTAAGCTCCTATGAGCAGGGCCCTTAAAATCCCATTGCTTAATGTAGCACCATATATCCTGTCCAAATTTTTTTGAAGCTAGTAAATGAAAGTAAATTTTTTTTTTTGTTTTGTTTTTCTGCTGGTAAAATAAAAGTACATTATTGAGCTTTGTTGTGGTGTTTTTTTTTCTTCTACTTTTCTTTCTCTTTAGTTTTTGTGGGTGGTGGTTTTGCAATATCTCTTATATTTTATTTCAATATGTATTTGTGCACCAAAAAACTAATCTCTTTGCCCTGGTTCACATTGATGCTACTTTGAAATTGCTCTACTTCACTTGAAGTAGCACGATTTCAAAGTATCAAGGTCAGCGTGGTTTCAGGTGCGACTTGATAGACATCCGTGTGGCTTCATACACAAATGTCTATTGAAGTTGCACCTGAAATCGGCAAAAGTAGTGCAGGAACTACTTTAGCAAATTGGTGCGGCGCCACAAAAAAAAATGTTGCATTGATTGGAATAGTGCCATTGCTGCCAATAGTCATGCGATTTGATCTCTCAAATCGCATGACAAATCGCTCCAATGTAAACCTAGGCTTCTGCACACCTGCAAGTTAATGATAAAGGTGGAATCTTTATATATAACAGCTGTGGAGAATTGCAGGTAATGAAATCAGCTGGTGGATAGGCAGTGTTGTATGTGTTTGCTTTAGTTCACATTGGTGCAATTTGACATGTCAAAGCAGTGGCAATTGCACCGTTTTAATTGGTACGAATCTGGGGTGCAATTTGTATTGATATCAGTGCAGAAACCTGCACAGATGTCTCTGAAATTCCCCCTGCAGTCGGGACTGACATGCGGGAATGAAATTGTGTGATTTCAGCTGAACGATTTCCTCCCTCTGTCAGTGTGAACCAGGGCTCAAACTGGGTCTTTTGTTTTTGTCATTCACCTGCTGCTAACCCAGGGCCACCATTTCTTATCAAACGCCTTTAAATATCATAAGTAGAAATACAAATTTGCATATCTGCAAATAAACAAAAATAATACAATTCTAATGCCCCGTACACACGGTCGGACTTTGTTCGGACATTCCGACAACATAATCCTAGGACTTTTTCCGAAGGATGTTGGCTCAAACTTGTCTTGCATACACACGGTCACACAAAGTTGTTGGAAAATCTGATCATTCTGAACGCAGTGACGTAAAACACGTACATCAGGACTATAAACGGGGTAGTGGCCAATAGCTTTCATCTCTTTATTTATTCTGAGCATGCGTGGCACTTTGTCCGTCGGATTTGTGTACACACGATCGGAATTTCCGACAACGGATTTTGTTGTCGGAAAATTTTATATCCTGCTCTCAAACTTTGTGTCGGAAAATCCGATGGAAAATGTGTGATGGAGCCTACACACGGTCGGAATTTCCGACAACAAGGTCCTATCACACATTTTCCGTCGAAAAATCCGACCGTGTGTATGGGGCATAATAGTGGTTGCGATCAAACATTCGCAGCAGAGATCAAAAGAGTGTGGTTTCGCCTTCTGACCCAGAAATAAGTCATTGTAATCACCCGGAAGTTCCTGTGCTGGACAGGATCTCCATCTAGGTGGACATGGCGAGGTCCCTCTTTAGCAAAGAGGAGGTGCTGCTCATTTTCCGGATAAGGGTATGATATGTACTTGTGCTTAGTTAATGTGGGGTGGATGTGGTAGTTAGATTTGGTGTGGTTCATTGATTTGTTGCATCCCCACACATTTGCTTCTGGCCCATGTGCACACATCACTTCCTGCATTTGTTCTGCTGATGTAAATGCAAGTATAAATGAGAGCTCCTTTCTATTAAAATATATATGACTTGTTTCACAGTTGGGCGACTTTGGACCTCTGACTTGCTTGACAAGTTCTACCCCATGATTCTCAATAAAAACTAGGGATGGGCCGAACATCCCCCCTGTTCAGTTCGCAGCCGAACATGCGAACAGACAAAAAAATTGTGCTAACACTGTTAAATCCTATGGGACACGAACATGAATAATAAAAAGTGCTAATTTTAAAGGTTAATATGCAAGTTATTGTCATAAAAATTGTTTGGGGACCCGGGTCCTGCCCCAGGGGACATGTATCAATGCAAAAAAGTTTTAAAAATGGCTGTTTTTTCAGGAGCAGTGATTTTAATAATGCTTAAAGTGAAACAATAAAAGTGTAATATTTCTTTAAATTTCGTACCTGGGGGTGTCTATAGTATGCCTGTAAAGGGGTGCATGTTTCCCGTGTTTAGAACAGTCTGACAGCAAAATGATATTTCAAAGGAAAAAGGTAATTTAAAACTACTCGCGGCTAATAATGAATTGCCGGTCCGACAATACACATAAAAGTTTATTGATAAAAACGGCATGGGAATTCCCCACAGGGGAACCCCCAACCAAAATTTAAAAAAAAATGGCATGGGGTTCCCCCTAAATTCCATACCAGGCCCTTCAGGTCTGGTATGGCTATTAAGGAGAACCCCGGCCAAAATAAAAAAAATGGCGTGGGGTCCCCCAAAAATCCATACCAGACTCTTATCCGAGCACGCAACCTGGCAGGCCGCAGGAAAAGAGGGGGGACGAGAGAGCACCCCCCTCCTGAACCATACCAGGCCACATGCCCTCAACATTGGGAGGGTGCTTTGGGGTAGCCCCCCAAAACACCTAGTCCCCATGTTGATGGGCACAAGGGCCTCCTCCCCACAACCCTTGCCCGGTGGTTGTGGGGGTCTGCGGGTGGGGGGCTTATCAGAATCTGGAAGCACCCACAGATCCCGGCCCTCCCCCCTGTGTGAAATGGTACCATTTCACAAAAAAAGTGTCAAAAAAGTTAAAAATGACAAGAGACAGTTTTTGACAATTCCTTTATTTAAATGCTTCTTCTATCTTCTATCTTCTTTCTTCTATCTTCTATCTTCCTTCGGTTTCTTCCTCCATTTTCTTCTTCTTCTGGTTCTTCTGGTTCTTCCTCCGGTGTTCTCTTTCGGCATCTTCCTCCGCGCCGTCTTCTTCCCTTCTTCTCCTCGGGCCGCTCCGCATCCATGATGGCATGGAGGGAGGCTCCCGCTGTGTGACGCTTCTCCTCTTCTGACAGTTCTTAAATAACGGGGGGCAGCGCCACCCGATGACCCCGCCCCCTCTGACGCATGGGAACTTGATGGGGACTTCCCTGTGGCATTCCCCGTGACGTCAGAGGGGGCGTGGTTACGTAATTGGTGACCCCACCCCCTCTGTCATCACAGGGAATGCCACAGGGAAGTCCCGCCCCCCATTATTTAAGAACCCTCAGAAGAGGAGAAGCGTCACACAGCATGAGCCTCCCATCATGCCATCATGTATGCGGAGTGGCCCGAGGGGAAGAAGGGAAGAAGACGGCGAGGAGGAAGATGCCGGATGAGAATATCGGAGGAAGAACCAGAAGAACCAGATGAAGAAGATGGAGGAAGAAACCGAAGGAAGATAGAAGATAGAAGAAAGAAGAAGCATTTAAATAAAGGAATTGTCAAAAACTGTCTCTTGTCATTTTTAAAATTTTTGACACTTTTTTTGTGAAATGGTAGGGGTACTTTTGTACCCCCTTACCATTTCACACAGGGGGGAGGGCCAGGATCTGGGGGTCTCCTTGTTAAAGGGGGCTTCCAGGTTCCGATAAGCCCCCCGCCCGCAGACCCCCACAACCACCGGGCAAGGGTTGTGGGGATGAGGCCCTTGTCCTCATCAACATGGGGACAAGGTGTTTTGAGGGGGTACCTCAAAGCACCCTCTCAATGTTGAGGGCATGTGGCCTGGTACAGTTCAGGAGGGGGGGCGCTCTCTCATCCCCCCTCTTTTCCTGCGGCCTGCCAGGTTGGATAAGGGTCTGGATTGGATATTTGGGGGGACCCCACGCCATTTTTAAAAAAAATGTTGGCGAGGGGTTCCCCTTAATATCCATACCAGACCTGAAGGGCCTGGTATGGAATTTAGGGGGACCCCACGCCATTATTTTTTTAAAATTTTGTTTGGGGGTTCCCCTGTGGGGAATTCCCATGCTGTTTTTATCAATGAACTTTTATGTGTATTGTCGGACCGCGAGTAGTTTTAAATGACTTTTTTTCCTTTGAAATGTCATTTTGCTGTCAGACTGTTCAAAACACGGAAAACATGCCCCCCTTTACAGGCATACTATAGACACCCCCAGTTATGAAATTTAAAGGAATATTACACTTTTATTGTTTCACTCAAAGCATTATTAAAATCACTGCTCCCGAAAAAACGGCCGTTTTAAAAAACATTTTTGGCATTGATACATGTCCCCTGGGGCAGGACCCAGGTCCCCAAACACTTTTTATCGCAAAGAACTTATATATAAGCCTTCAGTGAGAACTTTGGATTTTTCAGGTTCGAGCCCCATTGACTTCCACTATTCCAGCATATGTCATCTGACAGGCATTATTGCCGCAATAGCGCTGCTTTCCATTTGCATTAGCGCTGACTTTCTGAGAGTTGAATCTTTCTTTTTGAGAGTTTGTTTTTGATACTGCAGGAGAATTTTTTGGCGCTATAGTAAATGACCCCCAATGTGGCTGTGTTACTTTTAATTTTCATATATGGCTTTTTCAATATTTATTTTTGACACCATGCACTTTATTTATATGGTAACATTACCTCTTACACATAATTGAGCAAATATTTATTCATTTGCTTATTTGTACACAGCATTGTATTGATTTATTTGCTTAATTGCACACTGAAATTTTTGCACATTTAGTATGGTTCATTTTTAGCGCTGCACTTTTTGGATATATCACATATCTGTCAGATTGTAGTATCAGCAGCTGGTATATATTATGATAATAGCGCAGTAATTTTTTAAGATTTTATAGGTATGCTATATTACATATCCTCCACTCTGTACACTGTGATTCACGTTCCTTTCTGTGACACCACTTCATTCTTAGGTCCATTCTTGGCAATGCATGATAACATTTCCACATAAATACTGTATCTTAAAATGTTTTAAAGTAATAGAGATGACCTTACAAAGTTTTACCATTCATTACACAAATACAGTTAAAAATATACATTCAGATGTGCAGTATACTGGGGATAATGAGAACCACATAAATATACCCTTCTTAAATTACTTCCTATAAGTAGAGAAAATGTAATGGATGGGTATAGATGCCTTGAAAAAGTATTTATACCCATTGATATTTATCACATTTTTTTTACAAATATGTGAAAAGTGTGGCGTGCATTTGTATTCAGCCCCCCTGAGTCAATACTTTGTAGAACCACCTTTCGCTGCAATTAGTTGCAAGTCTTTTTGGGGATGTCTCTACCAGCTTTGCACATCTAGAGAGTGACATTTTTGCCCATTCTTCTTTGCAAAATAGCTCAAGCTCTGTCAGATTGGATGGAGAGCATCTGTGGACAGCAGTTTTCAAGTCTTGCCACAATTTCTCAATTGGATTTAGGTCTGGAATTAGACTGGGCCATTCTAATACATGAATATGCTTTTATCTAAACCAGGGGTCTCAAACTCTCCAGTTGTTGCAGAACTACAAGTCCCATGAAGCATTGCAAGGCTGACAATTACAGGCATGACTCACTCAGGCAGAGGCATGATGGGACTTGCGGCCCTCCAGCTGTTGCGGAACTACCAGTTTGGACCCCTGATCTAAACCATTCCATTGTAGCTCTTGCTGTATGTTTGGGGTCGTTCTCCTGCTGGAAGGTAAACCTTCGCCCCAGTCTCAAGTCTTTTGCAGACTCTAACAGGTTTTCTTCTAAGATTGCCCTGTATTTTTGGCTCCATCCATCTTCCCATCAACTCTGCCCATCTTCAGTATTTGATATTGAACATATTCTTGACAGCTGAATAAGCTTGCATGAGAAAGAAAAAACTTGTTTATTTTTCAAAACTGCTGGTGTAAATGTCAAGTGGATTTCCCTGACATATTGAGTACCATTTTTGCAGTGTGTTATTTGCTATGACAATAGATGTAGCGTTAAAAATGAGTCAAATTACATCAGGCATATGATGTATGCTGGCTGACTACAATGAAGAGCCTCAAAATGAACAGCAAGAAATGATGCATAAACTACAGAAATTGGTCAACAAATGTCTTTTTTAAACTGAGAAAAATGAATATTCTTTTGACGCCTATTGGGCAAACAAAACTCCTTGGTGTTTTGATGGTTTGAAATAAAATTAAATAAGTAAATAAGTACTTTCCCTCCAGATGCAGGGTATGCAGTAATGAGACAAGCAAGGTTGAGACATGATTAGTCTGGTGTAGATAAATGTTACTATTATTGTGGACTTGAATAAAAAATATTCAACACAAATTAGACCTTGAAAATGTGTGCATCTCCAAGGTACAGTTTGTACAAAACTGCGGTAACAAACGCATCCTAACTCTTTAAATAGAGAATTCATTAAATCAGGATCTATTTCAAGAATAAAAGCGGGCAGGGAGTTGATCATTAGACCTTTGTGACAAATATTTGTATCTTAAAGTAAGTCATTAAAATTTCATATAAGTTATAAAATGTTAATTTAGTCTCAATAGTTAAAAGTCTTTTTAAATCTTCAGCTTCCATTTAAAGGGTAAAAAGTTTCATAACCACTTCAGCCCTGGAAGGATTTGCCCCCTTAATGACCAGAGCACTTTTTACAATTTGGCACTGCGCTGCTTTAACTGGTAATTGTGCGGTCATGCAATTAAAGCTTGATGGTATTTGATCGCCTTTCCGATTTTTTTGTTTTGCAATACAAACGAAAAAAGACCTTTTTGTTCTAAAAAATAATCCAATAAACTCAATTTTAGTCATACATTTAGGTCAAAATGTATTCAGCCACATGTCTTTGGTAAAACAAAAAAATGTCAATAAGCGTATATTTATTGGTTTGCGCAAAAGTTATAGTGTCTACAAACTATTAAAAAAGAGAAAAAAACGCGCTAGAAATAACTATAAAACCTAAAAAAACTATAGCTGCACAAACACCAATATCAGTGTAAACATACATAAGAAATCAAAAAATAAGTGCGCTGTAAAAATTAGTTACATTAATTGATAAAAAATGTAGTGTAGTGGTGAAATCAGAAATATGTCATAAATCGTGATACAGTGATAAATAATTTTAAAGACGGTACAGATATATCAGATGTTAAATGATTGATCACATCAAACAAACACTGGACCGAGTGAACTCTCTCAGTAGTGAGAAACCAAAAATAATGTATATATAGAAGTGATATAAGTCCATAAACATAGCACAAAAAACCCAAAAAAAGAAAAAAGTTCATGTATGCAAATCAGAATCAACTTCATGCAAGTAGGGAGACACATCCACGTTCTATCCCACCATAACCCGCATAGATGTGGGAAAGGAAAAGGGTAGCTCTTGCTGAGATGACTCCAGAAATTTTTTTAAAATTGAACGCTTACCGCAAACGGTGGACCTCCCTTATAGCAAGGTCTTTCTAGCAAGCAGATCTAACCCTCTGCAGGGATCTTGAAGCGCAGCCATCCAGCCTTGTTGCTGTGTTCAGCGTCTCCAGCCTGGCGCAGTCCAAGTTGTCCACCTGGTAGAGGGGGGGAAGCGCTCACTTGTCCTCAGGGGGAGAAGAACAAAAAAGGCTCCAATGGTGTAGCAAGTTCCAATAAATTTATTCAAAAAACTTCATGCAGTGTGAAATGTAACCCTTTAGTCATGAAATCGTAGGGCCGCTTCGCCTTACAAAATCTGTGCAATTCATAGGCTATGTGTGGGGAGGCAAAATATCTCCCGAAAAGAGAATACAGTTAAAAAAAGAGAAAAAGACTTAAGATGTTATAAAATAAAAAATGTTATAAAAATGATAATAAAATTAAAATCAAAAATTATAACCTTAGGAGATTAAAGGAAAAATCAAAAAAATGAATATACAAAAGTGTCTCAAATGCCCCAAATTTTAATAGAAGGCACATTCTTCCGCGTAGAGAGCACTAAGTATCACAACAATAATTATTGAATCATAAAAAATATAAAATATATATACACTCCTAAATCTAATACATAATCGTAAAAAATGTTTTTTATGAATAAAGCAAAATAGCAACACAGAAAAATAAATAAATAAAAAAAAAGCAATTTAAGAATTATATATTTTAGTCATCAGAGCTACAAAGAAAGTCGCATCTCAATGAAAGGAGACTTCAACTCGCCATATCATTTTGAAGGTAAGGATAAGAAGGGAAAAAAACAACCCTTATTAGGAATTATCAATGAATGCGTTCAACTCAATATCCACATTCAATCCTAGTGGCCTAAGAGAGCGGATTTTATAGATCCTCTCCATTTCCAGCTTTGAAATAGCCCTTCTCTTAGACCCTCCCCTCCATGGGATTCTGAGTTTATCTATCCCTATAAATGAGGTCCCTCTAGGGTCTTTTTTGTGTACCTCTAAAAAGTGTTTGGAAACGGGATGGCCTACAAACCCTCTCCTTATATTTCCAATATGTTCCCCCAGTCTGACCTTCAATGAACGTACAGTGCGGCCCACATAATGCAGCCCGCATGGGCAAGTGAGAAGATATACGACATGAGTGGTGAAACAAGTGATAAATGAATTGATGGGAAAGTTGCGGGATTTGTTGTTCGAATGGAATTGACAGACTTTCCTTTCTATAATGGCATTGATGGAACAAACTTCGCAATTCTTACATTTAAAATACCCTGTTAGATGTTGGAAAAACATTGGTTTGTTAACAGGGGGGTCACATACGGTGGGTACAACTCTTGATTTAATTGAGGGAGCCCCTCTAAAAACCAACTGGGGTCTATCAGGGAGGGTCGGACCCAAAAGAGGATCATTCTTGATAATGTGTCAGTTTTTCTGTAATATTTTCTTAAAAGAAAAATGGTGACATGAGTAGCCAGTTATAAAAGGGCAAACCATCCTACTATCGATGTTAATCTTAGGTTTATCCACTAGCAGTAAGTCTCTATCCATTGATTTGACCTGATTTAATTTCTCCTCCAAAAATTGGGCCTCGTAGCCTTTCTTCAAGAATCTATCAGTTAAGATCCTGGATTGGGACACAAAGTCCTTATATGTGGAGCACTTCCGCTTTAACCTAATATATTGGCTTTTAGGGACAGAGTCTAGCCACGCCCTATGGTGGCAGCTGTCTCAAGGAATAAAAGAGTTTCGGTCCGTGTCCTTAAAAAAGGTTGAGGTAAGTAAAGTATTCCTTTGGCTACGAATCTCTAGATCGAGAAAATTGATCCTCTGTTGACTGGCTTCATATTTTAGTATGATATTCCTCTCATTCTTATTTAAATTTTCCATGAATAAACATAGCGAATCATGGGAGCCATTCCATAGGAGGAGGACGTCATCTATATATGTGGCCCAGAAGACCAATTCAGGTCTTTGTTGGGCATAGATGACATCCTCCTCCCATTTCCCCATAAAAAGGTTCGCCAGACAAAAACAAACTACAAACTAGGGTACATTTTGTGGAATTTACGCAACTTTTAGTTTATGACTGCCTATCTCATTTCTTGAGGTGCTAAAATGGCAGGGCAGTACAACCCTCCCCCCTTCCCCAAATGACCCCATTTTGGAAAGTAGACACCCCAAGGAAATTGCTGAGAGGCATTTTGTGCCTATTGAATATTTTATTTTTTTTGTCACAAGTGATTAAAAAAAAAAGTTGTCACTAAATGATATATTGCTCACACATGCCATGGTTATATGTAGGGATGAGCCGAACACCCTCCTGTTTGGTTTGCAGCAGAACATGCAAAAAATTCGTCAGAACACACAAACGGCGTTAAAGTCTATGGGACACAAACATGAATAATCAAAAGTGCTAATTTTAAAGGCTTGTATGCAAATTATTATCATAAAAAGTGTTTGGGGACCCGGGTCCTGCCCCAGGGGACATGTATCAATACAAACTTTTTTTTAAAAACTGAAGTTTTTTCGGGAGCAGTGATTTTTTTAATGCTTAAAGTGAAACAATAAAAATGAAATATTCCTTTAAATATCATGCCTGGGGGGTGTCTATAGTATGCCTGTAAAGTGGCACATTTTTCCTGTGTTTAGAACAGTACCACAGCAAAATGACATTTCTAAAGGAAAAATTGTCATTTAAAACTGATCGCCGCTGTAATGAATTGCCGGGTCTCAGCAATATAGATAAAACTCATTGAAAAAAAGAGCATAGGATCCCCCCTAGTCCATTACCAGGCCCTCTGGGTCTGGTATGAATATTAAGGGGAGCCCCGAGCCAAAATTTAAAAAAAAATTGCCAGGAGGTCCCCCTAAAATCCGTACCAGGCTCTTCGGTTCTGATATGGAAATTAAGGGGAACCCTGCGTCAAATTAAAAAAAATGGCGTAGGGGTCCCCCCAAAATCCATACCAGACCTGAGGGTCTGGTATGAATTTTAAGGGGAACCCTGCGCCAAAATTTTAAAAAATAGCGTGGGGGTCCCCCCAAAATCCATACCAGACCCTTATCCGAGCAGGCAACCTGACAGGCTGCAGGAAAAGAGGGGGATGAGAGAGCACCCCCCTTCTGCACTGTACCAGGCCACATGCCCTCAACATGGGGAGGGTGCTTTGGGGTAGCCCCCAAAGCACCCTGTCCCCATGTTGATGGGGACAAGGGCTTCATCCCCACAACCCTTGCCCGGTTATTGTGGGGGTCTGCGGGCGGGGGGGCTCATTGAATTTTGGAAGCCCCTTTAACAAGGGGACCCCCAGATCCCGGCCTTTCCCGTGTGAATTGGTAACAGGGTACAAATGTGTCAAGATGGTAAAAGAGACAGCTTAGGACAAGTCCTTTGTTAAAAAATAAAAATGTCCCACGGTGTCCATTCATCTTCTTCTATCACACCGCCCGACGGACTGAAAAATAAAAATAAAAATCCGTAACCCACCCGCCTCTGACGCATCTTCTCTGTGACAGCTCTTTTATAACTGCGAGAGGGGCCACCCAGTGATGTAACTGGGTGACCCCACCCCCTCTGACGCCACATGGGGACAAGGTACTTTGGGAGGCTATCCCAAAGCACCCTCCCTATGTTGTGGGCACGCAGCCTGGTATGGTTCAGGAGGGGGGCGCTCTCTCATCCCCCTCTTTTCCTGCAGCCTGCCAGGTTGTGTGCTCAGATAAGGGTCTGGTATGGATTTTAGGGGGGACCCCTACACCATTTTTTTAAAAATTTTGGCGGAGGGTTCCCCTTAAAATCCATACCAGACCGGTCTGGTATGGATTTTGGGGGGGCCCTACACCATTTTTTTTATTTGGCGCAGGGCTCCCCTTAATTTCCATATCAGACCTGAAGGACCTGGTAAAGATTTTAGGGGGACCCCCACGCAATCTTTTTTTTAAATTTTGATTTGGGGTTTCCCTTAATATTCATACCAGACCCAAAGGGCCTGGTAATGAAGGGGGGATCCCATGCTAATTTTTTCAATTATATGTATCTATATGGCCGAAACCCGACAATTTAATACAGCCTCGATCAGTTTTAAATGACAATTTTTCCTTTAGAAATGTCATTTTGCTGTGGTACTGTTCTAAACACTGGAAAAATGTGCCATGTTACAGGCATACTATAGACACCCCCAGGCACAGTATTTAAAGGAATATTTCATTTTTATTGTTTCACTTTAAGCATTAAAAAAATCACTGCTCCCGAAAACACTTTTTATGACAAAACCTTGCATATAAGCCTTTAAAACTAGCACTTTAGATTTCTCATGTTAGTGTCCCATAGACTTTAACGGTGTTCCGGTGTTCTGCCGAGAAAGTTCCGCTCGGCGGATAGGGACCCCCCTCTACTGCGCAGGCGCTGCGCCTGCGCAGTAGGATCCGGCGGAAATAGCCGAAGGTAAATAGCTGAAAATCAGCTGTACACGGCGCCTGTCGCTCGGCTCTTTTTGATTCCCCCTCTAGGTCCACTTGGATGGTGGGGAAGGAACCTGGACCCAGGGCGCAGGCGCCGTGTACAGCTGATTGAAAAGTTTGAGCTTCGGCTATCTCCGGCGGCTGACAGTAGTTCCTACTGCGCAGGCGCTGCGCCTGCGCAGTACAGGGGGGAACTTATCCGCCGAGGGAACTTTCTCGGCAAGACACCGGCAGCTTTCGAATTTGCCGCGAACTTACGTTCAACTCGAACATCGGGCTCATCCATAGTGCTATGTAGAATTATGCCCCAAAATACATTCTGCTGCTTTTCCTGAGTATGGGGATACTGGGGATATAAAACCTGTACTGGGGGGCGATCAGAGGGTGAAACCTTTATTCAGCAGTATATGATGGGTACCCTGACGCTACGATGACAGTAACTAGCTAACTAGCGCCACCCTTGACACTAATACGGTGATCAGAAAAAAGATCTGTACACTATATTTATGACACTGGTGACAGGGTGAAAGGGTTAATTGGGGGGGTGATCAAGAGGTTAAACCTTTATTAGGGGGTTACCATAAACCTACCTGTGCCTACTACTAACTTCCCTAACTGTGATTATTGTCACAAATGACACCAGTACAGTGATCAAAGAAAGATTTTAAAACTGCACTTGGTGACAGGGAGTGAAGGGGTTAACTGGGGGGGGCGATCGGGGGGTGAAAAGTGTGCCTATGTGTACTGTGTCAGTGTGGTGTTGGTGCAACTCACATTTTAGATGTCTTCTCTCCTCTCTCTGGAACGCAAAAGAATTCCAGGGAGGGAGGTGACATCACTTCCTCTGCCTGTGTTTACACTTACAGGCAGAGGACAATCTCCCATGGTTCTGAAGTGAATCCAATCGCTGCGGGTGCGCCAGGGGCACGCGTGCGCCTGATATACAGTTACGATGCCTCGCCCAGGAGAGCCTACCTGCCGCAGTATAACTGTGGTGGCTGGTCGGGAAGTGGTTAACCTTTTCCCCCCACCACCCTAAAAATGTTTAGTCATCTTCTCCTAAATCACTATACACTGAAGCCCACAACATAACTTGAACCAAATTTTACCCAAAAGGGGAAGTTCCGCTCTGCCTCCTCCTCCTCTCTCCTTCACATGTGGCACTTTATTTTTTGGGGGAAGCGGGTACTTGGTTTTGACAGGTACTTTCTTCCCCACTTCTGGAAATTTGGTCCCCCTCCTTCCCCGTAGCCTTCTGGGATATAATGTGATAAACAGTCAAATTACAAAAAACAAAAAATCAAACCACCTTATCTTAATTACAAAAAGAGTGCTTAATGTCTTTCCACTCACACAATAATACAGTGTTATGAATTATTATCACACTCTAGATTTTAACATATAAAATTCTCAATTATGCAATATGAAAAGTCCCAAATAAATAAATAAACGTCCCACTGTGCAAGTGCAGGTGCTTTTAACATAAAGACCTTAGGTGCTTGATCCACTTTGTGCAAAAGGTGCCCCACATTGCACTCACTGTGGTCAAACTCACTTGTGGGGCAATTTGTTTCCTGTTAGTGCTGGGTTCATCTGGTATTAGGGAAACACTGGTACCACTTAGAAGGAAATAATAGGGAATAGAGGGAAGCCCATAGTGTGAGACCATTTTGACAAATTTATATAAAAAAAATTAAGTAATACACTCACTTGTTTTGGTGCCTGTTAGAACCTGACAGCCGGTGTCTGCAGCATTAGTTTGTAAGCAGGTCCGCCTTAGTACTCCCATGCTGTAAGTTGCTGCTTGGGTCCCCGCTCAAAGATGGCACCTGGCGGAAGTTATGTCCCAATGGCGCAGTCAAGCTCCTACACGTTTCCACCTGATTGATCATCTTTAGGAAGCTCTTGATATGTCAGAGATCCCAGAAAGCTGTGGGCCATTCAGATGTGCAGTGAGCATTCACCTGTGAAGCTGCAAGCAGCCAGAGCCGGCTGGCCACAGTTAGTATGCCGGCTTCGGGGACTGAAGAAATTGGCCGGGTGAGGACAGTGCTGGATCAGGGCTCACCAGCTGCATTTTCAAAAGATGACTGAGAAACTGCTTTAATGATCTCTGCGTGTCTGCAGTTCAGCTGCATACACTTCTAACATTGGATTACTAGCAGAAGAAGAGTATTAACAATGCCAGGGGCCTCGGAGAGAGATCTAGGGAAGGATAGTGATTTGGGGAGTGGGGGTAAAACTTTGTCAGTTTCTTTACTCATTAAAGAATACCTGATGACCTGATTATGAACTCATTATGAACTTATAAATAATATAATTGTAAAGACACAATTTTCTAAACTGACTTTGACTGCTTTAACCAGGGTAGGGTTTATGCATGGTCAACATAGGTTGTGACTTAAGGCAGCAGAACTGCTAGGGGCGGCACACAGCCGTTCCCACATCATATGGGTGACCAGATTTCCTTTTATGTTGAAAGAAATCCAGAGTGAGAAACTGCCTGCTAGAAATGTTGATGACCCTGGACAGTTTGCATGTATTGCTGGTAGAGATGTCATGTATCATTTTAGTTTATCTGCTCTGGGTCTCTTCCCCTAGAATCAAGCTACTAGCAGAATGGGGGTGCAGTTTGCCTTGTTCTTTTTTAATAATGAGCTCTAAGTGTACTGAGGAAGGGTGGGGAAATTGTGCTGTTCTCTGCTCTTTCGTTCCCAGCCACCATGAGCTTTGTGTGGCTATGACGTCTCCTCTCATTAGTGAGTAACTAAAGGTACATGGTTGACTGGGGTAACAGGGGGCCTTGACAAGACAGTTGATTTAGGGTTAAAGAACAAAAATCCATCCCCAGACCTAACATTGTATTCTGTCTTTAAATTAAAAATTCATATCCTCTTTTGGACCCATGGATTAGGGTGCTATTAGTACCCATAACATCAATGGAATCCTAACTTAAAGAGGGCTGGCTATGCATGCAGATATATCGCCAGTTTGAGGCCCATAAAAAGGCCTCTAATGTGTTTGTGGGGCTTAAATAAGTACATATCATGTAGGCCCATATAGTAGGGGCTCTTAAACATTTTATTAATAAGGACTCTTATTACATTGCTGTGTTGCCATGACTAGTTGTAGTGACTTGATGGCCATAATATGGAGTTAAATATATGTTTGAGACCATATGTTTTGAAGGAAGCCAGGCTTCACCTCCCTCCACTGATATGTAAATAAACCAGTTGGATAGGTTTTGGAGCTGAGCAGCAGACAGAAAGTTGGTGTATACAGGAAATTGGTGGGAGGGGCTTGGGGTCTTTTGGAAACAAGCGTGTGGACACAAAGGTGTTGTGTTTTGGAAGGAGAAAGAACAAGACATGGCTGCCAGAAGCTGGAGAGCTTTGAAGACCTTTTGACTGTTGGAGAAGAGAATTATGAAGGACATTACATCTTGAACCCTAAGTTGAGTAACTGTTTAGTTTACTCAATGTGTACATATTGTACGTGCTTATATTTTGCTAAAAAGGATAATTGGCTTGTGCATGTTGTAGGCATATTTTTGTAAGCTATGAGTTGTGTTGTATTGTGTATCCTACAGTTGTATGTGCACCTTTTCTGTTTAGTAAAGCATTGATACACTACAGAAGTCTAATCTTTCTTGGTTTTACCGCAAGAGCCTTTAATAGATAGACACAAAGCAAAACAATTGCCCAGTATTTCCCCATACCCCCTTCACCAGACTCCCAAAATCATCATTACCCCCAGTCCTATTAGCTGCTGGTATGACTTCAGAAGATGTAAATTGCTTGTGTTTGCTTTACATATGGATAGCTATAACCAGAACAAATTAAAGAAAATCATAATGATTTTATCATATCTATTTATATTAAAATGGCAAATCACAAGTACACAAGCTAACTACAACTAGTGAGATTTCTGCTGTTGGATTTGTGCACATAAAACATGTAATTAGGTACAGTTATTGATAATTTTACTGACGTGTCATCTGACACATCAAGTCGATTTTCAGGCTCAATATTGCAAAGAATCCTGTTTCAGTCTTACCAGTATGTACTTATGGAAGTAGCCTTAACAATACAAAGTTAGATCAAGAAAGTGCTTTTGTAACACACTAAGACCCCTTTCACACTGAGACGTTTTTCAGGTGCTTTTGGGCTAAAAATAGAAAAGGAAGGGGATTTGGGACTTTAAATGAGGCCCACGGACATCAGGAGGTGAAAAAAAAATGTTGTTTATTGATCATGAAACCTGTATCAAACCATATCACAAATATAGACCACATGTAAAAGAAGAACATTGTAGTAAATGTCATTCAATATACCTACGCACATAAGTGAGGGCGCATGCAAAAAGCATCAAGAATACATCAATATGTCAAACTAGAGGCTACATGATGGGCACAAGTGATCAATGGATACATACACTGGTAAATAGATATATATACACAATAAAAAGCAGCATAAGACAGAAATCGTAAAAATGTGTAAACCCATAATTGATTGAAGAAAGATGTTCTGAGTTGATAGTGAGATGTGAGCATCTGTCTGCATAACAAAATGTCCGACGCGTTTCGTGTAAACCACTCATCAGGGGCACGGTGCTCAAACATATCTATAGAATGTAGTAAGGTAAGCAATTAATATATATGCAACCGATAGTAGCCGGGGGAGGCAAATTGCGATCCCTGAGTACTTACATAAAATCATTGCAGAGAAGGTGTAATGATGATAGAGCCAAGGCCATATTGATAGTCCGCACCGGGAGCTGAGGTGACCGAAACATGCACTGGCGGGGCGTATGCACAAAACCCCCCACATGCACAGGGCCCGGAGCACTAGATCTTGGGATGAGATAGTAATCTGCTGGTACACTACATGATACACTACAGAAGTCTAATCTTCCTTGGTTTTACCGCAAGAGCCTTTAATAGATAGACACAAAGAAAAACAATTGCCCAGTATTTCCCCATACCCCCTTCACCAGACTCCCAAAATCATCATTACCCCCAGTCCTATTAGCTGCTGGTATGACTTCAGAAAATGTCAATTGCTTGTGTTTGCTTTACATATGGATAGCTATAACCAGAACAAATTAAAGAAAATCATAATGATTTTATCATATCTATTTATATTAAAATGGCAAATCACAAGTACACAAGCTAACTACAACTAGTGAGATTTCTGCTGTTGGATTTGTGCACATAAAACATGTAATTAGGTACAGTTATTGATAATTTTACTGACGTGTCATCTGACACATCAAGTCGATTTTCAGGCTCAAAATATTGCAAAGAATCCTGTTTCAGTCTTACCAGTATGTACTTATGGAAGTAGCCTTAACAATACAAAGTTAGATCAAGAAAGTGCTTTTGTAACACACTAAGACCCCTTTCACACTGAGACGTTTTTCAGGTGCTTTTGGGCTAAAAATAGCGCCTGTAAAACGCCTGAAAAACAGCTGCAGTCTCAGTGTGAAAGCCAGAGTGCTTTCACACTGAGGCGATGCGCTGGCAAGATGTTAAAAAAAAAAATCCTGCAAGCAGCATCTTTAGAGCGGTGTATGCACCGCTTCTAATCTGCTCCTGCCCGTTGAACTGAATGGGCACCACTGCCGAACCCCTGGCAAAGGGACGCTTTGGGGGTCTTTTTAACCCTTTTTTGGCCACTAGCGGCCAAACCCCCCCTGCAAAAATTAACCGTGCTGACGCCCCAGTGTGAAAGGGGCCTAATAATCAGATGTGCTTTTTCTTTTTAAGAAAACAAAAATTTGCAGCAACATTTTATACTCCTTTTCTAAGAGAACAGAGTTCAATGTGTAGGGGTTGAACAAGCTTTTAAAGTGTACGTAAATCCTAACAATTTTTTTCTCCTATTCCAGTGGTCCTCATACTGCTGCCCGGGGGCAGGTCTTTTGCGTGCTTTTATCCAGCCCTTGGGTATTATTTACCCCACTGTCAGCAACAGTGGAGCATAGCTCTTGCCAATAACACCGACAATGGGGTACTATTCCTCCCACTGACATTAATGATGGCACACTATTCCTCCCATTGACAACAATGATGGGGCACTATTCCTTTCATTAACACCAATGATGACTATTACTCCGCCAATTTCAATCATGGGGCATTGTTTACACCCTCAGACACCAGGACATTTTTTTACTCCCACTGGTCACAGTGCGGCCCCCTTAAGTTTGAAGGACAGTAAACTGGCCCTTTGTTTAGAAGGTTTGGAGACCCCTGTCCTATTTGCTCCTTTTTGTACTATTAAACAAAAAAAAATATTTTGCTATATTATTTCAAAAGTTTGAATATACCTGTTGATCCTGCAAGGAATCTAGTGAGCTGATATTTTTTTGGGGTCTCAACTTCTGCTGCACTGTTATCAGTTAATATTGTTCCCAGCTCTCTCTGTAGGCCACAAAATACCACCCTCTTATGTTATAGAGAAGAGAAGGCGGGTGTTCTGTAGTCCTATCCCAGAGTGACAATACCACTACTACAGTTCAGCGTGTGATCATTGTCACCCTAGGACAGAACATGTGCTACTTGCATAACTGACAGGTCCACATAAAGGAGGAAAATACCTGGGAAAAAAATGAGTACAGCTACCACCTCTAAGGACTGATAAGCTGCGATATATAAAATTTTTGTTGTTGCCATTTTTGCTGTATTTTTAGAGCACCATTCTAATGGGAACACTGTACTTTTAAACATGGAATCATCTATGAGCAACATGAGGTGCTTTGCTGGGAGAAAAGCTGGCAAGATAAACTCCCTGTGTTGATGGCCTGGTATGTTCAGGATGGGGTGGGGGTGAGGGTGGGGAGGCATGCACTTGTCAATCCTTTCTGAGCAAATTTGGAAGGAAAAGAAAGTTCTTAAGGCAATTTTCTCTTCTGAACTAATGTTCTTTTGGTGTGGGCAGTAGTAAAATACTGCATCATGGTCACTAGATAGAGCTGAAAAGCATAGGAGATATGTCTTTGTGGCAAGAGATACAATGCATTATTTTGGAGAACATTGGGGTAATTAGCAATTGCATTTACTTAATGTGACGTGACATGTATTTGCTCATTCCTTCTAGCATTCTAAAGAATTTTTATATAGGCTCTCTTGTTACAAAGACATATGTATGCTCATGAGCTCCATCTAGTGGTCATAATGCAGTAATTCACTATTAGTTAGGATGAAGCTGCGCTAAAAATGATATTGTGATGACCAAAATACCACACTTAAATATACATATATCTGAACATAACTCTACACACCAAAAAATTGGGAAAGGTGTATAAATATAAAATTAGTCCATAAGACATAAATGTGTGAACTCTTGAAATAACTTCCAACACCACCATAAAAATCGTGCACCTCCACCACATAAAGTGCGTGCTTACTGTAAGGCAAGCTATCGTGAGCCTGCGGCTATTACCCAGCCAGGGCCTTTATCCAGGGAGTATCGAATAGCAGCTCAGGGATACTTGATTGAGGTGAAAATACACAGCAAACGACCAGGGAGACTCGATCATTCAGTGGTCATGGATATCGACCAAGTGTTACCCAAAATAGAGAGGAGCTCACTAGGGGTGCAACGGATCATTGCCGATCCGTGATCCGTACGGATCACCCTCCGCGGATCGGCACACCCGCGATCCGCGGAGCACTTTTCGGGCCTCAGCCATAGGAAAGGCCCCGGCTTCGGCCTAGCTCCGGAGCGGCGGCCATCTTGGTACACCCGGAAGTGGCCGCTGTCTCGACAGGAAGTGACATTTCGTCGCCGCCATCTTGCTACACCCCTCACTCCTGCACAGTACAATAATGATAGAGTGAGAAGGGGGCAAGCGGACATCTTGTTACACCCACCGGAGTTTTACATTTAAAAGCCATTTTCAACACAAAACTGAGCTTATATGCACAAATACTGTATTTATGCATATAAGCTCGGTTTTGTGTTGAAAATCGCTTTTAAATCTAAAACTCCAGTGGGTGTAACAAGATTTGTGTGTTTTTTTTTTTTTTTTTATGCTGATCCGAGGATCGATCCGATCCGTGACTCTGATCCGAGGATCGATCCGATCCGTGAGATTTTTGATCCGTTGCACCCCTAGAGCTCACCATAGTGTAAATCGTTTCATACAAATTTATTAAAGCTTAAAAAATTGCACTTACAGGAAGTAAGAAATAAAATAATCGAGGTTAAAACCCGGCTGGCTTGTGAACACCCGTCCACTCAGATTAGCAAAGCGATGGCGTCAGCACGCCACTCCTCCCATTTATTTTGACACATGTTTCGTCACACACTGACT
This sequence comes from Lithobates clamitans, assembly GCA_037952925.1. Lineage (NCBI taxonomy): Eukaryota > Metazoa > Chordata > Amphibia > Anura > Ranidae > Lithobates > Lithobates clamitans. The sequence continues at coordinate 4,670,650 of JBBGZY010000264.1, read as the reverse complement.
CATCTTGTTATGTAGTAAACAAAGAGAACCACTCCTCGATTTGAGTCTCGAGTGGCAGAACCAAATCCTCCATATAGGAGACTGGCAGTATAACTAGTGCTAATGTTAAAAGTTATATAAAAAAGTAATTAATATTATTAATATATCTTGAAAGGACGAGAACATTATAGCAAACTCAAACAACCTTAAACAGTAAATCGGACCAAACAATATTTGGGTAATGATTCCAGGGTTACAGGAAATTCGAAGAAATAAGCAGGAGACAGATTGCTATATTAAAACAAATCGATTACCTCTATTCCTACTAACCAGTCAACCACTCTAGGGACACCCCTCAAAGTGTTAACCGTATCAAGTAAAAGCGCTGTCAACATTGTACCATTGCTGAACAGCATCTCCCGTATAAGGGCCAAATTTAAGCTAGGGGGACAGAGAGAAAACCTCATCTGTGCCCCCAGTGGTGGAAGGTAAGTGTTACAACAGGTATAGTTACGGCACACACATGGGTTGCACACTATATACCGATATATTAATATTTAAAATGTCTAAATTAGTGCAAACCGGGGTGTGAAGAACATTAGGCAACACACCCAAGGGAACAGATCCAACACCATACCCTGCACCATCTAATGGTGTACTAGTCCACTGTGCAAGCTAAAAGGTGCACACTAAAGGGCTCAGCTATGAATTCAGACAAATACTTGGCTGTTAATAAAATCAACCAATATATTAGTTGGAGGAAAAAGGCCCATTAAAGGTTATCAATCCGACCCTCGAAGGGATTCAGTAGACCCAATTACAGAGATAAATCACTAATTCACCTCTCTAAAGGTATTGCCACTAGAGACTGACATCAAGTTCACATCATAGATATTTAACATCTAGTAAGAAAAATGCTCAAGAATTATTAATAAATGCGTTTACATCTATGTCAACATGTAACCCAAATGCAACGTAACTCCTAATCCTGTGTATCCAAGACATCTCGAGTCTGGATATATCTCTCACTAAGGAACTACCTCTCCACTGTGGGTGATATTTGTCAATACCAAAAAATATTGTCTTTGAGGAAACTTTATTATGGGCCAATAGATAGTGTTTAGAGACCGAGTGTTTCAAAATTTTTTTTTTGATGTTTGTAATGTGTTCATTTAATCTCACTGAGAGGGGGCGCTTAGTCCTACCCACATATTGAAGCCCACAAGAGCGTTGGAGCAAGTAAACAACCCCCTCGGTGGAACACGTATTAAAAGGTTTTATCTTATATTCCATAGAGGTACTAGATGAGGTAAATTTCTGAGTTCTCCTGTGTGTGCATCCATTTAAGGAGCACACACACAGCATCTCCTACACTGATAAAAACCAGTGAGGTTCTGAAAAAAACCCTCTTAATAGACGGAGGGTTAAGGATATTGGGTGCCACTCTATCCTTAAGCGAAGGGGCTCCCTTATAGATAACCTGGAGATTGTCAGGTCATTACCCAAAATGTGCCAATGCTTTTTTATCAGCTTTTTTATACTCATATGTTGCACAGAGTAGGAAGTAATAAAGGGAATAGTAGGTACTCTATCTTCACGTGGGGGCTTTTCCTTGAGACGATCCCCTCTCTCCACGAGTGTAATCTCATCAAGGGTATTTTTAAGGAATTACTGGAATAACCCTTTTCCTCAAATATCCTCATTAGAGTCTCTGCCTGCTCTAAAGACTCTTCCCTGTTTGTACAATTGCGTTTTAACCGCATATACTGATTTTTAGGGACAGATCTAAGCCATGGCCCATAATGACAGCTATTGACAAGAATATACAAATTCCTGTCAGTAGTTTTAAAAAAACGTTGATGTGTTAAACTGATCCTCCTTTACTGTGATGGTAAGATCTAAAAAGTAAGTCTCAGACTGGCTGGCTTCATAATTTTAAAAAAATACCTCTAGTGTTGTCGTTGAGGTACTCCATGAAGTTATCCAGATCGGCTCGGTTACCACCCCAAAGGAGGAGGATGTCATCTATATATCTTGCCCACAGTACCAACTGTGGTCTCCAGTGGGCATAGATGACATCCTCATCCCATAGGGCCATAAAGAGGTTAGCTAAACTGGGGGCATACTTAGCCCCCATAGCAACCCCTCTATCTTGGCGAAAGAAATGGCTTTCAAAACAGAAACAATTGTGTGAGACCGCAAACTCTAGCAACTCCATAATGAAGGAAGTCTGTTCATATAATAAACCAGAGTCATGCCTCAAATAATATTCTACAGCAAATAATCCCAAATCATGCGGTATGACCGTATAGAGGAATGTGACATCTGCCGTCACCAGCCACATGCCCTCCCTGGGGGCAAATCCAGACAGGAGATTAATCACATGACATGAATCCTTGATGTGGGAAGGCATCTTTGACACCAAAGGCTGTAAGAAAAAATCAATATACCTGCCCACCCGGGACGTAATGGAATCAATACCATTTACTATTGGACGTCCCGGGGGGCAGGTAGGGTGTTTGTGTATCTTTGGTAGATAGTTATACGATTGGTGTATGTGGTGCCTTGGGAACCAAATACAATTTCTCTTTTTTGTTCAGAATTCCCTGCTTGAATCCTCTCTGCACAATACTATCTAGTTCTTTCTGATACTTGACTTTAGGATCAGAGGATAATGGGTGTATGTGTCCCGGCCACCCAAAATCCTTTTCATTTCCAACATATAGTCCTTCCTATCTAGTATCACAATACCCCCCCCCCCCCCGTCTGCTGGTCTGATGACCAGCTCCTTGTTATCGCACAAGGAATCCAGACCAACCACCATATCTTTATTAGATCTAACCTTCTTAATGGGCATTTTATCCAAATTCCTAAGTAACACATCCCTAAACACTTTAAGCGAGGGGCTAGAGCCCCTGGGGGATTGAATAGAGAAGCATTTGAAAGCCCTGAATGGCGAAATTCAGTGGATGTCAGCCCATTATCCTTGATAGGATTAGAAATCACATAACGCTTGATGTTTAACCTGAACTTTGTTCAGCCTACATGGAGGTGCATACTTGAGTCCCTTGTCCAACACAAGTTTCTCTGAGTCATTCAAAACTACTGTACTTAAATTAAAAATCACAGCCCCAACGATAGCCTTTTTCTTTTTTGATCATACCCGCCTCCCCCCTCTAGCTCCTCTCTTTTGATCTCCTGAACGTTTTGTACCCTGGTTGAGCCTGTGAAAACCCCTGATTGATCAGGCCAGGGCTCTCATATCCCATAACATTCTCATTCATTGAATTATGGAATGTATTAGGGGGGACATTACCTCTCATTGTATGGAATATATCAGTCCTCTGCTATTGCACCCTCTCTATCGCGTAGATGAGAGAAACTATTGTGCATGCTGACATTACAATCAATGTCGTTCCCTCCATCTATTGAACCTGGTGGATCAAAATGGCTTGGCCTGGGTCCATAATTTTGGCCATATCCATAGTTTAGATTATTAGCCTGGCCTGGACTGCGAAAGGGTGGGGGACTCCCTCCACCCCCATTGGCATATTGTCCCTGACCACATACATGGGGAGAACGCCCCTGACTGTACCCCACGTTGGAGTAGGGAACACCACGACCACGTCCCCCTCCCGAGTTCTTATCGGGTTTATGGGGACGCTGCAAGGGCGTCTGGGAATAATTGGATGGTGCTCCACCTCTCCCACCACCTATCATCATGCTATGGGGGGATTGATAGAATCCCTGTCTTCCTCTCCCTGGGTGTCCCTGATGGCCAATTTGAGGGTTCCTTGAGGTTGACTGTGACCCCATAGGCACCTGACCCCTAATATTATCTATATGTGGCACCACCTCCATTTCCATATTGGCCACATTTGACTGTTCAGCCAGGAGTTTCTTCTGCCACTCGAAGACAACCCCTCCCTGATAGTGGATCAGATCCCTATTGTATTTCTTCTTTTTTTTTTAAATCTTTTGTTTTGTGTCCTCTTTCTCTAACAATTTTAAAAGCGATTTTGATTTGTCTTTATATTCATTACTATTTTGAAGTGGGCTGAGTTTTTCTTTAATGACCTTAATTTCCTCATCCAAACGAGAGAGTTTTAAACTTTGGGAGGAGTGGCGTGCTGACGTCATCGCGTTGCTAGTTTGAGTGGACGGGTGTTTGCAAGCCGGCTGGATTTTAACCTTGATATTTTATTTCTTTCTTCCTGTAAGTGCAATTTTTTAAGCCTTAATAAATTTGTATGAAACGATTTACACTATGGTGAGCTCCTCTCTATTTTGGGTAATACCTGGTCTATATCCATGACCATTGAATGATCAAGTCTCCCTGGTCATTTTGCTGTGTATTTCCACCTCATCAATCAAGTATCCCTGAGCTGCTATTCCATACTCCCTGGATAAAGGCCCTGGCTGGGTAATAGCCGCAGGCTCTCACGATAGCTTGCCTTCTGGTAAGCACGCACTTTATGTGGTGGAGGTGAACGATTTTATGGTGGTGTTGGAAGTCATTTCAAGAGTTCACACATTTATGTCTTAAGGACTAATTTTTAGATTCATACACCTTTTCCATTTTTTTGGTGTGTAGAGTTATGTTCAGATATATGTATATTTAATTGTGGTATTTTGGTCATCACAATATCATTTTTAGTGCAGCTTCATCCCAACTACTATTATATACATGTATGTATCTCACTTTTTGAGCTGCTGCTTTTTTTTACGTACTAGTTTACTTAGTGCAGTATTTCTTTATTTATAATTTTACTGTATTTAGTACACATTTAGTGTACATGCAGATTAGCTGGATGAATGGCTATGCATGTTTTTTAATGGTAATTGTTTGCTATGTGTTGCTGCGTGTTTTAAACCCTACATTTTCTCCTTGCACTGAATAAACCTGCTTTTGATAAATGCATTTATTCTAAATAGAGCCTTATAATCATTAACTTCAATTATGTATGTCCTTTTTTCATGCATTCATTATATGTAAAACAAACGTTTTATACAAAGGTTAATTTTAAAGACTTGTGAAAAGGAATACTGTAATTACACTCCGGACAAGTAATTTAACAAATAAGAAACTACAGACAGTATAATCTACTGATGGTCAATAATGCCTAAGGAAAATACATTTGGCTGTACAGTACTATAATTCCAGGTCATGTTGCAGACTCAGCTTTTTTTGTAATATAGATAATTGGGGCTGAAGTTAGAGCTGTTTAATACAGATGTGCAGCCAAAGCTTCAATGTCTGATACCCCTCATCTCTGCTAAGCCCTAGTGCAAAAGTAAAATGGACATACAGTAGTACCACCTGCCTAGCCACAAATACCCCCAAACACCAATAAAAGGGCACATTTATGCTTATAGCAAGCTACAAGATGGTATTTCAGTTCTCAGCTGAATATGGGCCAAATATATAAGGGTGGTGTATGACTCTGTGTGTAGCAAAATAATTGAAGCTGATTTTCAAGTATAGATATCTTTGTATAGGTACATTGGTCCAGCTTGGAGCAATGTAAGTATTCATGTGTCACACCTGGCCAATACTCATGGAAGCTCCCTGCACAGGCTCTTGTCCCTGAACATTATGCATTTGCCTTATAGATAGCAGGGTACAGAGCAGAAGCAGTCTGTTTTATTGAGCACCTGACTAGAAGCAAAGCTGCAAAATAAGCTGCCATTTAATTGAATATTCCCTGATTTATGAGATAAGAATAGGTACAGGTACTCTCTCCAACGTCCCTTGTCTCCGCCCCTATCCACCTCCTAGTACCGCTTCTTTTAGAAAGTACAAAATACACCCCCAGCAACAATAGATCTGCCCCGGCGACAAAAGAACACTGCTGGCAACAATAGATTCCCCAGCAGCCAGAATCAACATAAGACACCCAAAGCAAAATATCCCCCACCAGCAAAAATAGTTCCCTCCGAATTTGACCCCTCCACGTTCCCACTGAAAAAAGTCCTGGTTCTAGGTAACTTAACTCACTGTAAGGTTCACTAGTGTGTGGCACATGACTTGGGGAATGTCAGCTTCTATCAAAGCCTTCTCACAGTTCTTTTTTCTCTGCTACAATGCACATCCTGGCGTTCACATACAGTATATGTATTCCGAAAGAGAAGAAAAATATATGAATCAAATAATACATTTTGAAAAAGGGTTAATGACTATAAAACCCTGGTAAACAGAGTATAAAAATGTATACGGCTTAGAGCAATCTAAAAAAAAAAACAAATTCATGAAGCTAGTTCTAGGTTTCTAGGTTTTAGCAATCATTTCTAAAAGCAATGGTTGTCATAGTCATCATCATTATAACTTAATTAATTGAGTCTTTGGATGAATGTAAATCTCAACAAGATTTGACCAGCATAAATGTACTTTGGGGCATGCCATTTATTAGTCCAACTTTATTTTATATTACCCCTTCCTTTTAAAAATCATTTCAGTTTCTGTATCTTCCGTATGGTGGAACATTTTTATTTATATCCCCTCTTTTAAACTTTTGTTAATCAGTAATCTAAAAAATAAGCATTTCTTCCTCAACCTTCATCTATCTATCGATACCATGAAAAGCCCAAATAAGTGGTTTGCAGCTTAGCAGACACTAGATGGCACTCTTGTGCTGCAAGTCTGTAACTTCTTCTAGCTTGGCAAAAACTTCATGAGCTTGGTTCCTCCAGGCTAGGCAAACTCATTCCTTAAGAAGCATTTCTAAAAAGTTTAAAGATTTTATCCTGGAAAACTAAAAAGGAAATACAAATTTATATTTTAGCGATGCCAATACTTTACAGAGTACATTCTGATATTACTTAAATATTAATGAATTTAATGTTCCTTTATGGTTGCATGCACAAAGAAGAAACTTTCAGCAAATTTGACGTATTTGTAACCAACAAAAATGAGGCAAAGCAGTAACAAATATATTTTAGACAGTACTTAAGAAGTGATACATTTTTAATAAACGGATGTAAAAGAGAAATACATTTTTTCATTACATATTTTCAAATACAAACAGTATTGCTATGAAAGCATTAGATACTATACATCAAATGGACAGCCTCAAATGATAATTTAAAGTTATAATGGCATTTTCACTAAACATTATGCATTTGTACTTCTCCCTGCAGCCTATGAAAAATACCAGTATGATGGGTTATCTTTCCTGGCCTGAAGTTTGTTTCCATCTTTACTGTACAGAAGCTGTTATTGGACATCAATCGAAGGCGCTGTTTAAAGACAGACCTGCAATGCATTCAGCTGAATAAGTGACCTTTTCTCTCAGGAGCAGACTTTTTAGAGCATGTCAGGATGTACTCAAAACTAGGAGGATGTTGGCAATGTTGCTGGAAACATAAAGGAAGCCCATCATATTACAAATTCTCTAGAGGCTTCTGGGAGACATACTATATACAGTGGGGATGGAAAGTATTCAGACCCCCTTAAATTTTTCACTCTTTGTTATATTGCAGCCATTTGCTAAAATCATTTAAGTTTTCATTTTTTTCCTCATTAATGTACACAGCACCCCATATTGACAGAAAAACACAGAATTGTTGACATTTTTGCAGAGTTGTTAAAAAAGCAAAACTGAAATATCACATGGTCCTAAGTATTTAGACCCTTTGCTGTGACACTCATATATTTAACTCAGGTGCTGTCCATTTCTTCTGATCATCCTTGAGATGGTTCTACACCTTCATTTGAGTCCAGCTGTGTTTGATTATACTGATTGGACTTGATTAGGAAAGCCACACACCTGTCTATATAAAACCTTACAGCCCACAGTGCATATCAGAGCAAATGAGAATGAGGTCAAAAGAACTGCCTGAAGAGAGCTCAGAGACAGAATTGTGGCAAGGCACAGATCTGGCCAAGGTTACAAAAAAATTTCTGCTGCACTTAAGGTTCCTAAGAGCACAGTGGCCTCCATAATCCTTAAATGGAAGACGTTTGGGATGACCAGAACCTTTCCTAGAGCTGGCCGTCCGGCCAAACTGAGCTATCGGGGGAGAAGAGCCTTGGTGAGAGAGGTAAAGAAGAACCCTAAGATCACTGTGGCTGAGCTCCAGAGATGCAGTCGGGAGATGGGAGAAAGTTGTAGAAAGTCAACCATCACTGCAGCCCTCCACCAGAGTGGCCTGACGGAAGCCTCTCCTCAGTGCAACACACATAAAAGCACGCATGGAGTTTGCTAAAAAACACATGAAGGACTCCAAGATGGTGAAAAATAAGATTCTCTGGTCTAATGAGACCAAGATAGAAATTTTTGGCCTTAATTCTAAGCGGTATGTGTGGAGAAAACCAGGCACTGCTCATTACCTGTCCAATACAGTCCCAACAGTGAAGCATGGTGGTGGCAGCATCATGCTGTGGGGGTGTTTTTCAGCTGCAGGGACAGGACGACGGTTGCAATCGAGGGAAAGATGAATGCGGCCAAGTACAGGGATATCCTGGACGAAAACCTTCTCCAGAGTGCTCAGGACCTCAGACTGGGCCGATGGTTTACCTTCCAACAAGACAATGACCCTAAGCACACAGCTAAAATAACACAACAACTCCGTGACTTTTCTTGAATGGCCCAGCCAGAGCCCTTACTTAAACCCAATTGAGCATCTCTGGAGAGACCTAAAAATGGCTGTCCACCAACGTTTACCATCCAACCTGACAGAACTGGAGAGGGTCTGCAAGGAGGAATGGCAGAGGATCCCCAAATCCAGGTGTGAAAAACGTGTTGCATCTTTCCCAAAAAGACTCGTGGCTGTATTAGATCAAAAGGGTGCTTCTACTAAATACTGAGCAAAGGGTCTGAATACTTAGGACCATGTGCTATTTCGGTTTTTATTTTTTAATAAATCTGCAAAAATGTCAACAATTCTGTGTTTTTCTGTCAATATGGGGTGCTGTGTGTACATTAATGAGGAAAAAAATGAACTTAAAGGATTTTAGCAAATGGCTGCAATATAACAAAGAGTGAAAAATTTGAGGGGGTCTGAATACTTTCCGTCCCCACTGTATATGTAAAACATTTTTACAGAATGTTTAGCAATACTTTAAAATTCAACCCAGGGCTCTGGCTCCCTGGAGGCCCCCCTATGCTGTATCCTATGCTTTTTGTGGAGTATACATATATTGTTCAGAAATCTTCTGGCCAGTCATGTGATTTGCAGGCTCTATGGGGTTGTATTCTTACACACTGGGAAAATAAGATTGGTGGATTTTCTGGGGAGGTATATACACATTTTTCATCTGCTAATATACTGACAGCTGGGTCAATGAGAACCAAAAGAAAAGTTTGACTCTAGCTCTGGGCTTAGCTCTATTATTTATATCTGACAGCTTTATAGTACTCCCAGAAAACAGCTATCTCTGTAGTTCCAGGAGCTTCATGCTGATCCTTCTGAACTATGAATCTTGAGATATGCATCAGCTGCTATGCCGCCCCTCCTCTCCTCCTTCCCATTCACAGAAGCATTGGCATTATGTGAACACATGAACAAAATACTAAGGCTTCTATGAATGGGCAGCAGATGGGAGGGGCGGGCATAAGAAGAAGAGCAATAAACCTGTAAACAAATGTAAACAATAGAGATAAGCCCAGGAGATGTCATGCAGCTCCTTGGACTTAGTTCATAGTGTGCCTTCATTTTTTTACAAAGTGGCTGAATTCATGTGTAGCACCCTCCTAGTCAGGTGCTAGGATACGTAAATTTAGTTTGGGTCTGTTGTAGTCAATGGGGTTAATCTGTTCTATTAGGGAAACAGGTGTTAATGTAAGTAAATTTAGTTTGGCCCACTGTAACCAGTGGAGTTGGATTTGATTGTTTTGGTCTGGTCTAGAGGCTGCATGATTGATTGCAGAAAACAACCAGCACTCTGCACTGCACTTGCTGCATCCAAGAGATAGTTCTTATACAAATATGACTGAAAGTTATCAACATGTGCACATGCAAGAACACACTTATAAGTAATAACACCACAGAAAAATACCCAGATATGCATGTAGTATATAATGGCGGAGGTATAAACTATAATTTTTGAGTCTCTTGCTAACACAGCTGGCTGGAGAAAGGCTGCCTCCTGAATGGCCTAGGAACCCCAGCACTGCAAAAGAGAAAGGGAAGGGGAATAGAGCGGCACCAAGCCACCAATAGTTTAGCAAGTTTTATTCAGTATAAAGGATTAAAAATACAGTGGTAATGCACTCACAAACATTGCTAGTAGTGATGGGCGAGCAGCTCGGCCCGAGCATAAGTTCGGGCCGAACTTTCGCTGTTCGGACTTTCGACGAACAGCGGGTTGTCCGACCGTTTGTTCACCCCCCTCCGTTTGTTCACCCCCCTGAACCGACCACAATGCATTGCGGTGCTGAACAGTGCATTTCAAGCCCTGATTGGCTGAGGCAGTGAAAGCTTCAGCCAATCAGGGCACAGAGCACTGTCAGAGTCATGATTGGACACTGTCATCATGACTTTATCCAATCATGGCTCATTCCCGCCCCACAGCATAAAAGTATTCTTTCAATGGCAGCCATTTTCAGTGTGATTTTGGCGTGGAGAGAGATAGAACATGGCTTTGTTCAGTTCTATTAGTTAGTGTGCTATACTGTGCTATTTTGGTTCAGTTGTCGGTGCAGAATATTAGTTTAGTGTCAGTCTAGGGATAGTGTGAGTGTAGTGAGGAGGACCATCATTCAGCTTTGCATAGTGTGCAGCTAGAGTAGGAACAGCTCAGATAGTTTCACTGTAGTGTAGTGAGACCACGTCATTCATACATACATTAGTGTAGAGTAGGGATAGCTCAGATAGTTTCCGTGTAGTGTAGTGAGACCGTGTCAGTAATCTTTACATTAGTGTATAGCTAGAGTAGGGACAGTTCAGATAGCGTCAGTGTAGTGACGGTTGAACACCATCTATTTGATTGCATTGCTGCCAGTTTAACGCCATTTACTTCTGTGTGCGTTACTGCCAGTTTAACACCATAAAGTTTTGTGGGTTACTGCCAGTTTAACGCCATTTACTTCTGTGTGCGTTACTGCCAGTTTAATGCCATATAGTTTTGCGTGTGTTACTGCCAGTTTAACGCCATATAGTTTTGCGTGTGTTACTGCCAGTTTAACGCCATTGAGTTTGGCGTGCGTTACTGACAGTTTAACGCCATATAGTTCTGCATGCGTTACTGCTAGTTTAACGCCATATAGTTGTTGTAATATGTTCACCGATTTATGTGGGACATTATTATATGTATATACACATACAGTCAATATTGACCAGGCCAGAATTCAATTGACTGGTTGATTTATCCAACTGAATTTTAACATAGCAATGGGACAGCTGAAGACCCTTTGATGTGTTAATCTTATGCAAGTCTATTTGAACATTTCAAAGGGTGTTCAGGTGGTATCTGCTAATCTAATCTAATTACACATATCTAAGGGTACATTGTTTAAAGGACCATAGAAGAAGTATTTATTGATGGTAATTAGACTTGAGGGGGTAACAATAAGATCAAAGAGTATTTTGGGTTGACCTAGCAGAAACTCCCTCCTAGTGGACTAGTATTTCATAGAGGACATTCAAGCTGGTTTTTAGTTCTAAGAGAGGCTTGTCTGTGTATGCACACAGACCTATGAACATGGGGTTCTGAATTATATCTACTCTGTCAGATTTTTCTGTCATCTGTGGACTTTGGACTTTGTTCTGTGTTGGAAGTCAATAAAGTGCATCTCTCTGGAAGAATTGGGTTGCTGCGGAAGAGTACTTACTAATTAATTATCATACCCACGATATCACTCTACATCATATCACCCGATACATATTTTTTCGATCACTACATTGGTGCCGTGATAAATACTACACTGGTGCTGTGACCCGTTCTTTGAACTTATAAATCACTACATTGGTGCTGTTCAAGTGACCAGAAGAGCATTTTCGGACTTAGTAACAGAAGTCGGTGGTGACAACAATCCTGTGAGGTGGACAGAAGTCTGATGAAGAACCAAGAGCTGCGCTGTGACTCTAATGTCTGGTTGTGACATAAGACAGTCTAATCTACAAAATTTAAACAAGTTGGGAACCCCAGAATTATTCTCTGGAGACTGGAAACAACAAAAAAGGACTGTGTCGTGTACCAGAAGACCTGGAAGCTGAAGGAGTAACTAATGCGGTGAGTAAAATATTTCATTTTTTTTTTAAATTATTAGTAATATTGTCAAAATGCTTACTCAGTGTGAAGCTAGTGTCAGTTCTGATAAAGTTAACAGATGGGTATTAAAATGTATTAAGCGCCATGGTGGTCCTTATGAAATTCCAGAAAAATGTAAGCAGACGTGGACGATGATGAAGGAATTTTTAGAGAAAAATGTTTTTGATAGCAAAATTTCAGAAAGTAAAAGAAAAGGTTGTATTATACAGGGCTTATTATCTTGCTGTTTAACAATGGAAAGTTCTTTAAAAGGTAAGGTTGAGGAAATTACCCAGTTACAGAAGGCAGTTGATAATAGCAACAATGTTTGTGAGAGGTTACAAAACCAATCAGACACTGAGACAGTAAATTTAAAGTTGCATGCGGTTACCATTGGTGAAGCCTTAATTGAGAAATCTAAACGTTGTGATGAATTATTAGAGGAAAATGAGAGATTAAAATTAAGAATTATGGAATTAGAGCAGAGATCTCAGGAATGCAGATATGCATCAAATCTTGGATTCAGCTATCTGCAGCAAAATACAGACACAGAATCTCTATCAAATGAAACAGAACCTCATATTAAATCTGATAATTCATTACCAGCTGCCCCCACTGTGACTACCACAGTTTATAACAATAATAATAATACAGGTGAAGTTCAGCTTGTAATGAAGCCTTTGAAACCAAAATTATTAGACGCAATTCTTAAAGAAATAGGAATGGTTCCATACCATGATTTAAACAGATTTTTAAAATGGTTTTGTGACATGCAGCAAGTCAGAGATATGTACAATCTCAATCCATCTGACTTAGAAAGAGTTTTGCAACATTCTGTAGGAAGTGGTCTTTGGATGAGAATTACACAGATCTGTATTCAGCCTCTGAGGACAAGGGACATATTACTGGAATTATTATGTGTTTTGTATGGTGTACGTTCTGATGTTACTATTCATGGGAAGATCCAACAAATGCAAAATGAATCTCCATATGAATTGTCACACAGGATAGCAACTATTATGGAATTATTGGTCGGTAATAATCTTGCATTTGAGCGTGGGGGCTTGATACATATGAGTATGTTTCTAGATGCGTTGCATGAAGATATCAAACAAAATATTTTATTAGTTACCCCAAATCCTCATAATTTAAAAGACATATTGTTGAGAGCAGACAATTTATGGAGAAAGTCAAATGAGCAGGCTGTCAAAATTGATTTAGCCACATTGTTTAGGACAAATACTGAATATAAAGATCAGAAGATAATATCCTATGATAACACCCAGAGAGGAGACACCGGGTCAAACATAGGTGATATTAATATGAAAAACAGAGCTGACCAAAATAATAATAAGAAAAGGTCCAAGACTTGGATACCGTTTTCTCAGTTAAAACAGAAATATGACCACCTGAAGATTGAGTATGATAAGATGAGAGGGGAACGTGATAAATTATTAGAGCAGTTGAAGGAGGTACAAGATGTACATTCTCCAGATCTGTTTTTGAATGCAAATGACACTTCTCTAGCAGTGGGGGTGAATTAGCTTCAAACTGTAAACGTGTAAATAATGCTTTGTTTTAACTTCAAACAACGTTTAAGGACCTTGCTAATTAGTTTTGTTGGAGAGTTTTGTCTTTCAGGGACGTCTGAAGATGCTTGCATGTGAATAGCAGAAGCACAGTCTGAAATTGCTGGCTAGTGGGGGAGAATTATGGGAGAAATGCTGAATAGACAATATATCACTATACATGGAATTATAAAGTATTCATGGACTCTCTCGAAATTCATCAAGCAATGGACCTTTTTTTCCTTTTTCTTCAACGCCCTCATTTTTAATTTTTCTCCCTTTTCCTGATATATTTTGCTTTTCATTTTTTTTATTTTCTTTATGTTTTTTATTTCTTGAACTTTATCTTAAAACCAAAGAGAAGCATTTAAACCTAAAATAATTTTCATAACATCTGTACATATTACACAATGCATATTGATCAATATATTTGACATCTAAGGTGAGATGCTGCACAATGGCTTGGCATAGCATAAATTATAGTATGTTGGGTGGTTTTCCTAAATTTATAAGAGGGGTGAGTGAAATTCATCACTCTAGTCATGATTTGAAACTTTGTTGATTCAGTTGTTTATAATATGCTAAAGACTATGACATATATGGATGAAAAAGACCTTTCTACCTTTCATGATGAAGATACTGGCAAGAATTTCCACTGCCGCTTTGTCTGGATAGAAGATCTGATAAACACTGATGTCAAGCTGACTCTATCTGAACCATCATGTGGGGGTATATGTATGTGTTGGTATACCATTCAAGTGTAATTGTGGACTGAATGATCCAAGTAACTGCTTTATTGAAGGCAATGAGGGGTCGGCCTACAGCAAATTACAAAAGCAAATTGTGACTGGCAATCAACAAAGATGGACTCATGAATGTCAAGTGCAAGAAAATAGTTTGAAGCACAGTTTTTACTGCCATATCTAAACCTTTTGACCTTGAAAGTGAGTGCTGGTACATTGATAGTTCTTCTTACTATAAAGATGAAAGTAGAGTGTTTGCGTAAAAGCATCTTTAAAAATGGAAAGCTTGAGCCTGGAAATGAAAAAAATCCTGGACTTATGTGGATTGGAGCTCCCAGAGCAGAGCATACCAAGTTTACTTTCAGTGAGATGGTGAGAGATGTGATGAAGTCAGACCAAAGGATGGACTGTGACATCAGCTTGTCTTTGTTCAATATTCAAGATCTTGATGTGATATAATAAGGCCTAACAGCTATATGGGCCACTGACGTTTACCAAATCCTTTTCCAGTCATGGTCTAAAAGTTATATTATCTAATAACTGTTTCATGGGGATATTTTAGAGGCTGGCGAAGAGAGATGTAACCAGTTTCAACGTAATATTTTATATGAGCCATTGTAAAGCATCCAGTACCTTAAATCGTAATGATATTTTTTGTTGTTTGATTTATGGGTCACCGATTTATGTGGGACATTATTATATGTATATACACATACAGTCAATATTGACCAGGCCAGAATTCAATTGACTGGTTGATTTGTCCAACTGAATTTTAACATAGCAATGGGACAGCTGAAGACCCTTTGATGTGTTAATCTTATGCAAGTCTATTTGAACATTTCAAAGGGTGTTCAGGTGGTATCTGTTAATCTAATCTAATTACACATATCTAAGGGTACATTGTTTAAAGGACCATAGAAGAAGTATTTATTGATGGTAATTAGACTTGAGGGGGTAACAATAAGATCAAAGAGTATTTTGGGTTGACCTAGCAGAAACTCCCTCCTAGTGGACTAGTATTTCATAGAGGACATTCAAGCTGGTTTTTAGTTCTAAGAGAGGCTTGTCTGTGTATGCACACAGACCTATGAACATGGGGTTCTGAATTATATCTACTCTGTCGGATTTTTCTGTCATCTGTGGACTTTGGACTTTGTTCTGTGTTGGAAGTCAATAAAGTGCATCTCTCTGGAAGAATTGGGTTGCTGCGGAAGAGTACTTACTAATTAATTATCATGCCCACGATACCACTCTACACTATATTCACCCAATACATATACCCGATCACTACAATAGTTCTGTGTGCGTTACTGCCAGTTTAATGTCATTTACTTCTGTGTGCATTACTGCCAGTTTAACGCCATATAGTTTTGCGTGTGTTACTGCCAGTTTAATGCCATATAGTTCTGTGTGCCTTACTGCCAGTTTAATGCCATATAGTTTTGCGTGCTTTGCTGCCAGTTTAACGGCATATAGTTCTGTGTGCGTTACTGGAGTTTAACGCCATATAGTTCTGTGTGCGTTACTGCCAGTTTAACGCCATTTACTTCTGTGTGTGTTACTGCCAGTTTAACGCCATTTACTTCTGTGTGTGTTACTGCCAGTTTAACGCCATATCGTTTTGTGTGCGTTACTGCCAGTTTAACGCCATATTGTTTTGTGTGCGTTACTGCCAGTTTAACACCATATAGTTCTGTGTGTCACTGTACTTTGGCGCATTATATTGCAGTATATTATAGTGTATCCGTGGAGTGTGTCTGTGTGGTGTGAGTACTCAAATTAAAGTGCACCAAACACCTCTTTACATTGATTAAAGTTCATCTACATACAGATTTCAACTTCTTCTTTAAATTTCCTTATAAGCACTGCCCCCTCCCAATAATGTCTGGGAGGACAACAAGGAGAGGCAGACGTTCCCTTGGAACTGTAAGGTGGCCAGCAACAAATGTGTCCACAAGCAAAGGTGGACGTGGTGGTCAGTCCTCAGACAAGGCATCATAACCTCTGTTTAGTGAGTTTGCCTGTGCTATCCAGCCACAGCATTCAGAGGAGGTTGTGGACTGGCTTACTATACCTTCCTCATCCTCTGTCATGCAAGCAGAGACAAGTATGCAGTCCCCTGCAGTTGCCAGAGTGGATAAACCTGCCTCCTTGTCCACATCTATTCCTGCTATAGCCCCAACATCAGCCATTGAGGAGTCAGTTGAGTTATTTGACCACAGCATCAGCCACTTGCTCCTTGATGATGCCCAGCCATTACTGGATTCAGATGTTGGTTCTGAGGTTGAGGATGACAGAAACATGAGCCTAGGGATAGGGAGGAACACTGGTAGACAAATTGGCATTCATGTTCCCCAAGCCACAGCGTATTGCCAGGTTGGTCTCCAGTGGTAATGAAGAAGATGGAGGAGATCGAGATGATGATGATGAGGTCACTGATGCGAGTTGGGTGCCAGATAGAGCAGAGGAGGAAACTGAAGGTGAGGCGGCACAACCCCAAGGAGGACGACATCAAGAAAGAGTAGAGAGCAGCCACCCTATTACATCACATTCTGCAGCTATTATATCCCGGCCCACTCCACAAAGCTCAGCTGTATAGGCCTTTTTTAGCACATCTGCAGCAGATCGCTACAGATTTGCTATCTGCAAACTTTGTCTCAGGCACATCAAATGCGGCAAAAACACCAATCATATGCATATCATTGCAATTTTTTTCCCTTCATCAAGAGCACATCTATCGGGTTACGGTGGAAAGGCGCCCCCGACACCCAAAGAGTAATTTTTCTGCACCTGTTTGACAAGTGCATATCATTGCAATTTTTTACAGCAAGGCCAATTCTTGCTTTCATCAAGAGTACCTCTATAGGGTTACTGTGGGAAGATGCCACCGACACCCAAAGACCAATTTTTACACACGCATCACTCCTATACAAAGTCAAAGTGACACAAGAATGTATCCAAAAAATCTCTAATCTTGTTCCCAGTGCACTATATTGTGGCCTTATCATACACAAAAATAAAGGCAGCTTGCAGGAAAAATTTCATTTTTTTGGCTTTATAAGTGGAATTATTGCTGCAGCAGATTTGCCAAGTTACAGGTAGACCAAGAGGACCCCCTAGGCACTATATTGGAAGGAATTTTTCATTTTTAGGCTTTCACTTTAAAAATAAAAAAATCACTGCTCATTTAAAAATTACGTTTTTCACAAACTTTATTTTTTATTGATACATGCCTCCCATGGCAGGATCCAGACCCCTTTAACCATTGTATGCCCAATTACTTGCATATAAGCCTTCAAAATGGGCACTTTTGATTTTTGACGTTCGAGTCCCATTGACTTTAATTCGGTTTGTTAATCGGGTCGGAATAACATACCAAAGTGAAAAAAACAAAAAAACACTGCGCTGGGCTGGTAGATAGAGCAGCTACATACATGTCACAAACAAAAATACAAAATCTAAAAAAAAATGTAGCACATAAACAATATGATGTGTGATCGTCACAGACACCTCGAATCTGTAAACCAGGTGTGGTGGAATATCCCAAAGAATGGGGTGGAGATAAGGTGAAGTCCATATAAATAAAACCAAAGAAAAGTGAAAGTCTCCAAATAAATGTGTACATAAAAAGTCACTGGCAGTGGGAATGTTCCCAATGTGGACAGAAGACTGAGTTGGTCAACACACGGATACGGCTTCAACCTGCAATGGCATCAAATCAAAGAATGGTAGGCATGAACTCTTACCGGATACTGTGGACTCCCCTGTCATATGACATGGAGTCATGTAGGCATTTCGCCACTCACGGCATGTAAACCGATATCCAGATCATCAGGGCTCACAGATGTCAATTCCCCGAATTCTCGTGGAGTCGTCAGATGAATCTTCGCAATGGGTGTAAACGAAATTCTGCCGACTGGAATGTGCAGTAGGTAACAGAGATGGGGTGTTTACTTCTCTCCTGGTAAGTCAGTTCAGATGGGGTGGCGATGTCCATCAGGGGTTGTGTTGTCCTGGGATGTGCTGGTGTGCAGGCTTCACTGGCAGTCCTTCACCTCAGGGGATGTTGGTTCCTGGTTGAGAGAGGCTTAACAGCGGTGTCCAGTGTGTGGAAGCTCCACGCTAACCCCCAAACAGGGGTCTGTTCGACCCATCCCTAGTTGCTAGTGACAGGCATGTAACAAACTCAATGGAAAGCCGCCAGTACAGAGTTCAGTCCAAGCCAGAGCCGCTGGGGTGACAGGACCGCTGTGAATCCGGTGCAGGGATCCAGGCGAGCCACCGCAGGAGACTAGAAATGTGAAAGGAACTGTCCAAGGAGCTGCCAGGTGTCCAGGACACTGTGGCCAGTCAGGATGTGTTCCGGAAAGGGCAGACCACACCTCCTAAAGTCTACAAACTAAGGTATTTATGTTTAGTAAGAGGAAAAGGGAGTTTTTTTAAGTTATTTTTTGTCACAATTTTTTGGAAAAT
Source organism: Lithobates clamitans (assembly GCA_037952925.1). Classification (NCBI taxonomy): domain Eukaryota; kingdom Metazoa; phylum Chordata; class Amphibia; order Anura; family Ranidae; genus Lithobates; species Lithobates clamitans. The sequence goes on along the minus strand of JBBGZY010000264.1, from coordinate 4,651,697 downwards.
TAAGAAGTTAAATCATTTTTTTAAACAAAGTTGTCATTTTAACTAGTTATTTCTCACACACAGCTTAGCAGGGACATGCGGTGAGGTCAGTGGCTGGTGAGGCACTGGCTAGTATCAGTGCCAGATATACACAGGTTACATATGCCGCGATCGTTAGAGCGAGAGCAATAATTCTAGCACTAGACCTCCTCTGTAACTCTAAACATGTAATCTGTAAGAAAATGCTGCCATTCCACGAGTGAGGCACTGTGAGCTCAACCTCTCAGTCTTATGCAAACAGAGAGTGCCAGCTTCAATTTAAACTGGCCACTCTGTATGTAGCTTCTGACAGGCTGTGCAAGGAGCCCTTTATCTCTGTAACCATAGGTCGTAGGAGCCCCAAATTTTTACCAGTGGTGGAGTAGGACTTAGGCTACCTACCCCCAAAATGGAATCTCTGTGACCTCAGGTCACCGAGTTACGACCCTCAAAGCTCGTTTTTTTTTTATGTTCATGGCTCTGCCTCACCTGCCTCCCCTGACTGCACATCCCTTCAGCTTAGTCATACTTAGAATTGCACCCTGAAACAAATTCTGCTATGCCTCACAAGTATACAGATACCACATGTGGGATGCTTTTTTGACAGCCTAGATGCATGGAGGAGCCCAAAATCCAATGAGTACCTTTGGTCTTTGAAGGGCATAAATTATGCATCTAATTTCCCCACATTTTTGAAGGTCCTGGAGCAGAAGGACAACAGAAACACCCACAAAATTACCCTATTTTGGAAAACAAAAACACTACAAGGTATTTTTGAAAGCTACAGTGAGTCTTTTGAAAAAGTTTTTGGAAAATGAAATTTTATTTTTTAACACAAAGTTGTCAATTAATAAGACACACATCATAGACATACTTAGAATTACACCCCAACTTACACCCCAATTTTTTAACACAAAGTTGTCAATTAACCTTGCTGACTGCCTCATGCAGAAATACTGCGGCAGAAGGGCTCGTACAGGCAAAACCACGTACCTGTATGTTCCCCTTTAAGGGGCGACCAGCAGGCGCGCGCGCGAGCTGCCGGCAGGGCGCGCGCGCACCCGTGACAAGCTCCGTGAGTCAGGTCGCGGGTCCCGCGGACTCGATCACCGCGGGGATACCCGCGATCGCCTCACGGGGAGGAAGAACGGGGTGATGCTAATGTAAACAAGCATTTTCCCGTTCTGCCTAGTGACAGTGTCACTGGATCTCTGCTCCCTGTCATCGGAGCAGAGATCAGTCACATGTAACACACAGCCATGCCCCTCACAGTTAGAAACACGCCCCTAGGACACACTTAACCCCTACACTGCCACCTAGTGGTTAACCCCTTCACTGCCAGTGTCATTTACACAGGAATCAATGCATTTGTATAGCTTTGTATTGCTGTATAAATGACAATGGTCCCAAAAATGTATAAAAAATGTCCGATGTGTCCGCCATAATGTCGCAGTCACAATAAAAATCGCTGATCGCCGCCATTTAAAAAAAAAAATTAATAAAAATGCCATAAAACTATCCCCTATTTCGTAAACACTATAACTTTTGCGCAAATCGATCAATAATCGCTTATTGCGATTTTTTTACCAAAAATATGTAGAAGAATACATATCGGCCTAAACTGAGGAAAAAAAATGTTTTTTATATATTTTTGGGGATATTTAAATCTAGCAAAAAGTAAAAAATAATGCGTTTTTTTCAAAATTGTCGCTCTCTCTTTGTTTATGGCGCAAAAAATAAAAAGCGCAGAAGTGATCAAATACCACCAAAAGAAAGCTCTATTTGTGGGAAAAAAGGACGTAAATTTTGTTTGGGAGCCATGACGCACGACCGCGTAATTGTCAGTTAAAGCGACGCAGTGCCGAATCGCAAAAAGTGCTCTGGTCAGGAAGGGGGTAAATTCATCCGGGGCTGAAGTGATCAATAAAATATTTCTAACACACATCATAGACATACTTAGAATTACACCCCAAAACACAATTTGCTACTCCTTCTGATTATAGCAATACCACAATTGTGAGACTTTTTTACAGCCTAGCCAAAATCCAAGGAGCACCTTCAGGCGTTCTAGGGGCATAAATTACGCATCTAATTTCCTGACTACATTTTTTACACATTTTTGGAGACCCTGCAGCACCAGGATAGAGGAAACAGCTACAAAATGACCACATTTTGGAAAGCAAACACTACAAGGTGTTTTCTAAGAGGCATAGTAAGTGTTTTGTAGACTTCATTTTTTGCCACAACGTTTTTTACACAAAGTTGTCGGTTTAATAAGATATTTCTCACATACTTACAATTACACTTCAAAATACATTCTGCTACTCCTCCTGAGTATGGAAATACCATATGTGTGAGGCTTTTTCACTGTCTGGACTGATTATATACTGGACATTGTTAATTGTGTATCACACAATTCAACCACTTGCAATTGTAGCGTCACCTATAGCAGTTCCTGTTTCTATAAGCTGAGAAAGCCTAGCCTCCTATGTTGAACTAGATGGAATGGTTTTTTTATGTCTTTATTCAACATTACCAACTTTGAAACAATATATTTTATAAATTACATTAAGCACATTTCCATTCTTGTTTTAAAACAAACAGGCTCAGCTGATTGATACATATGAGGATAAGAAAATACTGGGGTAATTCTAAAATGTTGATGTGATAAGGCATGAAAGGTCATCAGACACATTTCTACACCTTGAGTTTATGAATGTGAAGCTAAAAAATTATTTTTTTTGCTTCAATTGTTTTCCTAACAAATTCACATTTCTTATAAATCATGTAAGAAACTGACATAATATTGGTAAAAGTGCAAAAATATTCAGCTATCTTCCAGTTCCTCTCCATCAACTTTCTGGCAGAATCTACAATTCATAAATCATAATCCCCAGGTGCATTTCATTTTTTTTCTTTTTACTTTTTATTCTACAACAAATTGTAATGGTTTACTGAATGGTACATATTTAATTAACCATTTCTATTTCCACTTTAGATATTTTTTATCAGCAACATACAACTGGATAGTTAGATCCACCAATGCTGATAGCTCAAAATGAAGTTCACAGACACAAATATTAGTACTGCTGCTGAAATTGTCAGAAATAATGAACCACTAAACCAGTGGTTCTCAACTCCTGTCCTCAGAACCCACTAACAGGCAAGATTTTAAGTATTACCTTGGGGAGCTGCAAACTAGAATACTGTAATCACTGGGCAGCAAATTATATCACCTGTGATGTATTTAATTTATCTTGCAAACTTGGCCTGTTAGTGGGTCCTGAGGACAGGAGTTGAGAACCGCTGCACTAAACAGAAAGTCATGTACTGTAAATTGTGAAACAAGAAAAACAGTCCAAAAATAATTCTTTTTTAATTGGCAACCTGTGACAAGTTCAGATAATAATCATCCAAAAATGTGGCATTTTAAATGCTTGAAAATGTATTTTATTTATATGATGCTATTTCAGTATGTGAATCATGTGATTTAACTACCGATTCTCAAAACGGCAAACATCTTGCTACAATTTGGTAATAAACTCTATCAGAAAGTTTGCAAAAATTAGACAAGATGGTAATGGGTAGAGGGGCCTATTCCTGAGGAGATTGTCTCATAAGGCTTTCATTTTCCATAGGCCTTGCCTTTTCCACTTTGATCAATATTAACTTGAATATCATATAGTTGGGGTAAAAAATTTAATTGTTTTACCACTTCAGCATTGGAAGATTTTTCCCCCTTCGTGACCAGAGCATTTTTGTGATTCTGCACTGCGTCGTTGTAACTGACAATTGCACGGTCATGCAACGTTGTATCCAAACAAAATTGACGCCCTTCTTTTCCCACAAATAGAGCTTTCTTTTGATGGTATTTGATCACCTCTGCAGTTTTTATTTTTGCGCTATAACCAAAAAAAGAGCGTCAATTTTGAAAAAAAGCAATATTTTTTACTTTTTGCTATAATAAATATCCCCAAAATATATATATAAAAAACAAATTTCTTTCTCAGTTTAGGCAGATATGTATTCTTCTACATATTTTTGGTAAAAAAAATCATAATAAGTGTGTATTGATTGGTTTGCACAAAAGTTATAGCATCTACAAAATAGGAGATAGATTTATGGTATTTTTATTATACATTTTTTTAAATTAGTAATTATGGTGATCTGCGATTTGTCTGGGACATTGGCACTATTTTTACACTATTTTGGGACCATTGACATTTATACAGCGATCAGAGCTAAAAATAGCCACTGATTACTGTGTAGATGTCACTGGCAGGGAAGGGGTTAAACACTAGGGGGCGATCAAGGAGTTAAATGTGTTCCCTCAGCATGTTCTAACTGTAGGGGGATGGGCTACCTAGGACATGACAGAGATCACTTCTCCCGATGACAGGGAGCAGTAGATCCCTGTCATGTCACTACGCAATACAGGGAAATACCTTGTTTACCTTGTTACCTTCAGCAACTAGAAAAATGCCTCACTCTGATAGACGACTGGATGACTACTAGCTCTCTCAAACTCAACGGATCAAAAACAGAGCTTTTTTTCCTACACAGAAACCAAAATTCCAAAACTAAGACCCCATGGACAACTCCCACCATCTTTGGACAGACCATCTCACCAAGCACAAAAGCCAAGAGTCTCGGAGTCATTTTTGACTCAGAAATGTCAATGGATGCACAAATAGGATCAGTAGTCAGCGAATCTCACCATCTCCTCCGCCTGCTACGTAGACTCATCCCTTTCGTGCCAGAAGAGGACAAAGCAGCAGTAGTTGGAACAATCATCAATTCCAGACTCGACTACGCAAACTCCCTCTACATAGGACTACCCCAATATCAGCTTGCGCGCTTACAACTCATCCAAAACACGGTGGCAAGACTGTTAACAGGAAAAAAACCCTGGGAATCCATCTCCCCTTCCCTGAGGAGCCTACATTGGCTAACCGTAAAGAATCGGATCACTTTCAAGACCCTCTGCCTCACCCACAAATGCATATATGGAAACGCTCCTCACTACCTATGCGAAAAAATAAAACGCTACACACCGAATCGCAGTCTTCGATCTTCTAACCATAACCTCCTCCTTATTCCAAAAACCCGCTACAAAACAAAGGAAGAACGAAGATTCGCAGTCCAAGGACCACGGCTATGGAACGCACTACCTACTCACATTCCCATGGAAGAAAACCATCAGGCCTTCAGAAAGAAAGTCAAGACCTACCTCTTCTGAGAAGCTTGACAACACAGGACGGATCCAGCGCCTTGAGGCGATTCAGTTCGCAACTGCAGCGCTATACAAATCATTCATTCATTCATTCATTCATTCACACAGGCATTTCCCTGTTCTGGCTCTCCTCGTCACGATCGCAGACCACCGGGGGACATCGAGTTTGGGGGATTAGCTAGCCTGGGGTTACAAAGGTGTCTTCAGGTATGCCCTTTGGCGCACCCATGCCATTCTGCCGACGTACATCAGCGCGCAGCGGTCGGGAAGCGTTTAAAGGCATGTCAGCACATAAAATTCTTATAGTGATTGGCATCTACATAAATGGGCCATATCTATCAGATTTAGGGCTAGTGCCAAAGGGCTTTTGTTTGCTTTAAAACTGCTTCCCTCCCCCAATGCAAGTCTAAATGAATACTAAAGCAGCTGAAACCGGTCAAGTGCAGGTCAACTGCATTTGCAATGAATTCTGAATTTTAGACACGTCTCACACTGATGTCAAAACCATGCTAAACTTGCCCATTGAACCCAACACAGGCCCTTTGTTTTCACAATGGTTGGTCAAATCTGGTGCTAGTCTATTACTGCATATCTTCACAATTTCTCCTTTCCTTCCCTGCCTTAATGGTGGGGTTACTGCCATGATATACTTTGCTCCTCTATGCCAGAGAGACCATCAGTATAAGAAGTTTGATTTTCAGGACAGTTTGTTTTAGGGAAGGTGGGTGTGAGGGTCAGTCATGCGCACAGACAATGCAGATAAGATGGTTTTGGCTTTTGTGTGGATTATCATGTTTAGATTTTCAAAGTAATGCTGTGTACACACGATTGGACTTTCCGCCAACAAAACCGTGGATTTTTGTTCGAAGGTTGTTGGCTCAAACTTGCATACACACGGTCACACAAATGTTGGCCAACAATTACGAACGTGGGAACGCGGTGACGTACAAGACGTACGACGAGTGGATGAAAAGGAAGTTCAATAGCCAGTGCGCCACCCTTTGGGCTCCTTCTGCTAATCTTGTGTTTATCTCATGTTAGTAGAAGTTTGGTGAGAGATGATTTGCACTTTTCAGCCTCGTGCTTTTCAGTTCGTTACTGCTTTTCAGTTTGTGCTTGTCGGTTGGTATCTTTTTGCTCAGTGCGTGTTGTCAGTTCATTCCTGTCTTTCAGTGCGTTCTATTTATTGTTTTCTTATGAATTTCAGTGCATTCTTGTCCTCTCATTTCTGATTTTCAGCTCGTTCTTCTCAGGTCCTTTCGGATCTTCAGTGCGTTCTGTCAGTTCGTTCGGAGCAGCCGTTCGTTTTCTAGCCATGTCGCGGTTACGTACTCATTTTAGAGTTCGTGTTGTTTTTGGGCTTGGTGTTAGAGTTCTCGCTTTGACCCAAGTCCAATCCATGAACAGGGGGAGGAGGAGTTCTTGGACCAAGAATTGGTTGCTTAATCGTGACCAATTCTCTCATATGCTTTTGTTGCGGGAGCTCCTAAGAATAATCCAGATGATTTCAGGAATTTTCTCCGGATGGCGGACCCCGTCTTTCACCGTCTGTTGGCTTTGGTGTTCCCCTATATTACCAAGCAGGACACCTGCATGCGGCAAGCCATGACTCCCGAACAAAGGCTCGTCGCCACCTTGCAGTACTTGGCGATGAATGAATGAATGAATGATTTATAAAGCGCTGCAAATGCGAACTGAATCGCCTCAAGGCGCTGGATGCATTCTCTGATGTCAGCTTCTCAGAAAAGGAAGGTCTTTAGTTTTTTTCTGAAGGCCTGGTGGTTTTCTTCCATGCGGATGTTGGTAGGAAGAGAGTTCCATAGTTGAGGTCCTTGGACTGTGAATCTTCGTTCTCCCTTTGCTTTGTAGCGGTATTTGGGAATGGTAAGGAGGTTTTGGTTAGCTGATCGAAGACTGCGATTCGGTGTGTAGTGTTTTATTGGGGATGGGGAGAAGTCTCCAGGATATCAAGTTCACGACTGGGATCTCTCCCCAGGCCCTGGGAATCATTATTCCAGATACCTGTTCTGCCATCTTTCAGGTCCTGCAGAAGGACTATATAAAGATAAGTTTTATCCTTTAACATCACATTCTATGTATTTAATGTTTGCTAATGTATTGTATTTATTTCATCATTCAATAATTACCATGATTGTAATATGCTGTGAATGTCCTCTTTGCCTTCATGCAATGCTCCTTTTTTGTCCTTCATGCATATTTGCCTACACTAACCTCCCCAGCATACACACCTAGCCTGATAACTTAACAATGTATTTTGTCAGCTCTATTGTAGTGCTTACCCTAAACACCCCCTAAAATGTGTACAAATGTTATTGCTGTCCTTAAATTCAGGCAGAGTGCAAGAGGCTTTTTTTTGGGGCCCAAACTCATTTGGAACCCTCCCTCCCCCCTGACCGCTAAGTCAACCGATACCAATACTCTATCTGCTGACTTTGCCAAACCCATACACACTATACCTACCTCTTTTGTGGTCAGATTTATGGATTAATTCACCAAAGTATGTAGTGCAAGTGCCTGTCTGAATACTTTCAAATGGTACTGTTTAAATTTTTGTTCTCCTATTATCTTGATAGGTAATTGCAGAATGTAAAATGTTCTTCAATTTGGACAGTGTGTATTCCTATTTTTGGATTATGACGCTTCTTACCTCTCCAGTGGGCTGCCAATAGTGTAAGTAAAGAGGGGCTGGCCAAAGTAACACACATTATTTATGCATTCAGCTCTCAATGAAGTGGAAAGGGTTACCTGTCCAAAACATCTCCCCCCCACCATAAAATTTTTATAATGGGCCATCAGAGGGGGTGAGGAATCTGATAAGTGGACCTTATACTTTTGTCTTTAAATACTCATTTCAATAAATGTTATACTTATGTTGGCCAAGAATGTTTGCGTCTAATCTGCTTGCAATGTTATGTGCAAAAGTACTATTTTTTTTTCTTGTTTGACTCCACAGTTTCCTTCCAACCCAAAGGAATGGCAGACTGTGGCCTCCCAATGCGACCAGCAGTGGGACTTTCCCAACTGCGGTGGTGCGATAGATGGGAAGCACGTCTGGATCGTCCCACCCCCCAACTCGGGGTCAGACTACTTCAATTACAAGGGGTACAGTAGTATTGTGATGTTAGCGGTGGTGTCTGGCGACTTATGAGTTCCTCTATCTGGACATGGGGAAGCATGGCCATATGTCTGATGGAGGTGTCATCGCCCAGACAGAATTTTACAGGTATCTCCAGAATGGCAGCTTGGCAGATGAGGCCTTTGCACTGGGGGAGCATTTGATGAGGTCGTTGCCCATGAGGATCCTGACCCCAGAGCAGATGGTTTTTAAATACCGGCTGGCCCGTGCCAGAAGAGTGGTCAAAAATGCCTTTGGCATATTGGCCGGCTGGTTCAGACTTTTCCAAATGGCCATCAATATGGCCGAATACAAACTGAACCATATCATTATGAGCTGCTGCATTCTTCATAATTTCCTAAGGAAGAATGCAGCCAAATATCTGGCCTCAGTTGCGACTGAGGCCGACTCACAGGCACAAACAATGACGGCGCTTGAAACTGGCCGTCCTGGCTTGTCCCCCCAAGTCGTGCCTGAGCGAGCTGAAAGGTTGGTGTAAGCTGCAAAACTGTATCTTTGGAGATTAACAAGTACTAGGCTTGCTCATCCTGAGTCAGGATTTGTGTTTATGTAGTTAGTGCCGAGAGACAGCTAAGATTTTGGTTTTTACGTTTTTGCCCTGTTATTTTGTGGAGCACTGTTCAGCACCTGTAGATAGACCTGTAGATAGCATGAATAAACGCTTCCCTGTTTTTCACTACCTCACTGGACTGGTATATATGCCTGAAAGTGTGTTCATCCCAGGAAGCTTTGTACCTGCTAAAAAAAAGGTATTAAAAAGGTCTAGTATTTTTATTTTCTGTAGCTAATTGTACAGGAAAACAAGGGCCCTGATACTGATACTGTAATAGAAAGCAAGTTTATGTCTCTATAAAGTTCAGATCCTTTTATAGATTTTAAGAACACGCATTAATCAATAATATGAAAAATCTAAATAATCTTGTTCAGATTATGATATACTGTACATATGAAGCTGATCTTGTAGTCAAATACTTATGTCAAATTTCTTAGCTTCTGTGAACACTAAGGAGTTTATTTATAATACAAGCATTGTACTGATGGTCTAGCTGTTCCTAACAATGGGCACTTTTTTGACAGGATCTTTACTGTGCAAGAACAGACAGTGAAAAGAAAAAATAAACTTTATGCACATCTGCATATTATTCATTTATAGACTGAGCAAACAGGAGAGGAGAAAAAGTAATGAATCTATAACCCTGCCCAGGGTCCTTTTTTTCCTTAATCTGGTTCTGGTCTGGTAGTATACAAGTTTTGTTTATGAAGTTCCTGTTCCAAATGCAGCACTTTGAAAATAATGGAGATTGCACACATAATTAGAACTAAATCTTCTATGAGACTGGCCATTAGTGATGAGTGAAATAATCTACAAACCTCGAACATGGTGTCTGAACCCTATTAAAGTCAAAGGCAATGGAATCTTTAAATTTTTTTTTTCTGTCCTTTCTCAGGCCAATTTGCGAGCATTTTGGGGAGAAAAGTGGGTAGCTGGGCACTGCCATGGGAGGAATGTAAAAAAGTTAAAAGATACTGTTTGGCTGTGGGCTGGTTTTTAATAAGGGAACATGCTTGGGGTATGCCTTAAAATTGCATGTGTAATGGCGCACCTGTAGGATGTACCCCAACAAAAGTGACAATTGAGAAAAATCATATGTTAAATGACTTTTCTAATACCTGGCTTGCTTATGTTGGTAAAGAAAAGATCTGAGAGGATCCCAGGTGATTTCATTGACTAAATATTGTCATGACCATATTTCATGTCAGCCAGGTTCCCTAGGGCTGCTCTTAAGATTCTAACAGTGTGTGGGCACTGTCAATGCAACATGATTCCATTAGAAAAGGGTCATTGTGGCATGAGTAGTGGTCATGGTGAGTTGTCAAGATATTGATTATCGTGATTTACGATGGCTCTACAGTACATTACTGGATGACGTAAATGAAATTGGATTTACATTGTGGGATTTTTTGTGTTTTTTATAGTACCGTTTTCAAGGTGTCTTATTTTAAATGAAGATTCTGTTCCCCTGCTGACCCCACATCCTCTGGGCCAGGGATGTGGACATATGGCCCTTGTCCCCATCAACATGATGACAAGATCCCTTGTGGAACACAACATTGAGTTTGAGGTGTTGACTTGGCCTCAAATTTCGCCAGATCTCAATCAAATAGAGTGCTGGAAAAGCCAGTCTAACCCATGGAGACCCCACCTCACAAGATCTGCTGCTGACGGCTTGGTGCCAGATGCTGCAGCATACCTTCTTAGCATATGAAGAAGGCACCAAAACTACAGCAGATTTCCTGTGTATATCAAGGCTGGATGACAGAGTGATCATATGGCAGAGGATACTTAGCTGATTCTGTGCTGTTCTCAATACATAGAGCAGAGAACCTAACTTCATTGCCCATCACAGCTGTTGTATGGCCTGCAGGATGCTAACATGCATTTTTGGCTGTATATCTAGTGGAAAAATTATCATAGGTAGCTGAATTATTTTGCTGACGTTCAACAACCACTTAATGTGTAAGGTCAGCTTTAATTCATGAACACACAAGATTGATAAGTGTGCTAACTTCTCAGGGGCTACATTTGATAAATCTCTTTCCCATGCTCGCTTTGGGCCATGATAGGCATTGTTGACATAGAGCAGCTGTCAACACACGCTGGCATTAGCTGAAAGTGCATGTAAGTCTATGGTATAATCAGGAAATGCAGTCCTTATAAGTGTACAGACTGATGTGATCAACACACATGTTCCTGAATTAAAGCATGCTTGTGATTGCATTGTGCTGAGATCAGCACTATCCCTACCTTGCACATCTACTGTGTACCAAGCTTAAGATAAGCAAATTGTTTTAGATTAGAGGTCAATAAAAAACCCTACAAACCCAACCCAATGAAGTTGGATCAGGTTACATATTAATTCCAAAATCATTTTATGTACTTTTCACCAAACTAGCATGAATATTTGAATTTACATACCTTTATGTGTATAATGGCACTCTTGAGCCTGTAAGGACTGAATGCCTGTCAATGAACAATTAAAGTATGCTTACAGGAGGAAAGATTAATGACCTTGTTGCTTCTACTCCTTTAGGCTGGGTTCACACTGGTCCGACAAACGCTCCGACATTGGGAGCTCATGTCGCATGACGTGTGAAATGTAATGTTTCCCTATGGGAGCCGTCCTAACTGGTCCGACACAAGTCGTTCCGACTTTAGAAATGCTCCCTGTACTACTTTGGTGCGACTTTGATCCTACTTCAGCCTATTGACTATCATTGAAGTCGGATCAAAGTCGGATTGCCGTCTCGCATGATCCGACTTCGGCACGCGACTTGTACTCAGATGATCTTGAGGGGGAACTCCGCGCCAAATTTTAAATAAAAATCCGGCATGGGTTCCCCCTCCAAGAGCATACCAGGCCCTTGGGTCTGGTATGGACCTTGAGGGGAACCCCCTACGCCGAAAAAGCGGCGTGCGGGGGGTCCCCCCAATCCATACCAGACCCTTATCCGAGCACGCAGCCCGGCCGGACAGGAATGGGGGTGGGGACGAGCGAGCGCCCCCCCCCCCCTCCTGAACCGTACCAGGCCGCATGCCCTCAACATGGGGGGTTGTTGCCTTGGGGGAGGGGGGCGCGCTGCGGCCCCCCCACCCCAAAGCACCTTGTCCCCATGTTGATGAGGACAAGGGCCTCTTCCCGACAACCCTGGCCGTTGGTTGTCGGGGTCTGCGGGCGGGGGGCTTATCGGAATCCGGGAGCCCCCTTTAATAAGGGGGCCCCCAGATCCCGGCCCCCCACCCTATGTGAATGAGTATGGGGTACATCGAACCCCTACCCATTCACCTAGGGAAAAAGTGTCAATTTAAAAAAAAACACTACACAGATTTTTAAAGTAATTTATTAGACAGCTCCGGGGGTCTTCTTCCGACTTCGGGGGTCTCTCCGGTTCTTCTCCGCGCTCTCCGGGTCTTCTGCCGGGCTCCTCCTCTCTCTTCTGCTCTTTTGCCGCTCTTTTGCTAAAGAGGAGGAGCCCGGTCTGCTGCCTTCTTCTCTTCGGGGGTCTCTCCGGTTCTTCTCCGCGCTCTCCGGATCTTCTGCCGGGCTCCTCCTCTCCCTTCTGCTCTTTTGCCGCTCTTTTGCTAAAGAGGAGGAGCCCGGTCTTCAATCTTCTGCCTTCTGCCCTCTTCTCCTGATGTTGACACGACGCTCTCTGGGGCTGGAATGCACTCTGAGCGCTCCGCTCTGACTTATATAGGTGGTGACCACGCCCCCCTATGCCGTCACAGTCCCTGGGCATGCTGGGACTGTGACGTTTTAGGGGGCGTGGTCATCACCCGATGACCACGCCCCCTAAAACGTCACAGTCCCAGCATGCCCAGGGACTGTGACGGCATAAGGGGGCGGGGTCACCGCCTATATAAGTCAGAGCAGAGCGCACAGAGAGCATTCCAGCCGGGGAGAGCGTCGTGTCAACATCGGAAGAAGAGATGAAGAGAAGAAGCGGCGAGACAGCGGCGACAAGACAGCGGCAGCAGACCGGGCCCCTCGCTGGCAATAGAGCTGGAAGAAGATAGCGGCGGGGCCCGGGAGAAGAGGCGGAACACCGGGAGAAGTCGGAAGAAGATACCGGAGCTGCCCAATAAATTAATTTTGAAACCTGTGTACTGTGTTTTTTTTTATTGACACTTCCCTAGGTGAATGGGTAGGGGTACCATGTACCCCATACTCATTCACATAGGGTGGAGGGGCCGGGATCTGGGGGCCCCCTTATTAAAGGGGGCTCCTGGATTCCGATAAGCCCTCCGCCCGCAGACCCCGACAACCAACGGCCAGGGTTGTCGGGAAGAGGCCCTTGTCCTCATCAACATGGGGACAAGGTGCTTTGGGGTGGGGGGCCGCAGCGCGCCCCCTCCCCCAAGGCACCAACCCCCCCATGTTGAGGGCATGCGGCCTGGTACGGTTGAGGGGGGGGGGCGCTCGCTCGTCCCCACCCCCATTCCTGTCCGGCCGGGCTGCGTGCTCGGATAATGGTCTGGTATGGATTGGGGGGGACCCCCACGCCGTTTTTATCGGCGTAGGGGGTTCCCCTCAAGGTCCATACCAGACCCAAGGGCCTGGTATGCTCTTGGAGGGGGAACCCATGCCGGTTTTTTATTTAAAATTTGGCACGGAGTTCCCCCCTAAAGATTCATACCAAACACAGTGCCGGCATTGGCGGGGATCCAAGTCGGATCCCCGTTCATTGAAAGTCGGACACATGCCGGCTTCATGTCGCAGGGCAAAGTCGGATCCAAAGTAGGACGGCTGTCGTGTCGCACCAGTGTGAACCCAGCCTTACTGTCTAATCACAGGTGGGAGGAAGCCTAATGACCAAACTTTACTGCAATAGAGAAAATGAGGTCATAAAGCTGGCCATGCTGTCTGGCATCACTGACCGGATCACACGATTAGCTAAACCAAATCAAAAATCCTTTAACAGGTTAATAGTTCATGTATACATATTTTACATGCGGATTTCGGTGTTTGACTTAAAGCAAGATAAAGTGCATGCATTACTGAGACACAGTATGGTATAAATTGGCTCTTTGTATGAAAAGGACAGTTTCAAAATATATAGTAGCTATCCTCTCTCCTGACAATTTCCCTGACCCACTGCAGCGATCTGCTAGGTTCTGTTATTCATTTTTGTTAATTTCTTCAAACTTGTACTTTTTACCTGTTTTATGACCAGGGGTAATTGATGTGTTGATGCTCAGACCAAATTTTGCAGTGTCAGTATTCGCTGGTTAAGGTAGGCTATACACGGTGCAAATTTCTTTCCTGCAACCATGCAGTGCCGGGACAAGGTCATTCAGCACCCAGGGCGAACATGCCAAACTGCGCCCCCCCCCCCCCCGGGTTGTGCATGGGTTAAATGCTCATTAATGCTTAGTACACATGATCAGAACATTGGATGAAAACAAGGGCATTTGGAGCGATTGTGTGATAATCTGATCAATAGTACACAGCTTTCAAGAGCTGATTACGCCAGTTCATGTGAAAATATCACAAAATAAGCACAAAAAAATGATTGTAAGAGAACAGAACGAACAATTTTAGTGTAATTAGCATGGTATTTGCACAAAAAAAAAAAAAAAAAATCTGGAAAAAAAAAATAGAAGTTCTGTAATTTCTCAGGTTGCCAGTAAAAAAAAATGTCTTTTGCCAGTAAATTGCCTTGTTTTGTCAGTAAAAAATGCTGTGGGAGGTTGGCAACCCTGGTTTCTGGTCCAAATTCAGCCAAAATTTAAGACCGAAATCAGACCTGAAACTGAGAACAGGGATGAATCGGACCCCCTGCTGTGAGCCGCTCTGCACAGCAGTGCAAACCCAGCCTAACAGATTCATCCATCCACACAAGAGAGGTGGATGCATAAATCCCCTTTACCGAGATATATTCTGACAGTGGGGACTCTCTGTCAGAATACATTGATCAATGCTGCAGCTGATTGGCTGAAGGTCGCTGGTTGAAAAAGGTTTTCCAGCAGTCCCATTCTACAGAAGCTGATATGATGGGGTGGCTTCTAACAGGCAAGGCCACACATAGATAAAAATTCAGCTGGTCCCTGCTGAACCAAAAGAATTGTGATCTGTGTGTACCCAGCTTTACCTTATTTCATGCTCCACTAGGCTCTCCCAGTGCTGTGACTGGTCCTGTGGAGCTCCTGGATGAATTGTGAGTGGCTGTGGTCACATTCCAGCCTCATCATACCATACAGGGTTAATGTTCCTGGATGATATATAATAATGCTGAGTTCTGGGTGGAGGGAGGAGAGCACTGCAGCTGGCTGGGGCAAGTACAAGTTTTCCCCCAGCACTGCAAGGGTGGACTTTTTTACTTTGGGCTGCTTTGGGCTGTATTACATCACCTGCTGTTTGTGGTCAAATCTTTCCAGAGGTTAGAAATATACTGGGACTTTTCAGGTGCTACATAGATGTATTCCACATGCACACTATATTTTATTACATTGCATGATTTTTATAAAGATACAGTGTGTGTGTGCAATACATCTATGTAGAACCTGAAAAGTCCCAGTATATTTCCAACCTATTTATAAACATTTTACATTTACTTTAGTAAACCTGCACTGTAACGGTCAATACAGGTTTACAGCACAGCATTGCACAGTGTGGATAGCAGAACAGGTCTGTATTTACAGGAGGAGAAAATCAGTCAGTTATCTGTCACCTCTTATCTTCAGTTGGCCAGAGGAGAGAGGAAAGCTCTGTTGGCTGAGCAGAAAGCAGTGATCAGGGCTTCAGTGTAGTGCTGTCTGCCTGCTCCGCCCACCTGTACTGGAGCTCTCACTGTCTGATCCAGCCTGTCAGGGATCTGTGCCCAGGAGAGGGTCTCTGTCCTTTATGGGGAAGCCTGCAGCAGGTATGGGCACATTCTCGGCTCTGCTTTTGGACAGAATTTGCATCACAGAGGCTGAGACAAAGCATGATGCTCCAGTGTTTTGGCGCCCCCTCCCACACTCTGCCCAGGGCAGTGGCCCCCCCTGCCCCTGCCTTGTACCGGCCCTGGTTGCAGGAAAGAAATTTGCAAATTTCCCCCATCAACTCAGATAGTGCTGACAGGAGAATCCCTCCTGCCAGGCTCCTGCTGAACCGGCCAAGATTCGAACCAAGTATGGCAGGCCTAACCTGCCAAAAACTCTGACTTACTAATAAAAACTACACAGCTGAAAGATGTTGCACATACATTCATAGGAAGCGTAGTCGCTTTCTACCTCTTGCTGCCAGTGCACAGTACCTAAAGGCTCGTCCCACATACAGCAGTCAATTGCCATAGAATTGTAGTATGGGGAAAACATGGCATAATAATCCTTATACTGTATATTACTATTGCACCCAAATATCAAGGACTGGCTTAAGAAGGCAAAAATCTGGTAAGCCCTTACATGTTTACTTGAACTTACATGTTGTATTATGCACTTCCACATGCTACTAATAAAGATGATCAGCATCAGTCAACCTTGCCAGCAAAATAATATTCTTTTGTTAGTGCCTCTCTATCGGTGAACATAATAGGTAATTAACAAGGGTAAAGAGTAGTTCATTGTGAATTGTTTTAACTTGGGGATTTTATTAAAAATATATTTTCAATTTATGAATAAACAAATGAATTAATTACCCATGTAGTGCAATGAATATAGTGTTCAGATAATTAGGTAATTAGGTAATAACAAAGTGCCATAGTGCACTCAAAGCAGTGGCGGCTGGTGCTCAATATTTTTTTGGGGGGGGCGGCAAAAAACCTGCCCCCCCCAGTGGCGGCGATCATTGCACCCCCCCCAGGAATAGGACGGTGGCGATTATTGGCCTTACCTTAGGAGGCCAATGCTGCTCCTCGCTCCAGCTTGCTGAGGGAATAGCCAGAGCCGTTGCTTTGCTTCTCCTCCCGGCTGAACAGAAGTGGGTCCCGAGACCCGCTTCCTGATTGGCGGGGAAGAGAATCAGGAAGACATTAGCACATATTAATTCACAAATATCACACAACTGGGTGGGCTCAGGGTGCAGTGCTCTGCGCCCCGAGCCCACTCTTTTTTGAAGCCAATTAGAGCCTCAGGCTCTAAAAGCACGAAATTATGTTTCTGGGGGGGCGGTCTGTATAAATTATGTGTACAGAACACCTCCAGATAGCCATATTGCATTGCATTTTCAGAAAATTACAGAGCTGCAGATTGAAAAGGAAGGGTCATTTTTAATAACATTCAATTACAATATAACTTGTGTCGCGATTGTATATGCTATATCATTTTTTTTTTTTTTTTGCTATTTTGTTCCCCTCGAAAGAGCAGTTACCCTTTAAGTCTGTTGGGATAAGTCAGCTCCTTGCTTTGTATTGTGATTTTGTTCTTGTCATCTTGAGAGTTTGGGGTGTTTTCTCTCACATTTTCTGGTTCCAGCACCTAATTTTGCATTCTCCATAATAGAATATAAAACCATAAACCGGGAGAGTGGAATCTCCCACAATGAGCAAAGCAGTTGTTCAGATCCAGGAACTAAATCACAAATATCTAACCAACAAGGCCTAGAGTTAAGAAAGTAGAAAACAGGTAGTTTTGTCCAGCATTTACCATAAACTGAAATATTAGTTTTAGGTGGGTTAACTCTTTCTTTAGATGGCCTGTCACATGCTTTATTCTAATGATTGCATAGGACTTGTCAAGCTACTGTCAGAAAACACTTCCATACTCCTTTTCTTTCTGACAGAAAGAAACAGACAACAAGAGAAGCAGGTAAGTCCCAGGAGCATGACTATATGCACATGTGAGTCAAATTACATAAAGCAATCTATTTGCTGTACTATGGGAATTAGAAAGCTTTCCGATTTGCAGGTTGCAAGATCATCCTATATTTATATTTACAAGCATGCGTTAGGCAAATATGTTTTTTTTCTTGTATGGTACTTTAATAAAAAAAATGTGTTTATTTTCAGATATTCGAACCTCTAATTGTGTGGATATATTTTTAAGTGGCAAAACCGAGTTGTCAGTGTTTAAATGTAAAATATATTACAATAAATTTTGAGTATGATTTTATTGTAAATATAATTGTTTATCTTCTAAGCAGGATAACGTAAGTTAATTAAATGTGAGACGCTGATATTTATTTCCTCATTAACACATTTTATTGGCAAATTTCTAGACATAAATAATTGGGAAAAATGATCTTACATTAAAACTGCATTATACATTGTCAGAATAAATTCATTCAGTTCTAAAATCCCTGTTCACCTGCTCCTATGACGCACAGCGATGTATGTTCAAAAATATGCCGCTACAACTATAAGAATGTAAGTAAGATAAATTGCCAATAAGGGACTTTAACTGTGTCAGTGGTTTACATCACCAAAAACACATAAAAACATTCATTTTATTCATTACTATAAAACAATGGTATTTAAAATGCTTACTTCAGTTGAAAGTGTGCAACCTAGCAAATCTAGATTGTATCACATATTGCACCCATGTGGACTACCCTTTACAACAAATAGTTTATATCTTAATCTTCCAGATGGTGGACGTGGTCACAGGTTTAATGGTGGTAGCTGTTTTAGACGTTTCTCAGACACTAATGTTTACTTCATCAGAAACATATGGGAACATGTCAGAAACAAAATATAACAATCAGTTTTTAATCTATATACAGTGGGGACGGAAAGTATTCAGACCCCCTTAAATTTTTCACTCTTTGTTATATTGCAGCCATTTGCCAAAATCATTTAAGTTCATTTTTTTCCTCATTAATGTACACACAGCACCCCATATTGACAGAAAAAACACAGAATTGTTGACATTTTTGCAGATTTATTAAAAAAGAAAAACTGAAATATCACATGGTCCTAAGTATTCAGACCCTTTGCTCAGTATTTAGTAGAAGCACCCTTTTGATCTAATACAACCATGAGTCTTTTTGGGAAAGATGCAACAATTTTTTCACACCTGGATTTGGGTATCCTCTGCCATTCCTCCTTGCAGATCCTCTCCAGTTCTGTCAGGTTGGATGGCAAACGTTGGTGGACAGCCATTTTTAGGTCTCTCCAGAGATGTTCAATTGGGTTTAAGTCAGGGCTCTGGCTGGACCATTCCAGAAAAGTCATGGAGTTGTTGTGAAGCCACTCCTTCGTTATTTTAGCTGTGTGCTTAGGGTCATTGTCTTGTTGGAAGGTAAACCTTCGGCCCAGTCTGAGGTCCTAAACACTCTGGAGAAGGTTTTCGTCCAGGATATCCCTGTACTTGGCTGCATTCATCTTTCCCTCAATTGCAACCAGTCGTCCTGTCCCTGCAGCTGAAAAACACCCCCACAGCATGATGCTGCCACCACCATGCTTCACTGTATTGGTCAGGTTATGAGCAGTGCCTGATTTTCTCCACACATACCACTTAGAATTAATGCCAAAAAGTTCTATCTTGGTCTCATCAGACCAGAGAATCTTATTTCTCACCATTTTGGAGTCCTTCAGGTGTTTTTTAGCAAACTCCATGCAGGCTTTCATATGTCTTTCACTGAGGAGAGGCTTCCGTCGGGCCACTCTGCAATGAAGCCCCGACTGATGGAGGGCTGCAGTGATGGTTGACTTTCTACAACTTTCTCCCATCTCCCGACTGCATCTCTGGAGCTCAGCCACAGTGATCTTTGGGTTCTTCTTTACCTCTCTCACCAAGGCTCTTCTCCACCGATAGCTCAGTTTGGCCAGACGGCCAGCTCTAGGAAAGGTTCTGGTCATCCCAAACGTCTTCCATTTAAGGATTATGGAGGCCACTGTGCTCTTAGGAACCTTAAGTGCAGCAGAAATTTTTTGTAACCTTGGCCAGATCTGTGCCTTGCCACAATTCTGTCTCTGAGCTCCTCAGGCAGTTCCTTTGACCTCGTGATTCTCATTTGCTCTGACATGCACTGTGAGCTGTAAGGTCTTATATAGACAGGTGTGTGGCTTTCCTAATCAAGTCCAATCAGTAAAATCAAACACAGCTGGACTCAAATGAAGGTGTAGAACCATATCAAGGATGATCAGAAGAAATGGACAGCACCTGAGTTAAATATATGAGTGTCACAGCAAAGGGTCTGAATACTTAGGACCATGTGATACTTCAGTTTTTCTTTTTTAATAAATCTGCAAAAATGTCAACAATTCTGTGTTTTTCTGTCAATATGGGGTGCTGTGTGTACATTAATGAGAAAAAAAAAGAACTTAAATGATTTTAGCAAATGGCTGCAATATAACAGAGTGAAAAATTTAAGGGGGTCTGAATACTTTCCGTCCCCACTGTATATATACAGTATCTCACAAAAGTGAGTACACCCCTCACATTTTTGTAAATATTTTATTATATCTTTTTATGTGACAACACTGAAGAAATGACACTTTGCTACAATGTAAAGTAGTGAGTGTACAACTTGTATAACAGTGTCAATTTGCTGTCCTCTCAAAATAACTCAACACACAGCCATTGAAGTCTAAACCACTGGCAACAAAAGTGAGTACACCCCTAAGGTTAAATTTCCAAATTGGTCCCACTCAGCCATTTTCCCTCCCTGGTGTCATGTAACCCGTTAGTGTTACAAGGCCTCAGGTGTGAATGGGGAGCAGGTGTGCTAAATTTGGGGTTATCGCTCTCACTCTCTCACACTGGTCACTGGAAGTTCAACATGGCACCTCATGGCAAATAGTAACTGAGTATCTGAAAAAAAGAATTATTGCTCTACATAAAGATGGCCTAGGCTATAAGAAGATTGCCAAGACCCTTAAATTGAGCTGCAGCACGTGGCCAAGACCATATAGCGGTTTACAAGGACAGGTTCCACTCAGAACAGGCCTCGCCATGGTCGACCAAAGAAGTTAAGTGCACATGCTCAGCGTCATATGCAGAGGTTGTCTTTGGGAAATACACGTATGAGTGCTGCCAGCATTGCTGCAGAGGTTGAAGGGGTGGGGGGTCAGCCTGTCCATGCTTATAGCATAGCCAGGACCAGGGTTCTGGGCTCCACCCTCCCAAGGAGTCCAGGCGAGCAAGGGAGAAGTGTGCATGTCTGCACAGTTCCGTCTGTCAGAGCAGACAGAGGGTCCAAGCTGGTGGGCTGGAACAGCAAGCAAGTTGGAAAAGAGTGCTGAGGTAGAGGAACTCCATTATAGAGCCAAGAGGGCTGAAGCATACGGCTGAGCAGCGGTGCTGCTTGAGAGCCAGGTGGCTTGGTATTTTTTGTTTATTACTACATTACTGCTGTGAAGTTGAAACCCCTGCGTGGGAATTCTGGATGGACATTTTCTTTCTTTAATGAAAGTGGGCCTACAAGCCCTTAAACGGCATAACTGGCGTGGACTCCGCTCACTTGTAGGCTCTACACTAAGTTAAACATCCCCCAATGTTACAAGTGGTGGAGAATGCGGGCATAACTGAAGATCCTTGCATATACTAGTGAGCTATTGCCAGAAACTGCCTGTGCTCTGCAGTAGATATTGTACCTGGAAGGGAGAAGCCCCTTAAAGAGAAAGTGCTCCTGTTGTTGCTCTGTGCAGTGCAGTGACTGAGTATGGAGAGTCCACCAGTGTTTGAATTGGCTGTGGAGTTGTGCAAGCGGCACCTGGCAGTGTTGAACCAAGCTACAGAAGAAAGCAGGCCAACCCTCAGTGCAAGGGGAGAGCAGCTGGATGTCCATAACTGGAAGAGGGGTGTTGTTGCCCCTGGCAACTCTGCTGCAGTTAAAACAGCTATTGTGAAAGATGTGAATGTGTCACAGCATGAGACAGGATCCAGCAGAGAGAATCCCATGCTATATGCAAGGAGAGGCTGACCAAAGGCTGAGACCAAGAGTGGTTGGCCATAGCAACACAGAGAATGCCAGTTGGCTGTCTGTGTACCATGGAATATGTCTAACAAGGATAGTGGCAAGTGGCTTCAGGAGGAGCTGATACAGCATGTTGGAGAGAGCCAGCAAAGTTCTACTGGGAGAGTGCGGTCTCCCATGGGGACAGGAGTGAAAGTTGTGCCTGAAAATAGGAACTGCAGTGGAGATTTCGCTCAGCATCCCCACAAAGAGGCCTGTGCATTCCAGCCAGCTGGGAATCACCTGGATAGAAGGGCCCTGGTAAAAGGTCGTCCAGTACCATGCCTGGAATGTGGCCAGCTGGGGCATGGCATGTTTTCTTGCCCTAGGTTATGGAATACGGCTGGAAATAATATTGCTGAGCAAAAGTTTTCATCCGCAGACCCCAATTCCTGTGCAAATATGTTTGCAGTCACCCCAGGCAACAAGGAGTTTTCTGTTGTGTCGGCAGGGGGTGCTAAACAGTGGGAGACACCTGCTGTAGTTTCATCCCGTGGCCACCAGGGGGAGTTCGCCAGTAAAAGTGCAGCAGAGGACTGGTTCGTGAGACGCCGTACTCAAATGAAGATGGTTACCCCTACTACTGCGGTGGGTAAGACTGTCTTTAATGGAATAATGACTGGAAACGCAGAATTTATGTGGAAAAGGACTGGTTATGAGACTGTCCATGATGTGAGAGTGACCCCAGTTAGTGGGGCCACTGAATGTGTTCTTGAGGGTGACTTTTCCCTGTGGAGTACCCTGTACAGTGGGGAGGCAGGGGTTAAAGTCAATGTAAAAAATATAAAGTAAATAAACGGCGCTGTCTGCAACCAATGTAAAAAAGCAGCTAGCACAGCAATAGATCAATTGCAAAAAATGAAAACATGTGAAAAGTAAGTGCAGCGCTCAGAATAGATCTCAGAATAAACTGAAAAATAATATATATATATACATAAAGTGCACATAAATGATCTAAGAAGAAACTCAAACAACATATATATGCAGAGAATGTGTATAAACACTAAAATATATGTGTATAATAGACCAAAAAATTAATGTACTATGTGACAATCAAAATATGAGTGAATGATGTCCAATAATGTAAAGGAAAAAATTATTTTAAAAATGAATTATAGTCCTTAGTGTTTGGACAGGTGAACCAAACAATAAATTGTAGATATCCAAAACGTAGTTCAAAATAACTGAAACGTGAACTGGATAATGATGTGACAAAGGAAAACGTGCCCAAACTTGATAAGTGATCCACCACCAGAGAGTCAAAAGGTTTACCGGAGCAATTGAACCCAAATGAGTGTACACCCAATGGGTCAATCAGCCTTGTAGGGCCACACACCCAGGGGAAACTGTCACAGAGGACACGCCTTCCAACCAGAAGACCAACTCCAACAATGGACCCCATTGGGGTTAAAGTCAAACCTGCACCTGTGTGTGCTTCTCAAGAGGGGAATAGTGAAGTGTCTAATGTCTGCCAGTCTCAAGTTTTCAGTAGGCTAGGACAGCCTGCAAGAGGTACAAATGCTGTCAATGTTGATGATTATGGAAAATGTACTGCTGTTAGGAAAACCCCCAGGTTCTTGCAGAGCAAAAGTTGTAATCAAAAATGGGCCATTGCCCAAAGCAACTGGTGGTAAGACAGCACAGTTGTCCCTAGAAATCTCCAGGGAACTTCATGTATTGGAGCCGGAGGATGTCCTGGACAACTGCGATGTCACTCTTGTGAGGCAGAGTGGAACTGCACCTTTTTAAATGGGAAGGTGTTAGTGCAATCAGCTAATACGGAAAGTGTGCAGGTAGATAGCGGGTTAATGCAACCGGTGGAGAATGCAAAAGTGTGTGAGGTTTATGAAGCGCCACCCGAGCAAGGTGGTTGTGGTGTATTGCAATCTATTATGTTAAAACAGGTATTACCAAAGTCTGACATGATTCACAATGATTTGTGTAATGAGTTTGCAACTAACCTTATCTATTGTTATGTGTCCCCTTGGGCGGATGGATCGGTTCTGAGGAGTACCAGTGAACAGAGCGCACAAACACAATGGATTGGGATAGTTGGGGTAAAAGTCTAATCTCCATGATAGATAAGGCTTTTATGCACAAAAATAAGGTGGACACGGGTTCTGCTGTGCCAGCAGGAGGGACTGCACAACAGCTTGTACCTGAAGGCGCGGTGGCTGCGGCAGGGATTAACCCTCATGAGCACAATGGACCAAATGAGGGTGAGGACACAGCAAGAACTTTGTCTGTGATCCACAAAAGTGATGTTGGCATGGAGTGTCCAAGTGACATTGTCGCTGGTAATGATCTGGAGCAGTTCATTGATGCTGAGACTGAAAATTTGCGTATGAGTCCTGCACCTGGCAGTGCTCTGGTAGAGCACCAGGCTGTGGTTACCTCCAGCTGGGAGGATGTTCGTTTGAAAGTTGCAACTTCTAAAGTCTCAGCGAATGAGTCTGTCTGCATTCCCAGTGTAATAACAGTCCCCAGGAAGGACTTCAAGGGTCTAGTTTGTAACCAAAGTATTAAAAGAGATGTCTGAACTTTGGGATGTACAGCCAATCTATACTAGTGTGACTCCTCCACAGTCTGACGGTCTGGTACTGCGGAGTACAACTAGGTGGAGCACTGAATGGCAGGCTGTACGGAATAAAGGAAAACAAGACTTTGCAGAAATGGAAAATGAGCCCAAAATGTCTGTGGTTTCACCTCTTAACAGCCAGGTGGAAAGCATTTCTGCTGCTATGGTTCAGGGTGGTGCGGGTTAGTTGTCAGTGACGGTGAAGGGCGCGTATACAGTACCAGTGGACAAACCACATGAGATGGAAGGGCCGAGCATGGACCAGGAAACAGCAGAAATCCTGACCGGGACTCAGACAGAGGTGGTTAATGAGACTGGCAACAAAAGTGAGTACACTCCTAGATGAAAATGTCCAAATTGGGCCCAAAGTGTCAATATTTTGTGTGGCCATCATTATTTTCCAGTACTGCCTTAACCCTCCTGGGCATGGATTTCACCAGAGCTTCACAGGTTGCCACTGGAGTCCTCTTCCACTCCTCCATGCTTCAAAAGAATGTGTGTAGATCGCACTGGATTGACTCTATCAGTCAGTGTTGTAGATTGGTAGGGTGTGGACAGAGGGAAAGAATTTGTTTCCAGAAGTTCGTGCCCAATTTGGAAAAAGGTGGTGATGAGCCCTGTTATGGGCTTGGGCTGCTACCCCAGTGTGGGTCCTTACGGTCGAATCCACATGTAATGTAGAAGAAATTAGGATAAAGGAGCGCCCAGTGATCAAAGAGGTAATTCATTTGTATTTTATTTGAACTTTCAGGAATAAAAAGAGGCCTTGTGATGATGTTTCTATTATGCTTCAGGTGCTTTAAATTTTAGGTGCCTTGTCCCTCCTTGGTGGACAGGTTATTGAAATCGGTTGTGACAAGAGTCTGAAAGGTGGAGATGAAATTCCCCTTATACTGTACTGGATAGCTTCTGGATTTTTTTTGTTAAAGTGAAATCCAGAAGCTATCCAGTACAGTTAGTATAATGGGAATTTCATGTCCACCTTAAGGCCTCTTTTTATTGCTGAAACTTCAAATAAAATACAAATTAATTACCTCTTTGATCACCGGGCACTCCTTTATCCTCATTTCTTCTACACTCCTCCATGATGACATCACGCAGCTGGTGGAGACCTTGCGCTCCTCCACCCTCCCTTTGAGGATGCCCAACAGATGCTCAATTTAGAAGTACCTTTGTGCAGTTTAGCATTCATGGTTCCCTCAATGAACTGTAGCTCCCCAGTGCTGGCAGCACTTATGCAGCCCCAGACCATGACGCTCATACCACCATCCTTGACTGTAGACACACTTGTCTTTGTACTCTTCACCTGGTTGCCACCACACACGCTTGACACCATCTGAACCAAATACGTTTATCTTGGTCTCATAAGACAAGAGGACATGGTTCCAGTAATCCATGTCCTTAGTCTGCTTGTCTTCAGCAAACTGTTTTCGGCTTTCTTGTGCATCATCTTTAGAAGAGGCTCTGAGACCACAACCATGCAGACCAATTTGATGCAGTGTGCGGCATACGATCTGAGCACTGACAGGCTGACCCCCCACCCCTTCAACCTCTGCAGCAATGCTGGCAGCACTCATATGTCTATTTCCCAAAGACAACCTCTGGATATGACGCTGAGCATGTGCACTCAACTTCTTTGGTCAGAGTAGTGGCACCATTGGCTCCCGCGGCTGTCAATCAAACTCATTCAGCCAATCAGGGGAGAGACAATGGGGCCAGGACGGAGCTCCGTGTCTGAATGGATACACAGAGCTCTGACTCGGCTTGGGTGCCCCCTGTAGCAAGCTGCAAATTTTGACTCAACAGTCCAGAGCACATGCCACCATTTTTCAGCACCCCAGTTCCTATGTTTTCATGCATAGTCACTTCGCCTTGTTTCCACATTGAAGGTATGGCTTTTTGGCCACAATTCTTCAATGAAGAGCACTTGCTGATGCAGTTTCTCACTGACACTGCATCAGCAAGGTTGGGAGAGACCTTAGGTCTCGTTGCTGTGCTCAGTCTTGCCTTGATACTGTCTTCTACAACCTCACCTTTGTAGCAGAGTTTGGTTGTTCCTCACCCAGTTTTAAGCCTCCTTCACAGGTGTTTCTGTTTCAGTTAATGACTGTGTTTGAACCTATATATGAAATTGATGATCATTAGCCCCCTGCTTGCTGCTTGGTATAATTGGTTATTCATACACCTGATCTTTAGCCCATAAAATGGCTGTTTATATATACATATATTAAATATCATACATACATTGCACTAGTTCAAAAAGTAAATATTGTATATTCAATTCCATGTTACAAGTTACATAGTTAGTCTGGTTGAAAAAGATACAAGTCCATCTAGTTCAACCAATAAAACATAAAAAAGTACAATCCTATATACACAATCCTATACTGTAATCCTATAATTTCTCAAATTCCTCAAGGCCCTAATATTCATCCAATGTTTTAATACTTTCTTGTAGCTGTTCCTCCAATTCATGTAGTTGCACCATCTCTTCCTCCACTATTAACTCTAAAATATGCAACCCATGTTTGATCAACTCCTCTGTCCAAATTTTTAGGAATTGATCATTATGGAGGTGCTCTGTTGGAACAACACGCTCCCGTAGCCCTTGTATCATTTTGACCTCTATATAAGCCTCAAAGGAGATAATATTACATTTTCTCCTAATAATACCCTTACTCTACTATTCTTTTCAGTTTCAACAGGTCTTGTCCCCACCAATATCTCTGATATCATTATGTACAATACAAGATCAATGGCCACCTCCGATTCTGTATTGAACATGATGAATTTGGCACACCTGCATGACAATAAAAACTTTGCTAAGTAGAAGAGTGGGTAATCTAAACAATATAATTGGGAGCAGAACTACTGCCACCAGCATATAACATTAACCATAAGCATATAGATGCACACCAGTTTAAGACAAGATCAGCAGTCACAGGGGAATTCTACAACTGTTGTCTGACCAGCCTAGTCTCTTCTGGCTTGAAGCATGGAGAAGACATGTAGCTAAGACTTTCTCTTTCTCTTATCTGCCCCTAAGTATCAGGTACCATTGTATGTGTATTTACATTAATGGACTTTGTTGAGTACTAATTAGCATGAAACGGTACATGATAATTACAGCAGCAATACATACTGTAGGTACTCAGAATATACAGTGGGGACAGAAAGTATTCAGACCCCCTTACATTTTTCACTCTTTGTTATATTGCAGCCATTTGCTAAAATCATTTAAGTTACTTTTTTTGCTGTCCATTTCTTCTGATCATCCTTGAGATGGTTCTACACCTTAATTTGAGTCCAGCTGTGTTTGATTATACTGATTGGACTTGATTAGGAAAGCCACACACCTGTCTATATAAGACCTTACAGCTCACAGTGCATATCAGAGCAAATGAGAATCATGAGGTCAAAGGAACTAACTGAAGAGCTCAGAGACAGAATTGTGGCAAGGCACAGATCTGGCCAAGGTTACAAAAAAAATTCTGCTGCACTTAAGGTTCCTAAGAGCACAGTGGCCTCCATAATCCTTAAATGGAAGACATTTGGGATGACCAGAACCCTTCCTAGAGCTGGCCATCTGACCAAACTGAGCTATTGGGGGAGAAGAGCCTTGGTGAGGGAGGTAAAAAAGAACCCAAAGATCACTGTGGCTGAGCTCCGGAGATGCAGTCGGGAGATGGGAGAAAGCTGTAGAAAGTCAACCATCACTGCAGCCCTCCACCAGTCGGGGCTTTTTGGCAGAGTGGCCCGACGGAAGCCTCTCCTTAGTGCAAGACACATGAAAGCCCGCATGGAGTTTGCTAAAAAACACCTGAAGGACTCCAAGATGGTGAGAAATAAGATTCTTTGGTCTGATGAGACCAAGATAGAACTTTTTGGCCTTAATTCTAAGCGGTATGTGTGGAGAAAACCAGGCACTGCTCAAATCACCTGCCCAATACAGTCCCAACAGTGAAGCATGGTGGTGGCAGCATCATACTGTGGGGGTGTTTTTTAGCTGCAGGGACAGGACGACTGGTTGCAATCGAGGGAAAGATGAATGCGGCCAAGTACAGGGATATCCTGGACGAAAACCTTCTCCAGAATGCTCAGGACTTCGGACTGGTCCAAAGGTTTACCTTCCAACAAGACAATGACCCTAAGCACACAGCTAAAATAACAAAGGAGTAGCTTTACAACAACTCCGTGACAGTTCTTGAATGGCCCAGCCAGAGCCCTGACTTAAACCCAATTGAGCATCTCTGGAGAGACCTAAGAATGGCTGTCCACCAACGTTTACCATCCAACCTGACAGAACTGGAGAGGATCTGCAAGGAGGAATGGCAGAGGATCCCCAAATCCAGGTGTTAAAAACTTGTTGCATCTTTCCCAAAAAGACTCATGGCTGTATAAGATCAAAAGGGTGCTTCTACTAAATACTGAGCAAAGGGTCTGAATACTTAGGACCATGTGATATTTCAGTTTTTCTTTTTTTAATAAATCTGAAAAAATGTCAACAATTCTGTGTCTTTCTGTCAATATGGGGTGCTACGTGTACATTAATGAGGAAAAATATGAACTAAAATGGTTTTAGCAAATGGCTGCAATATAAAAAAGAGTGAAAAATGTAAGGGGGTCTGAATACTTTCTGTCCCTCTATCTAAATCCAAAAACAAAAATTTAATAAATCATGGCATATCATGCATTAGATTTTGTGACTAGTTTTCTTTTTTAAAGCATTTTCCTCTATTTTCATCTGGTGGCACATAGTGTGTCACCTGGGTAACAACACTTACTAATTGTACTGCATCAGGCCAACAGAAACATGCCAAAACTACAGAAACCTTTCCCTGACCTCTTCCCCATAACAGAGATTGTGGTGTTTTGTAGTCCTGAGAGATAACTGGAAACACACGCAGAGATGACAGGAAGTTATCACCTGTCAAAATTTCTGCCAAATAATAGAAGCTCATTGCTATGGTTTACATACATATCATTAAAATCCAAGAAATAGGATGACCATCAGCTGAAGATAGGCTACTGGTCATGATGTGGTTAATTGTACAGCCTTTGATTTTAGACCCTTCCGTTTATTGCAAAAGTAGATCAACTAGAAATCATTTTCACAAAATTTTATATCTGTGTGTATGGATTGCTTTTTCTTAAGGGTCACTAAGTAAAGAAGAAGCAGACACTTGTTCTTTCCATCTGTCAGATTTTTTCAGCAATGATTCTCTGTATACCACAAACAGATTCTCTACAAAACTCAGATTTTTCACTTCAGTTGTTCTAACATAAAAAAAAAAAATACATTTGCAGAATGTGGTTTGATAATGTAGGTGTCACGCATAATACTTTGCAAGTATTCAGATTTTCACTTATATTGTACCACTAGGCAATTAATACATAAAAAATGTGCACAACTCAGAAAACATTTACCAGAGGAATACAGTTTCTTTGTAAGTAACTCTCAAAGCTTTCTTTTAAGTGTCAGCCAACAGCACTCTAATCTGCATAACTACTAATTTCAAAATTTAAGGTAAATAATAAAATTATTTCTATGTTTAAAACAGAATTCCACATCCAAACTAGCCCAGTATAATGACACTGGTTATCCAAAGTCAAGCAAAACTTTCCACTTGACTAAATAGGAACTAGCAGGAATTGTAACATCAGCTAATTATCCTATTGAAAGCTTTCTTGTTTAAAAAAAAGTATATTTTATCCCACTTGGGCACCTCATTAGAGAAAATAGCTAATAGGGCACCACATATTCCATAGTGATTTTTTTAATATGGTTAATATTCAAAAATAAAAAGTGTTAATTAATTATTTCCTATTAATCATGTATATATGAATAATCACCGAGATCCCCCTCTGATGTCAGTCGAAAGGTCATGTGACCGCTGTGCTGTCCGCTCAGCCCCTCCCACTGTAGCCCTTAGATGAGGGAGAAGAGCGGAAGGAGGTCAGGTGACCATCCAGAATCGAATTGAAATAAGGTATTTACAGGCTCAATTTTATACAAACATGCACACAGGGTAGTATAGCTTAGTAGAACAGAAGGGCTGGCAGTAATCTTTTTTAACTTTACTACCAGCTACTAATAACGGCAGGAGGGGAGGACAAGAGATCGGCTCACACACACAGGAGCTGACAGGCAGGGAGGGAGAGTGGGAGAGAGTAGAGCAGTGTGATGACGGAGGCACGTAAACTGACCATGGTAATCATGGATCAGCAGCCATGATTACTGTGGTCAGCACACTAAGGGGGACACAAGAACAGACAGGATCAACCAGGTTTTTTACAGCATAGAAAGAGACAGATTAGACAGCACAAGCACTGTGCTGTTTAGCCTGCTATAAGGGAACAGGATCTCTTCTTTTTTTTTTGTTTTGTTTAGGGTTACAACCTCTTTAATCACTTAAGGACCGCCCACCGTGGCAGGGCGGCCTGGCTGCATGAAGCGACACGCACAAGACACTGCAGGATGCACAGCGAGGGAGCCAATGCGCAGGTCTGCTGGCCGCAATGTCCGCTGGCCGCCCACGATCGCTCCTCAGAAAGGCAGAATGGGGATCTGCCTAGGTAAACAAAGCAGATCCCCGTTCTGACAGGGGAGTACAGAGAGACTGTCTGTTCCTAGTGATTAGGGATCACTCTGCGATCTCTCTGTACTCCCAGTCAGTCCACTCCCCCCACAGTTAGAAAGCACCTTCCTAGGACACACTAAACCCCTTGATCGCCCCCTAGTGTTAACCCCTTCCCTGGCAGTGTCATTTATACAGTGATCAGTGCATATTTTTAGCTCTGATCACTGTAATAATGTCACAGGTCCCAAAAAATCGTTAAAAGTGTCCGATCTATCCTCCGCAATGTCGCAGTCATGCTAAAAATTACTTATCACCGCCATTACTAGTAAAACATTTTTTTAATAAAAATGCCATAAATCTATTCCTTATTTTGTAGATGCTATAACTTTTGAGCAAATCAATCAATATACACTTATTATGTTTTTTTTTTTTTTTTACCAAAAAATATATAGAAGAATACATATTGGCCTAAACTGATAAAAACATTTTTTTTTTTTACTTTTTTTTATTGCATATGTATTATAGCAAAAAATAAAAATTTTTTTTTTTTTCAAAATTGTCGGCATTTTTTTGTTTATAGCACAAAAAATAAAAACCGCAGAGGTGATCAAATACCACCAACCGAAAGCTCTATTTGTGGGGAAAAAAGGACATAGATTTTGTTTGGGTACAGCGTCACACGACCGTGCAATTGTCAGTTAAAGCAACGCAGTGCTGTATCGCAAAAAATGGTCTGGTCACTAAGGGGGTAAATCCTTCTGGGGATGAAGTGGTTAATTGTAAAAACACCTATAATATAACATATGAAATATAGATATAAAACTAAACTAAAGTTGACCAAAAACATTTTACTTTCCTTCTAAATAAAATCACTGTTGGGTTTAAATACAGTTCACTGCCAGAGGACAGCATTCAGTATCTTCCAGGAAAGTAGTGCATGGTTCTCTTTTCTGGACTTCACAATTAGGACTCCTCTTCTGTGAAAAACATGACTTCCTTAAACATTGTGGGGCAAACAGTACCATGAAGATTCACTTTCTTGACTTGCCCTGGTGACAATTGTCATGGACAGAAAGTGGTGGAAATCCTACATTTTACAGCTTTCGCTGGGTCTGTAGAGAAGGAAAATCTTCCAATGGAAATATCTGTCCCAGAACAGCAGTATAAAAAATGGATTTTTAAAACAGCTTACCTGTAAAATCCTTTTCTTGAAGTACATCACGGGACACAGAGCACCATAATAATGACTATGTGGGTTATACGCTTACCTTAGGTGATTGGACACTGGCAACCAATAGTAAGACGGTTCCTCCTATATAACCCCTCCCACACCGGAAGGACCTCAGTTTTGTAGCAAGCAATGATGATCCCAGAAGAAGGGAGGGACCTCTGTGTCCCGTGATGTACTTCAAGAAAAGGATTTTACAGGTAAGCTGTTTTAAAAATCCATTTTTCTTTATCATACATAATGGGACATAGAGCACCATAATAATGTGGGATGTCTTAAAGCAATGCATCTGAGGGGAGGGAACACATCATCCCTAGGCCCAACGGGTCTGAGATTATAAAGCAGCCCGCGACGCGCTGTGGCCAAAACCAATCTCATTTTGAGATCTCACATCCACCTGGTAAAACCTGGTGAACGTATGAACTGAAGACCAAACGACTTCTTTGCAAACCTGAACCATAGACACCTGCTGGCGTACTGCCCATGATGCACTAACCCCTCTAGTGGAGTGTGCTCTTAAATCCCGGGGTGGAACCCTGCACTTTAATCCATACGCATGGACAATAGTTTGGCGAATCCACCTGGATATAGATGAACTTGTTGCCGGCTGTCCTCTTTTAGGACCCTCAGGCAAGACAAAAAAACAGTCAGTTTTCCGAAAGGGAGCTGACATTTCCAAGTAAACTTTTATCGCTCTCACCACATCCAGTGAGTGAAGCGACCTTTCCTCCCTAGTTTTAGGGTTCAGCAAAAAAGGAAGGTAAAATGATATCCTGATTCAGATGAAATTTGGAAACTACCTTTGGTAGAAAATCTGGACGAGGAAGGATGACCACCCTGTCCTGATGAAGAACCATGAAAGGTTCTTTGCAAGAAAGGGCGGCCAATTCTGACACCCTTATAGCCGATGTTATAGCCATTAGGAAAGCTAATTTCCTGGTCAATAGGACAAAAGGAATATGCCTAATAGATTCAAAGGGCTGACTCTGTAAGGCTGATAGTACCAAATTTAGGTCCCAAGGACACAAAGGTGGTTTAAGTGGTGGCCTTAGGTGTGTTATTCCCTTGACAAAGATTCGCACCAGGGAATGGGACGATAAGGCCGAAATCTGTCCCTTAATTGTCCCTAAAGCGAGCTGCAAGTCCACTCCTGTTTGGAGAAAGGCGAGAACTCTTCCAATCGTATACCTACGAGGGTTCCATTTCCTTTTCTCACACCAAGAAATGTATGACTTCCATACTCTATAATAGATAGCCCTAGAAACTGACTTTCTAGCATTTTTCAAAGTGGACAAGACTGAACCCCTAACACCACGGTCCTTAAATAGTCTGGTCTCAATAGCCAGGCCATCAAATTCAGCAACCGTAAAGAAGGATGGAATATGGGACCTTGAGACAACAGGTCTGGGCGGCAAGGAAGGACCAACGGGTCCCCTACCACCAATTTCACAATCTCTGAGTACCATGACCTCCTGGGTCACGCTGGGGCCACTAAGATCACTGGCTTCTGTTCCTCCCGTATCCTGCGTAGTAAGTGTGGCAGAATCTGGATCGGAGGGAAGGCATATATCAGGGAATACTGATCCCAAGGAACCACTAACGCGTCTGTCCCAACAGCAAGCGGATCCTTGGTCCTGGATACAAACCTGTCTAGTTTGGCATTGAATCTGGATGCCAACAGATCCACATCTGGGGTCCCCCAGTATTGGCAAATCTGTAGAAAAACCTCGGGATGCAGGGACCATTCCCCTGGTAACAAGTCAAGTGACTTAGGAAATCTGCCTGCCAATTGTCCACCCCCTGGATAAACACTGCCGACAGAAACAGCACATGTTCTTCTGCCCAGGTTAGTATATCATTTACTTCTCTTTGGGCTGCCCGCCTCCTGGTACCTCCCTCGTGGTTGATATATGCCACTACTGTGGAGTTGTCAGACTGAACTCTGACAGGTAAACCCCGCAACCTGGACGTCCAGAATCACAGGGCCAGACGAGCTGCCCGGATCTCCAAGAGATTGATAGGCAGAGTCCTCTCTGTCTGGGACCATACTCCTTGAACGGATGCTTCCTCTAGGACTGCTCCCCAGCCGAGAAGACTGGCGTCCGTGGTCACCACTTTCCAGGTCACTGGTGGGAAAAACTTCCCTTTTCTTAAGTTGCTGGTTCTTAACCACCAAGAGAGGCTCCATGGAACCTGTGGAGATAGAACCATGGGCTGATCCAAGGTTCGAGCAGACTTGTCCCAGGCCTTCAGGATACTGTTCTGAAACACTTTGGAGTGGAACTGTGCATATGGCACTGCGCTGAAAGCCGACACCATCTTGCCCAATAACCTCATGCACAGCCGAACAGAAGTTGTTGGTTCTTTCTTCACCTTCTGAACAAGTTCCACTATGGAGACGACCTTTAAGGGCGGAAGAAACTCTCTTTCTTGAGCGGAGTCCAAGACCAGACCCAGATATACCAAGGCTTGGGTCGGACAAAGAGCTGATTTGTCCAAATTCAGTACCCAACCTAGGTGTTCTAAAACCCGTACTGTTCTTGATACGATTAGAACTAGCATAGGGCGAGAGCATTCTCTTAGAAGTAGATCGTCCAGATATCCTATTATGGAAACCCCCTGAGATCTTAGGGAAGCCAACACTGGGGCCAGAATCTTTTGACCCTGGGAGCCGTGGCAAGACCGGAGGGCAGGGCCACAAACTGGAAATTACTGCCCTCTACAGCGAAGCGTAGGAACCTTTGGTGAGGACCGAAGATTGGCACATGAAGGTACGCGTCCTTGATATCTATGGACGCCAAATAGTCTCCCTTTCTCAGGGACCTTATTACTGAACGAACCGACTCCATACAGAAGGATCGGACGTCTACAAAAAAGTTGAGAGCCTTGAGGTCCAAAATGGGCCTTACTTCCCCATTTGGTTTCGGCACAGTGAATAGGTTTGAGTAAAACCCTTTGAATCTTTCCTCGTGCGGGACCTTCACAATTACTCCTTGCAACAGCAGATGGTGTAAAGCTAGGAATAGGCATCTTCTTTTCTCTGGATCCGCCGGAACCCTTGAGTATAGAAAGTGGTTCGGGGGAAAATCCCAGAACTCTATTTTGTAACCGTATTTTACAGTGGAAATGACCCATCTGTCTTGAACCAGTTCCTCCCAGGCCTCCCCAAACAGCCGAAGCCTGCCCTCCACCCATGAGAGCGTGAGCGCCACTTCACAAGGTAGACTTGGAGTTGGGCTTGGATGGCTTTTGGGTCAAGGGTTTTCTCTGACCCTGAGGTTTTTTAAACCCAGATGGCTGAGGCCGTCGATACCGCTTAGGGGAAGAGGCACCAGGCCCTGGGGGATTAGGAATCTTGTAAGAAGGCTGCTTCCCCTTCTTCTTAGAAGTAGAATAGGAAGCAGAGCGCTCTTTCCTCCGGAAATCTTCTGGATATATTTATCCAGATCTTCGCCGAACAGGCGTTCTCCATGAAATAGAAACGCAGCAAGTAGCCTTTTACATGGTGTCTCAGCAGCCCAGTTCTTTAGCCACAATACTCTGCGCATATGAACTGATAGCAAAAAATGAGACATCTGTTGGATTGAGTCCTTTAAAGCGTCAACCGCAAAACACAAGGCATGAGGGATCTCTGAGAGTTCCTCAGCAGATTCTTCCTGGCAAGGTATGATCTTCACTAACCTCTTAAAGCGATCCTTTAGGGATTGACAAATCCCAATGGCTGCAACAGCAGGCTGAACTGCAACCGAAAAGGAGGCTTTTAGTAAATACTCTAGTTCTTATCAGCCGGATCCTTGAAAACCTGGGCATTATCCACTGGACAGGTTAAATTTTTACTTACAGAAGATAGGACAGCGTCTACCAAAGGTGTGCTCCATTTCTTCCTGAACTTTTCCTCCATAGGGTATAAAATACAAAACCTTTTGGGAGGTAAGTATATTCTGTTAGGATGCTCCCAGTCCGCATAAATCACCTGCTCTAGTAACGGATGCAAGGGAAGAGCTTAGGAAATTTGTTTAGGTCGCAAAGATCCCAGAGTGGAACAGGAGAGTGCAGACACCTGAACCGGGGGTAATTTAAACCCAATTCGTACCATCTCCATTAGCGATTGGATAAATAATTTCTGGCAATGGGAGGCTGAAATTGGCTCTTCAGAGCCAGAGTCCTCAGCCGAGGAATATTCAGCCTCTCCTACCTCCTGGTCCTTTATGACCACCTCTTCTGGATCCTCTGCCCATTCTGGTTCCAGGTTACCTGGACCCATCTGGCTATAAGAGTCCTGGGGCTCTAGTGACTCCCACTTGGCCCAGGCTCGGGGGAGGGAGATCTATTATGCTTCCCTCCCCCCTGTGTTACAAAGGCAATCATGCCAGCTATTTTGCCTTCAAGACCCGCTAAGGCAGATGCCAAATCATCTTTTGTAACATAAGCCGAGGCAGGTAAATTGATAGTGGCCACTATGCTTGACAAGTGCAATGGCTCAGCCAGGTCAGAAGCCACAGGTCCTTCAGTAGAGACTGAGGCAGCATCAGTATGGGGTTGGTCTCCTGCTTTTTGTGGAGGGACTCTTACCCCTGGGCTTGCCTTATTCCCTATTCCTCGTTTTTTGGAAGACCCACGAGAGAAAAAAACCAAGGAGTACTCCCCACAAATTACAACCTGTCTTTAACCTGTCACCGTAGTGTCCAAGACCATCCGACTCAGGTGCCCACCGTTCGCTCTGCCTCCTCCATGCGCACGCCAGGAGCTCCATGCTTAAAAGCCCTAGCATGGAAGCGAGCGCGCGGATCAGTGGCCGGTGACCCGCCCACCGCACGGCGCATGCCAATTTAAAAAATGCGCGCCAAACCGGCCTCTGTAACCCCGGACACCGGATCAAGGCTCCTCTGGCAGTTTTTTTTCTTCTTTTTTTAAAAACAAAAGGGGGAAATACATATATGCATATATATAAGAGTACTCACCATCCCATGCAGCAGGGCCTGTCTTGTTCCAGGCCCAATCTTCCCCACATCACGGCGGGTAGCACCTCTAAGGACCTTCAGGGACCGGGTCCCCCATATATTGGGGTCCACACCCCTGGACCTGTAAAGCACCCTTTGTGGTTTCCTAGGGCAAAGTAGACCAGGAATACCAACCTTAACAAGGGTTCAGCGCCTAAATAGGACACATTACAAGCAACACCTCATTCTTGAGCCGAGGTTCGGGTACCATCCACTTTAGCTTAGTAAGCCATCCTAATGGATCCGATTATAACGTCCTCAATGGGACATTTTTTGAAGAAACTGAAGAGCTTCAATATCCGTGACCATCACCTTCAAGACACTGGCGAAAAAACTGAGGTCTTTCCGGTGTGGGAGGGGTTATATGGGAGGAACCGTCTTACTATTGGTTGCCAGTGTCCAATCACCTAAAGGTAAGCGTATAACCCACATAGTCATTATTATGGTGCTCTGTGTCCTGTGATGTACGATAAAGAAATAAGATTTGCCCTCGCTCTGTAGAGATTTCTTTTGACTTCCTGGTGTGTCTCAGAGACAGAAAGCAAACAAGAATCTCCCCATTGGGGCACAGATAGTAAAAACAGGGGTTTTACCAATTCTGAGGTTAGTCCATACAGAAGATGCAGTCAAACCAATGCACAGGTCTTACAATTACATGCACCATATGGCCATTCAATATGCAGTTGTACTTGTTAAAAATAAACTGCCCACTTTAATTGTTTCACTCCATATAAGACAACTGTCCTAATTGTTCAGCCTGCTGAGATATAGTGCCATCGTATGAAACTCGCTACAGGTAGAAAGAAATAAGAAATTGATTTGCTAGAAGAGGGAAATGGTTAAGGCCTTAGGAAACAGTAATAGCAAAAGCATAAGAAAAAAAGATTATTTGAAACTAAGCATTTAACCTTATTTTTAAATGTCATTATGAGACTATATGATTTTTTAAATCATAGGGTTTAGTCAATGTTTTGAAAGCACTGAAATGGTTGATTATTTCCAATATATTATATTAACATCTTTTCCAGTATACTCAATGGCATGCTGTGCTTCAGGGCATCATGTGCATTGGATGAGTGGTAGAGTTTCTAATGGGAATTAGATTGCTGACCTTTAAATCTGAAATTTAGTTAAATACCTGTTATTCACAATTCAGCATTAAAGCAAAGCCTATAGACCTATATTTTAAAGTTACCTTCAAACAGATATATATATTAACAGCCTTGCTGAGTGGATAAAGAGTAAAGCTTGACCATAGCCTAGTAGTATTTCATTCCAAAATATTCATTTTAGGAACCTTCGTTGGATTTTCTAATTATGCTCTTCTTCCGTATATCATCCCCTTTCTCCTTGTTTCCCATTTTCCTTACCTATTCTCTTGTTGTTTTTACTTTTTTAAATGATGTATGTATTCAAGTTATACTTTTCTGTATTACTGAGAATATATATACTATATTGTCAAAAGTATTGTGACACCTGCCTTTATACATACATGAAATTTAATGGCATCTCAGTCTTTCTCTGTAGGGTTCAATATTGAGTTGGCCCACCCTTTCCAGCTATAACAGCTTCAACTCTTCTGGAAAGGCTGTCCACAGGGTTTAGGAGTGTGTCTATGGGAATGTTTGACCATTCTTCCAGAAGTGCATTTGTGAGGTCAGGCACTGTTTTTGGACGAGAAGGCCTGGCTCACAGTCTCCAAGCTCGCAGTCTCCATTTAGGGTGACTAAAACTCACTCATCCATTTCTTTATGGACCTTGCTTTGTGCACTGGTCCAAATCATTTGGTGGAGGGGGGATTATGGTGTGGGGTTGTTTTTCAGGGATTGGGCTTGGCTCCTTAGTTCCAGTGAAGGGAACTCTTAAGGCGTCAGCATGCCAAGACATTTTGGACAATTTCATGATCCCAAATTTGTGAGAACGGTTTGCGGATGGCCCCTTCCTGTTCTAACATGACTGCGCACCAGTGTCTCCTTGACATGAAACTTGAAATGCACATTTTTCCATTGATTTTAATGGTTTTTACCTTTTGTAAATATCATTATATGCATTAAAGGTTGAAAAGGGCAAACATGGTTAATAATAGATGATGTGATGGTTGAATAGATCACTCATGTGTTTTCATTAGCTGCTGTGACTTTACAAGACCTCCCATTTGAGGTTTTCAGACTTTTATGTATCTGGCAATGCACACCTAATCAATTTGGGTATATCATGGAAAACAGTCATATATTTATCTTAAATGTTTAAATTTACATTTGGTTTGAAATGCATACTGACTGTTAAAATGTACCCTCCTGTGCAATATGCACATTCCTTAATGCTTATTGTAATTATACTGGTGATGCATTTTCCTATGTTTTCACAGTCTTGTTCTTTTTAGTGTTATAGCAATCTGTTGCAGCAGATCAATTTGACACACGGTATGTTATATGCACTGAAAATGTCACATCAAATAGGTGTGAGCTTTCTGTTTAGTCCATTTTAGTTCTTGTTTGTTATGTATTGCTTATTTCACTGTCTGAAATTCTTTCAGATTGGATATTTATTGTGTTGATTATTCAGTGTTGATATTTATCGACTTTTTTGTACAAGTACCTAAGGTATTAGAATAAGTCTTTGCTTTGCCAAATTATAAACCACCAGCCTACTTTAAATATTCTGCAGGCTATAAAGGCGTTAAAGTATCTCAACTATAACTGATTTGATACATGTATAAGGATGACCAACTGCCACTAGACAGCAAATGAAGCCAACAAGAGAACATACTGGGGGTTATTTGAGGTTTTCAGACTTTTATGTATCTGGCAATGTACACCTAATCAATTTGGGTATATCATGGAAAACAGTCATATATTTATCTTAATTGTTTAAATTTATATTTGGTTTGAAATGTGTACTGACTGTTAAAATGTACCCTCCTGTGCAATATGCACATTCCTTAATGCTTATTGTAATTATACTGGTGATGCATTTTCCTATGTTTTCACAGTCTTGTTCTTTTTAGTGTTATAGCAATCTGTTGCAGCAGATCAATTTGACACATGGTATGTTATATGAACTGAAAATGTCACATCAAATAGGTGTGAGCTTTCTGTTTAGTCCATTTTAGTTCTTGTTTGTTATATATTGCTTATTTCACTGTCTGAAATTCTTTCAGATTTGATATTTATTGTGTTGATTATTCAGTGTTGATATTTATTGACTTTTTTGTACAAGTACATAAGGTATTAGAATAAGTCTTTGCTTTGCCAAATTATAAACCACCAGCCTACTTTAAATATTCTGCAGGATATAAAGGCGTTAAAGTATCTGAACTATAACTGATTTGATACATGTACAAGGATGACCAATGGCCACTAGACAGCAAATGAAGCTAACAATAGAACATACTGGGGGTTATTTACGAAAAGGCAAATCCACTTTGTCACACATAAAAAACAGAATTTTTGCTTGCACATGATAGTATGATGGAAGTCAGCAGAGCTTCACCTCATTCTCTAACCTTAGGAAAAATTCCCTTGCAAAGTGAACAGTCTATTTGCCTTTAGTAAAGCAATCCCTATACATGTACAGTGGGTATAGAAAAGAGCCACCCCCTTTAAAATTATCACATTTTGTTGCTTTGCAGCCTGAAATGAAGACAGACATAGTTCTTGTTTTATCTAGCTATATACTAGTGCAACGTATAATATCCACGTGAAAGATATAACACAAATATATCAGAAAAAAATAATAACATTCAAAAACAGAATCACTGAGTTGGAAAAAAAATGTCAGTATTTTGTCGAACCAGATTTTGCATTAATTACAGCCTTTAGTCTGTTGGGATATCTCCAGGGCTTTTTTTCAGGGGGAACTTGGTGGAACTCAGTTCCACCACCTCTGGCTCAGAGCCTTTGGTGCCTGCTCACCACAATCACTTGTAAACATAGAAGTTTGGTTTCTGTGTTTACAAGTGACAGCTCTGCACTCTGTGTGTAACCCCCATGAACTCTGCACTCTGTATGTAATGCAATCTTGATATTTAATGCCCCTTTAAGACCCTTCTACTGTTTGTGAAATATGACCACACCCACTATTTGATGTGATCTGGAGGGTGTGTGTGGGGGCAGGGGTTTTGGGGGGTCGTGGTTGAGTTCCAGCACCTATTGTTTGAGAAGAAAAGCCCTGGATATCTCTACTAACTTTGCACATCTAGACTTTGCAATATTTGCCCACTCTTCTTTGAAGGACTGCTCAAGTTCAGTTAAATTTGATGGTGACCGATTGTGGACTGCAGTCTTCAAGTCATTCCACAGATTTTCAATGGGGTTTAAGTCTGGGCTCTGACTGGCCATGCAAGAACATTCACCTTTTTCTCCTTCAATCACTGTGCGGTAACTTTTGCTGTGTGCTTTGGGTCATTTTCATGTTGGAAGGTAAATCTTCTTCCCATTGACAACTTTCTGGCAGAGGGCAGCAGATTTCCTCAAAAATTTGATGGTATTTTGCCTCATACATTTTTCTTCTATCCTGACAAGTGCTTCAGTCCCTGCTGCAGAGACCCCCCCCCCCCCATAACAGGATATTACCACCTCCATGCTTTACTGTAGGAATGGTGTTATTTGGATGGTAAGCTGTATTGGATTTCTGCCAGACTTATCGTTTGGTGTTGAGGCCATATAATTCCATTTCAGTCTCATCTGACCATAACACCTTTTTCCATGTGGCCTCAGAATCTTCAAGGTGCATTTAAGGTGGTCAGATTAGACTTGGCCTCGACACTAAATGATATGTCTGGCGAAAACCTCTCTACTTTTTCCACCAAAGATTCATGGTTTACCGTAAAGAGGTTGAAACTGACACAAGTAAATGGTAGTCACCATTCTTTATACCAGTTATTGAAGTAAATGTAAACGGAATTTAGATTACTACCGATATATGCCTTAGAGGTTTAAAAGACCTTATGGATTTTTTAGTGATCTATTCACTTTAATTAGTATTATGGGTGACTACTAATTTCATTACTAGTACATAGTACTAAAGCTATAGAAGTTGTTCACTTATCAAAGTTAAAGCGGTAGTAAACTTTGTTAACCCCGCCCAACGCAATGTCATAATGTGCTAGTATGCATCGCATACTAACACATTATGAGAG
Source organism: Lithobates clamitans (assembly GCA_037952925.1). Classification (NCBI taxonomy): domain Eukaryota; kingdom Metazoa; phylum Chordata; class Amphibia; order Anura; family Ranidae; genus Lithobates; species Lithobates clamitans. The sequence continues at coordinate 4,609,386 of JBBGZY010000264.1, read as the reverse complement.
ACTTACCTAAAAACAAAGCCCTCCAGCGGTAAACTGCCATCACTGATAGGGCTTCCATCTTCACCCTGCTATCTCTCCCAGACGGCGTTCCGCCGTTAGACTTGTCTACACCCCCTACTATATCTATTCTGATGGCCCTGACCTGGTATTTGCTTGTAAATCTCAACTAAGCTCTCCCCTCTTTTTGCTGCTGGTAGCCCTTTCAAGTGAGCACTGTCTATGCTTGATATAAAGGCTTTACATACAAATTCACTACTTTGAGAGGCGGTGATGTACATTAGCAGGCACAACTCTACCATCTAAAAGCTTGCCTTCCATTGAGCATTTACCAGCTATCCAGAACTATTACCTAACTGTTTCTTACAAGACTAATTAAACAATCTCCTGAAGAAGCATTCAAATGTGAAACACGTAGAGCTAAAGTTTGTTGTCTTTTATTTTCACTGTAGGGACATGTCCTTGAATTATAAGGATATGCCTCTGAGGTCTATGACCTTTTTGAAAGAGATTTAGCTAGCTTCTTGCACTTTATATGCAATGTTTTAATATGTCTTTTGTATTATGTGTTAATAAAATGTATATACAATTTTATAATTGGTGCCTATAAAGTCCATTCTTCCTTGCCTTTTCATTTAAATAAATTCACCCTGTCTTCCTTCTGGGTTCATGGATTTTAGCCATTCCGCCATGACGTCACTCCTACACTTGCACACAGGAGTCACTGTTTATGGTACAGACCTCTGAAGGAACAGCATGGTATGCCATTCTTTCAGAGCGCATGCGCAGGTGATGTCACTGGCTGCTGCTTTCTGCAATATCTCCTAAACGGTGCATGTTTAGGAGCTATTTATTTTACCTACAGGCAGGGGCGTTGCTAGGCCTGCAGAAAATTGGTAGACTAGAGCCCATAGCAGTGAAGTAAAGAAAGCCATTCGCTTGGGCGAGCATACACATCAGGGTCCCCAGAGAGCCCCTCACTTACATCAGGGTCACCAGAGAACCCTCCCTTACATCAGGGTCCCCAGAGAGCCTCCCTGTCAGGGCTGGGCCCAGCCCTTCCTTCTCTGAACTGGCCGCTCAGCTGTCGGCTAATTGCCAGCTCTTATCTCTTCACAGTGACTCACCTGTCTATGATCCTGCTCGTCGGTCCTGCCTACTTAAGCCGTCCAGACCAGATGATCTCTGCCTTCGCCTTGGTCACATCTCTGGAGACGCTCTCCTGTGTGCTTGTTAAAGACTTGCTAGGCTGACATTCCTTCTGGCTCCAGATCCTGCTTGCAGTTCTACTACGCTGTTCTCGGTCTCCCTTACGTTTTGGTTTGTCTGACTATCCGTTCCGGTTCCTGAACTCTGGCTATGTTTTGACTATGCTTACTCTGTTTACCTTTTTTTATTATTATTAAACAAGTAGGATTTAACTGTACTTCTGTTTCAATTTGATTCCTCCCCTTTACAGCAGGGTCCACAGAGATCTTCTCCTTTACATCAGGGTCCCCAGAGAGCCTCCCTCTTACATCAGGGTCCCCAGAGAGCCTCCTCCTTACATCAGGGTCCCCAGAGAGCCTCCTCCTTACATCAGGGTCCAAAGAGAGCCTCCCCCTTACATCAGGGTCCCCAGAGAGCCCCCCACTTACATCAGAGTCCCCAGAGAGCCTCCCCATCAGGGTCCCCAGAGAGCCTCCACTTTACATCAGGATCTCCAGAGAGCCTCCCTTACAGCAGGGTCCCCAGAGAGCCTCCCTCTTACATCAGGGTCCCCATAGATTCCCCTCTTACATCAGGGTCACAGAGACCCTCCCCCTTACATCAGGGTCCCAGAGAGCCTCCCCTTTACATCAGGGTCCACAGAGAGCCTCCCCTTTACATCAGGGTCCCCAGAGAGCCTTTCCTATTGCATCAGGGTCCCCAGAGAGCCCTCCCTTACATCAGAGTCCCCAGAGAGCCTCCCCTTACATCAGGGTCCCCAGAGAGCCTCCCCTTACATCAGGGTCCCCAGAGAGCCTCCCCCTTACATCAGGGTCCCCAGAGAGCCTCCCCCTTACATCAGGGTCCCCAGAGAGCCTCCCCCTTACATAAGGGTCCCCAGAGAGCCTCCCCCTTACATCAGGGTCCCCAGAGAGGCTCACCTTTACATCAGGGTCCCCAGAGAGCCTCCCCCTTACGTCAAGGTCCCCATAGAGCCTCCCCCTTACGTCAAGGTCCCCATAGAGCCCCCCTTTATTTATTTTACCCACCGTATTAAGGAAATAAAAACAATTGATTTTTGCTAGCACGAGATTTGATGATTGAAGTGAATACAATTTTACTTTTACTAAGCTCGGTGAATATTCACTTTGTCAAGTAAACAGACTCTCTTTTAGAATATCAACCCCATTGCATGCAATGCCACAAACATGGAGAGGAAAGAGGAAAGCAAGAAGGTAATAAACAAGCATGGCAGAGGTAAAGGCTCAAGAAGTTCAAGGCGCATGGGACTGTTGCCAACTTACCTGGATGTGACTGCTAGATAGGGTAGTCACCCTTTCTTGGTAAAAGTACCAGCCTTATGAACTTCTTCCTAATAAAAACTTTGGAAAGAAGAGCCATTTTTACCAGTCAAACTAGTAAATTACTGGCCAGTTGACAACCCTACCACTCGAGGAAAGTGGACCCCAAATTGAACAGAAGGTTAATCCAGATGATTAAGAAAAACAGATATGTGTATGCATGCAAACTAAGAATTCCAAAAAGCAAAAAGCATGCAATACAATATGTTGCCATTGGTATGTACAGAAAGCTGTTAGCTTATGTAATACCATGTATTGGCTAATCCTTATTGTACTCTTGGTTACAAACTTTCACTTTATATAAAGCCTGAGGAAGGGGTCAAAGGGGTCCTAAAAGTGTGCATCTTTAATAACTTATTAATTATCCAATAAAAGTATCACTTAAAGCGGGAGTCCGGCGACCAATCTTTTTTTTTTTTAGGTCATTGAGACACTTTGCTAACCCCAAAATAATAATCACAGTTTGGGTGTAATATTTCCACCTCTGTCTGTTTTCGTACTGAAGAATAACTTAGAAAATGTGATGCTGGCTGTTTCCATCTTGCTTGTGGGCATGTGAAGCCCAGAAGCATTGATTTCCTGGATGCGGTGAATGCTGTTCATTCACAGCTTGTTCACACGCATGATCATTGTTTCCGCACTGAATCTTGGGAAGCCTGACACTAAGCTCCCAGGAGACAGTGCGGCGCCGGGGAAAGGCAATAAACACGCCTACTCCCATGGGAGGAGAGACAGGAAGTGCCACAATAAAGTACAATATAAAGGTAATTACAGCGATAAAAATTTTTTCGTGCGGCATTTGAACATCTCTGCAATTAACTGAAGGGGGCAAGATTAAGTTAAAAATTTGAGTGGATCCCCGCTTTAAACTAACAAACATTTTGCATTGATCAATGGCTAACACAGTGCAGGACTTTATTATTGACATTGGTATATAGAAGTACTGTTTATCTTTTCCCTAATTAGTATAATTAGTAGACTTTGTTTCTAAATATTGGAGATTTAGCATCGGTTTAAATTGGTGTGACTTATTTTGCTGAAGATTTGATGCATGGGGTTTTAAATAACTATTTTTGTTTGCGATCTGACATTTACTTCTGACCTACAGGTCTCTGCATAGCTCTGTTATTTCTCAGAAGTAAATATTCCTATCATCAAAGGTCTTGTTTGCATATATATTAGAACTTTGTATGTATGAGCTTCTAACATTTATTTTGGTTGCTTAGTAAATTACTGATATCCAAAGTTTTGTTTGTAAACCAAATTTTATATTTTAGCTGTAAATGAGTCATTTTGCAATTTATGTTCTATACACTGCAAACATGTCTATTGCAAAACGCCTATTAAAAGAAAATTTCTGTGGCATTACAATTTTATGTGTAGTGTATATATAACATCTACATAACCTGTTTTAAAATTCAGTGTTAATAAGAGTCACCTTTCCATTTTAATCTGTGCCCAGTCGACATTTTCAAAAACTGCACCAAAATGATCTTCCTTGTAATCATAGTATTCCATTTAGAGAAAAGATTTCACGGAAACTTGATTCTAGCTCACTGCCTCTCCTACAAGCCTGCACAGTGCTTGAGGCCGCATTACAGGAAGATTGTTTCATGGAAAGTGTCATCTTCCAAAACACTGGCCTTTTCACCATTGGACATTAATATTCACCTTTAAAGGGATGCTACAACTGCAATGTTTATTATTACAACACTGCACTTAGTATGTGATAATAGTATAAGCAAAATCTTTAGTTTAGGATGTATGCAGGGCTGGCACCAGCATAAGGCAGCCCACGTGGCCGCCTGGGGTCGCCAGGAGAGGGGGGCACTAAAGCCGAGACTTCTCTCAAGAAATGCTGATGCTGGCGCCACCCCCGCTCGCACGTCTTCCTCGCTCAGGGCAGCACAGCCCCAGGCACTGTGACATCAGAGCTGCCGCCACACATTACCATCTGCTCTCCCGGCCCCTCCTCCTCCTCCTTTCCCAGTCAGTTGTTGGAGATGAGTGAGAGCAGGGGGCGGGGCCAGCAGGCACAGGAACTGGAATGACACATGTGAAGATCCTCTGTGGAAGGTAGGAGGACATGGGTTATCTGCCTTTTTATGTGTGACTGTGTGTACTGATTATTATACTGCCTGCTGCATGTACATAGGGACCCTCTGTAGGGTGAGCACATGGGGAAAAGAGGACAGAGGAGAGACAGAGCAAGGGGAAAAGAGGACAGAGAAGAAGAGACAGAGCAAGGGGAAAAGAGAGAAGGGGACAGAAGGGGACATGCGGGGGGCAGTTAGAGAAGCTGCACAGAGACAGAGCATAGGAGATGGGGACAGAACAGACGATACACAGAGTGGGAGGGGGACAGATTAGTAGACCAGATTGGATTGGAGATTACATCTGCTGCTCCGAGAGTATAGAGGGTCCAATTGGGCCCACCTGAAATACAGACAGGTGGATCCAATTGGACTTCTCATGTAAAAGTACCTCAAGTGCAATGTGATAGATAGAGAGAATATATGATATATGTACGTTCCAAAGTGCTAGTGCAGTAAATACATTTCTTACAAAAAGTCCAATAAAATTGTGTTATGTAAACTTGTGCAGATCCACTATAAGCTGTTTGCACTGACTTCAGTGAAACGTGACCAAAACAAAGCGCATACCATCGGCTTTCCAAAAAATGTTACTTTATAAACTAATGAGGTCATGTGTGCTTGTCATCTGCCTTATTTTTGCAGCCACTTCACTCAAAAAGCAACAATGCAGGTATGATGCCTTTCTCCCAAAAGTGGCCTTTCACCACTCCGTCCAGTCCAGTACCAACCACAGAAAACCCTCTATATGCAAAGAATAAAGCATGCTATAGTGCATTACCAAGCCAAGTAAACAATTTGTCTCTTTATCCTAGCAAAGTTTGCTGTAAGTACATTACTTTAAAGCAGCACAGTATATCTTGGTAATAGAATTGCTCGCTTCATTATCATAAAGTAAACCATGCCTTATGGATTACTACCATTACCATACACAAAATCAAATATCACCACCATCATCATATAACAAAAGCCGGGACTGGTATTTTAAATTGTGTACTAATAAATTAAACATACCTTTATAGGGCATGACTTCCAGCTTTTGTTATGTGATATGTGGCATTGTGTATGGTCTGTAGTAGTAGTCCATAAGGCATTATCAATACTGAGGACTCCAGACTTTGAGGAGGACTGAACAACCACTGAGCAGAGAAATATACTTCATTATCTTTAACCACTTGCTGACCGCCTCAGGCAGATATACTGCAGCAGAATGGCACGGGCAGGCAAAATCACGTACTTGGTACGTGATTGCCTTCCCGCGGGCGGGGGGTCCGATCGGACCTCCCCCGGTGCCCGAGGCGGTCGGCTTTGGTCTGGGAGCGATGAGAGGTGAGGGGGAGACCATCCATTCGTGGCCCCCCCTCGCGATCGCTCCCAGCCAATCATAATCATTCCTCTGCTGCTGTATGCTAAACAGCAGCAAAGGAAATGATGTTATCTCTCCTCGGCTCTGTATTTTCCGTTTCGACGCCGAGGAGAGAAGACTTCACTGTGAGTGCACAACACTACACACACAGTAGAACATGCCAGGCACACTTTACACCCCCGATCACCCCCCAATCACCCCCCCCCCCGTCACACTGACACCAAGCAGTTTTTTTTTTTCTGATTAGTGCATGGTGTCAGTTTGTGACAGTTAGTGTGGTGGGGCAGTTAGTGTTAGCCCCCAGTAGGTCTAGGGTACCCCCCTAATACCCCCTAATAAAGTTTTAACCCCTTGATCACCCCCCGTCGCCAGTGTCGCTAAGCGATCATTTTTCTGATCGCTGTATTAGTGTCACTGGTGACACTAGTTAGGGAGGTAAATATTTAGGTTCGCCGTCAGCATTTTATAGCGACAGGGACCCCCATATACTACCTAATAAATGTTTTAACCCCTTGATTTGCCCCTAGTTAACCCTTTCACCACTGATCACTGTATAACCGTTACGGGTGACGCTGGTTAGTTCGTTTATTTTTTATAGTGTCAGGGCACCCGCCGTTTATTACCGAATAAAGGTTTAGCCCCCTGATCGCCCGGCGGTGATATGCGTCGCCCCAGGCAGCATCAGATTAGCGCCAGTACTGCTAACACCCACGCACGCACCGTACACCTCCCTTAGTGGTATAGTATCTGAACGGATCAATATCAGATCAGATCAGATCTATACTAGCGTCCCCAACAGTTTAGGGTTCCCAAAAACGCAGTGTTAGTGGGATCAGCCCAGATACCTGCTAGCACCTGCGTTTTGCCCCTCTGCCCAGCCCAGCCCATGCAAGTGCAGTATCGATCGATCATTGACACTTACAAAACACTAAACGCATAACTGCAGCGTTCGCAGAGTCAGGCCTGATCTCTGCGGTCGCTAACAGTTTTTTTGTTAGCGTTTTGGTGAACTGGCAAGCACCAGCCCCAGGCAGCGTCAGGTTAGCGCCAGTAGCGCTAACACCCAGGCACGCAGCATACACCTCCCTTAGTGGTATAGTATCTGAACGGATCAATATCTGATCCGATCAGATCTATACTAGCGTCCCCAGCAGTTTAGGGTTCCCAAAAATGCAGTGTTAGTGGGATCAGCCCAGATACCTTCTAGCACCTGCGTTTTGCCCCTCTGACCAGCCCAGCCCACTCAAGTGCAGTATCGATCGATCACTGACACTTACAAAACACTAAACGCATAACTGCAGCGTTCGCAGAGTCAGGCCTGATCCCTGTGATCGCTAACAGTTTTTTTGTTAGTGTTTTGGTGAACTGGCAAGCACCAGCCCCAGGCAGCGTCAGGTTAGCGCCAGTAGCGCTAATACCCACGCACGCACCGTACACCTCCCTTAGTGGTATAGTATCTGAACGGATCAATATCTGATCCGATCAGATCTATACTAGCGTCCCCAGCAGTTTAGGGTTCCCAAAAACGCAGTGTTAGTGGGATCAGCCCAGATACCTGCTAGCACCTGCGTTTTGCCCCTCCGCCCGGCCCCGCCCAGCCCACCCAAGTGCAGTATCGATCGATCACTGTCACTTACAAAACACTAAACGCATAACTGCAGCGTTCGCAGAGTCAGGCCTGATCCCTGCGATCGCTAACAGTTTTTTTGGTAGCGTTTTGGTGAACTGGCAAGCACCAGTGGCCTAATACACCCCGGTCGTAGTCAAACCAGCACTGCAGTAACACTTGGTGACGTAGCGAGTCCCATAAGTGCAGTTCAAGCTGGTGAGGTGGCAAGCACAAGTAGTGTCCCCCTGCCACCAAGAAGAAGACAAACAGGCCCGTCGTGCCCATAATGCCCTTCCTGCTGCATTCGCCAATCCTAATAATTGGGAACCCACCACTTCTGCAGCGCCCATACTTCCCCCATTCACATCCCCAACCAAATGCAGTCGGCTGCATGAGAGGCATTTTTATGTCCTCCCGAGTACCCCTACCCAACGACCCCCCCCAAAAAGATGTTGTGTCTGCAGCAAGCGCGGATATAGGCGTGACACCCTCTATTATTGTCCCTCCTGTCCTGACAATCCTGGTTTTTGCATTGGTGAATGTTTTGAACGCTACCATTCACTAATTGCGTATTAGCATAGGGTACAGCATTGCACAGACTAGGCACACTTTCACAGGGTCTCCCAAGATGGCATCGCATTTTGAGAGACCCAAACCTGGAACCGGTTATAGTTATAAAAGTTACAGTTACAAAAAAAAGTGTAAAAAAAAAAAAACACAAAAAAAATATATAAAATAAAAAAAAATTGTTGTCGTTTCATTGTTCTCTCTCTATTCTCTCTCTATTGTTCTGCTCTTTTTTACTGTATTCTATTCTGCAATGTTTTATTGTTATTATGTTTTATCATGTTTGCTTTTCAGGTATGCAATTTTTTATACTTTACCGTTTACTGTGTTTTATTGTTAACCATTTTTTTGTCTTTAGGTACGCAATTCACGACTTTGAGTGGTTATACCAGAATGATGCCTGCAGGTTTAGGTATCACCTTGGTATCATTCTTTTCAGCCAGCGGTCGGCTTTCATGTAAAAGCAATCCTAGCAGCTAATTAGCCTCTAGACTGCTTTTACAAGCAGTGGGAGGGAATGCCCCCCCCCACCGTCTTCCATGTTTTTCTCTGGCTCTCCTGTCTCAACAGGGAACATGAGAATGCAGCCGGTAATTCAGCCAGCTGACCACAGAGCTGATCAGAGACCAGAGTGGCTCCAAACATCTCTATGGCCTAAGAAACCGGAAGCTACGAGCATTTCATGACTTAGATTTCACCGGATGTAAACAGCGCCATTGGGAAATTGGGAAAGCATTTTATCACACCGATCTTGGTGTGGTCAGATGCTTTGAGGGCAGAGGAGAGATCTAGGGTCATGTTTGGTATCCATATACTCGCCTAAGATCATCTTTATTATTTCATCAAACATTTGGCAATATAGTGTGTTTTAGTGCATTAAAATTTAAAAAAGTGTGTTTTTTCCCCAAAAAATGCGTTTGAAAAATCGCTGCGCAAATACTGTGTGCAAAAAAAAAAATGAAACACCCACCATTTAAATCTGTAGGGCATTTGCTTTAAAAAAATATATAATGTTTGGGGGTTCAAAGTAATTTTCTTGCAAAAAAAAATAATTTTTTCATGTAAACAAAAAGTGTCAGAAAGGGCTTTGTCTTCAAGTGGTTAGAAGAGTGGGTGATGTGTGACATAAGCTTCTAAATGTTGTGCATAAAATGCCAGGACAGTTCAAACCCCCCCAAATTACTCCATTTTGGAAAGTAGACACCCCAAGCTATTTGCTGAGAGGCATGTCGAGTCCATGGAATATTTTATATTGTGATACAAGTTGCGGGAAAAAGAAAATTTTTTTTTTGCACAAAGTTGTCACTAAATGATATATTGCTCAAACATGCCATGGGAATATGTTAAATTACACCCCAAAATACATTCTGTTGCTTCTCCTGAGTACGGGGATACCACATGTGTGAGACTTTTTGGGAGCCTAGCCGTGTACGGGACCCTGAAAACCAAGCACCACCTTCAGGCTTTCTAAGGGCGTAAATTTTTTATTTCACTCTTCACTGCCTATCACAGTTTCGGAGTATTATATTAGTATAGTGAGTATAGTGAGTATTTTGCAGACCTCACTTTTTGTCACAAAGTTTTGAAATTTGAAAAAAGAAAAAAAAAATGTTTTTTTTCTTGTCTGTCTTCATTTTCAAAAACAAATGAGAGCTGCAAAATACTCACCATGCCTCTCAGCAAATAGCTTGGGGTGTCTACTTTCCAAAATGGGGTCATTTGGGGGGGTTTTGTGCCACCTGGGCATTCCATTGCCTCCGAAACTGTGATAGGCAGTGAAGAGTGAAATCAAAAATTTACACCCTTAGAAATCCTGAAGGCGGTGATTGGTTTTCGGGGCCCTGTATGCGGTCAGGCTCCCAAAAAGTCCCACACATGTAGTATCCCCATACTCAGGAGAAGCAGATAAATGTATTTTGGGGTGCAATTCCACATATGCCCATGGCCTGTTTGAGCAATATATCATTTAGTGACAACTTTGTGCAAAAAAAAAAAAATGTGTCACTTTCCCGCAACTTGTGTCAAAATATAAAATATTCCATGGACTCAACATGCCTCTCAGCAAATAGCTTGGTGTGTCTACTTTCCAAAATGGGGTCATTTGGGGGGGGGGTTTGTGCCATCTGGGCATTTTATGGCCTTCAAAACTGTGATAGGTAGTGAGGAGTGAAATCAAAAATTTACGCCCTTAGAAATCCTGAAGGCGGTGATTGGTTTTCGGGGCCCTGTACACGGCTAGGCTCCCAAAAAGTCCCACACATGTGGTATCTCCGTACTCAGGAGAAGCAGCCAAATGTATTTTGGGGTGCAATTCCACATATGCCCATGGCCTGTGTGAGCAATATATCATTTAGTGACAACTTTTTGTAATTTTTTTTTTTATTCAATCACTTGGGACAAAAAGAAATAATATTCAATGGGCTCAACATGCCTCTTAGCAATTTCCTTGGGGTGTCTACTTTCCAAAAGGGGGTCATTGGGGGGGGGGGTTTACTGCCCTGCCATTTTAGCACCTCAAGAAATGACATAGGCAGTCATAAATTAAAAGCTGTGTAAATTCCTGAAAATGTACCCTAGTTTGTAGACGCTATAACTTTTGCGCAAACCAATAAATATACGCTTATTGACATTTTTTTACCAAAGACATGTGGCCGAATACATTTTGGCCTAAATGTACGACTAAAATTAAGTTTTTTTGGATTTTTTTTATAACAAAAAGTAGAAAATGTCATTTTTTCAAAATTTTCGGTCTTTTTCCATTTATAGCGCAAAAAATAAAAACCGCAGAGGTGATCAAATAACATCAAAAGAAAGCTCTATTTGTGGGAAGAAAAGGACGCAAATTTCGTTTGGGTACAGCATTGCATGACCGCGCAATTAGCAGTTAAAGCAACGCAGTGCCAAATTGTAAAAAGTGGTCTGGTCAGGAAGGGGATAAATCCTTCTGGGGCTGAAGTGGTTAATATCTTCAAATCAGAAGCAGGCAGTGTGTGAAGAGTTGGCTAGAGTCCATGGAATAAATGTAGTTGACCTAATTAACAAAAATAGAGTTTTGCTTCAGGTATTTCGCAGGTGAATCATGGATTGAGTAAATCTCTAGCATGGTGAAGTAGCACACAGGTATTAATAGAAATTACATTTGAAAGTGGTGCTTTCCTGTTGACAAGATCCCTGGAAATTTTGAGAAGCCCAAACCCCATGAGAAGATGTTGCAGTGCAGTGCATATTCTCATGAGAGTTGGGGTACACAACATTCTCAGATATCTGGCTAGAAGAAAGATGATGTCATCCTTGCCAAGGCTCTATGGGAGGAAGTCAGGGAAATGTATACATATTATTAAACAATTTTCCATCCCATGGGTATTTTTATGCAGGGATTTGGGGAGAGGGAGGAGCACACTTGAGTAAGCAAACCTTGTCAGTGAGGTGGAAGGTCTGCTTTAAGGTGCACCTGAATAACTGGGTAGGTGATTTTGGAATTCATATATTGTATGTGAACAAAACTGAATGTTGTAAATGGGGATAATGTATTTTACAATAGGTCTACAATAGCATTATGTAATATAGCTGTTAGGCAGTGTGTGCCCTTTGGAGTTTTCTTTTTATCCTTTACTTTACTGTACACAGCTGATTTTTTAAATAAATACTTTTTATTGTGTAAGGCTGTTTGTGCAGCTGAAGAATATGGGTCTGACGGTTCAGGGAATATTTATGAATCTTCTTCAAATATTAAAACAGCCTGATCCTTGTTTGATCTCAAATTCAATGGATCAATTCTCTTAACATTACCTGGTGGACATGAGAAGTATAGAAAGCTTGTCAAAAGAAAAAAAACAAGACAAACCAAAAGAATAAAAATCAAACTGGGAGTTTCATCATGCCATGCCTAATGCTGTGAAAAATATTTTTTGTATAAATTTCGAGATGTAATATCTGTGTTTAACATAATTCATGATTGCACTTTAAAAATATTCTTTTTTTCTTCGTTTTTTTTTAACAAGAAAAAATATATGTTTTAATACAATTTGCGATTTGTTCTATTATGCACTAAAATCTGTTCAAATCTTTTGAAACTGAATTGCAGACTACAGATCTGAAGTCGATGATAATTTACAGCTTTTAAAATGTTTTATTAAACTATTTGTAGAAGCAGCCACATTTTTTTATTGCTTCCAAACCAGTCAGCAGTATGTGCCATGTTTTTCCTGTACACAGTAATTCCTTTAGACAGCTTGTTGCTTTGACACCTTCATTAATACAAAACCTGAAGGAGTGCAAAATGCGCCATACATATATGACAATATTTTACTTATTTTAACATAATTAAATTAGATTTAGGTCTTCTTTGTGTATGTCACATCATTTTTTTATATATGCTGCATAATCTCTAATTGCATTAATAATGAATATCTTAGTATAACTATTCCAGAAAGCTTTTAAACTAGACTAGTAAAAGCATGCCTACTCCATCAACAGGCATAGTTGGGGATATAACAATGTTAACAAACTCTTTTAGTGGGCAAGATGTGCAGTACATGACATGGGCAACGTGGATGGAGATTAATACAACCTGGTGTCACCTAAACAATCAGATAGACGTTCACAGCTATATATCCTACATAGAACCTACTTAACACCCTTTAGACAATCTAGATTTTGACCCATTCATAGCCCATTGCGCCCAAAATGCAATAGTGCCCCAGGTACCTTTTATCGTTTATTGCGGACGATTCAGGGTTCTTGGACACAGATAGTGAAGTTCCTGCATGACAAAATAGGGTCCCCAATATCCTTGGACCCTAAGCAGTGCTTATTAGGTCTCTTTACTGATGTTGACATTGACAAACTCACTACTGTATTTTTTACATTAAACTTTTTTATGGCCAGGAAACTAATTGCATGTGTCTGGGCACAATCCCTTTCTCCAACTGTTAACCTTTAGATATCAGAAATAGATAACACTCTCCAACTTAAGAAAACCATTTATGATCATAGGGGTTATATGGGATCGTTGGTTACAACATTCTGATACATGTTTATGATTACTAGCTCTGTCACATTGCAGCCTTCCCAGGGAATATCCTTTTCCTTTTTTCTTTTTTGTCCAATTGTTATGCTACTATCTGAGCTGATACTTACTGTATGATTGACAGATTAATTTTGTTTGAGCTGTTAGTCATCCGGATTTGAGAGAATGTGATTCTACTGTTATCTATCTGCATACATTATGTGCCACTGTCAATAATGGCTATTATTCAACTCCTTGTACTTCTTATGGACCACTGATTACTGGCAATTTGTAGGTCACAAGTTTACTGTAATTTTTTTCTGTTATTTGACCAACTAAAATACTTTTTGATGTGAAGATATGAAGTATAGTCATGAAGAGGGTATGATAGCAGGCAGAATGTGTAGGGAGAGATGCAGAGAGTATGACAGTGTGCAGTATGTGCAGTAGAGACATGCAGAGAGCATAGGCATGCGCAGGGAGTGTGCCAGGTGTGCCTGGGCACACCCTAATGCACACACCCCATGCGCTGATCTCTGTCACAAGAGTGTGTATCTGTGTGTGCATATGTATATATATATTGTACATATACACATACACATGCAATCGTGTGTGTTTGAGCTTTGGGGTGCACACTCTGATGCAATAAGCTGTGCACACTTATGGCAGAAAGCATAGGAGAAAGCAGTATGTCCAGGAATGTGGATTATATGACTTTGATAAGTATGTGCAGGAGAAGAGTGAAGAGAGTATGACAAACATAGTTGCCAACATTGTAAACAAAATTATAGGGACACTTTTTTTGCCTGTAGGCATGGTCTTATTATAATTAGGGGGCAGGTCATTAGTTTGTAGGCGTTGGAAAGCGGGGGAAAGAAAAATGCATGGCACGAAGCACGCCGCAGCGAAAAATGGGCGTGGTTTAAGCAAAATATTGGGTGTGGTTTAAATGGGGCATGGCTCAAAGCGGTGTGGTTAGAGTCTGAGATGAACGAGGGATGGAGGGAGAAAGAAAGGGAGAAAGAGGGAGGGAGAGAGAAAGAAAGAGATAGGGAGGGAAGGCGAGAGATGGAAGGAAAGAAAGAGGGATGGAGGGACAGCAGGCCCAGATCCTACACCACAAGCAATATGTGTATTCCAGAAAGTTTAACAATCAGCAGATAAAGATACTCCAAACATCTGGTGTTAGCGCTTTAATTATCCCGGCACCATGGTTGTTATGGTGTCAGGATGATTGAAGTGCATTGTTTCTATTATTTCATCGTAATATAAAATTAAATCATTCAACTCACCTTGCAGAATTGGTGGGAGCCCTGAGCGTGTCACCTGCAACCAAATGTCATTAGGTGCCCCCAGCAGAGTCCCTCCTTACATCAGGTGCCCCCAGCAAAGTCCGTCCTTACATCAGGTGCCCCAGCAGAAACCGTCCTTACATCAATGTCCCCAGCAGAGTCCCTCCTTACATCAGGTGCCCCCAGCAAAACCCCCTCCTTACATCAGGTGCCCCCAGCAGAGTTCCTGATTACATCAGGTGCCCTCAGCAAATCCCCTCCTTACATCAGTGTCTCCAGCGGAGTCCAGTCCTTACATTAGTCTCCCCAGCGGAACCCAGTCCTTACATCACAGTGTCCCCAGCAGAGATCAGCCTTTACATCACAGTGTCCCCAGCAGAGCCCAGTCCCTACATCACAGTGTTCCCTGCAGAGCCCAGTCCTTACATCATTGTCCCCTGCAGAGCCCAGTCCCTACATCACAGTGTTCCCTGCAGAGCCCAGTCCTTACATCATTGTCCCCTGCTGAGCCCAGTCCCTACATCACAGTGTCCCCACTTGTCGGACACACAGGGGCGAAGGGTTGGCAGCGCCTCCATTTAGATCTCTTCCTTGTGTTCAGTGGAGAGGGGAGGGGTCTCCGATACATGCAGCCAATCGGCTTCAGTGTACAAGAGAATTGTCTACTTGTACACCGAAGAGAGAAGCCGATTGGCTGCTTCTCCCCTCTCCACTAAACACACGGGTCAACAGTCCTCGCAGCGGCCATCTTTTTGTAGCCCGCTGCATTTTTTGCCCAAAACAGTCCCAATTTCCGGGACAAAAGCAAAATTCTGGGATTTTAATCGGGACGAGGGTCCCAAAATCGGGATTGTCCTGGGAAAATCGGGACTGTTGGCAAGTATGGACACAGGGCAGATAGCATGTGCAAGAGAAGAATGTGATGGGTATTACACTAGACAGAAGGTGCAGGAGAGGAGAGTAGAAGGTATAACAGCAGTCAGTTATGTGCAGGATGGGAGTAGGTAGTGCAAAACATTGTTCAGGAAAGGAGTATGCAGAGTGTGATAGCAGACAGTATTTGTGGGGGATGATTGTGCAGAATAGGACACAGAACAGTATGTGCAGGAGAGGCGTGTACAAGGTGCTTTGGGCTCTGACCATGTTTCACATTGCACCCTAAATATAGCTGTACATGAAATATGTTGCCAGCTCATGGACAAACTTGTTTCAAAGTTCAAAGCTCTTTATTCTTGTATGATCACAGAAAAGCAACGGTTCTGGATCACGCAGGGATCCTTCCTCAGGCATGTGCCAAATGACACAAGTCTGAGGAAGGGTCCCTGTGTGGTTTTGAAACATTGCTTTGTTGTAATCATACAAGAATAAAGAGCTTTGCAATTTTAAACAAACTTGCTGTGCTTGCAACATACAGTATATCATCTATGTTGCACATCGTGACCAGTACGGAGTTGTTGTAGCACCCTTTTATTCACATGATCGATTTCAGTATGGTGTGCAAGAGGAATATACCACATGTACCACATGGGTGTAAAAGGTGGAGTTTACTTTTAAATCTGTGGTCACTTGACGCAATGGAGTTTATTTAGGCCTGGTTCACACCTATGCATTTTTTAGTGCGTTTTCAGTTTTGCAGAAACACACTACAGTCCATTTAACATGGTTTCCTATGGGTCACGTTCAAATCTTTGCATTTTATGATAAGGGCCAGGGACCTTTTTCTGTTTTTTGGTTCCATTGACTTCAATGGATCAAAAAAAGTACTGAAAAACACAAAATGCACCTGGAATATGCAAACTGCAACCTGCATAGGTGTGTGCCAGGCCTAAAACGAAAACTAAAGCTAAAACTGGAGTATGGCTCTCCTGCCACGGGGGGCTGCTGCACACAGAAGGCTTTTTATCTTAATGCATAGAATGCATTAAGATAAAAAAACCTTCTGCATGGAGCAGGAGAGAGGGACCTGGTGGAGGAGCCGACTGAGCACACGGGTGGGAAATCTGAGAGTAAAGAGCAGCCAGTGCAGTAGAGCAGGGAGCTCTGCTACCCTCTAGAGGCTGCTCTTTAATTAGCCTAAAGAAAGCAGCCCCTCTCAAATCTCCATCTTTCCAATGGACCCAGTGGGACTCATGGCAGGGCAAACCAGGGACAAATTTGGTCTGGGGACAGTGTCCTCAGTCCGGGGACGTCTAGTCACCCTACCATACACTCCACACCCCTCTCCTGCACATACTACCACTGCTGGACCCTTCGAACTGTACATCCCCTATTTAAAGGAGAAGTATGGGAATGCAAAAATAGGTAGTACATGCTACCCTCATACCTGCATTGCATTTCTTTCTTTCCCCAGTCCTTTAGTTTTTGCAGAATAGTCTTTTGAAGTGTCCAGAATCAGCCTCTAACGGTTCTTTTTCAGTTCAAAAGTTTCCAGGGGGTGGAAACATTTCCACAATCCAGCCTCTCCTTCACTCCCTCCCTCTGGAGGATATGTGGGTGTGTTTGGTAAAAAGGTGCACACCCAGGCTGCTATCTAGAATGAGCACAATCTTCACATTCCTCTGTTTCCATGGCAGTGTGTCCCCAGCTAAAACTCAGAAGCAGAGACAGTGTGATACAAGTGAAGTCTCCTCACCTTTCTCTGGCTGTTATCTGCAAGCTCTCCTCTGTGAGATTCCAACAACTCTCTCCTAGGCTTTGATATTCTTTCCTGTGTCCTCCAAATTCTCTCCCCCCTCTCCCCTCACTCATTCAAAGTCTGTATCAGCGTCTCCTCCAGCCGATGGCAGGAGGGGAGAGAGTCACTTCTCATGTCCAGAAATGAACACAGGTAATCACTCTACACACAGCACTGTGTTATATCAGACGAGGAGACATGGTGAGGAGCATAGTGACCTGTGCCCTGTGTCTGTTCTCTGAAATGAACACAG
This sequence comes from Lithobates clamitans, assembly GCA_037952925.1. Taxonomy (NCBI): domain Eukaryota; kingdom Metazoa; phylum Chordata; class Amphibia; order Anura; family Ranidae; genus Lithobates; species Lithobates clamitans. The sequence continues at coordinate 4,591,978 of JBBGZY010000264.1, read as the reverse complement.
TGCTATGTGTAGAGAGCATACCTGTGTACAGTATATAGGAGAGGGAGACTAACAACTCCCCCACATCTAAAGTGACTCCCGATATGTCCCCAGAGTCTCCTTTATTGTACATACCAATCATCCCTCTGTCACTGTACTCCTATACAACATGTAATGACACTGTACGTCATGTGATGGCATTGTACGGCATGTGATAGCACTGTACGGCATGTGATGGCACTGTACGGCATGTGATGGCACTGTATGGCATGTGATAGCACTGTACGGCATGTGATGACCCTGTACGGCATGTCATGGCACTGTACGGAATGTGATGGCACTGTACAACATGTAATGACACTGTACAGAATGTGATGAATCAGTATGGCATGTGATGGCAATGTATGGCATGTGATGTCTGTACGGCATGTGATGGCACTGTATGGCATGTGATGACTGTACGGCATGTGATGGCACTGTACAACATGTAATGACACTGTACAGCATGTTATGACTCTGTACGGCATGTGATGACACTGTATGGCATGTGATGGCACTGTACAACATGTGATGACACTGTACGGCATATGATGACTCTGTATGGCATGTGATGGCACTGTACAGCATGTGATGGCACTGTGCAGCATGTGATGACTCTATACCGCATGTGATGGCACTGTACAACATGTAATGACACTGTACGGCATGCAGGGCCGGACTGGGAATAAAAACCAGCCCTGGAAATAATTTCATACCAGCCCCATAGCATTTTTATACCAGCCCAACTGCATAACGTCGTTATTTTTTTGTTCACAAAAGGGAAAACCATACATTTTAAAGCACATTTGAAGAGTGTATTGTATATAGATAAGAGAGACATGGAATTTACAAACAGCAGCAATTTTTTACTGGCAAAAATCATGGCATTTACTGGCACATTTTTTACTGACACTGCAAAAAAAGTGCCATAAATTGCAGGTTTCAGTGCAAATATCAATATTTAAGCTATAAACTGCTATTAGCAATGTGTTAAGTTAAACCAAAGTCAAAAACCATATTTCTCCATTTACATTAAGGTCAAATTAATATAGCCCAACACAGAGTTCCCCCCATACATCAGGAGGATTCCCCTTTACAGTGCAAGGGAACTCTGACATAAAGGGGATCATTGCAGATCATGAGCTAAGTGGGAACTCTGATATAAAAGGGGGGCACTGGTGACCAGAGACCCCACTTATATCAGAGAAGAGAAAAGAGAAAAAAGCGCCTCTGAGTGCAAGTATTTATTACTGACAATAATAGGTTATCTACACTTACAGTAAGGTAAGGAGAAGACCGGCTATACAACGGGACATGACTTCAGTGACAGTCTCAGCGTCCATGGCATGGATCCGGCATGATGAGCGGTGAAGATGGTCTCGATCTCCCTCGAGAGGAAGCAAACAGGCCGCTGCATTAGATGACAGTCCCGTAGTCCAAGACCTTGTCTTTTCTCTTTTATGGTTATATGGAGAGCTGACTCTGCTCACTTGGAAAAGCTTGCCCTCAGCGCTGGTTACAGACTATAGACATTTTAGTCAGAGACATCTCAGTTTTATCTTGCCCTTATCTCCTATACAAGTTTACTACTATCCACGGCTGCAGTTATGGACTAAGAATAAGACTGTTTTGTAGCTGCAGCTACATTTTTGCCCTGTACCATTGATTATATTATCTTGCAGTCGTCTTGTCCATATTTGTTTTTTGGTTCATTGATTTAAATGTACATTTTATTATTTTTAATACTGCACCATCTAATGCTGCCCTAAGTGCTTGCACGCATCTTTTATATATCCACTTATATCAGAGTCCACTGCATTCCCCTTTACATCAGAGTTCTCACTTACATCAGGGTCTGCAGCATTGCCCTTTACATCAGAGGAATGTGGGGAGGACTCTGGTGACCAGAGACCACCTTCTGCAGAAAGAAAACATTAAGGTACGGGGGTTTACTGATATAAGGGGGAAACCTATATATCAGTGCCCCCTTACAATATTGTATTGACCCCCCCTCTCAGGCTGGCCTGGCAGCGCTGTCACTGACCTCCTCTCAGGTGCACCGTATAGGGCTCAGTCAGTCGGCTCCAGCTTGGTGGCTCTGGTTTTATCCCATAGTTTCCTCTCCACAGTCCATACATGTCTGACTTCTCCCATGACCCCCATCCCTGCGGCACTCCCACTCTTGACTCCTCTACAGACAGTTAGAGGCTGCGGATGGTACATGGGAGGTCAGAGGCTGCGAATGGTGCAGGGGAGGTCGGTCAGAGGCTGCGGATGGTGCAGGGGAGGTCAGAGGCTGAGGAGGGGGGACAACAGAAGGTCAGAGGCTGAGGAGGGGATGACAGAAGGCCAGAGGCTGAGGAGGGGATGACAGAAGGTCAGAGGCTGATGGAGGGGACGACAGAAGGTCAGAGGCTGAGGAGGGGATGACAGGAGGTCAGAGGCTGAGGAGGGGATGACAGGAGGTCAGAGGCTGAGGAGGGGACGACAGGAGGTCAGAGGCTGCGGGGGGTGCGAACAGGAGGTCAGAGGCTGTGGGGGATGCGAACAGGAAGTCAGAGGCTGCAGGGGGGGCAGGTGGTCAGAGGCTGCGGGGGGGGCAGGAGGGCAGAGGCTGCAGGGAGAGACAGGAGGTCAGAGGCTGCAGGGGGGGACAGGAGGGCAGAGGCTTCAGGGGGGGACAGGAGGGCAGAGGCTGCAAGGGGGACAGGAGGGCAGAGGCTGCAGGAGGGGGGACAGGAGGTCAGAGGCTGCAGGAGGGGGGACAGGAGATCAGAGGCTGCAGGAGGGGGGACAGGTGGACAGAGGCTGCAGGAGGGGGGACAGGAGGTCAGAGGCTGCGGTGAGGGACAGAAGGTCAGAGGCTGCGTGGGGGACAGGAAGTCAGAGGCTGCAGGGGGGGGACAGGAGGTCAGAGGCTGCGGGGGGGACAGGAGGTCGGAGGCTGCGGGGGGGACATAGGAAGAGGCACACGCCACCAGACGAGCCCTCACTGAGCGCTGTAACCGCTTTACTTTTAAAAATGGCGCCATCGTGTCACTGCGCATGCGCCCGCATGTCTTAAAATTGCAGAGCGTGTAAGGGCTTTCCCGAGCACGGCAGCTTCGGAACAGCGCTGGCGCCTGCGCAGTTGCATGTCGGCCCGGCCCCGCAGCCATATTTCTTTCAGGCGCTGCTGCCCTCACAGCGGCCCCAGCTGTAGCCAGACAGCCGGCTCGCCGGGAGATTTCCCAGTATCCCGGAAGGCCAGTCCACCCTGACGGCATGTGATGACTCTGTACGGCATGTGATGACTCTGTACGGCATGTGATGACACTGTATGGCATGTGATGGCACTGTACAACATGTAATGACACTGTACAGCATGTGATGACTCTGTACGGCATGTAATGACTCTGTACTGCATGTGATGGCACTGTACAACATGTAATGACACTGTACAGCATGTGATGACTCTGTACGGCATGTGATGGCTCTGTACAGCATGTGATGGCACTGTACGGCATGTGATGGCATTGTACAATGTGTAATGACACTGTACGGCATGTGATGGCTCTGTACAGCATGCGATGGCACTGTACGACATGTGATGGCACTGTACGACATGTAATGACTCTGCACGGCATGTGATGCCACTGTACAGCATGCGATGACTCTGCACGGCATGTGCTGACTCTGCACGGCATGTGATGGCACTGTACAACATGTAATGACTCTGTACGGCATGTGATGGCACTGTACAACATGTGATGTCACTGTACAACATGTAATGACACTGTATGGAATGTGATGACTCTGCACAGCATGTGATGGCTCTGTATGGCATGTGATGGCACTCTACGGCATGTGATGGCTTTGTACGGCATGCGATGGCACTGTACAACATGTAATGACACTGTACGGCATGTGATGGCACTGTACGGCATGTGATGGCACTGTACAACATGTAATGACACTGTACTGCATGTGATGACTCTGCACGGCATGTGATTGCTCTGTATGGCATGTGATGGCACTGTACGGTATGTGATGACTCTGTACGCCATGTGATGACACTGTATGGCATGTGATGGCACTGTATGGCATGTGATGGCTCTGTATGGCATGTGATGGCTCTGTATGGCATGTGATGGCACTGTATGGCATGTGATGGCTCTGTACGGCATGTGATGGCACTGTATGGCATGTGATGGCACTGTACTACATGTAATGACTCTGTACGGCATGTGATGGCACTGTACAACATGTAATGACTCTGTACTGCATGTGATGGCACTGTACAACATGTAATGACACTGTACAGCATGTGATGACTCTGTACGCATGTGATGGCTCTGTACAGCATGTGATGGCACTGTACGGCATGTGATGGCTCTGTACGACATGTAATGACACTGTATGGCATGTGATGGCTCTGTACGGCATGTGATAGCACTGTACGGCATGTGATGGTTCTGTACAGCATGTGATGGCACTGTATGGCATGTGATGGCTCTGTACGGCATGTGATAGCACTGTACGGCATGTGATGGCTCTGTACAGCATGTGATGGCACTGTACGGCATGTGATGACTCTGTACGGCATGTGATGGCATTGTACAACGTGTAATGACACTGTACGGCATGTGATGTCTCTGTACGGCATGCGATGGCACTGTACGGCATGTGATGGCACTGTACGACATGTAATGACTCTGCACGGCATGTGATGCCACTGTACAGCATGCGATGACGCTGCACGGCATGTGCTGACTCTGCACGGCATGTGATGGCACTGTACAACATGTAATGACTCTGTACGGCATGTGATGGCACTGTACAACATGTGATGTCACTGTACAACATGTAATGACACTGTATGGAATGTGATGACTCTGCACAGCATGTGATGGCTCTGTATGGAATGTGATGGCACTCTACGGCATGTGATGGCTCTGTACGGCATGTGATGGCACTGTACAACATGTAATGACACTGTACGGCATGTGATGGCACTGTACGGCATGTGATGGCACTGTACAACATGTAATGACACTGTACTGCATGTGATGACTCTGCACGGCATGTGATTGCTCTGTATGGCATGTGATGGCACTGTACGGTATGTGATGACTCTGTACGCCATGTGATGACACTTTACGGCATGAGATGGCACTGTATGGCATGTGATGGCTCTGTATGGCATGTGATGGCACTGTATGGCATGTGATGGCTCTGTACGGCATGTGATGGCACTGTATGGCATGTGATGGCACTGTACTACATGTAATGACTCTGTACGGCATGTGATGGCACTGTACAACATGTAATGACTCTGTACTGCATGTGATGGCACTGTACAACATGTAATGACACTGTACAGCATGTGATGACTCTGTACGGCATGTGATGGCTCTGTACAGCATGTGATGGCACTGTACGGCATGTGATGGCACTGTGCGACATGTAATGACACTGTATGGCATGTGATGGCTCTGTACGGCATGTGATAGCACTGTACGGCATGTGATGGCTCTGTATGGCATGTGATGGCACTGTACGGCATGTGATGGCTCTGTACGGCATGTGATGGCATTGTACAACGTGTAATGACACTGTACGGCATGTGATGACTCTGGACGGCATGTGATGGCACTATACGGCATGTGATCCTGTAATACTCTATTTACAATATAGAGAATACTATTGCTATAGGGGTATTAAACCAATTATGAGGGAGCAAAGCTCTGTCCATGTTTGAGGAGCTCTGAGCTTCAGTATGAAAATACAAGTAGATGTGAATGGAAGGTTTCATTGTCTCAAATAAAAATCCAGATAGTCAATAAAAGGATTAATTCACAATGTTAACTCTGATTTTATTTAATTTTACTATACTAGTAATGCATGGAATACCTGTGTGCTGTCACATCCATATGTGTATTCTCCTTTACAAATATATTGTTTTCACTCTGGTCGATGGTAATATGTAGAGGACATTTACATATACAGCACTATCAGTGACTTCTCCTACCTTAGTCACTGACTGAAGTGCTCTTATCACTGCCGACTCTTCTGAACATTGAAACATGCTGCGGGGGAGAAGGGAGGAGAGGGGGACGAGGGAGCAGCTATGCTCTGTGAAGTCTCAGGAGCGAGTAGAGAGCAGAGAGCCAACATCAATCAAGCAAAATGACAGAAAAGTAGGTGGATCCAGACTCCAGAGCCAGACTATTGTTGGTATTACACTGTATGAAAGTCTGTAGCCCCTCCTACAAGGTATTTAGCTCAATTTCAACAGAATGGGGGCACTTCTGAGAGGGCTGGAAAGATTTTTTGATATCAGCAGCTCACATAGAATGGATGTAAGCAAAAAAAAGGAAACCCATATTTCTCTTTTAACATTACCACATTCTGCACTATGTAAGTAATCTCTGACCACACCCCCTTTAAGCCACACCCAAACTTTAGTGTAATTTAAACCACGCCCACTTACATGCGCTACATTTTTGTTTGTTCATGCCTCAGGCCCACTTTTGATCTTGCACACGGGACAACTGATTTTAAAAAATACTATGCGCATTTCTGCATCTTTGACTACAAAACGCCTGAAGCCAGAACCTCCAAAACGCCTGAAGCTCAAAAGAGTTCTGGAACTTTTTTTTTGGCAGATTTGGGCGTTTTTCTGCTTTTTACATTGGTGACCTTTTGGCCTGTACAAAATCGCGGCAAAACACATCAAAATCTCGACAAAACACGGTAAAACACGGATCGTGCAACATTCTGCCTGCAAATGCAACGCTCAGGTGTGAATGGGGCCTTAAGGAGCTTCTATACTGTTCGCAAATATGTCTCCTAGAGGTTGAATGCCTCTGGGCTGATCCCTCCTGTAGGTAGATCACTGTATAAAGAGGCAGATCCTTCTAAGGTCAGAAATGAAGAGCTGGAACTCTGCACTGCTGTCCCGTCGGTGTGCCTTGTCTCGACTGTAAAACTGGGAAGAAGGTATATCCCTTTACGGAGGACTGACAGCAGGACCTTTTTACTCAGAGCATCATCAACACAGAAAAAGTGTCCTTTTTTCCTTAGATAGATTCTAACCTGAAATTTTGGCAACAGACATGGGGAGAAGATCCCCAGTCTGCTGTCACAGCGGGGATCGGGAGGGGGGGGGGATCTGGTGCATTCATAACATGTTACATCCTGAATATGGGTGTAACAGGTAATGAAAGGTGAACTTATCCTTTAAAGTGGTTCTAAAGGCTCAATGTTTTTTACCTTAATACATTCTATTCTAATTATTTATAGCCCTCTTATCCATGTCATCAGCACACACAGAACTGTCAAATAGCCTTAAAGAAAGGCTCTGTATCCTGCTTTGTGACTTCACAAACCCACACTCTGTTGTTAGTTCAAACATCCCAAAAGTAGAGCACCATTCCAGACCTGCTTTTCTCTCCCTTGCTGACAATATCATTTGGGTCTGCTCAAGAAGCCTGTCTCTGCTCACTATCAAGGGACAACGAGGAATAGGAACAGCTCACCAATCCGCTCATACAAAAGCTTTTTTTTCGATCATAAATAAAACATCTACATCCATGTCGTCCCTGCTCCTCCTTGATGTCTTTGACTGAACTTGCTTCATCGCAAGTATAGCAATCTGCTCTTATGACTACTCTCCATGACAATCCAGTCTTGAGCTGCCTTTGTTTGATGTATAGGTATGATGTATTGTATTGTTGAACCTTTATTTGATGTTCACGTTTGCAATTAAAAAAAATTCTTTATTGTGCCTCTTGTTTAAAGGAAATCAAAAATTTACACTAGATTCAAGTTATTATAAAGTCACATCCATAAATCACAACATGGTGACTTTATTGTTTAATGTTATTGTGTCTTATAATAACATGTAAAACTATTTTTGTTTATTCAAATTTGACTACCAAAAAATGAACTGTAAAATTAACTGTAACAGCTGTTATATACACTTCTTGGGTTGGCTATGTCTCCAATGTTCCTTCTGTTCTTGAGGTTGCAGACTCCCTTACTCTTTCTATCATGACACACTTTGGAAAGTGTTGGATGCTTGTGCTCCCCTCTTTACGCCTTTTGTATCTTTCTAAAATCCATCTGTCACTCTTCACACGCCCATACAAAACAAGTTTGCAAAATGTGGAGCAGAATGACATAGTACATTGCCTTCGAATGGAGTGAAATCTTAAAACATGGGATGTATAAAAGGTGATGAAAGAGTAAGTAATATCAAATTTCTTTAATAAAGAAATGTTTTATCTTGCTTTTAATAATGTCTCTCTATTTTGAAATAACTATTTCAGAGATTCAAGACTGAGTTTATAAAGAAGTAGAGCATGTTAACATTACAAAATTTATTTTCACCTTACATGGGTATTTTCACTTTCAACGCAATGAAATATATGGCGTTAAACTTGCAGTAACGCACAGAACTATATGGCGTTAAACTTGCAGTAACGCACAGAACTATATGGCGTTAAACATGCAGTAACACAATGAAATATACAATGTAAACTTGCAGTAACGCACAGAACTATATGGTTTTAAACTTGCAGTAATGCACAGAAAGAAAAATTAAATGGTCGCTATACACACACTGACTAACCCTACAGTCACACTAATGTAAAGATGAATGGTGGTCACACTACACTCACAATGACTGAACTATCCCTACATTAACACTAATGTAAAGATGAATGTTCGCACTACACTCACACTGAACTATCCCTAGATACACACTAAACTGATATTCTACTGACAATAGAATCAAAATAGCACCCTACAGCACACTAACTGTCTAATAGCACTGAACAGAGCCCTGTTCTATCTCTCTCCATGTCGCTATCACACTACAAATGGCCGCTATATAAATAATACTTTTATAGTGTGGGGCGGGATTAAGAGCAATGAGCCATGATTGGATACAGTCATCATGACAGTGGCCAATCATGGCTCTGACAGTGCTCTGTGCCCTGAGTGGGCAAAGCTTTCATTGCTTCAGCCAATCAGGGCTTTCAATACACTGTGTGGCGGCGCAGTGCATTGTGGTCATTCGGGGGGGCGAACTAACGGTTGAACGGCCTTTAAATTCGGATGTTCAGAGAACTTCCGAACAGCCAATGTTCAGGCTGAACTCATGCTTGGTCTGAACCATTCGCCCATCCTTACTGGTGAGTCAAAATGGGGCTGCACTTCTACAAATTAAGTTGGACAGACAGAGTGGTCTAAAGGCAGTCTGGGTTCAGGGCAGGCAATGTTAAGAGAGTAGTCAGGGTCAAATTTCTGGTCAAAAGGCAGGAAGAGTTCAGAGAGTAGTCCAAAGTCCAATCCAAGGTTGATAACAAGGAAATCTGAACTAGCTGACAGGGCAAAGGCGAAGGTAAAGGTCAAGGCAGGTAAACAAGAAGTTTGGAGCACATTTTGCAAACACTATCACAAGCATGATACTAATGGCTTAGCAGGCTTAGAACAGGTTTGGTCACCACTAGGGATGGGCCGAACACCCCCCGTTCAGTTCGCACCAGAACATGCGAACAGGCAAAAAATTTGTTCGAACACGCGAACACCATTAAAGTCTATGGGACACGAACATGAAAAATGAAAAGTGTTAATTTTAAAGGCTTATATGCATGGTATTGTCTTAAAAAAGTTTTGGGGAACTGGGTCCTGCCCCAGGGAACATGTATCAATGCAAAAAAAAGTTTTAAAAACGTCAGTTTTTTCGGGAGCAGTGATTTTAATAATGCATAAAGTGAAACAATAAAAGTGTAATATTCCTTTAAATTTCGTACCTGGGGGGTGTCTATAGTATGCCTGTAAAGTGGCGCATATTTCCCATGTTTAGAACAGTCTGACAGCAAAATGACATTTCTAAAGGAAAAAAGTCATTTAAAACTACACGCGGCTATAATGAATTGTCGGTCCGACAATACACATAGGAGTTCATTGATAAAAACGGCATGGGATTCCCCCATAGGGGAACCCTGAACAAAAATTTTTTAAAAAAATGCGTGGAGGTCCCCCCAAATTCCATACAAGGCCCCCCACCCGCAGACCCCCACAACCACCGGGCAAGGGTTGTGGGGATGAGGCCCTTCTCCCCATCAACATGGAAACAAGGTGCTTTGAGGGGCTACCCCAAAGTACCCTCCCAATATTGAGGGCATGTGGCCTGGTACGGTTCAGGAGGGGGGGGCGCTCTCTCACCCCCTCTTTTCCTGCGGCCTGCCAGGTTGCGTGCTCAGTTAAGGGTCTGGTATGGATTTTTGGGGGGGACCCTATGCCATTTATTTTTTACATTTTGGCGCCGGGTTGTGGGGATGAGGCCCTTCTCCCCATCAACACGGGGACAAGGTGCTTTGGGGGGCTACCCCAAAGCACCTTCCCAGTGTTGAGGGCATGTGGCCTGGTACGATTCAGGAAGGGGGGCCGCTCTCTCATCCCCCCTCTTTTCCTGTGGCCTGCCAGGTTGCGTGCTTGGATAAGGGTCTGGTATGGATTTTTGGGGGGACCCTACGCGATTTTTTAAAAAAAAATTGGCGCTGGGTACCCCTTAAAATCCATACCAGACCTGAAGGGCCTGGTATGGAATTTGGGGGGACCCCCACACATTTTTTTAAAAATTTTTGTTCAGGGTTCCCCTGTGGGGGAATCCCATGCCGTTTTTATCAATGAGCTCTTATGTGTATTGCCGGATCGACAATTCATTATAACCGCGAGTAGTTTTAAATGACTTTTTTTTCCTTTAGAAATGTCATTTTGCTGTCAGACTGTTCTAAACACAGGAAATATGCGCCACTTTACAGGCATACGATAGACACCCCCCCAGGTACGAAATTTAAAGGAATATTACACTTTTATTGTTTCACTTTAAGCATTATTAAAATCACTGCTCCCGAAAAAACGTCAGTTTTTAAAACTTTTTTTGCAATGATACATGTCACCTGGGGCAGGACCCAGGTCCCCAAACAATTTTTATGACAATAACTTGCATATTAACCTTTAAAATTAAATTAGCATTTTTGATTTCTCCCATAGACTTTTAAAGAGTGTTCCGTGGCTTTCGAATTTGCCGCGAACACCCCAAATTGTTCACTATTCGGCGAACGGGCGAACAGCCAATGTTCGAGTCCAACACATGTTCGACCCGAACATAAAGCCTATCCCTAGTCACCACCCAGAGGCTTTGTCTACTAATCACCCTGTAGGTGGACAGTCAGGCAGGGGGAGTAAATCTCATCCAAAACGGATGCTGGAATGGGACCAGCAGCTGCCATGAAACAGGAGCGTTACAGGATCCTGACATCAGGTAAGTGTTTAGAGAGGGAGGCAGTGAATTAATTAATTAATGTTTTTTTTTTTTTTTACCTTAAAGTAATTCTAAAAGCAGAAGGTTTTTTAATCTTAATGCACTCTATGCATTAGGATAAAAAAAAACTTCAGTGTGCATCAGCCCCACTCAGCCCCCCTAATACTTACCTGAGCCCCTCTTGATCCAGCGATGTGCACAACTGCCTTGATCCTTCAGGACTTCTCCCTCCTGATTGGCTGAAGCACGGCAGCGGTGCCCAGCAGCGGCACAGCAGCGGTGCCATTGGCTCCCGCTGTTGTCAAAGTCAGCCAATCAGGAGGATGGGCCAAAACTGCGGCTCTGTGTCTAAACGGACTCAGGGAGCTTAGGCTCGGCTCTAGTGCACCCATAGCAAACTGCTTGCTGTGGGGGCACTTAACAGGAGGGAGGGGCCAGGAGCAGTGAAGAGGGACCTGAGAAGAGGAGGATCCAGGCTGCTCTGTGCAAAACCATTACACGGAGCAGGTAAGTATATGTTATTTTTAAAGAAATAAAAATTAGACTTTAGTATCACTTTAATGCAGAGAATGCAATAAGGTAATCCCTATTTGGTATATGTGAAAACATTAATGTCATCTTGTTAGCAGTAAACATCCAAGCAAAAGACAACACATGTCCGCTGAAGTAAAAAAATAAACACAAATTATATCTTTAAAAATTCTTTCTTAAAATTATTACTTTGCTTAATAATTTTCTAACCTCGTAACCAAACAACCTTTAAAAGATAATGCCATTTTGCTTTAATAAGTGCTGTAAAATAGAGAGAATAAAATATTTGATTAAAAAAATTATCATACACATAAAAGAAAATATGGACAATAGGCTTGTACAATTTAAACATTGAGCTACAGGGTTATGATATATTCATTAACCAAAGGCTTTACAATCAGTAATGATGTTAGCAGGCTTTCATTCTACAGGCTACATTTCCTCATTAGTTTGCTGAAAATTATACCTGCGTATAATGTGCCACTGCTGTTTCCTTATATGTTTTTTCTGTTGATTTCTGGTGTACTCTCCTCATTTGTGTTTCACTGTGTCTCCAAATCTCCTAATGTACATGCATGATAGTCAGCATTATTCCTTCAACATGTTCATTGTCTACTGCCTCAAAAATATTTTGCATCACGTATCTGTTTCAACCTCTAAGATTGTCCTATCTCCGTTGCTAGTTATAGATTCCTGTTGTACTGTAGTCTACTGGCATCCAACATTTTTATTGTGGGAAAGCACAGATAGCTTACCTCAACCTTCTATAACCCACATTAATCCAGTAATGGTAATGTTTGCTTCTGTATTTAAAAACCCTGGAATGTCTCAATTGCACCAGTACTCATGAACTGTCATTTTGGAACTATTGACTACATACCACATCCTCCAGAGTCTTATAGCTAGGGCTAGGTTTTGTTAGCCAGTGCCTGTTGACTTTACCCCCATGGGGGATTCATGACACCATCCAGTATGTTAATCTCCCCGTTCCCACTCATGAATGTTACTTATATGGTACAGCAATGAGTTCCAAAGATTCATGAAAATTTCAACATTTTCCCTCCATGTCTGGCTGCATTCATAAAAGTGATACACACAGGCACAATCCACCACTGCAGATCTGCAGATTTTTTTGTTGTAATGGCAGAGATCATACTAATGGTTTATGTGTTGGTATTGATCTCTCATCTTTTGTTGATGGCTGGATCACTCTATACCATATATGTTTCAGGCACATGCAGCAAAGGATCCCTTTTAGCAGGCAGAGTTTCAGGCACTTGATAGGTTCCAAGCTCATATTTTAACCAAGTGCACAGATGCACACCATAGGCCATTTACTCCTTGTGACGGGGGGCCCGTGGGAACTCAGAATACATCTTATGTCTAAGGCACCCTGTGCCATCCTGGCACAGGGTGAGTGAGAAAATATATCTTGGACTACTTAAAATGGGACAGTAATATTTGTCCACAATATCTCCCAGGATGTATGTTAATTGGATGAGCTGATCACATTGTCCTCGGTACAGTGTAGGAGATGGGACGACTCCTATTGGAGCTCATGTTAATTAGGTTTTGTTGTATTGTTAATTGTAATTAGCTCCAGCTATTGTGTTGATATAACTGTGTGAAGCTCGGTGACCACAAGTCTGGGCGAAAGGTCATGTCTCAGTCACCTAGGCTGTATAAAGGATTAGATAATTAGGTCATGTTAATTAAGTTACAGTTGTATTGTTAGAGGAGGTTCCAACTGCATATAAAGTCTTGTCATTTTGATTCTAAATAAAGTGAGTTCTGATGTACTCCAAGACTGGTGTTGTCTAGTTCTTGGGGTTCCTATAGCCAGATCCATTGGACTCGTGTTCCAGAACTTAGGAAGTGGTATATGACGGAAGCACTCAAGCGGCGTGTGGGACGTTCCGTGACATTGGTGGCAAGCAGCGGGAAAGCTTCCTGAAGTCTGGGACATCCAAACCTCCAACTGGATCCAAGATCAGCATAGCAGACTTCAGTCACCCCAGCGGAAATATGGACCTGGCATCAGAGTTCCCGGGGCTGCTGCGGATCATCCTTTCAACATAAACCAGGACTGTGTCTGAGGATGAATACCTGGAGCTTAGGCAGCAAATTCGGGTGGAGCTCTGGATTGCAGCCCTCCGTCTCGCTGGTATAAAACAGGGCAAGTGCTTTCCAACCCAAGAGCAACGGGCCAGTGACCAACGGGCATTGCAGATGGCATTCCTGGGAGAGCAGCCCCAGGAGCAATGGGTGACTGAGTTGGACAGGTTGGTCCAGCAGGAGATAGAGCTGGACAATCGTTATTGGGCTCTGCAATGGCACGCAGAGGAAGGATATTTAGGGGAGACAACAGAATGCTCTCCGGAGGGATATGACTTTGGCGGCCCTGGATTGCTGTGGGAGAGCCTTACAGATCTTTTTATGTTTGGCGATGAAGGGGAACCTGACCTTGAGAACCTGAGAGACTATAGAGAGTCTATGCTCGGTCTTGCAGGGGTCTCAGAGCTCAAACCTGATCTGGACCATTTGCTAAGGAAGGAACAGCATCTGGAAAGGGCATACAGGAAACTGCTAGAACAAGTTCAGCAGCATGCCAGAGAATCGGCAGTGGAAAATCTGGAGATTGCCGTCTCCAAACCTGAAGTGCTGACAACAGGGCAGAGCTCTGCTAACCTCTGCCCAGAAATGATAGCATCTTCTGGGTTCCATGGACAAGAGATGGTGAACCTCTATCCCCAGACATCAGTTGCAGAGACATGGGATTTGATAGACTTTTCTGCTGAGGAAAAACAACCTGATGAGCCTCCAGCAGAAGAGCTGCTATCAGGGCCAAAGTTCACTGTGTTCTGCCCAGCACCAACAGTGGTTTCGGCCTTCGTGAGAGAAGAGGTAGTTGGCCTTTCTCCCACAGCACTGACAGGGACATGTGATTTTCTGCCAGCAGCATCTATGGAGTTAAAACAAACTTCTCCAGCTGAAGATCTGGTAACTGAACAGAGGGTCCAAGACCTCTGTCCCACACTTTTACCAATTCCAGAGTCTGGGGATTTAATAGATGTTTCTGTAGAGGAGGAACCACCTGGCAAACCCCCAGCAGAAGTGCTGGCAACCGGACAGAGGGTCCAAGACCTCTGCCCCACACCTGCAGCAATTGTGGAGGCCCAAGGTGAGGAGGTGGCAGTCTATCACGAGCTGCAGATCAGGATCCAAGGAGAGAATGCAGTCATCACCTCACAACTGCAGCTTGATCTGGTGTCGGTTGATGGGGCTTCAGTACCCACCTGTCGGCCCAGATCCCCAACAGCAGGATGGAGTGAGCCCAGTCCCCCTGTCTTCTCTCCAGTGGCAGAAAGGATTCCAGGGAGAAGGGCCAGTCCAGGCCTCTCCCCAGCGGCAGATATGTTCTCTGAGAGAGGCAGAGGTTGGCTGGGTGAGTAATGCTTTGTTTGGAACAATTTATTTGGGGTACTGTGTGGGTACAGGCAGTAGAGGACTGGAACTATGGACTAACTTCGGAGTCAACCCGTCTGGGGTCTCCTCCTGTGTTCTTCTGCCGAAAGGGGAGAGATGTGACGGGGGGGCCCGTGGAACTCAGAATACATCTTATGTCTAAGGCACCTTGTGCCATCCTGGCACAAGGTGAGTGAGAAAATATATCTTGGACTACTTAAAATGGGACAGTAATATTTGTCCACAATATCTCCCAGGATGTATGTTAATTGGATGAGCTGATCACATTGTCCTCGGTACAGTGTAGGAGATGGGACGACTCCTATTGGAGCTCATGTTAATTAGGTTTTGTTGTATTGTTAATTGTAATTAGCTCCAGCTATTGTGTTGATATAACTGTGTGAAGCTCGGTGACCACAAGTCTGGGTGAAAGGTCATGTCTTAGTCACCTAGGCTGTATAAAGGATTAGATAATTAGGTCATGTTAATTAAGTTACAGTTGTATTGTTAGAGGAGGTTCCAACGGCATATAAAGTCTTGTCATTTTGATTCTAAATAAAGTGAGTTCTGATGTACTCCAAGACTGGTGTTGTCTAGTTCTTGGGGTTCCTATAGCCAGATCCATTGGACTCGTGTTCCAGAACTTAGGAAGTGGTATATGACGGAAGCACTCAAGCGGAGTGTGGGACGTTCCGTGACACTCCTGCTCATCCTCCTGGTCACAGTTCTTTAGTTCTTTTTGAGCATCTACTTACTGTACATGGGCCCAAGTTCTAAAGAGAATGAATAAGCTATTGTGCTGACAGGAACACAACCGTCATTTAACGGGGCACATATGAGGGCCAGGAGAGTGGTAGGGTACACCAGGTGAAGTGGATATAGCTTCTCTCAGATTAAGTTTTAAGATCCTAATGCACATATTAAAAACCAACACAAGAGGGCGCCTCCATCTAGGTGTAGAGATTTATTTAAAAAAGTATGAAAGACAAAAAAATAAACTCACTAGGTAAAAGAGGATCAAGGCCTGTCATAAACCCAAATAGACCTCCATAGGATTACCATAGGATCACTGTGAGGCTGCAGAACTCTGCAGGCATGTGGCTAGTTGAAGCAGAGTTATTGATGGAAATACAGCTGCCAGGCTGGAACATAAGCAAAAGCAGCTTCCAGAAGTGGCAAAGATGGCTGCAGGTCCAAACAGCCGCAATCAGGTTTTAGGGCAATCAGGAGCACCCCTTTATCAAACCTATAGTTTGATAAAGGGGCGCTCCTGATTTGCCCTGAAACATGTAGCCACATGACCTCCACTTCCTGTCATCACCCAGCCGAGAGGGGTGCTGTTTGGAGTCGCAGCCATCTTGCCACTTCTGAAAGCTACTGTTGCTTATGTTACAGCCTGAAGCCTGACAGCTGTACTTGCATCAAGAACTCTGCTTCAACTATCCACATGTTTGCAGAGCTCTGCAGCCTCACAATGATCTTATGGATGTCTATATGAGTTTATGACAAGCCTTGATCCATATTTACTTAGTGAGTGCATTTTTTGTCTTTTACACTGTTTCTAAAAAAATAACTATACCTAGATGGAGGAGCCCTCTTCTGTTTGTTTTTTTATATGGGCCCATGTCTTACTTGTGGTCCAAGTCAGAGCGCTCAATGTCAACCTGAACACTTAGGGCCCAATGGTATACAGTAATCTGATGCATGCTACCAGAGGGGGGCATCTCTAACCACCAAGAGTTTTACTCTGTTCCTCCATCCACCACCTGCTCTGTGGCCAACCAGGAGTGCACATCACTTCACAGTTACTCGATTTCACTCTTAATTGAATTTAACTTTAGTAATGAAATCCTTTACTATACTGAGACAGTAATGATCCCAAGTAGTGCTTCCATGAACTTAACTTTTTGTAATAAATGGGTTACAAGGTTCAACAACTTGGCATGTTCAGTGCAATAACACGTTATACAGTCAAGAATACATGGTAAATAAGAGCCAATTATATTCCTTCCATAACTTGGTCGCTAAGTGATACTTTAAGATTTTGCTAAATTATCATACAGTTCCAGGAGGAGGGTACGTTCCTTATGTTCCCAATAGGCCAGAAGCCACCACTGGTCCTTCCCTGGCATCCTCCAAGGCACAGGGGCATCAGCCTGCACTGAGGTAGTAGTACAGCAGCTACAATGCCACCTGGACACTCACCAACTCCTGGACCCTCTACAATCAGGCTTCCGCCCAGGCCATGGCACAGAAACAGCACTTCTCAAAATATGGGACGACGCCCTTGAAGGAGCAGATGACGGAGAACCGAGTCTCCTGATACTGTTAGACCTCAGCGCAGCATTCGATACAGTGGACCACAATACTTTACTTGTCCGGCTCGCAGAAGTTGCAGGAGCTACAGATTCTGCCCTAAAATGGTTTACATCCTTCTTAGAGAATCGCTCCCAGACAGTGAAACTAGGAACATTCACCTCAGAATCTCGGGCAGTCTCCTGTGGAGTCCCTCAGGGCTCACCCTTGTCACCAGTACTATTTAACATCTACATCCGCCAACTTCTCAATATCATCAGGAAAACCGACCTCTGCTTCCACTCATACGCAGACGACACCTAACTCTACCTTCGCATCAACGGACAAAAAGATCTTCATCAACAATTACAGAAATGCCTTACTTTAATAGATGACTGGATGACCACTAGCTCCCTCAAACTCAACGGATCAAAAACAGAACTTCTTCTCCTGCAAGCCAACAAAAATTCCAAAATAAAGACTCCGTGGACACCACCCTCCATCCTCGGACAGACCATCTCTCCTAGCATGAGAATGCGAGGCATTTGAATTTGGTGAGTGAGTTTCGTAAAGGGAATCACTGTCACAAACGGTGTGGTGGAAGGAAGTTCACTTTGGAATATTAATCATAGAAGATCTGTCACCGAATTAATCATTTGGAGTTTATCACCTTTATGGACTTTATTTGAACACTTTTTTCCACTATATATATTTTTTTTTTGTATGATTTTTGTATTGTATGTTATCTGGTTTATTTTATGATCAGTATTCACTATCACATGGTGTTATTCGTATTGTTTTAGCAACCTTCACTTTAATATTGTGATATTGGCGCCACTATTTTTTCCATTAAATATGTTTTACATATAATATCCCTTATGTGGCAGCTCTAGTGTAGTTCATTTGCATGAGCGCAGTGGTGGTACATCAAACTTAGGTGCGTGAGACTTGCTTAACCAACAGTTGATTGCAAGGATTAAAACAAACTTTGTTGCAGATTCCTACATTTTGTTATTCTGAAGAAATCACTGTTTGTTCCTCTGTGCCTTTGTGCTAAGTGGGTCTAATGGGAGTGGTTTCATAATTATCAGTCAGCTGTACACCTGCAGGGCACTAATGAGGAAAGCTCCTGGGTCTGCATCCCTTTAGACGTGCTCCTATTGGGAGTATCTCACCAAAAATGACATTTTTGTTGCAAGGGATGCCTCAAATCTGACTTGTATTTTAGGCAGACTTCTGGGAAAATTGGTGAGCTAATCACACAAGTAGTAAATTATGTTTCTGGGGGGTGGTCAGTACACATTCTGTGTACAGAACAACTCCAGGTAGCCATATTGCATTGCATTTTTAGAAAATTACAATGGCTGCAGATTTAAAAGGAAAGGTATTTTTTAATAACATTCAATTACAATATGACTTGCGTCGCAATTGTATACGCTATATTATTTTTTCTTTATTTGTTATTTTTTCCCCCCACAAAAGTGAAGTTACTCTTTAATGCAGTTCACCTTCATGGACCTTTACATTTTTAGTAGTATATCCAAGCAAGATTAAGAAACAACAAACCTCCTTTCTTCAAAAATGTTTTTATAGAACTCACGTGGATTCAATTTTGCATTATCAGTAGTTAATATTTGTGTAATTAAAAGATCACTTTCTAATATGAATAAAAATTTTGGGCAATATGATTTATCTAAGGTGCAGTTCTCAACTGTAGATGTAGTGATAAATCTTCTACCATGCATGTCAGAATAATTGCAATTCAGATTGCAATAGATATCCTTGAACTGCACAGGGATGTAATTCTTGGGACACTGGGGACACAACAAGGTGTGTTTCATCCTTGTAGTCAGAGTCTTCACTTGGAAATGCAATACCCTAACTACTTGAGGTGTGCCTTGGCCTAGCTGGTCAGTACGCCTAAAAGAGAGCATACCCTGAGTGTATGAATATGAAAAATGTACAATGTGTATAAGCATACATGAAGGTTTGGGGAAAACGGGTGGGTGGGAACCTGGATTGCGAGCCGACGCAGGATCAGACAGATGAGGAGGGATATATACCCCTCAGTTTCCTCCTACAAATACAGGCTAGCCTCCGGCCAGCCTTCTTACTTGTAGTCAGAGTCTCCACTTGGAAATGTGATACCCTAACTACCAAGACCTGAGGTGTGCCTTGGCCTAGCTGGTCAGTATGCCTGAAAGGGGCAAAATGACAGGAAAGTAGGTGTGATAAGAAAGCTTGATGAAGGGTAGTTAAAAATCCATCTAGTAGAGTAGCGCACATCTGGATGGCTTCAATATACGGATCCGGTATGTATCAGCTATAACCAGAGGTAAACCAACCTCCCATGAATTGATGATAACAATTTGGATTGAGCCTAATTTCTGAGAAAACCCAGACATGAGAATAACCTGCTTGTAGTGAGAGGATACGTGGGGGAATGGGAGCAAGGGCAGACCCGAGGAGCCCCTGCAAAATAATTGCAGAGAAGATCGAACACTTCAAAACAGACACCAGTTAAGTAGCTTTGTGAACTTCCCATGAACCCCTGGCCTGTTGGTATGGGGAAGTTTGAGAGGGTGAACCACAAAAATGGACGAACTGACAGGAGTTTGCAGGGGTCTGAAGTGCTGGATACCTGATATGTTCGATAGTGTTGGCGGATAAGGCCGATACGCTGTGGCAAAATGCATCATTAAACATGTAGAATCCATACCAGATACACAGAAACTGGACCCACATGATTTAAATCGGGTCATGCTTCTGCTTGTAACCTGAAAACCAGTGATATCAGCTTGGATAGCCAATACCCCCCCTAACTGTAGAAAGTGCTGAATCGTCAAATCCGCAGACGAGTACTTCAATGAAAATATTTCCGCAGAAAAGAGGGCAGCCAAAATGTAACAAACAATATCGTAAACTTGCCACTGGACACACCGGTGGGCCGATCCACCGCCTTCAGAAGGAAAGGTGAAGAACCAGACCAAGCACCCCTTGGAAATTACGCCCTTCAGTTACTTATTTGACAATGAAAGCATGACTGTCTGCTGAAGCCAAGATACTACATGCGAAAGACTCCAGCAAGATAGTGATGAGACCGGCATGCAGACCTGAAAATCCTCCAGCAGGGGCTGTCCGATCAGCGGGAATGGGAGAATCCAACACAGCCCCTGACAAGGAACATTACTTGGCTCAGGCATATTAAACCAGAAGGTTTGACAAGACCAGTGAACTAAGGGGATGCTGAACTTGCCTGCAGGAATGTAGGAAGAGCAGGAGATGGGGGTGCGCTGACACCCTGCCTTTGACCGAGCGAGCTTCGATCACCTCCATCCTGTCCTACAACCGTAACAGGCCTTGGAAAGCATATTTAGTCCACCTGAATCTGCGTTAAAGAATAATGCCCAGAAAATGTACAATGCTGGTGGATGGGAGTTGCTGGGATGGAATTGGAAACAATCCAAAGCGTACCTCCTTCCAGGCTGAAGCCGGGAAAGAAAAACCCCTTAGACAAAGCTCCGCTGCGTGCTTAAGTATAGAACAGCTCCTTAATGACTCAGTGCTACCATGCTCTGAACCCCCACGTGGGGTTGAAGGGATGAACGTGAATTAGTTGCTACTGAAACGTTTGGCATGCCCAAACCCAAGGACACACAAACTAGAGAAAGTGACAACAGATAACCAGACATGAGAACAACAGCCCCGCTATGACTGAATACGTTATAACAGTCCTGCTATGACTGAACACGTTATGACTGAACATGCTATGACTGGAACACGCTATGATTGAACACGCTATGACTGTAACACGCTATAACTGAATACGCTATGACTGAACATGCTATGAAAGTACCGCTATGATTGAACACGTTATGGCAGCCCCGCTATGACTGAACACACTATGACTGG
Organism: Lithobates clamitans; assembly: GCA_037952925.1. Taxonomy (NCBI): domain Eukaryota; kingdom Metazoa; phylum Chordata; class Amphibia; order Anura; family Ranidae; genus Lithobates; species Lithobates clamitans. Next base: position 4,570,440 of record JBBGZY010000264.1, on the reverse strand, counting down.
AACACGCTAGGACTGAACACACTATGAGCGGAACATGCTAGGACTGGAACACGCTATGATTGAACAATTATATGACCAATTGCGTTAATCGCAAAATGACTGTAACAGTGGAGCTGAGACACCAACCAGCCCCCCCCTTTACTGTTACTCCCAGCCTGAAGACATCAGATTCACTATTGCAGAGTGATAACCTATGGTGGTCTACCCCCCCCCCCGGTGATTTATGCTGTAAGGTAACTTGGACTACCACCATGCGTCTCCCCTCCCACGGAGCTCCAGCGATGGACAACACCTCAGTACTGTCAAAGTGAAATTACAATTCCAGTGGGAAGCATGTACCACCATGATCTGACAGCTGTGACCAAAAGGTACTGAGACTTTGTTCTGGTTCATTGTAATTAATAAGCCTTTGACCATTTACCCAGAGAAAAACAAACCCTAGGACGCTCAGTTCTTCCTTATATCATGTGGCTATTGTGCTGTGTGAGCAACCCAAAGTATGAACTCCGATTACTGGAGTGTGTGACACATGCTGTAATGTTTGTGCATTTATTTAGGACATACCACTGTCCTTCCTGCGGGAAACACTGCAACCTATACATCCGTCCAATGACTGACACCTGCCCTCCCTCCTGTACTGTGCGGAGCCCCCCCGGGTACAGTGTCGGGGAAGTTGGGGGGCAGAAAGCTGGTTGATCAAATGGGAGGAGTGATCGGAGAAGATCCCATCTCTGGGAGCTGTGTTCCCCATGAGACAGTGGTGCAGTCCCAGTCAATCATGTGCACTTCTTCTTTGATCAGCTGGCTACGCTTTCTTCCTTCCCTTCTCCAAGGTCCTGCCCCAGAAAGGATGGCCTGCTGTGAGCGGGCGGACCCCCCTGAGACTGCCACCCCCCCAACTCGTACATGACAACCATGTACGAGGCATCCAACGCGGGCACCCCCGCTGATGCCCTCCAACCGCACCGACTGGAACCGAGAGCTCCAGGAAAGATGAACCACCATGAGACTCCTGCTACCGCTCTGCAAAGAAGCCGGAAGTGACACTGCCATCCTGTGAACCCGGAAATGACGTGCGTCGGCTGTAACCCTGAATGTGAGCCGATGCAGGATCAGACAGAGGAGGAGGGATATATACCCCTCAGACTCCTACAAATACAGGCTAGCCTCCGGCCAGCCTTCTTACTTATGATCTTGATGGACGCATGGAAACATTTCCATCATTCCTGTTCCTTTATCTGGATATATAATGCTTGGGATGTTCCCTGGGTAATTGAAGTTTCTTTTTGTATGGTGGTAAAGTTCCCTTCTGGGCCCTGATGACCTTGAACTAATATCGATGATGTTGAATTCACTATTGTTTGCTGTGGAGTTTGGAAATGGAGAGCATAGGCATGAATCACAAGGATATCTTTATAACTTGCATAAAAGCTACTATATATGATTTCTGTAGTATTGCAGAGTAGAAATAATTTTCTCAGGTTTGGGTTGCAATATATCTGATTTTAGGAACTCCAACCGTCTCTGTTTGATAGCAGGGACAACATCATTATACATTCCTTCCTTAAAGGATGGATGGATATGCTATTCTTGAAAATCAAAAGTAGCTTCTCAACTGATCTTGATGTTTCATTTAGGAGGATGGAGGGTATTGTGTCTGGTTTTAAATGTTTTATGTATTTTTTTTTTTTTACTAATAATACCGGTAGCTGTTAGGTGTAAAATTTTCAGGGCAAATACAATAACCATTTCCCTTTTATCAGCCAAAATTGAATTTGCATTCACTGTTGCTTCATTCAATTGTAAAGAAAATACCATTATTTTATCTTCTCCTAGATATTAGGAAAAGTAATTTTTTTCAGTGGAATGGGGGCAAAGTATTAAAATGTATTAATATGTACTTCAGCTACTTTATAAGTCTAAAGTATAGAAGTATAGAGTATAGAAAGAAAGTCTTGTTATTCTGCATTAAAAGCTTGATATTTGATTGCATTAATTGAATAAATAAGACAAAAAAATGTAAACATACAAAGATTATATTTTATTATATATTATGTGGACCAATAATACAAAACAGTCTAGAGCACTGCTGAAAAAATGTAAGAGATAATATTTCTATGACAATTATGACATCATGAAATAAGGGATCATCCTATAACTAATAAAACACACCTTAGACTGAATTAAAATCTGGGTATCTTTTTATGTTTTGTTGGTACACATGCTGCACAGTATCACTTCTATTGTCCTGGATGCTGAGTAAATTTGCTTATTGAGTTTATATGCATGCTGCACAGTACTGTGTCAATTCCACAATAGATTATGTGTGTAAGATTATTTATAAGATAGAGACAACATAGTTTGACAATTAGAGATAGTAGGATTATTCCCGCGCTATCAGGTATGGAAAATAGCTAGAATGGGAAAAGCTGCTTGCACCGAATCGGGTACACACCTGACCTTGGAAGTAAATACCGTAGATATAAATAGGTGGTGCTGCGCTAATCCTAAATATATGGACTAAAACCATAGGGCATATAAATAAATAGAAATAACTTATGATCAAATCTTACATCACCAAATTATAAAATCAGTAGAGGTGGTTCGTGACAATAGCCAAGAGAAAGGTTAAATAATAAAAACATATATCATAAACGTGAGAACATGTTCATAAAAAACACATATTTAAAACATATCCCCGTAGCACTTAACTCACTCACAGTAGGTGAAAAAAGTCTCTTAATAAAGTGCAAATTAAATATAGAAAATGTGATTTACACTGTGTGCAAAGATAAGCAGCTCATAAGGTGACAGTGTGCAACAGTGTATCCAAATCAATACAGCATGGATATCAAACAAATCGAAATACCATGCATCACATACAGTGACAATGTGCAAAAATACATCCAAACAAATTCAACATAAATATCCCAAAATAAAGTGCTTCACCAAAAAAGTCCTTCTATTAATTCAAAAAAGTTTGTGCTCAAAACAGATCACATCATGTGCATCTTCGTGTACACACACACAAGTGGGTAATGGCTCCTTACCTTAAGGTAATAGGGCAAAAGCATATGACCAGAAAGCCTTTAAGGGTGTCCACCTATGGGCTCCAGCGCATCCCTCACAGTCCTAGATCCGGGGTATGGTTCCCTCAGGTATAGGGCAGGGGAGTATATAAGATGACAAAGCAAGAAGGATCCCAATAGTGTAAATCCGTTTTGGTAAAATAGTAGCTTTTATTTAAGAAAATAAGGTACTCACATAAAAAAATGAATGAACAGCAGTTTGATCCAACGAGCGGTGAGCTCGTGAGCCTCTAGCAGTATGTACAGCCTGTCCTGTCCCTATACAGATCCAAATATACTGCAGAAATCTCCCTCCACTGAGTCTGGCTGTAATCGTTGGATCAAACTGCTGTTCATTAATTTTTTTATGTATACTCTACTTCCTGTTTATCTGTTGTGACCACGGCATATGTTTGGATTCTGTATCCTGCTTCCTGACTCAGTACCTCGCTGCCTCTGCCTAATATTTCCATACCTTCCTGTTCAGTTGTTGATGACCTTTGTGTCCTGTTCTCACTCCTGTCCTCTGACCAAGTGTCACTGTGTTCTGGCCTCTGGTCCTTGTCTGATAGTCCACAGTTATTTATGTCCTGCAATCAATAGCTGGTACTGTCCACTACATTGGCCCTCCTGTCACCACTACCAAGGGTGTTAAAAAAGAGGTGCAAGAAAAATTCCCTCCCCAGTTTAATCTCCACTAAGGTGCATGACAGATGGGTGCCATGTATAACACAGCCTGACATTACAGTTCCCTCATTCATAAAACTGAAAGCTAAAACATCGCTACCACGTGGTGTCATCCATCGGCTGGGTTGCAGATGTGTAAAAGCAGTCCTGATAGATACGCAGCACTGCAGGTTGTAGGCCCCAGTTGCTGGAGACTAGAACTGTCAATCACAAATCCATCTCCTTCCTAGCAGCATTGTTGGTCAGGAAGAAATCTGTAGAATTCTAAGAATACTTCTTAGAAACAATGGGACACATTTGGACAGGACCAAGTGTTTTATACACCTGATTCTCTAGGGAGCTAAAAAAATAATGATAGATGCTCTTTAAAGTAGTATGAAACCCTCAGTTTTTTAAATTTTTCTCTATGGAGACACTTCATTAGCTGAACTTTCATATGTTTTCCTTACTGTGCTCAAAAACATCCTTTTTACTTTGCTAAATATTGACCACTGCTGTATCTGTCTCCAAGCCGCTCCCCCTAACTTTCAGCTGGAAAGCACGCATTTTGAACATCAGGAAGTCATCACCTGAATTTATGCTTTGGGACTACATGTCCAACAACCCCATGCAATGTTCTCATACACATAGACTTTCTTTAGAAAGGAACCTGTCTGTGGCACAGGTGGCTATGCTGGGGTCTTCAATGACTGTAATCTCCTGAGGCTCTTATAGCATTTGACAACAAACTGCAAAATTCAAGACCTGCTGCACCATCAGATTACCTGTCTTGCTCCAGAAGCAGTGTTGGACAGGCAACCCTTTTTATTTCTGAAACCATGTTTACTGATTTTACTTACTTGTATTTATCTTAAAGAATAATGTTCTGGGTGTGTTTATTATGTTCAGGACTAAAAATAAATAATATTAACAAATGTACAAAATAATACCATATTTAATTAAGTAAAAATGAAATGTTGCATATGAGTATTTCATACTTCCATTTACAGCAGGCAGGTGGCACTCTATGTTCTTTTTCCATATATTTTCCTGTCCATTCTTAGCAGTTGTATTGGGGAAAAATTGTTGTTCAAAGGTATGACTAGAGAGTTTGCAGGCAAACCTCTTCTACTGTGCTGTCTGTTTAGAAACCTATAATGATGTGTAAAGCCAGTGTAATGTTTTACATATTTATTTGTATAAAAAGATAACAAGTAGTGTTTTGTCTGTTGGTCTATTTCAGCCTTCTACTTAAAGTGTTTGTTAACCCAAAAATAAAAATACAGATCCTGGTCCCTTAAATGTGGATTAAACAGCACAGTGCTTGTGCTGTGTAATCTGCCCCCCATCTAAACTGTAAAAAACCTGCCTCTTTCTGCCACTTCCTGTATCCCCCTCTCTGTGCTGACCACGATAATCAGGGCTGCTGAGCCCTGACCACCATGGTCAGTTTACATCCCTCCCTCATCTGCAGCCCTGCTCTGCTCTCATCTCTCCCCCTCACCCCCTCCTCCCTGCCTGTCAACTCTGTGTTCTTTGTCTCTGTCTCCGCCCCCGGCACAATTAGTACAAATAAAAACTTTGAAATGATCACTGCCAGCTCTATTAGAGTCTGGCATACCACTCTGTATTATTCTTATATAAAAACATGGCTTGTAAATACCTGTTTAGAGCGATCTTCAGGCCGGTCACATGACTCTCGGCCAGTTTCCAGGACTCCTGCAGGAGGGGCTGAGTGGCCATGTGACCTCCCCAGCTGAGGTCAGAGGGAGATCTTGGCCTCTCCTGCAGAAGCCATGTATCAGAGCTGTACAGTGGCCACGAGTAATGTGACCAGCCTGAAGATAGCTCTAAACAGGTATTTGCAAGCTTTGTTTTTATAAAAGACTTATATAGACTTACTTATATGGCTTAACAAACACTTTAACCATCTGTTATCTGTACTTTGACCTTCTAACATCTGCCATCCTTTCTTGGATGTTGCTACAAGCTACCACTTTATATACAGTGGGGACGGAAAGTATTCAGACCCCCTTAAATTTTTCACTCTTTGTTATATTGCAGCCATTTGCTAAAATCATTTAAGTTCATTTTTTTTTCTCATTAATGTACACGCAGCACCCCATATTGACAGAAAAACACAGAATTGTTGACATTTTTGCAGATTTATTAAAAAAGAAAAGCTGAAATATCACATGGTCCTAAGTATTCAGACCCTTTGCTGTGACACTCTTATATTTAACTCGGGTGCTGTCCATTTCTTCTGATCATCCTTTAGATGGTTCTACACCTTCATTTGAGTCCAGCTGTGTTTGATTATACTGATTGGACTTGATTAGGAAAGCCACACACCTGTCTATTTAAGACCTTACAGCTCACAGTGCACGTTAGAGCAAATGAGAATCATGAGGTCAAAGGAACTGCCTGAAGAGCTCAGAGACAGAATTGTGGCAAGGCACAGATCTGGCCAAGGTTACAAAAAAATTTCTGCTGCACTTAAGATTCCTAAGAGCACAGTGGCCTCCATAATCCTTAAATGGAAGACGTTTGGGACGAGCAGAAGCCTTCCTAGAGCTGGAAATAAAAGAAATAAGATTCTTTGGTCTGATGAGACCAAGATAGAACTTTTTGGCCTTAATTCTAAGCGGTATGTGTGGAGAAAACCAGGCACTGCTCATCACCTGTCCAATACAGTCCCAACAGTGAAGCATGGTGGTGGCACCATCATGCTGTGGGGGTGTTTTTCAGCTGCAGGGACAGGACGACTGGTAGCAATCAAGGGAAAGATGAATGCGGCCAAGTACAGGGATATCCTGGACGAGAACCTTCTCCAGAGTGCTCAGGACCTTAGACTGGGCCAAAGGTTTACCTTCCAACAAGACAATGACCCTAAGCACACAGCTAAAATAACGAAGGAGTGGCTTCACAACAACTCCGTGACTGTTCTTGAATGGCCCAGCCAGAGCCCTGACTTAAACCCAAATGAGCATCTCTGGAGAGACCTAAAAATGGCTGTCCACCAACAGTTACCATCCAACCTGACAGAACTGGAGACGATCTGCAAGGAGGAATGGCAGAGGATCCCCAAATCCAGGTGTGAAAAACTTGTTGCATCTTTCCCAAAAAGACTCATGGCTGTATTAGATCAAAAGGGTGCTTCTACTAAATACTGAGCAAAGGGTCTGAATACTTAGGACCGTGTGATATTTCAGTTTTTTTTTTTTTAATAAATCTGCAAAAATGTCAACAATTCTGTGTTTTTCTGTCAATATGGGGTGCTGTGTGTACATTAATGAGGAAAAAAAATGAACTTAAATGATTTTAGTAAATGGCTGCAATATAACAAAAAGTGAAAAATTTAAGGGGGTCTGAATACTTTCAGTCCCCACTATATATATATATATATATATATATATATATATATATATATATATTAATATATATAAATATATATATGCAGTATCTGTGAGCAAAATGTAGCAGAAAAGAAAGAAAGGCAGGGATGAATGTAGCAATGAGGAATAATCATTAACATCATATGTCTAAAAACTTGTATCAAAATGTTATTATAGGAGCATAAAATAAAAAAGTACTATAAAACACAATGCCAGTTACACAGAGGAACCCCCATACATCTAACCTTTTTTATGTATGTATAACTTTATTCAGCTGTATGTATCGTAACACTTTATAGCTGTATGTTTTGCAGCATCCATGTCAATGCGTTTTGGAACATGGTCAATTTGTCCATCTGAAATAAATATTTACAGTGAAATGAATGGTGAATACACAATTGTTTCCCCAAGCTGCAGAGAAATCACATACACTATATTATCAAAAGTATTGGGATGGCTGCCTTTACATGCACATGAACTTTAATGGCATCCCAGTCTTAATCCATAGGGTTCAATATTGAGTTGGGCCACCCTTTGCAGCTATAACAGCTTCAACTCATCTGGGAAGGCTGTCCATAAGGTTTAGGAGTATGTCTATGGGAATGTTTGACCATTCTTCCAGAAGCGCATTTGTGAGGCCAGGCACTGATGTTGGATGAGAAGGCCTGGTTCGCACTCTCTGCTATAATTCATCCAAAAGGTGTTCTATTGAGTTGAGGTGCAGGCCAGTCAAGCTCCTCTACTCCAAACTCACTCATCCATGTCCTTATGGACCTTGCTTTGTGCACTAGTCCAAATCATTTGATGGAGGGGGATTATGGTGTGAGGTTGTTTTTCAGGCGTTGAGCACCAGTGAAAGAAACTATTAAGGAGTCAGCATGCCAAGACATTTAGGACAATTTCATGCTCCCAACTTTGTGGGAACAGTTTGGGGATGGCCCCTTCCTGTTCCAACATGGCTGCGCACCAGTGCACAAAGCAAGGTCCATAAAGACATGGATGAGCAAGTTTGGGGTGAAGGAACTTAACTGGCCTGCACAGAGTCCTGACTTAAACCCTAATTGGGATGAATTAGAGCAGAGACTGTGAGCCAGGTCTTCTTGTTCAACATCAGTGCCTGACCTCACAAATGCTCTTCTGGAAGAATGGTCAAACATTCCCATAGACACACTCCTAAACCTTGTGGACAGCCTTCCCAGAAGTATTGAAGCTGTTATAGCTGCAAAGGGTGGGCCAACTCAATATTGAACCCTACGGACATATGCCTCGTACACACGGTCGGATTTTCCGACGGAAAATGTGTGATAGAACCTTGTTGTCAAAAATTCCTACCGTGTGTAGGCTCCATCACACATTTTCCATCGGATTTTCCGACACACAAAGTTTGAGAGCAGGATATAAAATTTTCCGACAACAAAATGCGTTGTCGGAAATTCTGATCGTGTGTACACAAATCCGACGGACAAAGTGCCAGGCATGCTCAGAATAAATAAAGAGATGAAAGCTATTGGCCACTGCCCCATTTATAGTCCCGACGTACGTGTTTTACGTCACCGCGTTCAGAATGATCGGATTTTCCGACAACTTTGTGTGACCGTGTGTATGCAAGACAAGTTTGAGCCAACATCCGTCGGAAAAAATCCTAGGATTTTGTTGTCGGAATGTCCAAACAAAGTCCGACCGTGTGTACGGGGCATAAGTCTGGGATGCCATTACAGTTCATGTGCATGTGAAGACAGGCGTCCCAATGCTTTTGACAATATAGTGTATATTGATAGGACATAAGGAAAGAAGATAATTATATTTCCATTTATGAGGAAATTCCTTCTATCAGGCCTAATATTTTCCTTCTGAACAGGTCTTGTTGAGAGGTGCTCAGACAAGGTCCAGTGGACAATAGGGTCATAAAACTGTTGGAGAGTGATTTAGAAAACTACTTGTGAGGGGATAAAGAAGAGATATTCAGATGACGCAGATCGGAAGTTATCTTATATGTCAAATAGAATAATCATTCTTAGTTCAAAAGTTTTCCTTTCCTGAGTAGTTTTGACGTTCCCTTTAAGAACCAAAACATTCATGTCTGCCATAGTGTGGTCTAGTTGTGACAGTGGCGTCACTGGGGTTGGTATCACCTGGTGCGGTAAAACATGGTGTCACCCCCTCTGCTAGCCTGCCCCACAGTGCTCTGTCCTCCCACTGCAGGTTGACAGCAGGACGGGCAGTGGGGCACCAAGCAGGCTAGCATATCAGCTTGGCTCTCTTCGCCTAGCCTGCCACAATGCTAGTTGATGGTGTCACCCTTCTGGTGGGTGTCACCCGCGTGCAGTTCGAACCCCCTGCATCCCCATAATGACACCACTGGGTTGTAAGAAATGTCCCTGAGATGTGCAGAAATCATCTTCCTTATGTTCTTTAATGGTGTATTTGTGTAAGTTCATTCTTGTTTGTAAAGTCTATTCTGTTTCACCTACATAAGATCCTTTGTTGCATTTTTTGCATAGGATGAGGTACACAATATTACTGGGGGTGTACCTGTATGATCTCGTAATACTGAAGGTCCCTTTTGTGTGTGTGACACTTTTTAATTGGTTGATTTGATTGCACAATTTGCAGCATTTTTTGTTTTGGTTCCCTTTTTTATGATTTCATAATCAGAATGAAGTTTTCTGCTGATTTATTTATGTCTGAGTTTGGGTGGTTGCCTGAAAGCCAGCATGGAGATATTTGGAATATTTCTTTCAGCGTTTCATTCTCGATTATAATAGGTTGCACATCTTTGATTATCTTTCTTATCCCTTCTAGCCTTACATTCAGCATTTCATCCTCTGTTATGATGGGTTGCAAATCTTTGATTACCTGTCTTATCCCTTCTAACCTGACTAGAGGTACACGGTTATTTGTTTTTTTTTTGCTCTTTGTATTAGAGGAGATTTTCTCTTTGGGTTATCAGGACCATATTTACGGTTGTATTTATCATAAACCAGACCACACTATGGAAAACATGAATATTTTGGTTCGTAAAGGGAACTTCAAATACCCTTAAGAAATAAAAACTTTTGAACTAAGAATGATAATTCTATTTGACACAAAAGATACTGACCTGCTCTGCGTCATCTGAATATCTATGCTGCTTTCAAAATACACCTATAACTGAAGTTGACTCTTTACTATCAATGTGCTCAATGGTAACCTATGCTGCTTTCAAAATCTGTATACCCTGCCCATATTATTGTCATGTTTATTTTGTTCTCGTATTGTCTCACCTAAATTGTGAGCTGATTTTAACCACTTCAGCCCCGGAAGGATTTACCCCCTTCCTGACCAGAGCACTTTTTGCGATACGGCACTGCGTCACTTTAACTGACAATTGCGCGGTCGTGCGACGTTGCACCCAAACAAAATTGACGTCCTTTTTTCCCACAAATAGAGCTTTCCTTTGGTGGTATTTAATATATCCCCAAAATATATATGAAAAACTATTTTTTTCTCAGTTTAGGCTGATATGTATTCTTTGACATATTTTTGGTAAAAAAAATTGCAATAAGCATATATTGATTGGTTTGCGCAAAAAAGTTATAGCGTGTACAAAATAGGGGATAGATTTATAGCATTTTTATTATTCATTTTTCTTTTATTAGTAATGGCTGCAATCTGCGTTTTTTATCATGACTGTGACATTATGGCGGACACATCGGACACTTTTGACACCATTTTGGGGCCATTGTCATTTATACAGCGATCAGTGCTATAAAAATGCTCTGATTACTGTGTAAATGACACTGGCAGGGAAGGGGTTAAACACTAGGGGGCGATCAAAGGGTTACGTGTGTCCTAGGGAGGTGTTCTAACTGTGGGGGGGATGGGCTTCCACTGACATGACAGCGCTCACTGTTCCCGATGATTTGGAGCAGTAGATGTCATGTCACTAGGCAGAACGGGGAAATGCCTTGTTTACAAAGCATCTCCCCATTCTTCCGCTCTGTGACGTGATCACGGGCCCCCGGCAAACATCAAGTCCACGGGGACCGGCGGGCACGTGCACAAGCCCACAATGCCGCTATTTAAAGGGGTCGTACCTGTACGCCCATTTGCCCATCCATGCCATTGTGCTGACGTACATCGTCATGCGCTGGTTGGCTAGTGGTTAAGCTTTACAACTCTGCCCTCCTGCTCTCTTGTAGTCTAGCTTTGGTGTGAGAAGTTTGCTCTGCTATCCATGTGTCTCTTATGCACTCCTAATTGATTAATTGACAAGTACTACCCCCACTCATCTCAGTATAAATTTAGACCATCTTTAGCACAGGCAGGAGTAGCACAGGCAGGTGTGACATTGGCAACTATCATCTTGAATAACATATTTATTTTACGTCTGCTCTGCACTTCAGCAAATTCAAGACACCAGAATCCCCTGCAAACTACTTTGCAAAGCACTAAATAGGCTGCAGGAGACTTGTTTCTCAATCCATCTCTTCCATCTCCTACTCAGTCTGCTTTTTACTCTCGCCACTCTGTAACATGTATTTTCTTTTTTTTTTTTTCCTGTTTATGTACTTTCTACTTCTCAAAGTCGTGTCCTCTGTTCTTAAACTTTCTTTCCTTCACCCATCTTCTCCACCCCACAGCTTATATATATCACCCCACATCTGTACACTCCTTATTACTGCACTCATCATGATCAACTCCTTCTTATTCTGAACCCAACATCTAATAAAACCTCCAGGACACTGTGGCATGTCCCTCCTTATAAGTCACACTCCCATATTACCTCTTTCACCCTTCTGCTTTTCCTAACTTCTGGAGATGTTTCCCCAAATCCCGGGCCACCATCACTTAACTTTGAGCAACATACGCAGCACCCGTTATCCTCCAACAGCAGCTGAAAGCCACACAATCTGGTTTCTATGCATCTTTTTCCTATAACCAGCATATAACCAGCCTACTCTTCTTTGTCCTTTGAAATGCCTGCTCTGTCTGTAACAAACTCACCTCTGTCCATGACATTTCTATCACTAACTCCTTTAACCTATTTTCTATTACTGAAACCTGGCTTCCATAAAATGATTCTGCTTCTCCTGTTGCCCTCTCCCATGGTGGCCTCCTCTGGACTCACTCCCATGGCCTAGTAGAGAGAATGGAGTTGGAAGCCTTCTATCCCCTCAAAGAACTTTTCAGGTTCTTCATTTGCCTCCTTCTCTGTCACTCTCCTCATTTGAAGCTCAGTGTATTTGATTATTCTCATCAGTTTCTTTGAGAATTGCTGTTATCTATCGGCCTCCTGGGCCAGTATCAATCTCTCTTGATGACTTCTCAGCCTACTTTCTCTATTTTGAAATTCCCACAATCATTCTTGGTGACTTCAACATCTCTGTTGATATTAACAATCCAGCTACTTCTAAACTTATCAGTCTAACTTCCTGCTTTGGCCTAAAACAATGGACACGTGATTCTACTAACTCTGATGGCAACTGCCTTGACCTAGTATTCTTCTATCTCTGCATTTCTTGTAACCTCTCTGATGATTCTTTTCCTCTGTCTGACCACTACCTTATTTATGTCACTCTCTCCTTGTCTTCCTCCTCCTTTCCCACCAACTGCCTAACCTTAGAAACCTTCACCACCTTAACCCTTGTCTTCTCTTTTCTGCAGACTGTCTCTATGACATAATCTCACCCCTGTCCTGCCTCAACCTAACCACTTCTGTCTACAACAGTTCAGGATCATCCTCTCTTGACACACTGCCCTCCTCAGCTCACATAGAATCAGGCCCTGACTGCTATAAACTTGTCTAACAGACAATACCAGAATCCCCCCCCCCAAAAAAAAAGCCAAACTCTTTAACGTATTTGGCATAAGACTAAAACCTAACAAAACTTTCACAAATAATAGATAAATCTGCCCTCCAAAAATACTATTCCTGCCTCCACACTGTCAAATGGACCTATTTTATCATGCTCATTAACACCCTCTCACGTAGTCCCCATCAACTCTTTTTTGCTTTTACTTCCACCCCTTAACTCACTTAATTGACAAGGAGATTGCAAATCACTTAAATAATAAGATTGATACAGTTCGTAATGAGATCTCCACTGTACAGGTAACTCCCCCACCTTACATTCCATGTCCACCTGCACACTAAATATTTCCCTATGCAGCACCCTCTAGTGTGTGCTAAAGGTAATGTAGGTTTGTTAGTGTAGAAAAATTTAGTTCAGCTCAGGGCTAAGCCTGAGCTGTGAATCTGGGTCAAGGTTCAGTGACTCAGGGCTGGATGACTCATTCAAGCAGCTCTCTGGTGCATCCTCCTATTTTCTGGGATATTGGAGAATGTTCTAGACATAGTGGGGGAGGCTAGGATGGGCTGCTATCAATAGTTATGAGGCCTCCGCCAATTCCCAGGAATGGGTCGGCAGGGGGCAGAGGTTACCTCATAAATAGGCATGAGCCATGCCAGCAGGGTCAGTCGGGTGAAGGATGAAGATGCTGGAGTGCTGAGGAAGCTGTCGGTGGCCCACAAGGGTGCCCCTTAGTCTGGGAGGGTGACCTTGGCCCAGGGCTTGAGTGCTGGAAGGACCCTGCCATAACACAAGGAGGAAGCTCTTCCTGGAGGCACAGGAGCAAAGAGAAAGGACAGCAGGAGCAGGTCAGCACTACTGGGAGATATCCAAAGAGTAAGCTGTGTGGGCTGGTGAGTGTCACTTGGAGGACTGTGTGTGGAGAAGTTAGCCTGGAGGGCAAGTGAAAGGGGCAGCTGCAGCCAGGTGGCTTGGCAGTGCCTGAAGAGGTGGTGCTAGGATCGGTAGCCAAAGGAGGAAATGTGCAAGCTGCTTTGCTGTGTGTTCTGCTACACTACAAGGGATCTTGGGCCCCTGCCTGTAATGGGGCATTGCTCAAACATCTAACTGAGAGTTTGTCAGATATCCAAACAGTGATTCAACTGGGGTCTGCAAACATGTGTGTCCCTGAAGATGTTACTGTCAATTTGCTAATGTCAAGTGGGCATCCCATAACCTCCCATCCCTATCCAAGTTGTTAAACCTCAATAAATAACAAACGCAAAGTCATAGACTGTTCTCTGTCTCTGAAATGCCGGTGAAAATTCAGTGTGCCTGGCTGTGCAGGGTGAGGGATCTCAGTTTAACTGTGACTCCTTAGGGGGTTGCTACACCTAATTTAGGCTTGCTACTATAAAGGAGGCCACTAACATTTTTTGTAACGCCCTCCTAACCATCTGCCCCCTGGATCCTGTTCCCTTACAAATACTATAGTCATCCTCTTGCTCTGTCCTACACTCTTTAACCCACATCTTCTATCTCTCCCTCTCTCCTACACTCTTTAACCCACATCTTCTATCTCTCCCTCTCTACTGGCTTCTTCCCCAACCCTCTAAAACATGCACTTCTTACCCCCATACTTAAAAATCCCTCGAGGGACCCCACCAATCCTAACAATCATCTCTTTGCTCCCCTTTGCCGCCAAACTCCTGGAATGCCTAGTCTACTGGGCTGCCACCTAATTGAGAATAACCTTCTTGATTCCATTCAGTTTGGATTTATTCCACACTCAACAGAAGCCACTCTCCTAAAACTAAGACCCATTTCACACTGAGGTGTTTTTCAGGCGCTTTTGGGCTAAAAATAGCGCCTGAAAAACAGGTCTCCTGCAGTCTCAGTGTGAAAGCCCAAGTGCTTTCACTCTGAGGCGATGCGCTGGCAGGACATTAAAAAAAATCCTGCAAGCAGCATCTTTGGAGCGGTCTTTGGAGCATCTTTGGGTAGCGTCACCAAAGTGCTGCTATGGCGGTGCTTTGTGGGTCGTTTTAACCGTTTTTCGGCCACTAGCGGGGGTTAAAAGTGCCCCACTAGCGGCCGAAAACCTCTGCAAAAACGACAATGAAGTGCTGCTAAAAATAGTGGCGCTTTACCGCCAACGCCCCAGTGTGAAAGCAGTCTTACAAATGACTTACTAACATCTAAACTCAATAGTCACTATTGTGTACTCTTACTCTTGGACCTCTGCCACCTTTGATACAGTTGAACACCCCTTCCTCCTCAAAAAACGTTATTCTCTTTGTCTGTCTATATACTGTATATATGATACAGGAGAATTGAAATTGAATTGAAAGGGTGCTTGGCAGGTATTGATACATACACGACCCAATAAAGTACATATAAAGAAGGAACAGCCCAAGTCATCATTTCTAATTTATACAAAAATATATAGTCATTCATTGTTTCATGACATTTATGAGACCACAACCAATTAACAAGCGAACCTCTTTATGTAATGCAATTTATCAAAATTACCCAACTTTTTTTACTCATTAAAAAGAAGCCCAAGAGCAAAATGGTTACATGTACCAGTATATAAAAGGTACATTGTTAGCTAGATTGCATTGTAATGAGAGTAGGGACTGCAGCAGTCAAAGCTGTAACTGGCTCCTTAAGATGGGGAACCTGTGACGCATTCCCTACAGTTATCAAGGGTGACATGTTAGAATTCAAACAAGTGAGGCATACTGAATATTTTTTACACCAGTGATGACACAAACCTGGGAATACCTTGCTGAAGATGACACATGGACAATGGCACTATCACTTTTGACATCACAGTGGTATCCATACAATCTTATGGCAAGCCACACCACAAGGTTTAATGTCCCTGGTCATGAAACTCAGGAGAGGATCAAATGCAACACACTTTCAGGTTCTTCTGAGCTGATTCTAGTTAACTTTAATTGCCTTTTAGTTGCACAAAGAGTTGCTTCTAAATCTGTTCAAGCTGCTGCAGGTTCTAAGGCAGATGAAGAAAAATCCCAAACCTTAAACTCTCCAAGCACTGCTTAGGCTCCATGCACACTAGCTTAAAACCACTTCCAACCCGTCATATGCAGAATGACGGCCGGGAAGTGGTTCTGTTATCCTGACTGGGCGTCATATGACGTCCAGCAGGATAGCATGCCGGCGCGCGCCCGTAGAGGCGCGCAGCGCGGCGATAGCAAGTGCGGCGTGTTAGTCTGACACCCTGCATCTCTGATCGTGATAAGAAGCCTTTGTCATAGGCTTCATACCACGTGATCAGCTGTGACCAATCACAGCTGATCACAGCGTGAACCAGGAAGTGCCGGTAAACGTCATTCCTCGGTTCGCGCTAACAGGGAGAGCTGGTTGGCGCCTCTCCCTGTCAGGGGGGGTATGTGCTGATAATCAGCACATTGATTATCAGCACAGCCCCCTCAAATGTACAAATAAGCTACCAATCAGTGCCCTGCCTTTTCCCAATAAAAAAGCCTTCAAGTTCCCACCACTGTGCCAATCAGAGCCCATGACAGTGTCAATCAGTGCCCAGCAGTAACACCTGTCAGTAACACATCAGTACCTCATCATCAGTGCTGCCCATCAGTGCCACCTGTCAGGGCCACCTGTCAGTGCCAATCAGTACCACCTATCAGTGCCAGTCAGTGTCCATCACACCCGCCTGTCAGTGCCCATCAGTGCCACCCATCAGTGCCCATCAGTGCTGCATATCAGTGCCACCTATTGGTGCCCATCAGTGCTACATAACAGTACCCATCAATTCTACATATCAGTGCCTCCTCATCAGTGCCCATCAGTGCCATCTTATCAGTGTGACAACTCATCAGTGCTGCCTCATCAGTGCCCATCAGTGCCGCCTCATTAGTGCCCATCAGTGAAGGGGAAAACAAAATTTTATGACAAAAACTAAGAAAAACTTTTTTTTTTCAAAAATTTTGGTCTTTTTTAGTTTGTTTACCAAAAAATAAAAACCCCAGAGGTGACCAAATACCACCAAAAGAAAGCTCTATTTGTGGGAAGAAAATGATAAAAATTTTGTTTGGGTACAGTGTTACATGGCCGCGCAATTGTCATTCAAAGTGTGACAGCGCTGAAAGCTCAAAATTGTCCTGGGCAGGAAGGGGCGAAAGGGCCTGGTATTGAAGTGCTTAAAAAACGCTGTTCCTAGAGGAAGTTGGGTAGTCTAGAGGTGTCTTTTTAAGCTCAGCGGCTGTTTTGCATTTTTGAGAGTGTTTTTCTGGCAGAAGAAAATGCTAGACGCTCCGCAACACTAGTACAAAAAAATGAAAAAAACATTAAGTTAGTGCGCGTGAAGCTCAAAAGAAAATAAGCTTTTTTTCTCAATTCAAGGATAAAATCAGTTTAGCATCTCAAAGTCTTGCAGGGTCTCTTTTATTTGATGAAATTGTATACATTTTTTTGTACTCTTTGGCCTGTAAGGTGTTTGTTGATGGAGTGAAGAGATATGTGTGAGTGTTTTTATAGAGTTACTGGGGTAGGAATTGTAGATGAGATGTTTGTGAGATGGTGCTAGTAGCGTTATGAAAGTGCTGGATAAAGGGAAAGTTTAAAGTGAACCTGTATTTTGCAATAAAGGCCAAAGCAACAGCTTTACTTTAAACTTACACTGGGCTAAAATCTCTTTTCCCATTCTGTATGACTGTGCATGCACTAGTGCTGTCCTGTCAGGGGAGGAGGAGTAAATCGCATGCTCCGCATGCCTCAAAATGCCATTGTTTTTTTCTTTCCTGGTAGCCAAATGGAGTGGCAAGGCAGTAAAGAGAAAGTAAGCTTCTATCCTTGTCCCAAAATGGCTGTATAATGCATTTATTAATTTCAGTGTACTTTTTTCTAAAATAAAGCAAATGCAGCAAGCTCTACACATCTTTTAATGTAGCGCTGTAATCATTAATACATTGTTAGATGCATTTTTTTAATTCAAGCAGTGTAAGTACCTGAATTTGACTTGGTATCTGCCTCTTGTAGTTCCCTTTACAGTAGAGCTCCCAGAGGAGGAGGGTGAAGCAGCACAAGGAGACAGTCAGTTGTATTGCAGTACAGGTAGTATACTGGTAGAAGGAGGGAGCATAGTGTCAGAGAGATTAGCTACTCAGTCTGCCGCTTCTCTTTCCACTGCCAACTCAACGGGTAGGGTTGGGGAGGAGACCTGTGAGTTAAAGTGAAACTAGAGCAGAGAAAGGTTAGGTCCACTCCCCTGACAGGGCTGTGTTCAGGACTTGATGGTTTATAACATTTTTTGTAATTTCCTTTGTCAATATGGGCTCTTTATTAACTGAGTACAGTTTACTTTTTATACATATGTTGGTAAAGCCAAGGGTTACCCCTAATAAACCCTCAGCATGGGAAAAATGGACTATCTCGGGTACCCAAAAAATAGCACAGATTATATAATAAAAATGTTTTTACATTTTATTTATACAAAAATTGGTTAAAACGGGACATAGCTCCACAAACATAAAGCAAATAATGCTTGCATTGACATGTTGGTTGTGTTGGTATTCCTGGTAATAGAGTATCCTCAGGTGAGTCCTAATGACATAGGATATAATTAATTCTTGATGTGCAACGAATCCTCTACATGTTTTGCAGTAATGACCGCTTCTTCAGGAGGAATTAATTACTATATGTTGTAAAAACAATACAATAAGTAATAAGCTAGTGAAAACACGATAATAGAGGGGAGAGAGGAGGTTTTCATTACATAGCTTACCCAAAGAGAACAAGCAGCAACAGCAGGGAAACCCGAAGGTACTTATACATAGTAGAAATTTTGCCAATTATTTTGACTGCCTCAATAAAAAAGGGTATTTTTTTTTAAATAAATAGTGTTCTCTAATGGGTCATACAAAATCAACGATGGCAACATTTAATTCTATAGGTTCTGCACTTTCTTTAGTCTGTATGTGAAAATTACAAATATTGGTTTGGCCATGTAAGGTGTAAAATAGTAGTCTGGCCCTGGCCGACAAGGAAAACCATTGCAGGCAACTTAGACCACTGCTGACTAATCTACTCTTCAACACCCCATTAGGGGCACAATAAAATATCAATGATTCAGTAGTAGACAGTCCATCACTGCAAGATTCTCAGATTCTAGTGAGTTTATTAGCAGGGTAAAATCACAAGCTAAACAGCAAAATAATGTGTTGACACATTTTGCATGTCTGTGCTTACTTATTTTGCATGTATGTGCTAATAAATAAGCAGCGATGTTTGAAATGCATCAATGGATGTCTATTGATTATTTTACACTTCTAGTAACCTCACTGGAATTCAAGATCTATGCTGGGCCATCCAGCATAGATCTGTTTAAATGAAACTAATACTGAAAGAAAGATAAAGGCTACCATGGTTGACCTTTCTATGTTAAAAACATGTCTTCTGTCATGTGGATCCAATGGCTTCAGTACTTTCTAAGTTACTGAAGTAGATCAGATATAGAGATCTGGAGTTCTGATTTTATTTTTTTTAGTCAGGCATCTAGTATTTTCAATAGAATGCCAGCAATAGCAGCCTATACTTTTTTCCCATTAAAGGTTTACTTTACTTTATCCATTTTAAAAAGGTTTTGATTTCTCAACAGGAAGTCTAAAATATATATATTTTTTAAAATTCTGTCACGTGTATACTGTAATTATGCATGTTGGCGACATGCTTGATCACTAGATTGACGACATTCCATGGTTATCTTTTGTGAAAAAGTTTCTGTATACAGTGATTGACTGTCACTTTAATGTACGAAAATTCTTGCTTTACAGAAAAAAAGTTACTAACCACAATGAAATAATACTCAGAAAAGATCATTTTCAAAGCCTGAATGCACCAATGACCCTATGTTCTGTACTGACAGTCTCACAAAATATAAATAAGTAAGCAATGGGAATTTGTCTCTAAGACACTTCATTCCTATCTTCCATGCAAAGAATAAACGATATGCGTACAAAGATTTTGTATAACACATGTTTTACCATATGCTCATATAAATACTAATGTGTGGGATGTGATAGCTGATGCCTGAGGGACTAGAATAGTTCACACAGGTTAGGAAATAAAACTAATTAGAATACTTGATTTTGTTTTATTTATATTGTTGCCTAAAATACTAGTTTGTGTATATGGAACAAAATGGCAAGTTTTATTTTAAAGGTGTTAGCTGTTTAATAATTGTGTTTAGACCTTAAAATGTAACCAGCCTGTGATCATTTACATATTAGGTATATCCTTAACAAGCAGTAAATAAGCTTTAAAACCAGCTTTCTCTGACCACTGACCATTGAGGATAAATTGCTCCACAGTAACTGCAGCTATATAGCTTAGTGAGGGTGTCACAGTCAGTGGTCAGGCTTGGAGACTAGTAAGTATAGCAGTAGAGAGGCTCCCACAGACCAGCAGGATAGGTATACAAGCAGGTCAACCTGGTAGATGACGTGGGCTCATCTAAGTTGTGGAGTCTAACCTTTATTCTCCAAAGCGCCTAATGGTGGAGATGGCTTTTGCTGCATGTTAGTACCAAGTTGCAGTCCTCAGGATTGCCCCACCAGGAGTTGAGCAAGCCAGTGGCAGGTAGAGGACATAGCCGATAGGGCTTAAGTAGAAATGTGATTGCAATGTGATTGCAGGTTGGGATCAAGTGGAAGCATAGTTGAGGAACAAGCCAAAGGTCGCTAATGAGCGGTAGTGAAGATACAGACAGCAGCAGGAGCAACAAGAGCAAGATATTTTTTAGAACTAGATGTGTACCTCAAAATGGGATTTTAAGGGCAATGCAGAAATTGGCAGTGTTGAATTATAGTTAAAAAGAAGTTTATTGATACAAAAACGAATAGGATATACATGAACATACACATTGATCTATAGTTAAGAATAATTATAAAAACATCAGATATATGGAAACATATGATGCATCCTACTGCTAGTTACAAGTACCACCCCCGATAGGTGTGATGGCGTCCTGATAGCAGATTTTCAACGCATTTCAACTTATTGTAAGGATAAAGTCTTCCTCAGGGAGGGACTGCATCACATTCTAAAATTTTAAGTAACAGCATGATTATTGGTATATACTTAAATAATTGTTTGTTACCTATATCTACAGAAATCGCATTACAACAGAAAAGTATTATATGCGACTTACATTTGCATTTAACTGTGAAAAATCGCTTTCCCAGTGCTGGCAGGGGTCCTAACACGTGATTGTCAATGCTGCTCAAATATCCTCTACGGGATGGCCTGGTGTATTGTGAAGAAACCAGTATTTGGCAGTCGTGATAATTAAACAACTGAAAAACATGAAGGTATAAGGGAAATGCTAAGAAATTGAACATCAAAAAGGTCAAAGAATGGAAATAATGGTGATTCGTAGGGGAAATAAGGTTCCCCAGGGCCATCATAGAGTAAAAGAGATCAAATACATTAAATTGATTGTGTCAGGTGTATTGTTCCAAGTGGCAGGGAGCTCCGGTCCTGGAGTACCTCTCTGTAACAAAGCCAGTTGTGGAATGCTGCCTGTGGCCATCCCTGGCGTCCTAATATATGGGGTGTGGGCGTGGCTAAGTGATGGGCGTGGCCCTATTCTAGGTAGAGTCTCACATTCATTGGTGGTGCAGTGGAGGGGGTGCGACTTCAATTGGCTGCTGTCACTGTTTAGAGGAAGCACCTTTGTACAATGTATTGAGGGGAAGCGTCCACAAGCTTCCCTGTTGTCTAGGTAGCAGACGCTTGGACCTCCTCCTTCCTTTTCTCCTCCCCGTGACGTGAAGCCTATTGCTTACACTTAGCCCATGTAGTATGGGCACGGGGTGAGGCGGGGAGAGAGGTGCGTCTGGTTGCCGGGGCAATGTGCATATGACGTTGGGGTCACATGGCCCCGACGTCAGTTCCTAAAAGAGGGAGGGGCGCCGTGTGACTCCACAGCGCTATTGAGCAGTCTTATCCATGTTAAACCGGGCATCGGGGCATAGTAGCCCCGCTGTCTGACAAAAAAGTATCAGACTATGCACAGCGGTGTATGGGGTACTGTTCTATGCTGATGTCATAGATGTCACCAAGATATACAGTGACAAGTATGACAAAAAGTAGCAGGTCTATACTCCCTCGTTAGAGATGGAAAAAGGAGGGAAGAAAAATTGTATAAAAGAATTGCAAAGAATTGATTGAAATGGGGATAGTACTGATGAAATATGAAATATATATAATAAGAGAATGTGAAGGGAGATTTTTATTCTTAAATATGCCCAAACCTCTTTATGATGATTGTACTGTCATTGAGCGAATGGCAGAACATCAAAATTAGGGCTTATAACCACCGACACAGTAGGAAATCCCGGGGCATCAAAATAAGATCTGACGCCTTCGGGGTATTCGGGCCATGATGTTGCGTCATGGCCCCCCCCTGTGCCGGGTAGGGATAGTGGGCAGAATGGCAACGGTATCATTGGCCCTTTGTTTCAGCACTGAGAGGCGGATTCATATGGCACAGTCGCATGAAAAAAATGCATCTGCAGAAATAACAGCAATTAACATAATACTGTATACAAAATAGTTACACAAAAGAGATTACAGTAATTACAGTAAATAGGTTTAATTAGAAAAACTCTCCTATATAGTTTCTGACTGGGTAGGGTGTAGAGTCTTAGCAGTTTAAGACATATGATCATCAATGGGGAGATAATGGGCCTATGGTGTTGTGGAGGGAGCCCTCTGTTTCTCCGCAAGGGGTACTGGAATAGAACTCCAGTTCTAGAAAAGCAGAGGTGCAAGGGAACAAAGAAGGTGAGATAAAAATTATGTTAATCCGTTTTCCCCGAGCTGAAGCCCTCCAAGAAGGGTCTGAAACTTTCGGTTTCATTTAGGCCTTGGGGGGGTAGTGGCCCTAAGGTACCTTATCCAGCGCATTTCACGCTGGAGGAGGACCTTGTTCCAGTCTCCCCCCCTGAATGGCAAATGAATCCTATCAAGGACTGTGAAGTTCACCGAGGGTAGTCGGTAATTGTGATATCTGGCAACATGCCTTCCCAAAGGCAGATACAAGTTGCCGATTTGCATACTTTGCATATGTTTGTCGACACGTTTTCTAAATTCCTGTCTTGTTTTGCCCACGTAGAAGGCACCACACTGGCACTGCATGAGGTATACCACACCCTGCGTCTTGCAATTGGCAAAATGACGCAGGGAAAAACTTTCCCCATTAGGCAGTGCCAGTGTGGTCCTCCTACCGATGACTGGACATTGGGCACAGGAACCACATGGGTATGTACCCCATGTTTTACAGGGGTCCTTTCTTGCCGTGCCCTTATATTCACTTTGGATGAGTGCATTTCCTATTGAGCCAGGTTTTCTATAGGTGATTTGGGGTTTAGGACCAATTAGTCCTTTCAGGATTGGATCATCTGTAAGGATGGACCAATATTTTGAGATAATTTTATTGATTTTAAAATGCTCATTAGAAAATCTCACAATAATCCTTGTAGTGTCGTCTTCTTTGGTTGGTTTCTTTGAGAAGATTAAATCCCTTCTATTGGTTTGCTTAACTCGGTTGAACGCTTTTTTTAAAGAGGATTTGGAGTAGCCTCTGTTCATGAGCCTAATGGTAAGTTTGTCCGCTTCGTGTTGAAAGTCTTCGTTGTTACTGCAGTTTCTTTTAAGGCGGAGAAACTGGCTATAGGGAATGGATCTTTTCAGAGGTTCCGGGTGAAAGCTGTTTGCATGCAACAGGGTGTTGCCAGCAGTCTCCTTTCTGTAAAGTTTACTTGATAGTCCGCCCTCAGAGTTTTTAAAGATGGTAATGTCCAGGAAATTTACTTCATGGGTATCTGAGGTCATAGTGAAAAACAGGTTAAAAGCATTGTTGTTCATCAGCTTTAGACAGTCCCTCAATAATTCAGGGGGGCCGTCCCAGATGATGAAGAGATCGTCTATGTACCTCTGCCACATGCATATGTGGCGAGTGTACACAGACGCTGCCTCCCCCTGTAGGAACTCCCTCTCCCACTCCCCCAGGTACAGGTTGGCATAGGAGGGTGCGCAGCACGTCCCCATAGCCACTCCCTGCACCTGGAGGTAGTGGGAGCCCTTGAAAAGGAAGGTGTTGTGTCTGAGGATGTAGTCCAGCATAGTTAGAATGAATGCATTGAATTTCCAGTCTGTTGTTGCTCTTTGTTGTAGGACACGTTCAATTGCAGCTATGCCTAAGTGGTGTGGAATACTATTATACAGCGATTCCACATCCACTGTAACAAGTAGAGCTGAACTGGGAATGGATATTCCATCGAGGATTTGCAATAGATGTATGGTATCCCTTGTATACGATGGAAGTTCCATTACATGGGGTCTCAGGTATTGATCTATTATTTGGCTGATCCCCTCTGTGATGGAACCATTCCCGGAAATGATAGGTCTCCCTGGTGGGTCATGTAGTTTTTTATGCACTTTGGGTAGTGCATAAAAGGTGGGTTGACGTGGATGTCTAGTGCGTATAAAATCCCACGTGTCTTTATCTATTACCCCTTCATTGACAGATTCATCCACCAGGGAGAAGAATTCCTGGTTGAATTTGTCTACTGTGGAGGGAGAAATCTTTTTATAGCATTTGGTATCATTCAATATGTTAAAACACATTTTTTCGTATTTGGCATTGTCCATAAGGACGATGTTCCCTCCCTTGTCCGATGCTTTGATTGTAATTTCTGTGTTGTTTTTAAGGGAGTTTATTGCCTTTTGTTGTTCCCGATTTAAGTTGCTTTTTTTGTTGTATTTTTCCATCTTGTTGATTTCTTTAGTGATCTGTCCTACAAATAGAGCTATGGCTGGATTCTGATTCAGTGGTGGAAATCTGTGTGATTTCCTTTTGTATTTTTTGGTGGTTTGGACTCTGCTGGGTTCCTCATATTCTTCTTCACTGCTTTCACTGTCAAGATCCCTCTCACAAAAATCCTCTATTGGGCCACTTTCTTGCAGTAATAGATTAAGATCTCTGAGAGCTCTAAAGTCTGCTGCTTTGAGATTAGGTTCCACTTCAGGTGTAGCCGTGGTTTTTTTAGTCGCATATAAGCTTTTGAGTAAAAGTTTTCTGGCGAACAGATTTATATCTTTGATGGTTTCAAAGCTGTCTAAACTCCGATTCGGACAAAAGGAGAGACCTAGAGACAAAACTTCCTGTTCTATTGTTGTGAGTTTGTGAGATGAGAGATTTATGACATTTAGTTTTCCTTCACCGGTGGAGCTGTCATGGATATCATTGAAAGTTGTGGTGGTGGGGTTGGAGGAGGTTGGGATTGTATGTTGCTCTTGTCTAAAAAAGTGTCTATATGGGTCTGCTGAGTTTTCGGAATCGCACCCTGTTCTTTGTAACTTTTTCCGGTATTCTGAGAGGATGAGCCTTTTGGGTTGCCCGGTATTGTCCCCCTAGTTCTACCCATGCCCCCTTCTCTTCCACCTCGTGTGCTTTCATTTGACTGGACGTCTGTGGTTCTTCTCTTGTGTGTTTGTTGAATCTCTCCCTCCATATCTGTTTGTTTGGGAAAGGGACCCTTTCTTTTGCCTCGGTGGTTATAAGCCCTAATTTTGATGTTCTGCCATTCGCTCAATGACAGTACAATCATCATAAAGAGGTTTGGGCATATTTAAGAATAAAAATCTCCCTTCACATTCTCTTATTATATATATTTCATATTTCATCAGTACTATCCCCATTTCAATCAATTCTTTGCAATTCTTTTATACAATTTTTCTTCCCTCCTTTTTCCATCTCTAACGAGGGAGTATAGACCTGCTACTTTTTGTCATACTTGTCACTGTATATCTTGGTGACATCTATGACATCAGCATAGAACAGTACCCCATACACCGCTGTGCATAGTCTGATACTTTTTTGTCAGACAGCGGGGCTACTATGCCCCGATGCCCGGTTTAACATGGATAAGACTGCTCAATAGCGCTGTGGAGTCACACGGCGCCCCTCCCTCTTTTAGGAACTGACGTCGGGGCCATGTGACCCCAACGTCATATGCACATTGCCCCGGCAACCAGACGCACCTCTCTCCCCGCCTCACCCCGTGCCCATACTACATGGGCTAAGTGTAAGCAATAGGCTTCACGTCACGGGGAGGAGAAAAGGAAGGAGGAGGTCCAAGCGTCTGCTACCTAGACAACAGGGAAGCTTGTGGACGCTTCCCCTCAATACATTGTACAAAGGTGCGTCCTCTAAACAGTGACAGCAGCCAATTGAAGTCGCACCCCCTCCACTGCACCACCAATGAATGTGAGACTCTACCTAGAATAGGGCCACGCCCATCACTTAGCCACGCCCACACCCCATATATTAGGACGCCAGGGATGGCCACAGGCAGCATTCCACAACTGGCTTTGTTACAGAGAGGTACTCCAGGACCGGAGCTCCCTGCCACTTGGAACAATACACCTGACACAATCAATTTAATGTATTTGATCTCTTTTACTCTATGATGGCCCTGGGGAACCTTATTTCCCCTACGAATCACCATTATTTCCATTCTTTGACCTTTTTGATGTTCAATTTCTTAGCATTTCCCTTATACCTTCATGTTTTTCAGTTGTTTAATTATCACGACTGCCAAATACTGGTTTCTTCACAATACACCAGGCCATCCCGTAGAGGATATTTGAGCAGCATTGACAATCACGTGTTAGGACCCCTGCCAGCACTGGGAAAGCGATTTTTCACAGTTAAATGCAAATGTAAGTCGCATATAATACTTTTCTGTTGTAATGCGATTTCTGTAGTCGCAAATGTAAGTCGCATATAATACTTTTCTGTTGTAATGCGATTTCTGTAGATATAGGTAACAAACAATTATTTAAGTATATACCAATAATCATGCTGTTACTTTAAATTTTAGAATGTGATGCAGTCCCTCCCTGAGGAAGACTTTATCCTTACAATAAGTTGAAACGCGTTGGAAATCTGCTATCAGGACGCCATCACACCTATCGGGGGTGGTACTTGTAACTAGCAGTAGGATGCATCATATGTTTCCATATATCTGATGTTTTTATAATTATTCTTAACTATAGATCAATGTGTATGTTCATGTATATCCTATTCGTTTTTGTATCAATAAACTTCTTTTTAACTATAATTCAACACTGCCAATTTCTGCATTGCCCTTAAAATCCCATTTTGAGGTACACATCTAGTTCTAAAAATTACAAGGGATGCTGGCAATGACACGGCCAACCCTCTGAGTCATACATTTATGTAAACAAGAGCAAGATATTGGCTGGAAAGAGCACAATACTCTGGCAATCAAAGGCATGGCTTAAATTGCAAGTTCATGGTAGGAGGGAAGGGTTCAAGGTTCAAGAGAAACAAGACAGAAGGTAAGGTTGTCCAAGGAAGAGAGCTGTCCAGCATCTCAGGTGGCTCAGCAAAAAGAGCCACTGCCAGACAGAGCAGATGTTACAGATTCAGATCTGGTTCCCGACAGGGGGTTTTTCTTTTTTAAAGCATTCCTGGCATGGAGTGTATTACATCATTAAATTGATATAGCTTGCATCAATCTAAGTATGTATATTCCATAACTGTGGAATCTAGAAATCACCAGTGCCATCTGGGTCCCACACCCACATTCAGAGAATGCTTTGCATGGTGGGGTATGAGTGCCTGTGATCAGTCCAGTAGTCTGTACCACTAGTAGCTGACACTTCACTGGGAGGACATCAGGAAACAGGAACAGCTGACAGCAGGCAGATGTAGCAGGCAGGACAGGCCAGTGACAGACAGGCTTGGCTGGTGAGAGTCTGCGAATGCACAGAATACTATATATATATATATATATATATATATATATATATATATATATATATATAAAAGATTTAAAACAATTATAATATATTTACATATTTAGAATGTGTGCGTGGGAGATTGCATTTCTTGCTTTAAGGTATTTATTGCTTGGGCATGGTAGCTTTGGGTTAAAACACTGTTGTTCTAACATATATTGCTCCCCACCTCAAGTTTGTGAAAGACCACTGCACTTTCTAGTAATACTGGGTGGATGGGAAAGAAGAGCTGGGGGTGTTATTCTTGACAGGGTTGAGTTTATTCAGAACATATGCAAATATTTTACTTTCCTCAAATGTGGTAAATGACAAGATGCAAGAGATGTTACTTAGCTGAAGGCAGCTGGCAGGGTATGGATTTTAGAGAATAGAGAAAGAGCAGTGTCAAAAATTAGCCATAAGCAGGAAGTCATATTAGTTATGCAGAAATAAGCATTATAAATAATAAATAAATAAAATAAGCATTACAGTGGCTCTGCAGGCAAAAAGTAGCTTTATATGGAAGGAAGATTATCATATCACTTCTATCAATAGTAACTTTTACAGCAACTGAATAAAAAAAACAACTCCTGTGAACACTCAGGATTCTAACAGAGAAGCTAAGAGCATAAGAAGGAGTTGAATATCATCGGTATAGACTAAAGGACGCTGAAATCTGGAAGCATTCGTTTACCAACATCAGGTAAGTTCAGTCTTTACCTTGCAGTAAAATGTCCCTTAGAACAGGGGGTAGGTGGAACATGAAAGTGAGATGCCTAATGCCTTGTTAGAGACAAGGAAGAGATCCCTGGATAACTGTAACTTGTAGTTTGGTAAACAGAATACAAAGTTAAAAGCAATATTGCAAAACAGGTTCCGTATGGGAAAAATAACATGCATGCACGGCAGAATAATGAAGGTTGCACAAACATATGTGAAAGATGGACAAACATGCTTTCCTAACATCAACGTCTCTGTGAGTTTTGCTTCAAATCTACTACTTCAGTAAAATAGTTCAGAACACAGCTACTTGCAATTATCCTCATAATCTGCATTGCCCTTAGTGAAGTCCATGTTAGCTCTAGTAACACAGGCAAACAGCCAGGGAGATCCTCACTGAAACTAACATATTCTGGAAGCAATCAATGGGGGCTTCCCACAGTAGCTAGGTGTTCTAGAGAAGCTGCATCTTATTAGAAACTGGCCCAGCTAAACGCATGCCAGTTCTGACTGTAGAGGGTCTCTAACCTGGCTGCAGATTACTTGTTCATCTACTTCTGCTTCATCATGTGGGGCCTGTCTGAGCTCCTGAGGAAGCTGAGGAATTTATATGGCCATGCCCAGGAACCCAGGCAGTTTAATTTAATTAAAGGGGTCTGTATCCAAGCATGGTAAGTAAATGGACACTCTGCTACAGGTCTATTAAGAAAAGGGGTCCCATTAATGTAGCATCAGGAGACAGTTTGTAAATGAGGAATTATTATTTTTTTTATCACTCTTAAGACCATTGTTTTAATTCCAAGATTTCCAAAGAGACCATATTTTCAATTATAAGTAATTATTTGACATAGTGCTAATTGAATCTAATAGTAAGCATTGCTGGCACTGCAATATAATTCAGTTTGCACAGATCTATTAATAATATTATTATATTAATTGTATGAATTATATTATGTCACTAAAGGGAAAAGTATTTTTTAAAATTTTGGATAGAGTGGATAGAGATTAGAACTCTTTTCAGGTTTTATTGCTATCTGTGCCCTTCTTAGGGAGATACACCCTCTATTTTTGTCCTGTTTACGGTGATCATCAAAAGTGAAGTTAAAAGAAAATCCCACATTTTGGACTGACTTCAAAACAGCAACAGAAGGAAAATCTTTCAATAGGGACACTAGTTTTAGTGACCCTGTTCACACCAGTGAATTTTCTCACTTTAGAGGGACCTACTCTCACTTCCTGTTTTGGCTATGCGACAGTAAAGAGTAATATTCCCAATGAGAGATGGCAAAAAGAAAACTGACAAGGGTTATAATCCACCCTTATGCCCCGTACACACGGTCGGATTTTCCGATGGAAAATGTCCGATCGGAGCGTGTTGTCGGAAATTCCGACCGTGTGTGGGCTCCATCGGACATTTTCCATCGGATTTTCCGACACACAAAGTTGGAGAGCAGGAGATAAAATTTTCCGACAACAAAATCCGTTGTCGGAAATTCCGATCGTGTGTACACAAATCCGACGGACAAAGTGCCACGCATGCTCAGAATAAATAAAGAGATGAAAGCTATTGGCCACTGCCCCGTTTATAGTCCCGACGTACGTGTTTTACGTCACCGCGTTTAGAACGATCGGATTTTCCGACAACTTTGTGCGACCGTGTGTAGGCAAAACAAGTTTGACCCAACATCCGTCGGAAAAAATCCTAGGATTTTGTTATCGGAATGTCCGAACAAAGTCCGACCGTGTGTACGGGGCATTACTCTATCAAAAAAAAAAAAAAAAAAAAGTTTTGCCTTTAGTGACACATTATTATTATTAATATCTTCTCTGAGTCTACTTATTCCAATATTTCCCTTTCCTTTTGAATCATTATGAAAGGCCAGAGCACCCTTTTTTTTTAAATAATATAGGTGCAATAATAGTAATTGTCTGTTATCCATGTTTCTCACTCTGTGGGCTTCCAAGCAACTAACCAAATAAAATGAACAGTTCCCGCTCAGCTTAATATTAGGACAAGAACAAAATCTTCAGTGTGCTAACTTTCAAGATGGTCCATATAAATATTGTAATTAAATTGCACATTTCAACTAAATTAAACGTGTAAACATTAATTATTCATTTTCATTAAAGTAAAATTATGTATTTAAGGCTGCAGTTAAAATGTCAGAAAGTAGACTTATATTTGCTCTAAAATGAAAAATCAATAAACTTTATTTAATACCAAGGACCAAGTCATGCATACACTGTAGCTACATATTCAACAAATTTAAAAATATGTTAATAAAGTGCTACATTTTTAAAAAGTTATGCTGACCAACAGAAAAAATGGCAATCCGTATGCGTTATCTACTGTAATTTATGCAAAAGATGTGTTTCATACACTTAATAAAAGCACATGGTGTTGGTGAAAAAAACATTATCTTTCCCTAGTCTAAATTTGGTGTTGGCAGCTAGTCTGTAGCCAGCCTAAGCTCTGTTTGTTTATGTTATTCAGAATAATTTCTCCTAAACCCAAGTAGATTGTTTGCTACTGGGGATTGTTTTCCAGTAAGCAGCGCAAGAAGATGCAATGTATTGGTTTATGAATATATTGCAATCTTGAATCTGCTCTGTGATCACCAAGAAGTAAAATCCATGTAGCACCCTCTAGTGTTGTTAGGCTGCTACAGTGGTTGGGTTTCTGTAGTGTAGGTAAATGTTTGTTTTGATCTGGGTTGGGAGTGACTCAGATAGAGCTGGGTGACTCACAGACAGCATCACTGAGACCTCCCACTTCTTTCTGAAACATTCTGTAATCTTCTGGAAAGGAAGGAGGAGAGGAGAGGTGGAGCTGCCTGGAGTATTCTAAACGCTGACCAATCCCCAACCTGGATTAGCAGGGGGCAGGCCACCTTAACTACTTACCGACCGTGCCATAGCCGAATGACGGCTACAGCACGGCTCGATAACTCTGGGAGGGCGCATCACTGATAGCGGCCGTTTACCACGTGATCGTAGCGATCACTTGTAAACAAACTGGCGTCATGTCCAGTTCCTCTCCCCCCTCTCTGTACAGATCGGTACAGAGAGGGGAGGGGGGAGAGATCAGATGCTGCTGCAGCACTGTGGGCTGGATGTGTAATGCCCACAGTGCTGATTTGTGCCCACTCCAGCCATCCATCCATGCTCAGCCAGCCATCCATGTTCAGCCAGCCATCCATTCTCAGCCAGCCATCTATCCATCCATGCTTAGCCAGCCATCCATCTATGCTCAGCTAGCCATCCATCCATGCTCAGCCAGCCATCCATCCATCCATGCTCAGCCAGCCATTCTTGCTCAGCCAGCGAGCCATCCATCCATCCATCCATGCTCAGCCAGCCATCCATACTCAGCAATACTCATCCATCCATCCATGCTCAGCCATCTTATCCACCCCCATCCATACTCAGCCATACCCAGCAATACCCAGCCATACTCAGCTGTACCCAGCCATCCCATCCGTATCCAGCCGTACTCAGCCGTACCCAGCCGTACTAATTCATGCTCAGTCATCCCATCCATGGCTCATCCATCCCTATTCATGCTCATCCATGCCACATCAGTTCTTATCCATGCCACTAGGGTGCCTCACAAAAGTGTAATAGGTAGTCAAATTAGATTTGCCATTTATGCCCCTAGAACACCTGATGGTGCTCCCTGCATGTTGGGCCTCTCTATGTGGCCAGGCTGTGTAAAAGTCTCCCACATGTGGTATCGCCGTACTTGGGAGGAGTAGGAGAATCTATTTTAGGGTGTAATTTTTGGTATGTACATGCTATGTGTTAGAAATGTTGTATAAATGCACAACTTTGTGTAAAAAAAATGCGTTTTCATTTTCTTTACACATGTTCCAGAAACATGTAGAAAAAAATGACATGTTCAAAAGACTCATTATGCCTCATAGATTTTTGGGTTGTTTTCTTTCCAAAATGAGGTAATTTTTGGGGTGTTTCCATTGTCCTGGTGCTCCAGGGCCTTCAAAAGTGTAATGCCCCGTACACACGGTCGGACTTTGTTCGGACATTCCGACAACAAAATCCTAGGATTTTTTCCGACGGATGTTGGCTCAAACTTGTATTGCGTACACACGGTCGCACAAAGTTGTCGGAACTTCCGATCGCCAACCACGCGGTCACGTACACCATGTACGACGAGACTAGAAAAGGCCAGTTCAGAACCAAGCGCGGCACCCTTTGAGCTCCTTTTGCTAATCTCGTGTTAGTAAAAGTTTGGTGAGAGACGATTCGTGCTATTTCAGACTCGTGGCTTTCAGAACGTTTTCTGCGGTTCGGTTTGTGCTTGTGGGTTTGTATCTGCTCTTCAGTGCGTGCAAGCAAGCTACGCGTGACTTGTCATTGTGTTCTTGTTTGTTCGTTACTGTTTTTCAGGTTGCTCTTCACAGGCCTTGCTGTTCTTCAGTGCATTCTGTTACTTCGTTCTGAGCAGCCGACCATTTTCTAGCCATGTTGCGTATACGTACTCCTCGTAGAGTTCTGCTGTGCGCGGCTTGGTTTGGGGTCCTGACCTTGACACAAGTCCAGTCCATGAACAGGGTGGGGAGGAGTTCATGGACCAAGAATTGGTTGCTTCAGCGTGACCAGTTCTGTCATATGCCTTTGCTCCGTGAGATCCGTGAGAATAATCCTGATGATTTCAGGAACTTTCTCAGGATGACGGATCCCGTATTTCACCGTCTGCTGGCTTCGCTGACCCCCTATATCAGCAGGCAGGATATCTGCATGAGGCAAGCCATCACTCCGGAGCAGAGGCTGGTCGCTACCCTGCGGTACTTGGCGACAGGGAGAAGCCTGCAGGACCTCAAGTTCTCGATAGGCATCTCCCCCCAGGCTCATTATCCCAGAGACCTGTTCTGCCATCATCCAGGTCCTGCAGAAGGAGTATATTAAGGTAAGATTTTTATCCTTTAATATCACATTTTATTGTATTGAATGTTTGATTATATATTGTATTTCTTTCCTCATTGCCTAATTACCATGATTGTAATATGCTGTGAATGTCCCCTTTGTCCTCATGCATGCTGGATTTTTCTGTAATTATTTTTTTAGTCCTTCATACATATTTGCCTTCAATAACCTCCCCAGCATGCTCTCCTGCCCTATATTCACCTCAGGCAGTCACTTAACAATGTATTTTGTCAGCTCCATAGTAGTGCTTTACCCCAAACAACCCCTCAAATGTTTAGAAATGTGATTTGTGCTTTAAATTCAGGCAGAGTGCCAGAGGCTTTTTTTTGTGGTGTCCCCAAATCATTTGTAACCCTCCCTCCCCCCAACTGCTAAGTCAGCTGATCCCAATTCTCTATCTATCCTCAATCATCTATCTTCTGACTTTGCCAAACCCATACACACTATACCCATCTCTTTAGTGCTCAGATGTATGGATGAATTCCCCAAAGCATGTAGTGCAAGGGCCTGCCTGTATACTTTCAAATGATACTGTTTAAAGTTTTTCTATCCTATTATTATCTTGACAGTTAATAGCAGAATGTCCAAATGTCCTCAAATGTGTACAGTGTGTATTTATATCTTTGTATTATGACACTTCTTACCTGTCCAGTGGGCTGACAATAGTGTAACTAAGGAGGGGCTGTTCCAAGTAATACCCTGTATTTAGGCATTCAGCTCTCAATGAAGTGGAGAGGGTTACCTGTCCAAGTTCCCCCCCCTATAATGTTAGAAATGGCCCATGAGAGGGGGGTGAGGGGGAATATGATAGGGGTACCTTATACTTTGGCGTTGTTAAATTCCCCTTACTAAATGCTATCTGGAGGTTGGCCAAGAATGTTTGTGTCTAATGTGCTGCAAAAATACAATTTTTTTTTTTCCCTCAACAGTTTCCTTCCACGCCACAGGAATGGCAGACTGTGGCCTCCCACTTTGCCCAGCGGTGGGACTTTCCTAACTGTGGAGGGGCAATTGATGGGAAACACGTCCACATCGTCCCACCACCCAACTCGGGGTCATGCTATTTCAACTATAAGGGGTTCAATAGTATTGTGATGTTGGCGGTGGTGTCGGCTAATTACGACTTCTTGTATGTGGACATGGGGAATAATGGCCGGATGTTCGATGGTGGAATCATCGCCCAGACGGAGTTCTACAGGCGTCACCAGAATGGCAGCTTGGACTTGCCACCTCCAGAGGACAATGTGGAAGGACTCCCATTCGTCTTCGTTGCGGATGAAGCATTTGCGCTGGGGGACCATCTTATGCGGCCATTCCCGATGAGGATCCTCACCCCGGAACAGAGGGCTCTGGTCAGAAGAGTGGTGGAGAACACATTTGGAATCATGGCCAGCCGGTTCCGCCTATTTCTGACACCCATCCATATGGCGGAGTATAAACTTAATCATATAATCCTGGCGTGCTGTGTTCTACATAACTTTTTACGCCAACATTCTGCCAACTATGCTGGCTCAGTTGGGCCTGAGGCCGGAATTCTACATGATACAACCCTGAGGGCGCTTGAAAGTGGCCGTCCTGGCTTGCCCTCCCTGAGTGCCCGTGATGTCCGGTTTAGATACCTTGAGTTCTTTGCGGGTAGGGGGGCCATCAATATGCCAGACAATTTGTGAAGGATTTATCAAATAAAAAAAAAAAAAAAAAGCTAATCTTTGGTGACATTTACTGCTTGTGTTTGTTTTAGCTGACCCTGACAGCAATGTGGGGAGTCCTGAAAATGGCGTGATTGTGTAACCTTTTATACAAAGCACTGTTGGGTGTTATTTCCTAAAGGCGTAGACACTTTGCACTACCAGTGCACTTGAAACTGCACTGAAACTGCACTTGTAGTGCAAAGAGGATTTGCCCTTAGGAAATAACCCCCATTTTCACAGAAAACAGCAATTACATCACCACAAAAGTGTTGTAGCGTTGAGACAATAATCCACACATTCTTGATTAACAAACTTTTTAATACCTGCACAATCACATGTGCATTTAGAAAAGGTTTTTAAAATAAACCAACATGTTTGTTGTATAACAATTTTTGGGGTGGCATTATCAAAAATAGAAATGTCCATTTAAGATAAAACAGGCCTGTGTAAAACCAACAAGAAAGACAAAAAAATTGAACTTACAAAGTTCACATATGGTAAAACTTAAAGGCAATATCAGACATGAGTATTTAGGAACTGTGTTTGATATTGCGTTCAGATGGGGTGAAGTCACCCCTTGAAAAGCCAAATTTGGAAGATGCACACCAATTTACGAATGTACACATGTGCTAGCTGCCATCACGGGGGATCAAGGGACGTGTTTGGGGGAGCAACCCCTTCCTCACCGCTACTTTATTATTGAGGAAGGGGTTGCACCCCCAAAACGCATCCATTGATCTCCCGTGATGGCAGATAGCACATGTTGGCACACTGTGTGCATCCTCCAAATTTGGCTTTTCTAAATATCGCTAATAAATTTTTAAGATTGTAGCACACAAAAATAGAAAGTGGGGTTTTAAATTCGCCCCAAAACATCAATGATGTTATTATTTTTTTGAATAACATCATTGATTTTTTTCTGGATGTTTTCCAATTCTAAATTACACCCCATGATCTCCCCGATCAGGATCTGGGCACTTTCTGATGTGAAAGGATCTCGATCCACAACATTACGATCACCTACAAACCAAACAAAAACAGGTATCAAAAATCTGCCGGCATACATCTCTTACCTGAGCCTGTGGTCGCAGACACTCACCTGTTGTGGTGACTAGTTCCACCATGTCTTCTTCTTCCTCCTGCTCTTCTTGGGTTGGGGGTATTTCCCCTTCTTCCAGAGGTGGGGGGTCTCTGGTCTCCTCGGATGAGGGGTGTCCTCCGAGTCTTTTCTCCCCTATGTAAAACAAAAATGGTATAATTAGCACACAGATAATTGATGGCAGAACTATAAATAGGAAACATTGCTTGGAAGTGGGGTACAATTGTCTATTTGGGCAGAGTTCCAAGATGTAGCATTTTTATTGTCCTTTGTCAAGCTGCAATACTTTACCTGTCTTGTACAAGCTTCACAGATGGAGACCCCCTATAGTATACACTGGAGCACCTGTGTGGGGCCCCCTAATAAAAAGGGTGTTCTTGTGTCCCACACTAGTGCTCCAGTGTCAAGATGTGAAAACAGCTGCTGAGTGTCCTCTCCTTACATAGAATCTAGTTTGCATTTCATTCTAGTAACAAACCCATCTACACAACCAAATATTTTTCATACAAGTAGGCCCTAAAAAATGTAGGAAAATGCATATGGCCTAAACAAAGGTGTTTTAGAGGCCGAAAGAAAAATGTTTGATACGAACGAATAATGGGCCCATGAACATTAAAGTTGCCATTTTAAACTGTACAATTAAGAAAAGCATATGGAGCAGCACGAACGTAATAAAGACAAAAAGAATAGGAACACAGCACAACTACTTACTTTTTTGCAGTACTCTCCGGATCTTTCGGTACTGCTCGGGCTCTCTTAATTTCAGGTCCGACCACCGCTTCCTGAGCTGATCTTTCGATCATCGTACCCCGAAATTCCGGTGCAGACTTTTGACCACTTTCGCAATGATCTTGGCCTTTCTGATATTGGGGTTGGGGTAAGGCCCATACTTTCCATCATAGTCCGCCCTCTTCAGGATGTCCACCATCTCCAACATCTCCCCAAAGGACATATTTGTGGCCTTAAATCTCCTTCTGGATCGGGACGTGTCCGGATCCGGGCTTTCCTCCCCCTCCTCCTTGTTCCTGTAATTAGCACGCACCTGCTGTGTATCCGCCATGTGCTCTTCCCCCACTGCGCAGAACGAAAAGGGGCGGGGAATAGACTAGAAAGAACGTCAGGGGCGGGCGGAGTTACATGCATGCGCAGTGTGTATAAAGCGTAACACACGTGCGTATTACGTTCGATCTGTGAGCGGAGGAAGGAGCATTGGAGGCGCCGATCGTAAGAACGAAGGTAAGAAACATACTTGTGCCTATACTGCTTCTAGATTGAGGCCGATATTGTAGATCATTGGGAGATCAACCACACACATTACAGGAACCAAACAAAGAGGAAGGCAGCGCTGGATCAATTGTTGGAAATTGTGAAGCAGGTGATCCCCACGGCAGACATCACATATTTGAAGATCCTAATTGGTGGCCTGAGGAGCACATATGTAAGGGAGCGCCACAAAGTCCTGCATTCGCAGAGATCCGGAGCAGCAGATGACATCTATGTCCCCAGGATGTGGTACTACGACAGGCTGCATTTTCTGGCAGGCCAGACTAAACCCAGGTCATGCCTCTCCAGTCTTCCTTCCACGCTTCCTTCCCCCCCAGCTGAGGCATCTGACGCCCAACCTGGGCCTTCCAGGCAACAACAAGTGGAGGAGCCCAGATTGAGCCAGGTATAGCATTTCTCTAAATATTTCTGCTTGTCCAATCAATGATGTTAACTAGATGTTAGTTTGGAGTACTAATTTATGATTGTGATTGATGATGCAAAACATTACAACCATGTCCCTTTTTCATACACAGGGAAGTCTCAGCCAGGAGGTGGCCGGGCCGAGCAGGCTGCCTGATATGCCGGTCCCTCCCCTACACCTGGAAAGAGAAAGTGGCAGGAGGAGGAGTACCCTAGAGGAGGCTGCATAGGCTCTTTTGGAAGGCTACAGAGGCCCTGGGAGCACCATACACCGTGGAGGAGGACTTCGCTGCCATCATTGCCTGTAAAATGCAGAGGATGGAGGAGGGACAACAACTCATGTGTGAGTCCTTAATGTTGGAGGCTCTTAATAAGGGGTTGAAGGCCCAAATTACATCTGATACACACCTTTGTGAACTTACACATGGTCCTCCTCCTCCTCCTGCAGGTCCTCCTCCTTCTCCTCCAGGTCCTCCTAGTCCTCCTCCAGGTCCTACTCCTCCTCCTGCCACATCTCCAACAGCAGAGCCACAGCCAGGAAGGAAGCGTGGAAGGAAGACCAGAAAGTGAGGACCCTGGATCCAGTCTGATCTGGCAAAAGATGCAGCCTCTTGTGGTACCACAGCCTGGGGACACAGATGTCATCTCCTGCTTTCCCGATCTCTGGGACTTCTGGACCAGACTGCCCTCCCTTACATATGGACTCCTCAGGCCACCAATTTTGATGTTCAAGAATTGACGTCTGCCCTGGGGGTCCCAGGCTTCGCTAATTTCTGCTGTTTATCCAGCGTTGCCTCCCTCTTTGTTTGGTTCTGAGCCCTTAATAAAGGAATTTTGGTTTGAAATATACTTGCCTATGTGTGTTTTACTTCAAAAAGGACAGTTTGTTTGTGAGGATTCAGGTACATTTCAAATATACAATGTGAAATTAACAAGGGACACCAACACCAAACAATCTCCTAGAACTTCAATAATAAAAGATATCAATGGTGTTGTGGTAACTTGACACACAAAACACACACAAAAATATTCTGGAGTAAAACTAAAAATAACATAAAACAAAGATCAGCCTTGTAAAAAATACAAACATAAAATCTAAAAAAAAATGGCTTTAAAAAAAAAAAAAAAAAAAAAAAAAAAAAAGTTATGTCAGATGTGACAAATAACAATATATTCAGGTAATCCCAATAAAAAAAAAGAAATAAGTTTGTGAGAAGTGTGTGTGAATATGAGCAGCAAAACTACTTAATTCTTATCACATTATAAAGAAGAAGAGAGTGCGCTGTATTAAACCATTTTTAACATTGCAGCGTGACGAAAGTGCTGTATCCATTGCGAACGCTAATTTTACCAGACCTGTGTAATTTATGCTCCAACACCTGACGGTGCTCCCTGCATGTTGATACCACATTTGGTATCGCCGTACTCAGGAGGAGTAATAGAATGTGTTTTAGGGTGTAATTTGTGGTATGCATATGCTGTGTGTGAGAAATAACCTAATATAATAATAATATGCTAATATAACAATTTTGTGAAGAAAAAAAGAAAAAAAATCTTGACTTTGCAAAGAATTGTGGGAAAAAATTACAACTTCAAAACACCCACCATGCCTCTTACTAAATACCTTGGAATGTCTACTTTCCAAAAAGAGGTCATTTGGGGGGTATTTGTACTTTCCTGGCTTGCTAGGGTCTCAAGAAATAAGATGTCATCAGTACATTAGGTGTGGTCAATTTTCAGAGATTGGCACCATAGCTTGTGGACTTTATAACTTTCACAAAGACCAGATAATATACACCGATTTGGGTTATTTTTACCAAAGATACGTAGCAGTATAAATTTTGGCCAAAATTTATGAAGAAAAATTACTAATTTGCAAAATTTTATAATTGAAACGAAGAAAAATGCATTTTTTTTACAGAATATTCATTTTTTTTTCTTTTATAGCGCAAAAAATAAAAAACCCAGAGGTGATAAAATAGCACCAAAAGAAAGCTCTATTTGTGTGAAAAAAAGGACAAAAAATTCATATAGGTACAGTCTTGCATGACTGAGTAATTGTCATTCAAAATGTGAGAGCACCGAAAGCTGAAAATTGGTCTGGTTAGGAGGGGGGTTTAAGTGCCCAGTGGTCAAGTGGTTAATAGGGATGAGCCGAATACCCCCCTGTTCGGTTCGCACCAGAACATGCGAACAGGAAAAAAATTTGTTCGAACACGCAAACACCGTTAAAGTCTATGGGACACGAACATGAATAATCAAAAGTGCTAATTTTAAAGGCTTATATGCAAGTTATTGTCATAAAACGTGTTTGGGGACCTGGGTCCTGCCCCAGGGGACATGGATCAATGCAAAAAAAAGTTTTAAAAAGGGCCGTTTTTTCAGGAGCAGTGATTTTAATAATGCTTAAAGTCAAACAATAAAAGTGTAATATCCTTTTAAATTTCGTAGCTGGGGGGTGTCTATAGTATGCCTGCAAAGGGGCGCATGTTTCTCGTGCTTAGAACAGTCTGACAGCAAAATAACATTTTTTCGAAGGAAAAAAGCCATTTAAAACTACTCGCGGCTATTGCATTGCCGGTCCGACAATACACATAGAAGTTCATTGATAAAAACGGCATGGGAATTCCCCACAGGGGAACCCCGAACCAAAATTTTAAAAAAAAATGACGTGGGGGTCCCCCTAAATTCCATACCAGACCCTTCAGGTCTGGTATGGATTTTAAGGGGAACCCCGTGCCAAAAAAAAAAAAAATGGCGTGGGGTCCCCCAAAAAATCCATACCAGACCCTTATCCAAGCACGCAACCTGGCAGGCCGCAGGAAAAGAGGGGGGACGAGAGAGCGCCCCCCCTCCTGAACCGTACCAGGCCACATGCCCTCAACATTGGGAGAGTGCTTTGGGGTAGCCCCCCAAAACACCTTGTCCCCATGTTGATGAGGACAAGGGCCTCATCCCCACAACCCTGGCCGGTGGTTGTAAGGGTCTGCGGGCGGGGGGCTTATCGGAATCTGGAAGCTTTAACAAGGGGATCCCCAGATCCCGGCCCTCCCCCCTGTGTTAAATGGTAAGGGGGTACTTGTACCCCTACCATTTCACTAAAAAACTGTCAAAAATGTTAAAAATGACAAGAGACAGTTTTTGACAATTCCTTTATTTAAATGCTTCTTCTTTCTTCTATCTTCCTTCATCTTCTTCTTCTGGTTCTTCCTCCGGCGTTCTCGTCCAGCATCTCCTCTGCGGCGTCTTCTATCTTCTTCTCCTCGGGCCGCTCCGCACCCATGGCATGGGGGGAGGCTCCCGCTCTTCTCTTCATCTTCTTCATCTTCTTCTTCATCTTCTTCTCTTCTTCTTTTCTTCTCTTCTTCCTTCTTCTCTTCTTCATTTTCTTCTCCGAGCCGCTCCGCATCCATGCTGGCATGGAGGGAGGCTCCCGCGGAGTGACGGCGTCTCCTCGTCTGACGATTCTTAAATAACGGGGGGCGGGGCCACCCGGTGACCCCGCCCCCCTCTGATGCACGGGACATGACGGGACTTCCCTGTGGCATTCCCCGTGACTTCACAGAGAAGTCCCGTCAAGTCACCGTGCGTCAGAGGGGGGCGGAGTCACCGGGTGGCCCTGCCCCCCATTATTTAAGAACCGTCAGACGAGGAGACGCCGTCACACAGCGGGAGCCTCCCTCCATGCCAGCATGGATGCGGAGCGACCTGGAGAAGAAAATGAAGAAGAGAAGAAGAGAAGAAAAGAAGAAGAGAAGAAGACGAAGAAGAAGATGAAGAGAAGAGCGGGAGCCTCCCCCCATGCCATGGGTGCGGAGCGGCCCGAGGAGAAGAAGATAGAAGACGCCACGGAGGAGATGCTGGACGAGAACGCCGGAGGAAGAACCAGAAGAAGAAGAAGATGAAGGAAGATAGAAGAAAGAAGAAGCATTTAAATAAAGGAATTTTCAAAAACTGTCTCTTGTCATTTTTAACATTTTTGACAGTTTTTTTAGTGAAATGGTAGGGGTACAAGTACCCCCTTACCATTTCTCATGGGGGGGCCGGGATCTGGGGGTCCCCTTGTTAAAGGGGGCTTCCAGATTCCGATAAGCCCCCCGCCCGCAGACCCCCACAACCACCGGCCACGGTTGTGGGGATGAGGCCCTTGTCCTCATCAACATGGGGACAAGGTGTTTTTGGGGGCTACCCCAAAGCACCCTCACAATGTTGAGGGCATGTGGCCTGGTACGGTTCAGTAGGGGGGGACCGCACTCTTGTCCCCCCCTCTTTTCCTGTGGCCTGCCAGGTTGCATGCTCAGATAGGGGGCTGGTATGGATTTTTTGGGGGGCCCCATGCAGTTTTTTTTTTTTTTTTGGTGCGGGGTTCCCCTTAAAACCCATACCAGACCTGAAGGGTCTGGTATGGAATTTAGGGGGACCCCCACGTCATTTAAAAAAAAAAATTTGGCCAGGGTTCCCCTTAATATCCATACCAGACCTGAAGGGCCTGGTATGGAATTTAGGGGGACCCCCACGTCATTTTTTTTTTTTAATTTTGGTTCGGAGTTCCCCTGTGGGGAATTCCCATGCTGTTTTTATCAATGAACTTATATGTGTATTGTAAAACCGGCAATGCAATAGCCGCGAGTAGTTTTAAATGGGTTTTTTCCTTCGAAATGTCATTTTGCTGTCAGACTGTTCTAAACATGGGAAACATGCGCCCTTTACAGGCATACTATAGACACCCCCCAGCTACGAAATTTAAAGGGCTATTACACTTTTATTGTTTGACTTTAAGCATTATTAAAATCACTGCTCCTGAAAAAACGCCCTTTTTTAAAACTTTTTTTTGCATTGATCCATGTCCCCTGGGGCAGGACCCAGGTCCCCAAACACTTTTTATGACAATAACTTGCATATAAGCCTTTAAAATTAGCACTTTTGACTTCTCCCATAGACTTTTAAAGGGTGTTCCGCGGCATTCGAATTTGCCGCGAACACCCCAAATTGTTCGTTGTTCGGCGAACTTGCAAACAGCCAATGTTCGAGTCGAACATGAGTTCGACTCGAACTCGAAGCTCATCCCTAGTGGTTAACTACTTTCCGCCAAAGCCTATTCTGGCACTCCTCTCCTACATGTAAAAATCTTCATTTTTTGCTAGAAAATTACTCAGAACCTCCAAACATTATATATGTTTTTTTAGCAGAGACCCTAGGGAATAAAATGGCGGTAGTTGCAACTTTTTATGCTGCATGGTATTTGCGCAGCAATTTTTCAAATGTGTTTTTTGGGAGAAAAAATGTTTCATGAATTAAAAAAAAACAGTAAAGTTAGCCCAATTTTTTTGTATAATGTGAAAGATGATGTTACGCTGAGTAAATTGATACCTAGCATGTCACACTTTAAAATTGTAATTAAATAGAATACAACGCTTAGAATTAATTCACCATAAGATAGCAACGAGATATTTGGCCAATAGAGATAAGCTCATATTTCCCCTTGGGGAGTCACTTGTCTACTAGTTAGTCTAACTGCATTGCTGATACACCCTCATTGGATTTATGTTTAAATTATGTTTGTAACTCCGGACAGAGGGTTCTCTCTTCAGTACTGCTGGGTAAGACAGGCCAGAATCGTCAACTTACGACTTCCTGCTTCAATAGCACATTTTAATGGAACCTTTCCTACTATCACGCCAATGTACACTTGAATTATTTGTGAATAACTATTAACAGAAACAATTAACTGTCATGTTGTATTCCTTGTCTAATTGTATATTCTGCATTCCTTAAATAAAGATTAAAAAAAAAATTGTAATTAAAAAAAAGTTGACAAGAAAAAAATAGGGGTGGGCCAACATCCCAATATATGAATAGGTATAGGTAAGGTACCCCCTTACGGGACTTTAGAGGCCCTGGTGATTGCAAAGCAACCCCAGAAAATTAATCTAATAGAAAATACGTATATATAAAAATAGAATTTATTCTGACAATACAAAAAATGAACAGTATGGCAATATATGCCCATCAAACAAGAAAAATATTATGAACGTGGCTATATAAGTTACACATTAACATAACCATATGAACATATACTGTGAGAGGTCCCAAACCACCGTGATGTGAAGACGGAGTCCCAGGGCCACACCTAACGCGTTTCAGAATCGCTTCCTTCTTCAGGGGGTATCAATTGGTGAAAGCATTCATAATATAAATGGTACAAA
This sequence comes from Lithobates clamitans, assembly GCA_037952925.1. Classification (NCBI taxonomy): domain Eukaryota; kingdom Metazoa; phylum Chordata; class Amphibia; order Anura; family Ranidae; genus Lithobates; species Lithobates clamitans. The sequence goes on along the minus strand of JBBGZY010000264.1, from coordinate 4,526,335 downwards.
TATCATCTAATAGCCACCGAATATAAAAACAGCAGAATCCATCTAGGGATTATTTACTTGCCTGAACCACTCACCACACCCGGGGCCAAACCATATGAGGCCCAGCGAGACCAGATTTAATGGAACACTCCCAGCAAGGCTGATATGTGGTAGGGAGGTTTAGGGAATATATATGGTATGGCAATAGAGGTGGTTGAAACCCACAAACCCTGGAGGACACAAGAGAGGTCCCACCCTGTTGATGGCGTTTTGTAGGATTCCTCCTACCAAATGCCATCAACAGGATTGGACCTCTCTTGTGTCCTCCAGGGACCAGCCGAGTACTCGGCAATGTTTATCCTGCCGGGCCGGATGTGACATCATAATGTTGTGCCCAGGCCTCTGAAGGTAATAGAGACTGCCGGGGACCATCTGGTCACCAGAAAAAACTATGGAAAACTTCCAGCGTTGGTGGATTCCTTTTTCAGCTCACTGAACTGGTAGGTGACATTGGGCCTGGGCTTGGTTGCAGACAGGAACTTCTGACAACTCAAGGAAGTGTCCTGGACAGGAGGCACAGGAGCAAGGAGAGGACAGCAGGAGAGCACTTCCAGGCAAGTATACAGTGGGGAACAACAGGTCACAGCCAAGAGGGCTGGTGAGTGACACACAGTCAGGAGGACCGGGGAGGCACACCTGAGAGGACTGGGAGAGTGCAGTCTGGGATGGGTGCACAGACAGTGGAGTGGACTATGGTGTCACGGGCCGTGGAGAGAGGCAGCTGCAGCCAGGAGGACTGGCCTGAAGAGGTGGTGCAGGGTTTATTAGCCATGTATGATAGCTAGCATTGGAACTACCTTCAATTTTGCTACACCAAAGGGGCCAGTGGTCCCTGTCTGCTAAGGGTATCTGCTTTGGGCTTGGCTGAGCCAGTGACAGGCCTGCATTCAGTGCTAGCTGATCCCTGGAGTGATACTCTGTAAGCAAGTCTGTGCTGGAGAGTGAGATTAGTAGTTAAGTGATGTGCTGGAGGAAGAGCATTAGTTGTTATATATACAGAGAGTGTATATAGTTTCAGTCTCTTCTTTGTCTTTTTGATCAACTAGGCATCTCATATCTACCCTATCCCCATCCAAGTTGAATTCCCCCAATATAATACAAAAAAAAACAAAGTGCTTGGAATGTTTCATTTCTCTGGATGTTGGAGCAGGGTGACAGACAGACCACATTAACCAGCAGCCCCTATGGGGGTACTGCTACATCCATATAAAATAAAACAATGCAGTAACAAATAATTAGAGAAAGTGAATTCATACATATAGAAAACAAAAGTGCTTATATAGGATCAATTAAATAAAGTTTATCATAATTTAGAGTCCCAAGGACATTAAAGTACAGCAATCTTCCAACAATCTGACAAATCCTCTCCATGTGTAAAGATCACTGGATCCCACCACCTTAACAAAGTGAACAATCAACAGACTATAAGCTGTAACAAATACAGCAGTCACAACATGTATCACAAGTGAAGATTTCTTCCAGACACCTTAGACTAGCTCCCTTTGACAGCACCAGGATCCAATTCCAGCTATGATAAGTAAAGTTCACCAAAGAGCCAAGTCGATCATAATGTAGTATCTTATTATGATAAATTCCCAATGCAGGTATATAAGCAGCCAAATACAATATAAAAGCATGGGGAAACTCACATTGAAAGCCGCTGCTGTCCTAGGTCATGCTGACATCATGCTGCTGCAGCTTATAGTCTGGTGAGTGTTCATTTTGTTAAGGTGGTGGGATCCGGTGATCCCCACACACAGAGAAGGTTTTTTTGGGTTGGTGGAAGATTTCTGCACTGGAAGGTCCTTTGGACTAACATAATATGTACTTTATTTAACTGACACTAAAGGAACACTTTTGTTTTTTACATATACTGCATGAATGCGCTTTCTCTGATTATTTGGTGCTGCATTGTTTTATTTTATTGTGTTATGAATATTTATTTCACCCTGGCCAATCATTGAGGAGTTTATGCCATTAATGTGGGCTAGGGAAGGAGATAACTGGGGCATACCTAGGAAACTTTTTTAGAGAGGTGCTTTGCCTGGAGAAGATTTTCATGTGAGGGAGCAGTACATTGCTTTTCAGACCTGCTTCCTGGGCAGGATGTGAATTCACGGGTCCTTGCATTCCAGGTCTGCTGCTAGCTGATGAGATGTCCAGTTCATGCCTCTTAGGCCCCTTACTTGGGGAAGAAAGCCAAAGTTAAAGAAGAGTCCTTAGTCAACTGCCTGTCTGTACTTAAAAGTCCACAATGACAAATTGCTTGTATGGACTTAAAGTGTTTGTAACCCTAAAGAAAAATGATGCTACTGCCTCTTTAAGCAATTTAATATGCGTGTGAATATTGCAATTTTATTGAGCCCTGCCTGTGTTATATAATACCTGCTTGATCCTGCCTGTGCACCTAATCCTGAGAGAAGGCTGACCATGCTAACATGACTGCCGATCCATGTTAGCATGGTCAGTTTACATTCTGTGCCATGCTGTCCTGTGTCATGCTGGAGCACAGAGCCTGTATCTTCTGTGTCTGTGGAAAGCCACATCCCCTCCAGCCACACCCCTTCAGCCGCTACTCTCCCTTCTTCAAAATCGGCAATTGTCTGGGGAAAGGGGAAGTGATGTTGCCGCCGGGTCTGACTGAATTTTATTGCTATAGAAATGCAGATGCAATGACATCACACCCCGCTCTCCTGGCACCCCCCCCCCCCAGCGGGTCCATGGATCGCTCAGTAAGCTAGAGCAATCAAGTGAAATGCAATTTGGCAAAGAATAACGCTAAAGCCTTGGAAGTCAGGACCCCCCCCCCCCCCACACACACACACACACACTTAGGATACTCTAGCACAGTGGTTCTCAACCTGGGGGTCGGGACCCCCTCGGGGGTCGAATGATGATTTGCCAGGGGTCACCAAATCCTGGGCTGTTCCTGAAGCCGGCACTGCTCTCCCAGCATTTTTGTGGCTGCCCAGCTGGGCTGTTCCTGAGGCCCGCGGCCGCCCACTCAGCCTCTTCGCAGCCGCCCATTCAGTTCATGGCATGGCTGGGGGGCAGAGACTAGAGGTCAGCTGACTGGTGAGGAATGTGAAGTGGGAGGGGCTGGAGGAGACCCTATCTCCTGGTTTTGGCATAGGTGTCACTGCTACGAGACACCACAAAGTCGGAGACACAGTGGGTAACACTATCTGTTATTATAGTTGCCATTAAAAGTCCCCACTACAGTTCTCAGATCAGCAGATGACCTTGATCAATAGCACCTAAGTTGACTCAGAACTCCCCCCAGCACCACCACTCACCCCATTCCCCCACCAAGGAGTAAGAGAAGGAATAAAAATAGAGAATACATGGAAGGGAGAGGAAAAGAGGGGGAGGAACAAAGAATAAGGGAAAGAAAGAATAAGAGAAAGAACAAGAAAGTTGGCTAGAGAGAGGGATGGGGAAAAAAACAAGAAATTAGTATAGAGAGAGATACAAGGGAAAGAAAGGAGAACAAAGAGAAAGAGTGGTACCATAAGGGGATTTAATACTGTAAGAGTGGAAGGGACTCAGGGAGTGCTAAATGTCCGTGGGTTAGGGGCGCAAATTACTTGTCTTGCCTTGGGTGCTGGCAACCCACGCTACGGAAATAATTTCACTGTTGGGGTCACCACAACTTGGGAAATTTTATCAAGGGGTCACCGCACTAGTAAGGTTGAGAACCACTGCTCTAGCAGTTATCCTTGCAATTTTGTGTCTGTGGTTAGTTGACTTAACAGCCACTGGTCTTGTCTTTAGCAGAGGCATAAAGAGTTCCACATTTGTCTGTGGCAGGGATTAAAGATACTAGAGAATTCTACAGAGCAAAGGGAATTTTAACTGCTGTTTTTGGGTTTCCTCCAACCCTTTCTTCCCTGGACAACCAAGCCAAAAAAATAGCAAAAAAGAAGACTGATGGAATGGAAGTCTGTTATCGTCAATGGACCGACGAGTGCCTGGGTGCAGCAACAAGGCAATTCATCAGTAAGAAGGCTAGGAAGATCCATAAAGCCATTGCTACATAACATTATTTGGATTGGGTATAATTTGATATTTTAAGTCATACAATTTTGTTACTATATTTGGCATACAATGCTGGTTTAACTCCCCTGCTTTCTTGGAATTTGAGGTCAGCCAACCCACAAGAGTGAACAGGCAGGAGTGTTAACATGAAACTATTTCATGTCTACTGAGCAATTACCATATACCAGTGCAATGTTAGGCTAGGGCTAATTTGGTAGAGCCAAGAAATTCTTGACGCTGTCAAGACATATAAAAAATGATTCTTTCCAGTTTTCACACTCACTTACTTATTGGAATCAATGGGCAATAAGTACAGCGCTGCTCCAATGGTGTTATAAAGATAGTTACACAATAAGCGGCTAACACGCCTCTAAGACATAGGTAGAAATAAATTAATCAGAAGATATGTAGTGTAGCGCTATGCGTATAAATAAAAAAATATGAAAACAGAAAGTTAGGTTCGAGCCATCTCTCAATGGCCAGCAAATAAACAAGAAATACTTCAAAATTAGATAAAAAGTGACTCAATACAGAAAGTGCGCTATATGTTACAAAATGACATATAAAATATAATAATTACAATACACCAGTGAAGTATGAAGACAAGACCAAATTATAAATGGATAAAAAATCAACCAAAGAAGTCCATAAATATTTAGAAAATGTGTTCCTGATGAAAATCAAAAACCACCACCAACAGTCTCTGAGGGTTAACTGGTGAAGACAAAAATGGAAAGCTTCTGGTAGGTGAAAGGGTAAAACACCAAATGAAATGAGACGTCTGAGTATATGACAGGACCATCACCAGAGCATCTGAGGAGGCTTACCGGAAGCAGGGGACTTGAAAAGACATACGTCTTACAAGTCTCAAAAAGCTTGTTTAGCCGCCAGGGCTGGCAAGATGGATCATCGGGTATCCACAACTTCAAATAAGGGGGAAGGGAAGATCTGTCACAGCTTCAACCGTCCAGACGTTTCAGCAGGCCGACCGGATGTTTATTTAAAAACCATGAGAGAAATAAAGCTCACATGGCATGATATCGTTTAAAAAGCATGCATTTATTAGAATAATAAAAAAAGGGAACACTCACATGATATAAGATCGTAAACAGCTCAAATTGTATCAAACGCGGTGATCATAGGGGGTCCACCCAACATGTTTCGGCTAACGAGCCTTCATCTGGGTTGTGGAACCCCCCTATCCCACCGCTATTTAAACTGGAAATGACCCCCACTGGGAGTGTCACAACCCAGGAAGTGACCGACTGACATCACTTCCGGTTCTCGAATTGGTATTAGTGTATATGAAATGTATATAAAATATACCACATAAACAATGCAGTAAGCGGTGTTTATACCGCTGACCCTAAACTTATGAATCAGAAATAAACAAAGATTTAACATAAATAATGGTAGCGTTATGGCCGGCCGATCCGGAAGTGCTCGGGATGCAAACCAAGCCTCCTTATCGGCGCGGCCAGATCGCAAAGGGCTGAGCGCCCTCGTGCTCCGCCCACTAGACTCGGTCAGACACTGAGGCCGTGCGCAATAGCGGGACTCACAAAAAGGAAGTCCAACAGCGCACCAAGCCTCATTTTCAGCCAGTAGATCCTATAGGTCGGGGCGCCGTCACACCCCGCCCCCGGATCTCACGTCTTTGGCTTATGTGAAGAACACGGCCGGCCTCCGTCACTTGCGGTCCGCCCACGTTATCATAGCAGCTTACTCGCTTACTTAAGCTGGCCATACAGCAATAGAATTTTGTGGGACTTTACATGAGGGTTTTATCTACCAAATCAGGGATGGAGGCCGCCATGTGTTTCATACAGTGTGTGTCAGGTCACATCCATTTACTGTATAGCAATAAAATTTTGGTTGTATGGAAATTCAGAGAAATTGTTAGTCAGAATGTTTTTTGTCATCATTAAGTCACTCATTTTGGTCGAATGCTCTTAAAATTTTGTTCAGGCTTGCTATTTAACCAGAATAACAGACGTATTAAACAGATTTCATTACAATAGGTTTGATTTTTCCCAAATCAAATCCACATTTACAGTTCTAATTTTACTCATTTTACAAAAAAGTTTCACCCTGTTCTATTGAATTTTACTTGTCACTATGGTCAAAGCTATTAGAAAATTGAAAATGTATTTGTTTCTAAATGAATATTCAGAAAACAACAATTTTGAGCATAATTCTACTGATGTATGGTCAGCCTTACTCTAGTCAGAGTCTCTTTTACTTCCACCTTTTCACTTGCAATTATCTGCTCTTTCAGGCTGAGTCTTTCTCTTCGACTTAATCATAAAGCCGAGCTGAAGCCAAAATATTTTTTAATGTTTGGGTAACGTGTGGCAGGTAAAACCTTTGTGAGATTTTACATGCTGTGTTCAAGTCAAGAGATTTAAATGCTTTCTGTGTCACATTTTTTTCTCTTCCTATTTATTTGACATGCATCGCTTGGACAGGCAGTATGGAGAAATGGGGACACAGAGGTAAACAAAGTTTAAAAAAAAAAATTTGATTAAGTTGGCTTTAACACTGCTCAGTCTTTCTGGCTGTACCCAGACTTGATCACACACCATCAACAGCCTCTTATGTCGCGTACACACGAGCGGACTTTCCGGCACACTTGGCCCAGAGTCCGCCGGACAATCCGATCGTGTGTAGGCTCCCACGGACTTTTTTTTCCCAAAAGTCCGCCGGACCTAGTTTTGAAACATGTTTTAAATCTTTCCGCCGGACTCAGTTCCTGACGTAAAGCCTGTTCGTCTGTATGCTGGTCCGACGGACCAGATACGACGCAAGGGCAGGGTATTGCATCTCGCGCTCGCTGCAATAGGAAAAACAAATGTTCCTATTGCAGCGAGTGTGGGGCATACCAGGCCCTTAAGTCTGGTATGGATTTTAAAGGGAACCCCCTATGCCAAAAAAAGGCGTGGGGTCCCCCCTAGAATCCATACCAGGCCCCGATCCGAGCACGCAGCCTGGCCGGTCAGGAAAGGGGGTGGGGACGAGCGCCCCCCTCCTGAACCATACCAGGCCGCATGCCCTCAACATGGGGGGGTGGGTGCTTTGGGGGAGGGGGTGTCCTCTGGAGCCCCCCCCACTACAAAGCACCTTGTCCCCATGTTGATGAGGACAAGGGCCTCTTCCCGACAATCCTGGCCGTTGGTTGTCGGGGTCTGCGGGCGCGGGGCTTATCGGAATCAGGGAGCCCACTATAATAAGAGGGTCCCCAGATCCCGGCCCCCCACCCTATGTGAATGAGTATGGGGTACATGGTTCACCTACCCATTTACCTAGGGAAAAAGTGTCAATAATTAAACACACTACACAGGTTTTTAAAGTAATTTATTAGACAGCTCCGGGGGGGTCTTCTTCCGGCTTTGGGGGTCTTCTTCTGACTTTGGAGGTCCCTCCGATTCCTCTTCTCCCGGCGTCTGGTTGGTTCTTCTCCGCTCTCTCTGGCCTCTTCTCCCGGTGTTCGACCTCTGCTCCCGGTGTTCCAGTTCTTCTGCCGGCTCCTCCGATATCTTCATGTCGCTCTTTTGCTAGCGGGGGCCCGGACTTCTGGCTTCTGGCTTCTGGACGGCGGGAGAAGAGGAACCGGAGGGACCCCTGAAGTAGGAAGAAGACCCCCGAAGCCGGAAGAAGACCCCCCGGAGCTGTCTAATAAATTACTTTAAAAACCTGTGTAGTGTGTTTTATTATTGACACTTTTTCCCTAGGTAAATGGGTAGGGGTACCATTTACCCCATACTCATTCACATAGGATGGGGCACGGGATCTGGGGACCCTCTTATTATAGGGGGCTCCCGGATTCCGATAAGCCCCCCACCCACAGACCCTGACAACCAACAGCCAGGGTTGTCGGGAAGAGGCCCTTGTCCTCATCAACATGGGGACAAGGTGCTTTGTGGTGGGGGGGCCCCGCAGGGCCCCCCTCCCCCAAAGCACCCACCCCCCCATGTTGAGGGCATGAAGCCTAGTACGGTTCAGGAGGGGGGCGCTCGCTCGTCCCCACCCCCTTTCCTGACTGGCCAGGCTGCGTGCTCAGATCGGGGTCTGGTATGGATTCTAGGGGGGACCCCATGCCATTTTTGGGATATTTTGTTATAACCTAACCCTGCTTTAAACTTCTCCACAACTTTATCCCTGACGTGTCTGGTGTGTTCCTTGGCCTTCATGATGCTGTTTGTTCACTAAGGTTCTCTAACAAACCTCTGAGGGCTTCACAGAACAGCTGTATTTATACTGAGATTAAATTACACACAGGTGGACTTACAAATTAGGTGACTTCTGAGGGCAATTGGCTCCACTAGATTTTAGTTAGGGGTATCAGAGTAAAAGGGGCTAAATACAAATGCCACCACACCTTTCAAATATTTATTTGTAAAAAAAATTGTAAACCATTTATCATTTTCCTTCCACTTCACAATTATGTGGCACTTTGTGTTGGTCTGTCACATAAAATCCCAATAAAATACATTTACATTTTTGGTTGTAACATGACAAAACGTGGAAAATTTCAAGGGGTATGAATACTGTTTCAAGGCACTGTATGCACTGAATAAAGGGAGGGGGAAATATTATGCTTCTAATTCAATTTGAACTATTTTTATTGAGTCAAATTATTTAAAGCATAGACCTTTTTTGTATACTAATTAATCACATGCGGAAAAAGTGCAGAGTTAGCTTGAGAAACTTTTATTAACAGGCTCTTATATAAAGTAAAAACAGACAAAAAAGAATACTGAAAGACTGAGAAAATGTAAAAAATGCTGATAGAGAGAAGAAAAAGAGATTCACTGTAGCTGTGTTTGGATATACTGCTGGAAACAGGTGCATGACACATTTCTTGAATACTTCATTCCCATAAACAGGGCATGTAAATACACGCTCATAAATACTGCAAGCATAATCATTTCTTTTACACATGGCATAAAAAATATTTAAGCCATGAAGGCATTAGATAAGAATTATGCATGCATACCACATAAAATGACTGCTAAGCATTTTGAGTAAAATACCTTCTTCCAATATATATTATGGATCCACCACACTTATTTGGCTGCTGAATTTCGAAGCCATTGTATTGAAAAGGCGAAGCATTTATGACTAAAATTACAAAATGCTGCTGCAAGCAACTGTCAAATTTTTTATAAAGCTCAAAAAGTATCTATGATACCATCTTATGCAAAGTGCTTCAAAGTCATTTATCATTCTGATTATTTAAAATTTCTTTCACAAAATGTGTGGTTTCAGTTGCAGCTAGGACTAAATAATGTGCAGCAAGTACACACAGGATAATAATCTAATGTACATTTAAGGACCATTTATGGCCTCAAGTTAGGTCTATGCTATTAATAAAGTGGTGTCTCTTAGGGCACTTTCACACTGAGGCGCTGGGGCATGGGCGCTTTTCGGCTGCTAGCAGGGCGCTTTTAACCCCTGCTAGCAGCTGAAGAAGGGTTAAAAGCACCAGCAAAGAGCTGCTGCAGCGGCACTTTGCCAGCGCTTCAGCGGCGCTGCCTATTGATTTTAATGGGCAGGGGCGCTTTAGAAGTGGTGTATACACCGCTCCTAAAGCACCTCAAAGATACTGCTTGCAGGGCTTTTTTTAGCATCTTGCCAGCGCACTCGGGCTTTCACACTGGAATGACAGGACAGGCGCTTTACTGGCGCTTTGCAGGCGCTATTTTTAGCGATATAGCGCCTGTAAAGCCCCTCAATGTGAAAGTAGCCTCTGTGCATGATTGACGGGAAATATGTATGTATTAACCACTTCGATACCAGGCACTTAGACACCTTCCTGCCCAAGCCAATTTTCATCTTTCAGCACTGTCGCAATTTGAATGACAATTGCGTGGTCATACAACACTGTACCCAAACTAAATTTTTATCATTTTGTTCCCACAAATAGAGCTTTCTTTTGGTGATATTTGATCACCTCTGCGATTTTTATTTTTTGCGCAACAAATAAAAAAAGACTGAAAATTTTGAAAAAAAAAACAAGTTTTTCTTTGTTTCTGTTAAAATTTTTTGAAAATAAGTAAGTTTTCTCCTTCAATGATGGGCACTGATATGGCTGCACTGATGGGTACTGATAAGGCAGCACTGATGGGCACCGATAAGGTGGTACCAATGTGGTGGCACTGATGAGGTGGCACTGACGGGCACTGATGATGGGCACTGATAGGTGGCACTGATGGGCACTCATAGGTGGCACTAATGGGCACTTGTAGGCGGCACTGATGAGTACTTATGGGTGGCACTGTTAGGTGGCACGGATGGGCACTGATGGGCACTGATAGGTGGGCACTGATGGGCATGGATAGGCACTGACAGGTGGCACCGATGGGTTGCACTGATGGGTGGCACTGATGATACTGATGGTTGGCACTGATGATACTGATGGGTGGCATTGCTGGGCATCACTGATGTGTTAGTACATACTGGTGCCAATCAGTGCCCATTTGTGGGCACTGATTGGCACAGATTTGGCATTCATTTGAACATTTGGATGGCCATGGGGTACATACCTGGCCATCCACATGTTGCCCCCTTCCCTGGTGGTCCTAGTGGCGTCCCTGGTGGTCCAGTGTGGTCATCTGAGGGGGGGATGCGCTGATAAACAATCAGCGCAGACCCCTCCTGTCAGGAGAGCCGCCAATCGGCTCTCCTCTACTCATGTCTGTCAGGCTTGAGTGAGGAAAAGCCGATCAGCGGCTCTTCCTATTTACATTATGATTAGCCGTGATTGGACAGGCTGATCACCGGGTAAAGAGCCTCCGTCGGAGGCTCTTTACCGAGATCAGTGTAGCGGTGTGTCAGACTGACATACCGCTCCACCAATCGCTGCGATGCGTGCCCCCACGGGCGCACGATGGCTGTTATCCTGAAGGACTTCATATGACACCCAGTCAGGATAACTGAACCACCGCCCGCCCATCATTTTGCTATAGGCCGGGCGGGAAGTGGTTAATTATATAACTACAAGGCCATATAGATCTTCACTCAGTTATGTGTAAAGGACAGCTGGGGAGAGACCCTGTCAACTCACAGACTTTTCTAACCACTTGAACCCCCTTCAAGACCTGCCCATTTTTTTGTGGTATGGCACTGCGTTACTTTAACTGACAATTGTGCGGTCGTGCGACTCTGTACCCAATAAAATGTATGTCCTTTTATTACCACAAATAGAGCTTTCTTTTGGTGGTAATTGATCACCTTTTTATTTTTTTCGCTATAAACAAAAAAAGACTGACAATTTTGAAAAAAAAAACCAAACAAAACAATATTTTTTACTTTCTGCTATAAAAAAATATCAAATAAAAAATGTAAAAAATCTAATTTCTTCATTAATTTAGGCCAATATGTATTCTCCTACATATTTTTGTAAAAAAATCCACATAAGCGTATATTGATTGGTTTGCGCAAAAGTTATAGTGTCTACAAACTATGTAATATTTTTATTAATTTTTATTTAATTTTTTACTAGTAATGGCAGCAATCAGCGACTTATAGTGGGACTGCGATATTGTGGCAGATATTGGGGCACCATCTGACACTTTTTGAGGACCAGTGACACTAATACAGTGATCAGTGCTAAAATATGCACTGTCACTGTACTAATGACACTGGCTGTTAAAGGATTAACATCAGGTGTGATCAAAGGGTTAACTGTGTGCCTAACCAGTGTTTTACTACACTGTGTGAGGTGCTTTTACTAGGGAAAGAGATGGAATGTATTCCCTGCTTTGCATGAACACGGGATCCATGCCTTCCCTCCTGTCAGAACGGCATTCTGCCTTGTTTACATAGGCAGACCTGAGTTCTGCCTCTCTGCCAGGTGATCGGCAGGTGTTGGCGTACATCGAGTTTGCCATACCCGTCGATAGGCTCCCGTTATGTATAATCACATCGAGAGCGAGCCGCTGGCGGCGGGCATGCGCGCCGCCTACCCAGAAGATCCGGTGCAGAGGTGCCGCCCTGTAGCAATAAAACTGCTATAAGGTGGACCTTAAGTGGTTAAACAGGGGAAAATGTGAGAAAATTATTCAGCATCCATCCTGTAACTTTGGTAAAATAGTGTCTCTTTGGCTGTACTGGAATTAATACTTCCAGGAGTATCAAAACATTAAGGCTTCCCTTGGTCTTTCTAAAGTCACTGATGCATGTGCATTATGATCCCAGCTGAGAATGACAGAACTCAAAACAAACTGTACAAAAGCGGAGGGGCATACCTGTAAAAAAGAACAGGGAAGTAGATAGAACAAAATCTATTTAGGGGGCAGGAAGAGCCCAGCACTGACAGAGTGAGTCTCTAAAGGAGAGACGTGACATTAGAGAGGGTGACATGATCAAAGGGAACCTGTGTGTGTTCTGACACTTTCAAAAGTGTTTTTTGCAGCATAACCCATATACAGGCTACAGAGACATCATCTACCAATATGACAGCACAAATGGTGTGTTCTTTTCTCATATTTTCCCTGCTGTACTCAGCTTACAATATTTGCAATAGTGACAAGATCTCTTAAAAATGAGTGTTCGGCATTAACAGTAATGCCCTGTACACACGGTCGGATTTTCCGACGGAAAAAGTATGATCGGATTGTGTTGTCAGAAATTCCGATCGTGTGTGGGCTCCATCTGACTTTTTCCGTCTGAATTTCCGACACACAAAGTTTGAGAGCAGGATATAAAATTTTCAGACAACAAAATCCGATCGGTTAAATTCCAATTGTGTGTACACAAATCCGATGCACAAAGTTTCACGCATGTTTAGAATAAATTAAGAGATGAAAGCTATTGGCTACTGCTACTACTAGGATTTTCCGACAACTTTGTGTGACCGTGTGTATGGAAGACAAGTTTGAGCCAACATCCGTCGGAAAAAATCCATGGATTTTGTTGTCGGAATGTTCGATCAATGTCCGATCGTGTGTACAGGGCATAACGCTGCACTATAGAACCCATAGTATGAATGATTGCGCTTACCGCATTACAGTGAATAGTAATAGATTCTCAGTTGCAGATGGAGGTTGCCATCATTCCTGTAAAATTGCCCAATATCTACCAAGAAAACTCTCTTGGGACTCTACAACCAAACAGGACCAAAATGATACATAAAAGCTCAATTTAATTTGATGTCAGTATAAAAAGTTGTACAAAACACTCTAAAAAAAGATGATAAGTAAACCATTATTAACATCAAAAGTGTAATCATTGACATATGTATTCAACAAAATTGTGGTTTTGACCAAGCACTTCTATAGGGTGAAACACGTCAACCTACCTGCATTTCCGCCTGCCTGTACCCATCCAGTGCTTTTAATATTTATGATTCAATAAAGACTTTATACTTTACTTTCTGTGTGGGTGTACTGCCGATCCGAAGATTCTCTGTTCCAAAATTGAACCCCCAAATCTGATTCATAGCATATAACCACTCTGAATTTTGTGTACAATGACAAGTCCTTATACTGGGTGACCCAATGCATTTCAAACTTTGTTTTTCTCTTTCTTCCTCAAGGGTAAAATGTAAAGTTATACTTATGGAGTCCAAGGAGATATGCAAAGTTGCTTTGGCTGGGTCTAGCATACTAGAATCTGTGTAATTATTGTTTTTTTAAAGGAGAGTGACTACATTCCTATTTTCTTTTCATGGAGGAGTTTTACAGTATTCTATGTTAGTGGTGTATTTTGGCTTGTGCAGCCTCTGTGTCCAAAAAGTGGCTTCCTGTAGGGCATGCTTCTGCACTGTCTAGGGACAGGACCAGTGGTGTAACTAGAACATTCAGGGCCCCATTGCAAGAAACTATGAAGGGCCCCCCTGACCCCCGGACAGGGCCCTTTTCTCCGAACCGGTGACGGAACAACAGGGCCCAGTCGCAAGTGGATGGCTGTATATAAAGGAACCGATTTCTCCATTTCCCCCAGCTTCTCCTCCTCTTCCTCCCGCGGGCATTCAGCGGCTGCAGGAGGAAAATGGAGAGATTGGTTCCTCTATGTCAGCGTTTCTCAATCTTTTTTCAGTCAAGGCACCCTTGAAGTATACCTCTAGGCGAATGGGTCTGCACTGCAACCACTCTGCAACTGTGTGCATTGCATGCAGTTGCAGCATAGTGATGATGCATTTACGGGGTTAAAACAGGCGGTCAGGAGGCAACAAATTGCCTCTTTACCTGCTGTCAAATGCCTCTGAAAAGTGATCAGAACATGGATTACTTTTCAGAGCAACAGCATTTTTTTGCTGGTACTATGAACAAGCAAGAAAAAAAAACACACACATAGACTGTATATATATATACACACAGACACATATATGAATAGACACACACGTATATAAACACACACATATATATAAATGCACACACATACATACATACATACATACATACACATACATGCACATACACATACACATACTGTACATGCACACACATATAAACACACATACATACATACAGAAAGCCTTTGAAAAATCTTAAGTGCTTTACCTTACCTCTTCCTGCCGGGTACTGCACTGTAGGGGGAGACAAAAAGCACAGCACACACTGTGCTTTCACTTTAGGTCAAATCAGTGTGACGAGCACCCCGCACAGTGCCGATTTACAGTTCTGCTGTGGATCAGGGAGCTCGGTCTGAGCCACCCTTGCCGCTCCTTCTATCGAGGTATACAGGGGGCCTTAAAGCCCCCCTGCAGCATGGGACCCGGTCACCATGTTGACCTCAGCGACCCCTATACTTCCGCCACTGGACAGGACATTTGGTGTTCAAGCTGCGATTGTTACAACTACATGAGTTGTTACATGCTAGAGTTGTTCAACAATTTTGAGACATATTCTCACCAGGGTATTTTTCATGTGTCACTTTGTCTTTATATCCACATTTGGTTTTCTTTTTTCATTTGAAATATATATACTCTATACCTGTATATATTGATTATATATTTTAACTATATGTGTTACACTCATATTTTTCTAGTGGAATTCAGGGCCACAGTGATTTTCTGTCCATCTGCACCTGTATGCCCCCCCCCACATGGTCTCATTGGACCTTGTGGGTCCTCCACTCCCACAGCTCCCAGGACAGACAACCTGAGATAAGATGTATGTATATATATATATTCACTGCTCAAACAAATTAAAGGAACACTTTTTAATCAGAATATAGCATCAAGTTAATTAAACTCCTGGGATACTGATCTGGTCAGTTAAGTAGCAGAGTGGGTTGTTTATCAGTTTCAGCTACTTTAGTGTTAATGAAATTAACAATAGGTTCATTAGATGGGCAACAATGTGACAACCTCCAAAACAGGAATGGTTTTACAGGTGGAGGCCACTGACATTGTTTTTCCCTACTCATCTTTCCTAAATGCAAAACAGTTTTTCACTAGTTTTGCATTTGGCTAGGATCAGTGTCACTACTGGTAGTATGAGGTGATACCTGGACCCTGTAAAGGTTGCACAGGCAGTCCAACTCCTCCAGGATGGCACATCAATACATGCCATTGCCAGAATGTTTCCTGTGTCTCAAGAGCATGAAGGAGATTCCAGGAGACAGGCAGTTACTCTAAGAGAGCTGGACAGGGCCATAAAAGATCCTTAACCCATCAGCAGGACCAGTATCTGCTCCTTTGTGCAAGGAGGAATAGGATGAGCACTGCTAGAGCCCTATATAATGACAAAAGTGCTAATTTTAAAGGTTAGTATGCATGGTATTGTCATAAAAAGTGTTTGGAGACCTGGGTCCTGCCCCAGGGGACATGTATCAATGCAAAAAAAAGTTTTAAAAACAGCTGTTTTTTCGGGAGCAGTGATTTTTATAATGCTTAAAGTGAAACAATAAAAGTGAAATATTCCTTTAAATTTCGTACCTGGGGGCTGTCTATAGTATGCTTGTAAAGTAGTGCATGTTTCCCGTGTTTAGAACAGTCCCTGCACAAAATAACATTTCTAAAGTCATTTAAAACTACTCGCGGCTATAATGAATTGTCGGGTCTTGGCAATACAGATGAAAGTCATTGAAAAAAAGGCATGGAATTCCCCCATAGTCCATTATCAGGCCCTTCGGGTCTGGTGTGAATATTAAGGGGAACACCGAACCAAAATTTTTAAAAAAAATTGCGTGGGGGTCCCCCCAAATTCCATACCAGGCCCTTCAGGTCTGGTATGGATATTGAGGGGAAACCCTGTGCCAAAATTTTTAAAAAAATGGCGTGGGGGTTCCCCTCAAAAGTCATACCAAGGGCCTGGTATGGATTTTAAGGGGAACCCCGCGCCAAAATTGAAAAAAAAATGGCGTGGAGGTCCCCTCAAAAATCTATACCAGACCCTTTTCCGAGCACGCAACCTGGCAGGCCGCAGGAAAAGAGGGGGGACGAGAGAGCGCCCCCCCTCCTGAACCATACCAGACCACATGCCCTCAACATGGGGAGGGTGCTTTGGGGTAGCCCGGTGGTTGTGGGGGTCTGCGGGTGGGGGGCTTATCGGAATCTAGAAGCCCTCTTTAACAAGGGGACCCCCAGATCCCGGCCTCCCCCCTGTGTGAAATGGTAGGGGGGAAAAATGTACCCCTACCATTTCACTAAAAAAGTGTCAAAATGGTAATAATGACATGACACGGCTTGGGGACATCACCGTGTGGCCCCGCCCTCAGTTGTAAAAGAACTGTCACCTGCGAGGACGCGTCATGCGGTGAATGCCTCCCATGGAGGCGGGTCGGTGCGGCTTTTTTTTTCTTTTTCGGTCAGTCAGCGAAGCTAGAGAAGAAGAAGACTTTGTGGGACAGTTTTATTTTTAAATTTTTTAATAAAGGACTTGTCCCCAAGCCGTGTTATTTCATTTTTAACATTTTCACACTTTTTTTGTGAAATGGTGGGGGTACCTTTGTACCCCGTTACCATTTCACACAAGGGGGAGGCCCGGGATCTTGGGGTCCCCTTGTTAAAGGGGCTTCCAGATTCCGATAAGCTCCCCGCCAGCAGATCCCCACAACCACCAGGCAAGGATTGTGGGGATGAGGCCCTTGTCCCCATCAACATGACTTCATGAGGGTGGCCTGAGGGCCCAGTGTCCTCTAGTGTTCACTGCTTGCCACTGTGGAGCTCGATTTGCATTTGCTATTGCACACCAGAATTGGCAGGTCTCTGTGCTTTTTTTTTAAAGACGAGAGCAGGTTCCCCCTGAGCACATGTGACAGACATGAAAGGGTTTATAGAATCTGTAGAGAATGTTATGCTGCCTGTAACATCGTTCAGCATGACCGATTTGGTGGTGGGTCGGGGATGGTCTGGGGCGGCATATCCATGGAGGGATGCAAAGACCTCTACAGGCTAAACAATAGCACCCTGACTGCCATTAGGTGTTGTGATGAAATCCTTGGACCCATTGTCAGACCCTATGCTAGTGCAGTGGGTCCTGAGTTCCTCCCTGTGCATGACAATGCCTTATGTGGCGAGAGCATGCAGACAGTTCCTGGAGGATGAAGGAATTGATACCATTGAACTGTCCCCACGCTCACCCGACCTAAATCCACACCTTCGGGCAATTGTGTTTCGGTCCATCCAACACTGCCAGGTTGTACCCCAATCTATTCAGTGTTCCTTTAATTTTTTTGAGCAGTGTATATATAGAATATATATATATATATATATATATATATATATATATACACAATGCCTTGAAGAAGTATTCATACCGCTGGCAACAAAAGTGAAAATGTCCAAATTGGGCCCAAAGTGTCAATATTTTGTGTGGCCACCATTATTTTCCAGCACTGCTTTAACCTTCTTGGGCAAGGAGTTCACCAGAGCTTCACAGGTCGCCACTGGAGTCCTCTTCCACTCCTCCATGACGACATCTTGTGGATGTTAGAGACCTCGCGCTTCTCCACCTTCCGTTTGAGGATGCCCCACAGATGCTCAACAGGGTTTAGGTCTGCAGACATGCTTGGCCAGTCCATCACCTTTACCCTCAGCTTCTTTAGCAAGGCAGTGGTTGTCTTGGAGGTGTGTTTGGGGTCCTTATCATGTTGTAATACTGCCCTGCGGCCCAATCTCCGAAGGGAGGGGATCATGCTCTGCTTCAGTATGTCACAGTACATGTTGGCATTCATGGTTTCCCTCAATGAACTGTAGCTCCCCACAGCCCCAGACCATGACACTCTCACAAACACGCTTGACTGTAGGCAAGACACACTTGTCTTTGTACTCCTCACCTGGTTACCACCATACACGCTTGACACCATCTGAACCAAATAAGTTTATTTTGGTATCGTCAGACCGAAGGACATGGTTCCAGTAATCCATGTCCTTAGTCTGCTTGTCTTCAGCAAACTGTTTGCAGACTTTCTTGTGCATCATCTTTAGAAGAGGCTTCCTTCTGGGACAACAGTCATGCAGACCAATTTGATGCAGTGTGCGGCGTATGGTCTGAGCACTGACAGGCTTAACCCCACTCCTTCAACCTCTGCAGCAATGCTGGTAGCACTCATATGTCTATTTCCCAAAGACAACCTCTGGATATAATGCTGAGCACATGCACTCAACTTCTTTGGTCGACCATGGCAAAGCCTGTTCTGAGTGGAACCTGTCCTGTTAAATCTCTGTATGGTCTTGGCCACCATGCTGTAGCTCAGTTTCAGGGTCTTGGCAATCTTCTTAAATAGCCTAGGCCATCTTTATGTACAGCAACAACTCTTTTTTTCTGATTATTAGAGAGTTCTTTAAGATGAGGTGCCATGTTGAACTTCAAGTGACCAGTATGAGAGATTGAGAGTGATAACACCAAATTTAACACACCTGCTCTCTATTCACACCAGAGACCTTGTAACACTAATGAGTCACATGACACCGGGAAGGGAAATTGGCTAATTGAGCCCAATTTGGACATTTTAACTTAAAAGCTCTTTATTTTCTTATCTTGTGGACACCTTGTCAGTAGCATTCACTTTTATTGCAGTGAATGAATATTTATGAAACACGTTGAAATTCGTGATGCGTTATAATTTTGCTTTATGTTTATAACTCTGTGGAACCGGTATATGAGTATTTGTAACAGTTCGTAGTTAGGAATCAGTCATATTATACTGGAAAGAAAATGTCAAATCAGCTGCTTTTTTAAACTTTTTTCTGTATCTGCAAGGATTACTGTACTTTTATTGTCTGTGTTTATAATATTTATAATAAAGACTTTTTTATGCATATTTTTGTGTGTTTGATGTACCTTGTAAAAGTACCAAGGGCATTTAAATATTGCTTCTTTTGCATGAGTTACAGATAGTGGATCTCTCAAAAATGTGTTTAGCAACATCAAATGTTAGTGCACATAAAAAGGAAACACGTACAGTTTTGTTACAAGTGCATTATTACAGCTACAAACTATAAGACTGTTTTTTTAAAACAACAGCTGTCTTTAAACCAAAGCCCCCAAACTCAGAATTTCATGTAAAGGGTAGAGACATTTTAGAGAGTGAGATAAAAAATTTTTATGATTGGCACAGAAAGTCATTAAGCCAGTCAACACTAGAAAGCAAGGAAGGATGTAAGCCTTGGAATTGTCAGCCAAAGCATAATTAAAGCCACGGGTAACAGAAAGAAGTACCACTCATTATTTTCCATTTCCTTCTAGTAGTTTGCGCTGGGTGACTGAGAAAAGGTCAAAGTTTAATAGCCTTATTCCAATCATATTTCAGATCTTTTAGAAATGCCTTTTGAATCTTTTAAAGAAAACTTGTATTGAGAGAAATATGAAAGCAGCCATTACTGAATTTTACTTAAAATGCTAGTTGCCTGTAACTATCTTCAGTAATAAGAACAAAGTCTGAACGACTCATTCGCACACTTATTCTCAGTCCCCCATGCTACCCCTCTCAGTAGTAAACTGACAGCCTTCCAGCCTTCTAATCTCTCATGCAAACACAAGGTCAGATGCACCAGTTGCGGGGTGTATAGTAGGGATGAGCCCGATGACTTACGTTCGACTCGAACATTGGGTGTTCGCCTGTTCGCCAAATAGCGAACAATTTGGGGTGTTCGCTGCAAATTCGAAAGCCGCGGAACACCCTATAAAAGTCTACACCCTTTAAAAACCCTATCAAAAGTGCTAATTTTAAAGGCTTATATGCATGGTATTGTCATTAAAAATTTTGGGGACCTGGGTCCTGCCCCAGGGGACATGTATCAATGCAAAAAAAGTTTTAAAAACGGCTGTTTTTTCAGGAGCAGTGATTTTAATAATGCTTAAAGTGAAACAATAAAAGTTAAATATTCCTTTAAATTTCGTACCTGGGGGTTGTCTATTGTATGCCTGTAATGTGGCGCATTTTTCCCGTGTTTAGAACAGTCTCTGCACAAAATGACATTTTTAAAGGAAAAAAAGTCATTTAAACTGTTCGCGGCTATAATGAATTGTCCATGGGAGAAATCAAAAGTGCTAATTTTAAAGGCTTATATGCATGGTATTGTCATAAAAAGTGTTTGGGGACCTGGGTCCTGCCCCAGGGGACATGTATCAATGCAAAAAAACTTTTAAAAATGGCCGTTTTTTCGGGAGCAGTGATTTTAAAAATGCTTAAAGTGAAACAATAAAAGTGAAATATTCCTTTAAATTTCGTACCTGGGGGTGTCTATAGTATGCCTGTAAAGTGGTGCATTTTTCCCGTGTTTAGAACAGTCCCTGCACAAAATGACATTTCTAAAGGAAAAAAAGTCATTTCAAAATATTAGCAGCTATAATGAATTGTCGGGTCTTGGCAATACAGCTAAAAGTCATTGAAAAAAATGGCATGGGATCCCCCCAGTCCATTACCAGGCCCTTCGGGTCTGGTATGAATATTAAGGACCCCGAACCCCGAAACAAAATTAAAAAAAAAATTGCATGGGCGTCCCCCCAAATTCCATACCAGGCCCTTCAGGTCTGGTATGGATATTAAGGGGAACCCTGTGCCAATTTAAAAAAAAAAAATTGGTGTGGGGGTCCCCCCAAAAATCCATACTAGACCCTTAGACACACCTTGGGACAAGTCTTTTATTAAAAAATAAAAAAATAAAAATGTCCCACGAAGTCCATTCATCTTCTTCTATCGCTCCACCGACGGACTGGAAAAAAAAAAACCCGCCACCAATCTGCCTCCATGGGAGGCTCCCGCCGTCTGATGCGTTCTTGCAGGTGACAGTTCTTATATAACTGAGGGCAGGGCCACATGGTGATGTACCCAGCTGACCCTGCCCCTCTCTGATCCATGGGGACTTTCCCATGGCTTTCCCAGGGTGTCAGAGGGGGGGGGGGTCACCCATTTAAGTAACCGGGTTTTAAATGACTTTTTTTCCTTTAGAGATGTCATTATGTGCAGGGAATTTTTTTTTGCATTGACACATATCCCCTGGGGCAGGACCCAGGTTCCCAAACACTTTTTATGACAATACCATGCATATAAGCCTTTAAAATTAGCACTTTTGATTTCTCCCATAGACAATTCATTAAAGCCGTTAGTAGTTTTAAATGACTTTTTTTCCATTAGAAATGTAATTTTGTTCAGGGACTGTTCTAAACATGGGAAAAATGCGCCACTTTACAGGCATAGACACACCCAGGTACGAAATTTAAAGGAATATTTCACTTTTATTGTTATTGTTACCCAGGTCCCCAAACACTTTTTATGACAATAACTTGCATACTAACCCTTAAAATTACCACTTTTGATTATTCACATTTGTGTTCCATAGACTTTAACGACGTTCGCGTGTTCGAACAAATGTTTTGCCTGTTCGCATGTTCTGCTGCAAACCGAACCGGGGGTTGTTCGGCTCATCCCTAGTGTCTAGGGTTATCTGCTAAAAGATGACTGCAGTGCTTTTGATAGGAATTTTCAGGATGAATAGCTCCACAGTAAATACGGCTAAAAAAGTCAGTAAGGGTTTATTTTAAAGTTCATGTACAGCCTACTAAGAATATGTACATACTTAGGGGTTGATTTACTAAAGGTAAATAGACTATGCACTTTGCAAAGTGCAGTGGCACTCTGCAAGAGCAGTTGCTCCAGAGCTTTACTGATGAGCAGAAGCTCTGCTGACTTCCATCATCCAATCACGTGCTAGGAAAAATGCAGTTTTTTTTCTTTGCACATGATTGGGTATTCTTTGCAAAGCTTTACCTCATTTAATAAGCTCCAAAGCAACTGCACTTTACAAAGTGCACAGTCAATTTGCCTTTGGTAAATCAACCCCTTAATGTCAATAGCATGGTCACAGAATAAATTTGAGCATTAGATCTTAACATATGCAATATCTAACCTGTACCCAATGGCAGTACGCATATATGCAGCTGCTGGGCAGGTGGGCTTCAACACCAAGTGGCTGCATATATGTGTTCATATATTCTGAGTGTGTGCACACTACATGCTTCCACTAAGCACGTGCTGTAACTAAGATGTCATGGGCAGCTCTGGATACATACTTGCGTTTGGGAGCTTCTGATCATGTTACCGCTGTAAAAGCCAATCATAGCGATCACAAGAGCTGAAAGTCCACCTTCCCCTCCAGGCATTTAGATCCTCCTAAAAAGCCAAGGGTTAGCTGCAGCATGGAGTTAAACCTCATGTTCAAGAACTATTTCTAAAACCATCCAGTCTAGTCACAATTATTTAAAACAAATTGCATTATGTCTAATTTACTGAGCTCCAAGTTTATATTTGAAAAAAAAAGCACTAGTTTAGTGTTTCAGATTGAAACCTCTGATTATGCAATAGCAATGCATATGATTTATATTGCTTGTAAGTAATGGTCTGTAGAAGTGCAATACTTGATTTAAATTAAAGATAAGACATTGTATTGCGTTTGATATACTAAAACTGGAGAGTGCAAAATCTGATGCAACTCCACACAGAAATCAATCAGCTTCCAGGTTTCATTGCCAAAGCTTAACTGAACAAGCTGAGGTTAGAAGCTGATTGGCTACCATGAACAGCTGCACCAGATTCTGAGTGCATCAGTTTTAGTAAATCTCCCCCACGTCCATATTTTTTTCTCTGCGTGTGGAATGAGTGGAAGTGAGAGGAGAATTTAAAGGGATAGAACCATTTTTTTTGACAAATTGTATTTCTGAACGGTTTACATTATCTCTATTGTATATTGTTTTTATGTACTTTATTTGCTATTAGGGCTTTGTTGCCCTTTTTTTCTTTTTTTATGTCCATATTAATAAATGTGGCATTACTGCCTTTTAGGGATGAGCCGAACACCCCCCTGTTCGGTTCGCACCAGAACATGCGAACAGGAAAAAAATTCGTTCGAACACGCGAACGCCGTTAAAGTCTATGGGACACGAACATGAATAATCAAAAGTGCTAATTTTAAAGGCTAATATGCAAGTTATTGTCATAAAAAGTGTTTGGGGACCCGGGTCCTCCCCCAGGGGACATGAATCAATGCAAAAAAAAGTTTTAAAAACGGCCGTTTTTTCAGGAGCAGTGATTTTTATAATGCTTAAAGTCAAACAATAAAAGTGTAATATCCCTTTAAATTTCATACCTGGGGGGTGTCTATAGTATGCCTGTAAAGGGGCGCATGTTTCCCGTGTTTAGAACAGTCTGACAGCAAAGTGACATTTGGAAGGAAAAAACACATTTAAAACTACCGCGGCTATTGCATTGCCGACAATACACATAGAAGTTCATTGATAAAAACGGCATGGGAATTCCCCACAGGGGAACCCCGAACCAAAAAAAAAAAAAAAAAAATGATGTGGGGGTCCCCCTAAATTCCATACAAGGCCCTTCAGGTCTGGTATGGATATTAAGGGGAACCCCAGCCAAAATTTAAAAAAAAAATTGACGTGGGGTTCCCCCTAAATTCCATACCAGACCCTTCAGGTCTGGTATGGATTTTAAGGGGAACCCCGCGCCAAAAAAAAAAAAAAAAAAAGGCGTGGGGTCCCCCTAAAAATCCATACCAGACCCTTATCCGAGCACGCAACCTGGCAGGCCGCAGGAAAAGAGGGGGGGACGAGAGTGCGGCCCCCCCCCCCTCCTGAACCGTACCAGGCCACATGCCCTCAACATTGGGAGGGTGCTTTGGGGTAGCCCCCCAAAACACCTTGTCCCCATGTTGATGAGGACAAGGGCCTCATCCTCACAACCGTGGCCGGTGGTTGTGAGGGTCTGCGGGCGGGGGGCTTATCGGAATCTGGAAGCCCCCTTTAACAAGGGGACCCCCAGATCCCGGCCCCCCCCCTGTGTGAAATGGTAAGGGGGTACTTACCCCTACCATTTCACTAAAAAACTGTCAAAAATGTTAAAAATGACAAGAGACAGTTTTTGACAATTCCTTTATTTAAATGCTTCTTCTTTCTTCTTTCTTCCTTCATCTTCTTCTTCTTCTGGTTCTTCTGGCTCTTCTGGTTCTTCCTCCGGCGTTCTCGTCCAGCATCTTCTCCGCGGCGTCTTCTATCTTCTTCTCCTCGGGCCGCTCCGCACCCATGGCATGAGGGGGGAGGCTCCCGCTCTTCTCTTCATCTTCTTCTCTTCTTCATCTTCTTCTTTTTCTTCTTCTTCTTCTTCCTTCTTCTCTTCTTCTCTTCTTCATGTCTTCTCCGGGCCGCTCCGCAATCCATGCTGTGGCATGGAGGGAGGCTCCCGCTGTGTGACGGCGTCTCTTCGTCTGACGGTTCTTAAATAACGGGGGGCGGGGCCATCCGGTGACCCCGCCCCCCTCTGACGCACGGTGACATGACGGGACTTTCCTGTGGCATTCCCCGTGACGTCACAGGGAAGTCCCTCAAGTCACCGTGCGTCAGAGGGGGGCGGGGTCACCGGATGGCCCCGCCCCCCGTTATTTAAGAACCGTCAGACGAAGAGACGCCGTCACACAGCGGGAGCCTCCCTCCATGCCAGCATGGCTGCGGAGCGGCCCGGAGAAGACAGGAAGAAGAGAAGAAGGAAGAAGAAGAAGAAGAAGAAGATGAAGAAGAAGATGAAGAAGAGAAGAAGATGAAGAGAAGAGCGGGAGCCTCCCCTCATGCCATGGGTGCGGAGCGGCCCGAGGAGAAGAAGATAGAAGACGCCGCGGAGAAGATGCTGGACGAGAACGCCGGAGGAAGAACCAGAAGAGCCAGAAGAACCAGAAGAAGAAGAAGATGAAGGAAGAAAGAAGAAAGAAGAAGCATTTAAATAAAGGAATTGTCAAAAACTGTCTCTTGTCATTTTTAACATTTTTGACAGTTTTTTAGTGAAATGGTAGGGGTAAGTACCCCCTTACCATTTCACACAGGGGGGGGGCCGGGATCTGGGGGTCCCCTTGTTAAAGGGGGCTTCCAGATTCCGATAAGCCCCCCGCCCGCAGACCCTCACAACCACCGGCCACGGTTGTGAGGATGAGGCCCTTGTCCTCATCAACATGGGGACAAGGTGTTTTGGGGGGCTACCCCAAAGCACCCTCCCAATGTTGAGGGCATGTGGCCTGGTACGGTTCAGGAGGGGGGGGGGGGCCGCACTCTCGTCCCCCCCTCTTTTCCTGCGGCCTGCCAGGTTGCGTGCTCGGATAAGGGTCTGGTATGGATTTTTAGGGGGACCCCACGCCTTTTTTTTTTTTTTTTTTTGGCGCGGGGTTCCCCTTAAAATCCATACCAGACCTGAAGGGTCTGGTATGGAATTTAGGGGGAACCCCACGTCAATTTTTTTTTTAAATTTTGGCTGGGGTTCCCCTTAATATCCATACCAGACCTGAAGGGCCTTGTATGGAATTTAGGGGGACCCCCACATCATTTTTTTTTTTTTTTTTTTTGGTTCGGGGTTCCCCTGTGGGGAATTACCATGCCGTTTTTATCAATGAACTTCTATGTGTATTGTCGGCAATGCAATAGCCGCGGGTAGTTTTAAATGAGTTTTTTCCTTCCAAATGTCATTTTGCTGTCAGACTGTTCTAAACACAGGAAACATGCGCCCCTTTACAGGCATACTATAGACACCCCCCAGGTACGAAATTTAAAGGGATATTACACTTTTATTGTTTGACTTTAAGCATTAATAAAATCACTGCTCCTGAAAAAACGGCCGTTTTTAAAACTTTTTTTTGCATTGATCCATGTCCCCTGGGGCAGGACCCGGGTCCCCAAACACTTTTTATGACAATAACTTGCATATAAGCCTTTAAAATTAGCACTTTTGATTTCTCCCATAGACTTTTAAAGGGTGTTCCGCGGCATTCGAATTTGCCGCGAACACCCCAAATTGTTCGCTGTTCGGCGAACTTGCGAACAGCCAATGTTCGAGTAGAACATGAGTTCGACTCGAACTCGAAGCTCATCCCTACTGCCTTTTAAAGAAACAGACTTTCATACTACTTTCTGTAGTAAGGGGGTTACAATATATCTGTATGTGATGCACACAAATTTTCTATGTTTTTTTGACAAAGATCAATCGGCTGTTTAAATCAAGTGAAGAACTTTCCAAGAGCCATCTAAATTGCTTTTACATTTGATCCATAAAAAAGGACTAGTTGAGAGCACATCTGCTGAAAGTGACCCACATTGCATGATATTAGAGGCATGGTGCACATTTTTTATGTGAGGAGAGCATATGAATAAGTATAACATTTACTTAAGGATAAGGCACTATGTCGTTTTTATTTTTTCACATGTAAAACTAATCAATTGTGGAGAATATGGAATAACTGTTTGAAGCACCAATACATCAAATTTGATCCACCATTTATGATGAGAATAGCAGGATGCACATGATTTAAAGCAAGATTTGGCCATGCTTACTGTAATTGTAGGGTCAATAAATCTAGGTGAGGGCAGAACTTAACTGATGGAAATTTGCACATGAAAAACAGAAAACCACATGACACCAACATGTACGATGACGTACGACCAGACTAAAATAAGGAAGTTGATAGCCAGTAGCCAATAGCTGCCCTAGCGTTGGTTTTCGTCCGTTGGACTAGCATACAGATGAACGGATTTTTCCACTCGAATCCGTCGGAAAGATTTGAAACGTGTTTCAAATCTAAAGTCCGTCTGATTTTCGACCGAAAAGGTCTGTCGGAAGTCCGATAAAGCCCACACACGGTCGGATTGTCTGACGGATTTGTTCCGGCGGACGAGTTTGGTCGAAAAGTCCGCCCATGTGTACACGGAATTACACTTCCATATTATCCAGTGTGACCACATGTTAAGACAACAACAATGGTTTCAGTCAATTGTATTTCATAAATGTTTTTTTTTTTAATCTTAAGGTCTTTAAACTGACGTTGCTAGTAAACATGTAATACAGAATGAATCAATGACACTAGATTCATAGAAAACTTTTTCTTGCAGAAAAAAGCACAGAAGAGGTTTTTAGATTCTCTTTGAAATTGATTAGAAATCTCACACACCCCTTTTCAATGTAAGAGGGGAGGACAGGGGGATGAATCATACCTTTCACTCACTTGCTGTGTGTGTAAATTCAGCCTGAGCTGTTGAGATTTTTTTATTTACAGTTTAAAATTGGCATAAAGAGAAACATCATGAAGTTACTCTTATGGACAAATGCTTGTTTTGTTGGACAGGCTGTAATTTTTTTAAAGCACAACTAAACATATCGATTTACCTGTTTAAAAAAAACTGTTACATTCCCTGCATTTGTCCAGAATGTAACTGTCACATTCAGTGGCGGTGCATCCATTAAGGGCGCACGGGTGCTGCCCCCTCTCTCCAGTCACCTCCTCTATGTAAAATGGATAGATTCATGCATTGCATGAATCTATCCATGGCCACTGTAGCCACCCCCTATCTGTGCCGTTGACGTTTTCCACATTTTGTCACAACCAAAAACGTAAATGTATTTTATTGGGATTTTATGTAATAGACCAACACAAAGTGGCACATAATTGTGAAGTGGAAGGATGCTTTTCTTCAGCAAGGACAGGGAAGATGTTCAGAGTTGATGGGAAGATGGATGGAGCCAAATACCAGGCAATCTTAGAAGAAAACCTGTTATGCCTCGTACACATGATCGGGCTTTCCGACAACAAAACCGTGGATTTTTGTTTAAAGGGTGTTGGCTTCAACTTGTCTTGCATACACACGGTCACACAAATGTTGGTCTGGTCAACAATTACGAACGTAGTGACGTAATTGACATATGATGGCCGATAAAAAGGAAGTTCAATAGCCAATGCGCCACTCTTTGGGCTCCTTTTGCTAATCTCGTGTTTATCTCATGTTAGTATCTCATGTTAGTAGAAGTTTGGTGAGAGACTATTCGCGCTTTTCAGCCTCGTGCTTTTCAGTTTGTTTCTGCTTTTTGACTCCACAGTTTCCTTGCAACCCACAGGAATGGCAGACTGTGGCCTCCCAATTCCACCACCAGTGGGACTTTCCCAATTCCGGTGGTGCGATCGATGGGAAGCATGTCCGGATCGTCCCACCACCCAACTCGGGGTCATAATACTTCAACTATAAGAGGTTCAGTAGTATTGTGATGTTGGCGGTGGTGACGGCGACTTATGAATTCCTATATCTGGACGTAGGGAAGAATGGCCGTATGTCTGATGTAGGAGCGATCGCCCAGACAGAATTTTACCAGCATCTCCAAAATGGCACCTTGGGGTTGCCACCTCCAGAGGATAACATTGCGGACCTCCTGTTCCTTTTTGTGGCAGATGAGGCCTTTGCGCTGGGGGAATATCGGATGAGGCCGTTCCCCATGAGGACCCTGACCCCGGAGCAGAGGGTTTTTAATTACCGGCTGGCCCGTGCCAGAAGAGTGGTTGAGAATTCCTTTGGCATAATGGCCAGCTGGTTCCGGCTTTTCCTTACGGCCATCAACATGGCCAAATACAAACTAAATCACATTATCTTGAGCTGCTGCATTCTTCACAATTTCCTTCGGAAGAATGCAGCCAACTATCTGGCCTCAGTTGCGACTGAGGCTGACCTTTCACCGGATCAAATAACAATGACGGTGCTTGAAAGTGCCGTCCTGGCTTGCCCCCCACACACTACACACACACAAAGTTATTGGTGGTAATGTATATAATGAATTAAATCCATTTTAAAGTGCATTTGAAAGTGCACTGAAAGTGCACTTGTAGTGCAAAGTGGATTTGCCTTTAGTAAATAACCCCCATTATCACTGTAACTGCACCAACTTAAAAAATAAACTGGTATTGAGCAAAGAAGAAGCCACACATTGTTGAGTATAAAACATTTTACTCCAAGCACATTCATATGTGCGTTATAAACGGTTTTGGAACAAACCAACATCCTGGTGTATAACATGTATGTTTGACATAAATTTGCCTTTTTTGGGGCTAAATAGGCATGTTTAAAAACATAACATACACATCTCCAACTCAGGAACTTACAAAGTTCAACTTTGCTAAAGTGAAGGCCATATGAGACATTGGTATGTCAAAACTGTGTTGATGTTGCCTTCATCAGATCATCAGATGGGGTGATGTCACCCCTATAAAAGCCAAATTTTGAAGATGCACACAATTTGGGGCTCAAAATTTGGATTTCCCTCATGATCCCATACCTAAAATGTGTGTATTTTCCCTACATCTATTTTGCTAAAGCCACAAAACACACAGTGTGTCAACATGGGCTATCTGCCATCATGGGATATCAATGTACGCGTTTTGTGGGTGCAACCCCTTCCTCCAAACTAAAGTAGGTGAGAGGAAGGGGTTGCACCCCTGAAACACATCCATTGATCCCCCATGATGGGAGCTAGCGCATGTTGACACACTGGGCCTTATTTCAGAAAGGACAACCCACTTTGCCCTACAAGTGCACTTTCAATTGCACATGCATTGCACTTATAGTGCAAAGTGGTTTTGCTTTTTTAAATAAGCCACAGTGTGTCAACATGTGCTAGATCCCATCATGGGGGATCAATGGACGTGTTTCGGGGTGCAACCCCTTCCTCTCACCTACTTTAGTTTAGAGGAAGGGGTTGCACAAACAAAACGCGTTCATTGATATTCCATGATGGCAGATAGCACATGTCGACACACTGTGTGCATATTCAAAATTTGGCTTTGCAATTCATTTAAAACTTTTAAAACACGTGCGACAATAACGTCAACTTAAAAGATTTTTTTTTCTTTAGATTTTACCTAAAATATCAATGATGTTGCTCAGTCTTTTTTGAACATCATGGATATTTTGCTTCATCTTTTCTAAATCACAATTGCACACCATGATCTCACTGATGAGTATTTGTACACTTGCACTGCTGAAGTGAGTTTCTTTTTCCACAACATCCACATAACCTAAAAATAAAAAAATACACCACGTATTATAAATATGTAGGCATCCATCTATTACCTAAAGCTGTGGTCTCAGACACTGGCCTGTTGTCGACACTATTTCGACCACTTCGCCCAGCACTTCCTGAACCTCTGCATCCACATGCTCATGTTGTGTGGTGAGTTCCCTTTCTTCATTCGGTGTGGGGTTACTGGTGTCCTCAGATGTCCCGATTCTTTTCTCCCCTATGTGAATAAAAAAAAGGTATACTTAGCAGACAGATATTTTAGGCTAGAAATAGTAATATGAAACATTGCTTGGAAGTGTCGCCCAGTTGTCTGTTTTGGTAGAGGTCCAAGCTGAAGACATGATTTTTTCCCTTTCAAAAGCTGGAATAATTACCAGTTTTGTTCATGTTTCACACATGGAGAGACCCCTAGTATCCACTGAAGCACCTGCGTGGGACACCATAACAAGGTTGTTATGCTGTCCCACACTAGTGCTCCTGCGTCCAGATGTGTAAACAGCTGCTGAGTGTCCTCTCCTTACACTGAATCAAGTTGTCATTTCATTATAGTTTCAAACACATCTAGACAACAATGTAATAAACTTATTTTAATCAAAATAGGCATGAAGAAATGTAGTTAACCTGCATCTGCCAAAAACGTCGTATTAGTGGTCAAACAATCTTTAATACGAACGATTCCTATGCCCACAAACCTCAAACTTGGCATTTTTAACTGTACAACAGTAAAGAAAAGCACATGTACCAGCACAAAAGTAATAATAATAATAGGAACATAATACAAATACTTACTTTTTAGCAGCACTTTCCTGATCTTTCTGTACTGATCTCAATTTCAGGTCTGACCAGCGTTCCCTCAATTGCTCCTTGGATCGTCGTACCCCAAAAGTCCTGTGCAGACTTCTGACAACTTTAGTCATGATCTTGGCCTTTCTCACATTAGCGTTTCTGTATGGTCCATGCTTCCCTTCATAGTCTGTCCTCTTCAAGATGTCCACCATTTGAGGCCTTATATCTCCTCCTGGATGTGGAACTGCCTTGCTCTGGGCTTTCCTCGTCGTTGCTGATAACAGTACACACCTGCTGTGTCTCCGCCATGTGCTCTCCCACTGCCTTGAAAGAGAAGAGGCGGGAATACATTAGAAAGAAGGACGGGGTGGAGTTTCACGCATGCGTAGTGTATATAAAGCATAACACGTGGGCAACGTACGTACGATCTGTGAGTGGAGGACAGAGGATAGTTTGCGCCAATCGTTCAAACAAAGGTACATTTGTAACTTGGGGCATCAGTGGTTAGTGGCCTATACTGCTTATAGATTGAGGCCTATGGGACAAGAGTTTAGCCTGACATTAGGGTTTGTCTTGTGTTGTGTCTTGCAAATAAAATGGTTGACAAATTCACAGCCCCTGATTTCCTGCCTAACTTTATAGACAAATACAGGGAGCTGCCATGTCTCTGGCAAGTCCAATGCAGGGACTATTCAAACAAGCAAAAGAGAAGGCAGAGCTGGATAAACTGTTGGAATTGGTGAAGCCTGTGTATCCCACGGCAGACATCACCTATTTGAAGGCCAAAATTGGTAGCCTGAGGAGCACATATAATAGGGAGCGCAAGAAGGTCCAGGATTCCCTGAGATCCGGAGCAGCAACAGATGATGTATATGTCCCCAGGCTGTGGTACTATGACAGCTTGCGTTTTTTGTCCATTTTTTGTCCGACCAGACGGAACCCAGGCCATCACTATCAACACTTCCTTCCACATCAGCTGAGGCTCCTGAGGTCCAACCTGGGCCTTCCACCCAGGAAGAAGATGTGGAGGAGCCCAGCTTGACCCATGTATAGCATTGTTGAAGATATTTCTTGTCAAAAATTGAATGATGTTAACTAGATGTTATTGATCACAAATTTCTGATTTAACAAAGTGGTTTACATATCAATAGATAGTAGTAGCCAAAAATGATTGGGACAAGAATGAAAAATGCTGGGGTCAGAATGATAGTGTTTTCTAATTGTTAACAATCAATTTGCAACAGTCATGAGCTCAAAATTCTGTGTGATTGATGACCAAAAACCTAAAACTATGTACCATTTTTATACACAAGAAAGTCTCAGCCAGGAGGAGGCCATGGCAAGCAGCCTGACCAAATCCCAGGTTCCTCCCTTCAGCCCTCTAACCAAAAGGACCAGGAAGGCAAGGAACTGGATGAGTCCACGGCTGCTTTCCTAAAACAGGCTACTGCGGCAATTACCACGACCCCTGGTGTACACGAGGCATTTGGATGCATCACTGCCAGCAAATTAGAAAAGATGGAGGAGGCCTAAAGCACTATATGCAAAGAGATTATTCTCAAGGCCCTAAACAAGGGGATGAGGGGTGAACTCACAACTCAAACACACCTCTGTGAGTTGGACCATGCTCCTCCACCACCTCCAACAACACCACCAACACCACAGCCACCCCACCCACCACAGCAGGATGGAAGGAAGACTGGAAGGAAGTGTTGAGAGTGATAGCCTGGGTTTGGTGTGGTCTGGCAAAAAACGCATGGACATATATCTCATCTTCTGCCACTCCCGATCTCTCTCAGTCCTGGACCGTATTGTGCTCCCTATTAAATGGACTCCTCAGGTTACCAATTTTGACAGTCAAATAATTAATGTCTGCCCTGGGGTACAAAGGCTTCACCAATTCCAACTGTTTCTTCAGCGTTGCCTTCCTCTTTATTTTGATATGACCTTGTGCTCCCTATTAAATTCAAAATTTGTGTTTTGACAAATACTTGGCTATGTGTTTTACTTCAAAAAGGACAGTTTGTTTGTTAGTAGGCAGGTACATTTCAAAAATAC
Organism: Lithobates clamitans; assembly: GCA_037952925.1. Taxonomy (NCBI): domain Eukaryota; kingdom Metazoa; phylum Chordata; class Amphibia; order Anura; family Ranidae; genus Lithobates; species Lithobates clamitans. The sequence goes on along the minus strand of JBBGZY010000264.1, from coordinate 4,493,140 downwards.
AATGTCAAATTAACAAGGGACACCAACATAGTTGTATCTTTGAGGTTAAAAAATACAAGATAATAATGGTGTTGTGGTAACTTGACACACAAAACGAAAAAAAAAAATTATTCTGGAAATCACTAGAAATAAAAAAAAAATACGTTTGTCAGAACTCTGTGACTATCAACAGCAAAACAACTTCATTATTATAGCATTATAGAAAAGAAGCGAATGAGGTGCATTGAGAGATTTCATAATTTGCTGTGTCACAAATGTGATATCTCCATTATGAGCGCTAGTTTTACAAGACCAAGTGCTCCTGCCTCGTACTTGATTCCGAGCATGTGTGACTTGTGTACACACGATCAGAAAGTCTGACAAAAAAGTTTTGTTGGCGGAAAATTTGAGAACCTGCTACCCAACATTGGTTGGCGGAAAGTCTGACAACAAATGTTCGATGGAGCATACACACGGTCGGACTTTCAGCCAACAAGTTCACATCCAACATTTCCCTTCGGAAAATCCGATCGTGTGTACATGGCATTAGAGTCTGCAAAAGACTTGAGACTGAGGTTCACCTTCCAGCAGGACAACAACCCTAAACATATAGCCAGAGCTACAATGGAAAGGTTTAGATCAAAGCATATTCATTTGTTAGAATGGGCCTGTCAAAGTCCAGACCTAAATCCAATTGAGAGTCTGTGGCAAGACTTGAAAATTGCTGTTCACAGACTCTCTCCATCCAATGTGACAGAACTTGAGCTATTTTGCAAAAAATAATGGGCAAAAATTTCACTCTTTAGATGTGCAAAGCTGGTATTGACATACCCAAAAAGAATTGCAGCTGTAATTGCAGCAAAAGGTTCTATAAAGTATTGACTCAGGGCGGCTGAATACAAATGCATGCCACACTTTTTAGATATTTTTTGTTAAAAACTGTGAAAACCATTTATCATTTTCCTTCCACTTCACAATTATGTGCCACTTTGTGTTTGTCACATAAAATCTCAATAAAATACATTTACGTTTTTGGTTGTAACATGACAAAATGTGGAAAATTTCAAAGGATATGAATACCTTTTCAAGGCACTATATATGCACGTACCACAGCCATACTGCCATACCTACAAAGTAGTGCAGCATATAAATAAGACTTGTTAAGACAGACGTAAAAACTAGATTCAAGGAGGAGTGATATTTGTCTGCCTGCCATCTACTTCTAATTCATAGCTGTAGTGTTGGCAATTTTAATTAGTAATATACTGTGGATGGTAAGGGGTCCAGTGATCAGAGGATAGGATGGAAATGGCTGAAAGAGCAAAGATGAAAGAAAGCAGCCACAGTGGTAAATAGATGTGTTAAACAGGTGACAGTGAAAATGCCTTAACCATTTAAAAGGCAAGAAATAAAATTGTATTCATTACTCCGGAGTCCAGTTAAACAAGTAGTTACTGTATAAGAGGCAAGACACGGTATGTTATTTATAGAACTCTAGTTATGGCAGTCTATCCAGGTTTCCCATAAAATTACATAAATCAGTACATTTGAAGATAAAACTGTTCTACTGCATTAGCATTCTAATCTAACTCAAGGTCAATGAAAGTGGAACACTAAAGCTGTATATATACAGCTAGAGTTTTACTTTCCCCCTGGGATAATGCCTATATCTGAGTTTTGTTTTGCCATTGTGTGATTCTGCCACAAGTATCCATTTCTCCTCCTCCTTCCTTTCTGTCTGACCCCCTGGTGTCCTCACACTCCTTACTGTTTCCCCCTCTATTCTCCAATTCTTTCCTACTGTGCTGTGCTCACTCTCCCAAATCTCATCCACCCCTTATGTGGTGCACTTCCTGTAGGATAACCTGGTGACATGAGAGCTGAATTAATGTCCCTGAGCTATGCCTGTCCCCAGCCTCCCAGCCCTGCTCTTTCCACTGTGAATTTGACATTTAACTCTACATTCCCTAAACAGCATTCTTTGCTGTGTCCCAGCATCTCTTCTCTGCTAGCGACAATACACAATGAAACTTGTAGTTCTGCAAACTGACACAGTTAAAGACTCACAGATATCTCATGACCCCTCCTCACTGGCTGATCTCTCTGCATTAGCCTCTACCACTAATAGACATCCCTCTCCATGACCCCACTACTGCTAGCAGATATCCCTCCCCATGACACCCCTCTCTGCTGACAGACACCACTACTAATGACCCTACAAGCTGAAAGGCATACCACCCCATGACCACAACACCATGCTGATAGACATCCCATACCATGATATCCCCCCTCCACTGACCGACATTCCTTCCAGTGACCCCTCCACCACACCATCACTGACTGACATCATTCCCCATGGTGCCCCACTGTTGACAAACATCTCATCCCATGACCTCCCTTCACTGATGGACAGTTAGAGTTACCTGTTCCAAGGTCTCCAGATTTCCACCACCCCTTTCTGAATTACATACATCTCTTCCCTTGAAGGGGGGCCCCCTTCCCACTTGACAGACATACCTCCCATGACCCCCACAGATGACAGGTGTTCCTCCTTGCTCCTCATGCTTACAGCTACCCCTTATAAGACCATATTTACATCCCCATACACTTACAGGCCTCTCCCTCTTCCTGGCTGACAGTCATTCCTCCCTGCCCCACCCCCCATCTGACAGTCACTGCTGGGGTCCAAAGAGAGCAGTCACTGCTCTCTATGGACCCCCCTGGCTGACAGACACCTCTTCCCATGGACCACACTGGCTGACAGATATCACTTCCCGTTGACTCTTCCTGGCTGAAGACATCTTTTTCCATTGACCTAACTAGCTGCCAGACTTATCGCCCGTGGACCCCTCCTTGATGGATATCTCTCCCCATGCACCCCCCTCCCTACTGGATGACTGACATCCCTTTCTATGAAACCCACCTGGCTGACAGACATCACAACCCGAAGGCTCTTTAAACTGAAAGATTTCCCTTCCAGCTGACTTCCCTGGCTGACAGGCATCCCTGCCCATGCATCCCCTCCCTTTTCCATCTGACACATTCTCTCTACTGATACTCATCCCTCCACAGGACCTCCTGACATTCTTTCCTGGCTGTTTCATCTCCCCAACATGCACCCTTTCCCAGCCACCCTCTTTTGTACATACTGCCTGTGTCATAACCCCTGTGCTCCTCTCTTGCACATCCTGACTGCTGTCATACCATCTGCACTCCTCTTCTGTACATACTATCTCCTCTCATACCTGCTACACTCCAGTCCTCAACATGCCAATTACTCATCTTCTGAACATTCTGCCTGTTGTCATACCCTCTTCATTCATTTCTCACACATACTACCCACTCTACTACCTCTGCACCCTTCTATTGCACATACTTTCCACTATCATACCTTCAGCACCTCTCTCCTATACTTGCTGCCTGCTGTCATACCCTCTGCACTGCACATTTTACCCACTAAAACTTCACTTTAGCATACATTTTCTTTTCTTGTCAAAGTTTTAGTGGGCTTTCTTACATCCACTTTATTATATCACATTTATTCGTCTTTTGAAGCCAGAAAACTAAGATACAGCATCATTTACTTATCGTTTACACAGTCTTGCCACCATAGCAATGATTCTTAAATAGCTTTATGCTGGAGCATTGTTGAAGTTATTATCATCACAAAGGGGCTGCTGCAGCTGTTCAGTGTAACTAGTGCCAGCATTGTGGAAATCTCTGTGGTACAACCCTCCGCAGCCAGTTTTCTTGCAAGGTTTTCCTAGCAAATAATGAATTCAATAAAAAATACTGATCATATGTCTCCCAATCCTCCATTTCCCAATAACATTTCATTTGTTTTTCTTATTACTTCTTCCAGCTATTTTTCTATTGGCTTATTCAAGTCATTTGGGGAGCCCCAAAAGGCAATTCATCACGAGTCTCCAATCATTTAACTTCAATTTGTTTAGTATAGCTTCCATTTAATGTGCCCAGAGGAAAGACAGCATGACAGACTCACTTGCTCATACGTTTCTAACATCAAGGATCTTTTTTCATTTCAGTATGAACACAATGTTTCATTAATGGTTTATCCCTATATTCTTAAAAGTTTGTCCACTAGTGTGTGGATACTGTGTCCATTGTCGATCTAAAAAACAACCCAATAATATCAAATGAAACATACAAAAGAAAAGCCAAAAAAGGCTAAGTTTTTTCCTTTATAAACCACAATTACCTATAAAAAAAAATAAAAATAAAAGTGTACATATAATTTAAAGGGTAGCTCCAGGCAAAAATTTAACTCAGTTTGAAACAAAAGAACACCCCCCCTCATTTTTGGATTTTTTTTCTTTTTCATACCTTTGTGGTATGTTTTCTTCTGGACTACCGTCCCATGTCGCCGTGGCGAGGTACATCACTTACGCAGTTTTATTATGCCCTCCTCCTTTCCTACTGTTGCCTTCTGGGACCTGTGTGTGTCCCAGAAAATAAAGGGATCATTCAGAAAGCGCTGTGTGACTTGCGCATATGCAGTAGGAAACTGGCTGTGAAGTCTGAAGGCAGAGAATACTGTTCTTACGCTCAGTGTTGTCAGAGCAGAGCAGAGCAGACTACAGTCGTGTGTGCTAGAAGCACCGGCCATCCGGCCATTCAGGATTTTTCCTAGGCTCCCCAGCGGATTTTTAGCTGACTGACTGGGTTCTCCAGCAGCCCCTAACAACATCCAGGAATGGAAGCGGTTCACCTCGGCCCCCAGTCTCCATCGCGGCATCCGCTGCCGCCGCCGCTGCCTCTGGACGTCAGTTCCAGCCCGCCAGCCTCATAGGACAGGACACACCGCGGCTCCGGCCTAGCACGCTGCCCTAGCCCGGCCTGTTCGCCTTCCTCCCCTGCGTCCACCCCTGCCTCCACCCGATCGACAGACCCCACACCCCCCCTCATCCTACCCACCAGCGCTGACGCGATCGCTGTCGCATCAGGGATCATCACCTCTGGACAGACCGCGGCTCGGGCCTAGTCCGGCGGCCATCTTGGTACTCCCAGTCTGGCCGTAGCTCCCTACCGGCTGCCCGGTGCCCTTCCCGGACTCCACAGCAGTACTCCACAGGGACCCACTAGCCCTGCCCATCAGTGCACCTCCACAGCCGCCGTCTAGTCACCTCGTCCCTAGCTGCTAGACTCGGGGGACAGACCGCGGCTGCGACCTAGCTCCGGCCCACTTCCTCAGCTTACCCCTCTCTCTCCGCGGGCAGTTTGCCCTTCTTACCCCTAATACCACCTCCGTCACACTGGAGCTCACCGCTAGAGCATGGGGTGATACTGAGAGCAGAACTATCCTCAGCTCAGGCCTTGCACCGGCGTTCATCTTGATCCTTCCAGACGTGGCTCAATACCAGTAAGTACTAGCCTAGGTCAACCCTAGTGCTCTCTCCTTGGCCTGACCTCCACCCCTCTCCCCTCTCTACTCATCACCGACCAACCCGGGTCAGGTAAGTCGTGGGGCCCCCTCCAGCTGCTTGATCCAGTGACCTTCGGTCCGATCGCCTCCGGGGGTCAGGAAGGAATTTTTTCCTCTGCTGCGGCAATTGGCTAGCTCAGCTAGGGGTTTTTCACCTTCCTCTGGATCAACAGGAGGGCGGTAGGCCCTCGTGGCCCCCCTCCACCACCACCTATAGTCCCATTCGTACCATCATCTACGCCGCCCCTGAAGCAGCGGCATTCTTCAGACCATCATCTTCTCAGCAACAGAAGCAGCGGCACCCTTCAGGACCACCATTTCCACAGCAACCTCACCATCGCCACATCAGTATCATCACCGCATCATCCTACCATCAGCAATTTTCTCGCCATGTGCAACTTCAAGTACTCAGCAGACACTCTCCACAGGCTAAGAAATACCACCTCAACTTTAACAACTTCAGTTCATAAAATACTACAGAAAGAACAACTACTAAGGACCAACCTACAATCAACCATCAAATATAGGAAGACAACAATTCAACCACAACAATTAGCATGCGCACTGATCAACACCAGATCTGCAGTCAAGCACAGACTGGAGGTACACGACTTCATCACCCAAAACATCAAAGATTGCCCCTTCATTACGGAAAGCTGGCTAACACCCGACTGCAATGCCATCCTAACCGAATTAGTACCTGAGAACTACAGGATCCTAACAGAGCACAGAACAGGAAAAAAAGGAGGAGGCCTAGCTGTGATCTTCAAATCTCACCTCGCGCTCACTAAACCAACTGTACAGAACTCAGTGCCTTTCATGGAGACACTCACCCTACATCTTCAAACAACACCCCAAGACACTATCCACATACTTCTATGTTACAGACCACCAGGACCGAAGACCAATCTCTTTACACCCCTCACAGAATTCATGTCAACCCACACCCTGAAAGCCAAAAACTTTTTGGCACTTGGAGATTTCAACCTCTGGGCAAACTCCACCCAAGACCCTATCGCCACCGCCTGCATTAACCAACTGAAAAAATTAGGTCTTCAGCAACTGATAAATGCTCCTACACATGGTTCAGGACACATTCTGGACCTCATCTTCAAACAAAATATGGACGTCAACACATTCGACAACCTACCACTACCATGGACGGATCACCACGCTATCAAATTTAAAATCGCCACCAAGACCACCCTCCAAAAACGGATACAGGCAATTACAACACGCTGGACAAGATCTCAGAAGAAACTACACTCCGAATTCTTCAAAACCACATTATCAAACAAAATAGCAATGCTAAACTTAAACCACTCAACGGAACAAACACTCAACTCCTTAAACAAGGCATTACTACAAACAGCGTACTCAGTGGCTCCAAAACGTAGAACACACAACTGCAATATAAACTCTGGATGGTTTAATGGCACTCTTACTTTACTAAAGCAGTAACGCATAAGAGCTGAAAGAGCCTGGAGAAGAAACTCCACAAAGGAAAACCACACAAACTACAAAACACTCACGGATAAATATCACAAAGCAATCTTCAGAGCAAAAAAGGAACACTTCTCAAACACCATCTCAACAGCCTTAAACCGCCCTCGGGAACTCTTCAAAATAGTCACCAAGACTATGAACCCTACCTGCCTAGAGCCCCCAGGAAACGAAACCCAAGAATTCTGCAATGAGTTATCAGATTTTTTTATCGACAAAATCGACAACATCCGGAAATCAATTCAACAGAAAAAAGCAACCAACCTCATCCAACTAAAGCAAAAAGAAAAAATCAATACGATCATCACACAAGCACCAAATTTTTCGCTGATCCCAATCACCACTGACACCACCAAAAACATCATCAGAAGCCTCAGAGACAGCACATCACCAAACGACATCATTCCCACAAAACTCCTGAAAGAATGTTCCGACATCTTGGCTCCTACTATAACACACCTCATAAAACCGTCGTTCAAAGAAAGGACTGTCCCAATCGCCCTCAAACATGGCATCGTCAGACCCCTCCTAAAGTAACCCAACCTCGACCCTAAGGACCCTAACTATCGCAGACCGATAACAAGCCTCAACACCATCTCCAAGATTGTGGAGAAAGCAGTAGTACAACAGCTACAACACCACCTGGACACACACAAACTCCTGGACCCTCTGCAATCAGGCTTCCGCCCAGGCCATGGCACAGAAACGGCACTCCTCAAAATATGGGACGACGTGCTCAAAGCAGCTGATGATAGAGAATCATGTCTCCTGGTACTGTTGGACCTCAGTGCAGCGTTCGATACAGTGGACCACAATACTCTACTCATCCGCCTCACAGAAGTAGCAGGAGTCACAGATTCAGATCTACAATGGTTCGCATCCTTCTTAGGGAATCGCTCTCAGACAGTGAAACTAGGACCATTCACCTCTGAAACCCGCGCAATCTCTTGTGCAGTCCCTCAAGGTTCACCCTTGTCACCAGTGCTCTTCAACATCTACATCCGCCCACTCCTCAAAATCATCAGAAAATCGGACCTCTGCTTCCACTCATATGCTGATGATACCCAACTCTACCTTCACATCACGGGAGAAAAAGACCATCATCAGCGACTAGAAAAATGCCTCACTATGATAGACGACTGGATGACTACGAGCTCTCTCAAACTCAACGGATCAAAAACAGAGCTTCTTCTCCTACACGCAAACCAAAATTCCAAAACTAAGACCCCATGGACACCTCCCACCATCTTTGGACAGACCATTTCTCCAAGCACCAAAGCCAAGAGTCTCTGAGTCATTTTTGACTCAGAAATGTCAATGGATGCACAAATAGGATCAGTAGTCAGCGGATCTCACCATCTCCTCCGCCTGCTACGTAGACTCATCCCCTTCGTCCCAGAAGAGGACAAAGCAGCAGTAGTTGGAACAATCATCAATTCCAGACTCGACTACGCAAACTTCCTCTACATAGGACTACCCCAATATCAGCTTGTGCGCTTACAACTCATCCAAAACACGGCGGCAAGACTGTTAACAGGAAAAAAAACCCTGGGAATCCATCTCCCCTTCCCTGAGGAGCCTACATTGGCTAACCATAAAGAATCGTATCACTTTCAAGACCCTCTGCCTCACCGAAAAATGTATACAAGGAAGCACTCCTCAATACCTATGCGAGAAAATAAAACGCTACACACCCAATCGCAGTCTTCGATCTTCTAACAATAGCCTCCTGCTTTTTCCAAAAACCGGCTACAAAACAAAGGGAGAACGAAGATTTGCAGTCCAAGGACCACGGCTATGGAACGCTCTACCTACTCACATTCGCATGGAAGAAAACCATCAGGCCTTCAGAAAGAAACTCAAGACCTACCTCTTCTAAGAAGATGGACAACATAGGACGGATCTAGCGCCTTGAGGCGATTCTGTTCGCATTTGCAGCGCTATACAAATCATTCATTCATTCATTCACTGCCGGTTTCCCTTACTAGCAATGCCAGCACCTGCACCCAAAGCTGATGGATGGATCGGCTTGGGGTGCCAACATCGCAAGCGCCCTGGACAGGTAAGTGTCCTTATATTAAAAGGCTTTTCATTTTTTTCCCCAGGTTGCCCCAAGTACCATTTTCTCATTTTAGTTGTAGCGGGGCTGATATGAATCTGTAGTTATCTGTCTTAGTACCACTCCTTTAGCTGTTTTCCATTTTAAGACATCACCAAGCAGTTCCAATTCTTTTTAAATGTTGTTGTGGTTTGATAAAATTGCCCCAAACCTAGAACATTTGTGATAACAATATTATCTTATATTGCTCTGTTTTTCATTAAGGCTGAGAAAATGTATGTAGCTTACCATTTCTTCTGACACAGGAGTTGTACAAACATTGACTTTAATTTCTTTCCTTTTTTTGCCCTACGCTCCTGGTAGCTTGCCTCCCCTGTGTAAACTGTTAAATATTTAAATATTTTTACAGTTTGATACCCGACACACAAAAAGGCCTGTAGCAGCTACAACAAATCCTAAACAAATAAAGACAATTAATTGCAAAAGTGAATTTTTTTAAAAAGATTCTTCCATCCATTATCATAATTTTAGGCTACTAATACACATAAAATCGAGTCAGTTTTCACAAATGAAGGGGATATGGCCTGAAGCTCCCGCCATTGATCCGGTCCTGATCCTTCCCTCAGCCACAATACTCGCATGACAGGGTACCAATCGCTTTGTGAATACCCTGCTTTCCTCCCAGCTGTCTGTTTTGTGAGTCCGCTCACATGATGGCGTAAAGGTAAAAAAGAAGCGGCAACCCGCCGGCACTTCCATGATTTCTGCCCAGTGCCACAGAGAATCCAAAGGACACTGTAAATAAGACAGGCAAGGTTCCCCACCAGCAGGGGAAGCAGCCACCTGTGACATTTTTTTTTATACACTTAAACTGACGAGCTCTCAAGCTAATGACTATTCAGAGGAGGCAGGGGCTGCACAGGACATAGAGCTAGAGACCATGAGGAGGTGATTACACTGCAGCCAGGGTAAACCACTAGTGCAGACCCAGACATTGTCCCACAACTGAGCCTGCCTTACAATCTGAGGAAACAGAACAACCCACATGGGGGAAAATACTGATGGCAGTTAATAAATGCAAAGCCTCTATTAATACTCTTGCTCTCTTCACTCTGAAAGAGAAGGTTTCCCTGTTGAGACAAGACATCAAAAAATCAGGGAGCACACCACTGCTGCTTGGAGCCATATTAGTGCCATAGGAGACCAGCTACCTCCCCTCATCAGAGAGACCCATGCCAGCCTCACTAAAAAACAGGCTTAGGTGTAACTACATCTGCACTGTCAGCATGCCAAAGAAAGTACAGGGGAGAGACCCTACTGGCTTTGTGGAATCCTAGCTTCTAGAGCTTTTTCGCAAAAACCTTTTACACCTCTATTTTTTTTTTGTTGAATGGTCTTACATTACACCAACATGTCCATTACCACCAGGACCTCCACCCAGACTGACCCTTGCATGTCTTCTTAACTATAAAGACCAAGAGATAATTCTATGCCTTGCCCAGGAGCTAGCTAATATTCAATTTAATGGAGCTACAGTTTCTTTTTACCTTGATTTTTCCTACAGAAGTTCAACGCAAAAGAGCAAAATTTGCGGAAGAAAAAAATGCCTGCAAGTAAACTAGGCTTTGCTTTATCCGGCCAAGCTGCAGATAATGGTGTAAAGATAGGCACACTTCTTCGAGATGGCAGTGGGTGCCTCTAACTGGCTTGATGCCATTGAAAGGTCCAAAGGGGCCGGCCTCCCCCCAAAAGCAGAGGAAGACTATCTTGCCTACTTTGACTTGCCTGGTAAACTACCTATTTTGACTGTACCACATCAAAACCCTGGCTGAATATTTTCATATTCCAATGTGAGTCAAGTTCCAAAACACATTGCAATTAATAACAGGAACAGTTTGAATATTTTTTCTGCATTGGCACTGTTTCCATACCTCTTAACGTGCTGGACAAGTCTGCCCAGTTGGCAGTAGATTAGTTACTCCACAAGCTTTTTAGCTCTGTTGTGCCATTTTCTAACAATTTAGAGGCCATTATGGACAGGCCGATTTTCTGAATTAGTGTTTGCTGCTGGCCATGATGTCCTGGAGCATGGTTGTACTCATCTCAGTTGGTCATGTTTTGCTCCATACAGCAATACCTATTTTAATTTTTAGTTCAAGAGCTTTTTCTAGAGTAAAGATGTTTATGCTTACCACATACCTCCCTGGCTCCTGAGCTGTCTGCTCCCTTGAGTAGATAATTCCAGTCTCCACAATACTGCTTATCAACTCCATCAGGCAGATTATCTGGAACAATGCCTTTTTCACAAGCACCATGACAGATATCCCTATAATTTCCTGGAATGTTAGCAAAGTCAATAAACCCACGGCCCTGTTGTGTCAGAAGTGCTGGGATGCATAATTGGTGCCTGCATGGCTGTGCATGTGGATGCTGTGGACACAATTTCTGGCACTCAGCCAGCATGGGGATTTATCTAATAGAGGTTTAGGTGTGTGGCCCTCCCTCTCCCTATTTATGTTTTTTACTTGAGTACATTGGCCACATTCATTGCTTGACTACTGCAGGGGACATACCCATTTGGTCACTGAAAGACTTTTATTTGGTTGGTAAGCACAATCTTTCTATCTGGGTTTATGTCGCATGTGAACCAAGTGTGTCATCCTGGGGTAAATCTTTCTCCCTTACACTCCTGTTCTTATTTTGTAGTGACATTTACCATTGACCCACATTTTGGCTTACTCAGTGATTATATTTACATCCTGCATCATATTACTTTAGGGAATTTTTGGTTCCCATTATGTGTGGCAAGCAGATACATAATGATATTGATTTTTATATTTATTCATCTCTATATGTACTGTATATGTTAAAGAATGTTATAGAATTTCATGAATGAGATTTACAAAGGGGGTGAAATTGTTAATCATTTTACCCTTTGGGGATAGATATAGGTCTTGAGAGGATTCATACTCCTCTTTATATATACTCTTTTGCAGATACTAGGTTACTCCCTTGATGTTTCCCGGTTCAGGCTGCTTGGGCCTTTGTAGTTTCTCCTGTAACTTACCTGGGCCTAGTTTGGTGGATGATAGAGTGTGATGGGATGACCCCTAGTCATGGATTGTTTTTAAACTGTAATACTGGCTGGTTAAATGTGTTTTGTAAGTACACCATGTTGTATTATATAATATAATTTATCCCAAAGGACAATTAGATATGTGTTTTTTAAATCATGGCCATGATTTTCTCATAGATCCAAGATCTTATATACACCCCTGAAGAAGACAAAGGAATTACCTCGAAACGCAATGGGTGTTGAGATATGCCCCATTAGGTAATTTGATGCAATGTATACTATTTTAGGACAGTGGCCGTGGTGCTGTCTTGCTTGGGTAGCTTTCTAAAGACCCTGGCTCCTATAGGCCTTTATCTCTTCTTCAGAATGAAATTAAAATACTGGCGAAAATGTTGGCCTCTATGTTGAATATAGTGCTATCTACTATTGTACATGTTGATAAGGCAGAACTTTTGCCTCACAAGTTAACTGCCATTAACCCTCGCTGGTTGTTGTTTGTAAATATACAAACGGCAGCAGAAAATATGGGCCCGAAAGGTTTGTTGTCCAGATGCCACCAAGGACTTTGATAGCATAGAGTGGCAATTCCCTTGGGTAGTTTTGAGCAAGCTGGTGAAGGGCTTATCTCTTGGGTCAAGCTTCTCTATCACCTCCCAAAGGCAGTCATTAGGGAAGCTAGAAAGATCTCTTCTGCTTTTGAGTTAGTTAGGGGCACTAGACAGGGGTGCCCACTGTCCCCATTCCTATTTGCCCGTGCCATTGAGCCACTGATGGCACTGATTAGGTCAAACACCAACGTGGTTGGCACTGGTTTTTGATATAAAGAATTACATGAAAAAAATTCACTCTATTCAGGAGATAATTTAATAATGTTTGGAATACATCCTCTTCATTACAGGAAGCTATGTTAACCGTTTCCCAATGTGGGGTCTATTCAGGACTTACTATTAATTGGGTAAATGCTCCCTGATGTTATTGGACAACACAGAGCAGCCAGTGGCCCAGTTCTGCCCTATACCATTCACATCCTCTTTTAAATACCTGAGCATCCAAATCACCACTTCTCTTAATGATCTATGCTGCCTCAACAGTAACTCCTTTACTCACTGGCTTCAGGGACAAAGCAAAGATCTGGAACAAGCTGTAGCTATCCCTTATAGGTAAAACAAACCCAATTAAAATGATAAGTATGCCCCAACTTTTATATTTACTACATAATACGCCTACAGTTATACCCCTAAAAAGTTTCCATCTTCTGGTCCCTACTGTGGAATATGCAATCTCCCAAACTCAGTCTAAATGATGGAGGGGTGGCTTTACTTAATCCATTGTTGTATTACTGCTCAGCTACAACACATGGAGGAAGACGTGACCTGACCCTGTGATTCTGGTACACCGAAATTTGATTCTACAACAAGAATTTGTTTATATCACACAAAAGCCCAGGATATTCCCTCAGAGTCCCAGCAGTTTAGCAAATTAATAAGTTGTTTCCAACATAAATGGTTTCACAAAAGATATGGACTAAAGATAACCAGCTTCAACCGGTATCTGGCTTCACCTCTTAGCCCTATATGGAACAATAACACATAAAAATTGCAGCGCTATGGTTAACAATTTATCAACGCAAATAAATGGTGACATTAGCATATAAACATAATAAAGTGCATTGTGAAAACAATTATATAATGTATCCAGAAGTGAGACCTTCTATATATGAAAAATATAAGAGGACTTAAATGATGGTATAACCACCGTGTAACCAAACAGTCCAAATAATGAGTGAAAAACAAAAGTTCATTCTAAAAATGATTATAAGGGACAATCCAAAATGGCTTAAGGAGTCACCACGACATGTGCATCCACCACCCAGGGGGAAAGAGTAAACACGCTTACCAGAAGACAACATCGACCGATGACATGAAGCAGACTCATCCAAACCTGATGTGTTTCATTCACAAAGACTTCAACTGTGGGCGAAAAACGTCGAATTTGGATGAGGCTGCTCCATGTCATTGCGCCCTTTCCAACATCTTTGTGATCATATTAAGGGGATGTCCTATTGATGCCTGTTATTCCAGGATTTGTGTAAGTTTTCTACCTTCTAATAAAATTTGTTGCTAAACGGTTTTACACTTAGTGGAGGTCTCTTGTTTTTTTTTATAAAGGTTGGAGTCTATGATTTGAAAAGAGGGTTTGTCGTTGTGAAGAACTTTGATGTCTCACTCTTGGATACTGTCTCTGTGACGGATTATAACTTATTATAAAGTATTGACTGGAGTTTGACTTTAATTTGTTAGTGTATTTAAATTTGCTAATGCATTTCACACTCCCCGGACCAACAATGCTGTTGTTTGCTATACCTCCTGTGTTCATTCATCCAGAATGGAGGCACTTTTACAACTTCATCCCTGGAAGGATTTGCCTTCTTAATGACCAGGTCTTTTTTTGTGATACGGCACTGCGTCGCTTAAGCTAACAATTGCGCGGTTTGTGGATTTTTTTCCCCACAAATAGAGCTTTCTTTGTGGTGGTATTTGTTCACCTCTGCGTTTTTAATTTTTTTTATATTTTTTATTTTTAGCGCTATAAACAAAGAGTGACAATAATAAAAAAAAAAAAACATTTTTACATCGCAGCGGACAAATCTGACCCCAGGTGACACTTCTTGGGGACCAGTTTCATTATTACAGTGATCAGTGCTATAAAAATGCACTGATCAATGTAAAATAGACACTGACAGGGAAGGGGTTAACACTAGGGGCGATCAAGGGGTTAAGTGTGTTCCCTAGGTGTGTTCTAACTGTAGGGGGGATGGGCTGCCAAGGACATGACAGAGATCACTGTTCCTGATGACTGGGAACAGTAGATCTCTGTCATGTCCCCTGTCAGTACGGGGATCCGCTTCTTTACATAGGCAGATCCCTGTCCTGCCTCTGTAAAAGGCAATCGCGGGTCGCCGGCGGACATCAAGTCCGTCCCACCTGCAGGCACGCTCCTGGCGTACAGCTACAACGATTCGCGCAGGAGAGCCGACCTACTTCCGTATAACGACGGCGGCTGGTCGGCAAGTGGTTAATACAGGAGATGTGTTATTAGACAGATCACCAGGTGAAAACAGATGGAAAAAAACTATTAAAAAAAAAAACTAATGTAGCCGCCTCAACTAATGATTAGTAAGCTGCAATATATTACATTTTTGGTTTGGGATTTAAAGTGCTATTAAACCCAAAAGAAAATATATATTATGTTGGTGCTTACAAATTATTAGATGTGGTAGCTGTATTCATTTCCTTTTTAGCCTTTCTTTCTTCTATTTTCATCTGGTAATCCAGCCAGAAAGTCTGTTGTTTTTAAAAAAGCACAACAGAATGTAGCAGTTTAAATGGACGAAACAAACTTAACACTAGCAGGGGTGAATACAATGATCAGCTTTTATTTATTCATTATTATTGTCAAAGCTTAATTAAACAAGATGAAGTTAGAAGCTAATTGTATACCATGCACAGATACACCAGATTTTGCACTCTCCAGTTTTAGTAAATCAGCTCCACTGCATGACTTTAAAGAGTATACTTTATTATACATGTATTTGATTTATACACTTGTCTTAATGTTTTACATAACTATACTTGCATAAAGGGCCACCCCCGAAGTAATCTAGCACAACTTAATTTTTTAATCAAAGTTCCGATTTAATTTATTTCAAAATACCATTTGCTGTTTATTTCAAAATACTATTTACACTATCCTTATAATGATCAAAAAAACAATTCTAGCTAACATTTTTTTAAGTTTTGAACATAACGGATAAAGATTGAAGAGGATTTCCCTCACTTGTTATCCATGTTATTCTTGTGACAGGAAAAAGGAGAAACGGGGTCATGGGGACAGGAAGGCACTGTCAGCAATAAAAACTCACATAGGTACTAACCTTCTACATGGTAGTATTTTTTTTTTTCTAAAATGGAGAAAAAAAATGGAGACAAAAAAAATAATAAAATCTTGATAAAGGTTCTAATCCTCCTCCATGTTATACAAAATGGAAAAAAAAATGTTTTAGCTTGGGGTCAGCTTAGGTGTGTCACTTTTGCTGGTCATCTGTTAGTAGCTATAAAAATAAATCAACCCCTATGTTTCTATAAGACTACAGTCCTTGAAAGAAAGCCATCAATTATTTGTTATCACATTGAAAGCCCGCCATCAGTTATTGGATATCATATTTGATCTTCCCCACAAAAATGTTATCTATGATTACTTTTCCTACCCTAGTCACATATCCAAGGTATCTAAGACACTGACTTCTTATATCCGCTACAGTAATTATATTTTCATAGATCTTTTGTAATCCTCTATTTGTCATTTGTTGTTTTTCCTTGTCACAATCATGTACTTAGTTTTCTAGGTATGAATTATTAATTTATCCTTTGCATCTAATTTCCTGTAGAGAGGCGATGCTTATATTTCTTCATTATTTATTTCAAATTTCTCACTGCTTCCAGCCTTTTAGGATTAAGTACCTTCTATGTTCTAAGTTATACAGTATAGCATGATGATGCCTCATGATTTTTCCATCTGGCTTCTAGGTAACTCCTTTTGCCCAGCATAAGCTTTTAGGTCTATTCATTTTCCAAATCCGAAGGATCAATCTTTGTTATTAGGTTGCATCCTTCAGCAATCTCTGCCCTAACTTTTCAAGTCAGTGTGAGCAGAACTTATTTATTATGCCCCGTACACACGAGCGGAAATTACGCCAGCAAACGTCCAATGTGAGCTTTTGGTCGGAAATTCATACCGCGTGTATGCTCCATTGGACTTTTGCTGGCAGAATTTCCACCAGCAAAAGATTGAGAGCATGTTGTCTATTTTTCCATCGGAAAAAGTTCCTATCGGAAATTCCATTTGTCTGTATGCAATTCCGACGCGCAAAAAAACACGCATGCTCGGAAACAATTCGACGCATGCTCGGAAGCATTGAACTTTATTTTCTCGGTTCGTCGTAGTGTTGTACGTCACCGCGTTCTTGACGGTCGAAGGTTCAGATAACTTTTGTGTGACCGTGTGTATGCAAGCCAAGCTTGAGCGGAATTCCGTTGGAAAAACCATCCAAGATTTTTCAGACGGAAATTCCGCTCGTGTGTACAGGGCATTAGCGTTTTTGTCTGGTCACAAGATAATTAGGCCATCAATAGGATTATGTGTTTTTAGCAAACCTTAAATTGGCATAGTTCTGTACTTCTATCACCGGTTACTCATTCACAAAAACATTAAAATAGTAAAATAAACACACATATTCACACTGTAGAAAAAGCTTTATATTAAAGCAAAAACATATCCCCCAATGTAAATCCAATGTAAATGATGTCATCTGGTGATTTAGAGCTTTCATCAATCAATGAATTAATGACCCAGTGATTCCCTGATGACTTGCCACAACAAACATAATGATCCAGGATGATTATATTTTATAGTTATTTTTTCAACTTTCCATCTATTAAATCTTCTGCCCTTGTTGTTTTTACTTTGGATAGTAAAACTTTTTTTTTTCTGCCAGTAAATACTTTATACAGCCCACTTCCTGTTTCTTGTCTGGTTATTAGCCTAGACATCATGAACAGCTCTCTCTCACTGTTGTGAGAGTTTGCCAGGAAGGGAGGGGGGTGAGTCATAAGAGGGCCAAAGAGATCTGCAGAGCCTCTGTGTGTATGTGTAAATCCAGGAAGTGAACGAGCAGCAGCTTTAGCTGCCCACAGTTGACCAGTTCCAGACCGACTCACATACTTATACTGTGGCACAATGGCTCTCCTGGGCGAAATCCCATATGTATATGTCCTTCCCTTTAAGAACCGCCAGAGGGCGAGCGCGCGCCTGCTACATGGGGGGGCCCGATGCACATGGCCGATGGTCACGATCACCGCTGGCCACGCGCAATCTTGTGCACAAGAGCCAGCACAGGGATTTGCGTGTGTAAACAAATCCCTGTTCTGTCAAGGGAGAGGAGACATATCATTTGTTCCTACTAAGTAGGAACAACAATATGTCTCCTCCCCCAGTGAGTCCCATCCCCATACAGTTAGAACACATCTATGGAACACTCATTTAACCCCTTGTTAACCCCTTCCCTACCAATGACATTTACACAGTAATCAGTGCATATTTATAGCACTGATCACTGTATGAATGTCAATGGTCCCAAAAATGTGTCAAACGTGTCCGATCTGTCTGTTGCAATGTCACAGTACCATTAAAAACTGCAGATCATTACTAGTAGAAAAAAAATGCCATAAAAATGCCATAAATCTTTCCCATAGTTTGTAGACGCTATAACTTTTGCGCAAACCAATCAATATTTGCTTATTGCATTTTTTCTTACCAAAAATATGTAGAAGAATATATATTGGCCTAAACTAATGAATACATTCATTTTTTTAAAAAATATGAGGGGTATTAATTATAGCAAAAAGTAAAAAATATTGTTTTTTTTTTCAAAATTGTCACTCTTTTTTTTATAGCGCAAAAAATAAAAACCGCAGAGGTGATCAAGTACCACTAAAAGAAAGCTCTATTTGTGGGAAAAAAAGGACACACATTTCATTTGGGTACAGCATTGCATGACTGAGCAGTTGTCAGTTAAAGCGACGCAGTGCCAAATTGTAAAAAGTGCTCTGGTCGGGAAGGGGGTAAAATCTTTTGGTGAACTGGTTAAAATGGTTGCAGCCAGACTTAGTGGAGGGAGATTTCTGCAGCATATTTGGCAAGTACAGAATCACAGTATATATAAAATAATATGCAAAGTGGTTGGAGGGAAGCTCCAGAATGGCAAAGATGTTTTTATTACAAATTATGTGAGCAGACTGCAGTTCCTCTTTAAATTCTCAACCGGAGGGCTATATCCTTACTTATATACACAAATGGGAACAGAAATTGCAAATACAGTATCACTCTGCCCTGCGCAAATCAATAGAATAATTTAGCTCACATATAATTTGTCTATAGCTAATAAATTTCAAGTATGAGGTTCAAGTTCAAGCTTTTATCCCATTGGTACTGGGTTCCAACTAGACTCTAATAAGCCTATCCCCAAATCCCTAGCATATATTGGTAATGTTACGCTGCTAAACATAATTTAGCATTGCTCCCTAGTATGCCCATTTTTAAGGTTCGCAAGTTAATCCTTCAACTGACTTCAGTAGACTTAAAGACATATAAAACCCAAAAACAAAAATGTGATATATTGCAGCTTACCAATCGTTAGATCTGGCAGCTGCATTAGAACTATTTTTTTTTACTTTTTTTTCCTTTATGTTACCTGATGATGCAGCCAGTTACACTCTTTCTGGGTGTCTGCATTCTAGATAAAAAAGTAGTAATGCAGACACCTCTGGACAGCAGCATTGTCTATCTGGGGAGAAGGTACACTAGAAGATTTAGATGGACTTGACAGAAAACAAATGAAGTTGAACTTCAGCTAACACTTCATACTCAGTTACACCAAACATTTTTTGGGGTTAAAAGTTATTTTTAAATGAATAAAAGCTGTGGATTGCAAGCACCCTTGTCAATGTTAAATGATTTATCTCAACCCTTTAACTGCTATTTTGTCTGGACAGCTCACTCAGTTAAAGTTGAAAACTAACACTTACTAGCTGGATCATCAGGTAAAAAGAAAAGAAGAAAGCCTTGAAAACGAATGTAGCCACCACTTCTAAGTATTGGTGAGCTGCAATTTAATACATTTTTGGGTTTATTACAGCTGTAAGCTGGCCATACACTAGTAGATTTTTGAAAAAATGCTTGTGCAAACATTTGCATGAGAAGTTTCATTAGTGCGTTTGATGACTTGATTGTCTTTTCAAATTAGTTAAAATGTAGTTTGCTTTGAACGTTCAATCTTGCAATAAATGCAGTTTCTTTCTTTCTCATTTGAATTTCCTTATCACTGAGGTCGATAATGAACGTTAATTGATCCACTAGCGATTCCAAAATCAAACAAACAATACCGAAAAAAATGTTTTGAAACGAAAATCTTCTACTGTATAGCCAGCTTTGGTTCAAAACCCAAATGGCCACCTACTTCATATGAACCCGTTGCATCTGAAAAAACAATATATATTTAACAGTCTATCTGTTAAAAGTGGCAAGAGCATGTATACCAGCTTTGTGGAAGCAAGCTGTTATCCTATCTGTGTCCCTTTGGCTTTGAAAATTAATGATATTAGGCAGATGGAAGACCTTGGGCTTTATGCACACTGAGCATTTGCTTTTCTCCTCTGAACGTCAGAACTCCTGGCAGGAGAAAAGCTGCTTAAAAATTGCTCCTAAAGCCGCGTATTGAAAATGTGTTTAGGTGCAGAAAGCATTTTGAACGTTAGTGGATTCCATTGGCCAGAATATTCATTTATTGCATTAATTGCATTAATTTATCAATTTAATGCATTAATACTCAAACATGCCTAAACACACTAACATTTAGGAGCGTTTAGACAAGTTTAGGTGTGAATAGGTGTATTCAGCATTTTTTTCTGCTCGTCAACATCTCTTCAGAACACATTTTTTTTTCAGCCTGTAAATACTCCTCTTCTAATATCCCTGTAATCGTCTATGTGTTCATGAACCCATAAGCTATTATAGAGGTGCTTTTAGAGGCAAATATAAAATGTCAAACAGCTGTAAAAGCTGTGTTTTTTAAGCCAAGTGTGCATGAAGCCTTACTGCCACTCTTCAAAGTAAAGAAGTTAAATTGTACAATGCATGGTTCACTTTGTCCTACTTCACTTCCTCGCCTGCTTAAAAAAGATAGTCAGGCTTTTTCTGGTTTAACTTAAGAGGACTGAGACCTTGCCCCATTTTTACTTTTGTAGATCAATAGGGTACACACGGCACTCCAATTTTCTTTGGCTAGTTCACCAATGTGGATTCTTAAGCCAGAATTACTTTTTACTTTTGTAGATCAATAGGGTACACAAGGCACTCCAATTTTCTTTGGCTTGTTCACCTCTGTGGATTCTCCACCCAGAATTATAAATATCGCAGCTGTGAATACATCCCTGATGCAACCCCTCTCCCATCTTGTTTCTATCGTGACTCCCTTGTTTCTCTCTCCATACTGTCCATTAAGCCTTGTGCACACGATTGGATTTTCCAATGGGAATTGTGTAATGACAGGCTGTTGGCAGAAAATACGACTGTTTGTACGCTCCATTGGACAATTGTTGTCGTATTTTCCGAGGACAAATGTTGGATAGCAGGTTTTAAAATTTTCCACGGACAAATGTCTGTTGTTGGATTTTCCGAGTGTGTGTCCACAAGTCCGTCAGACAAAAGTCCAAAGTACAAACACGCATGCTCCGAAGCAAAGATGAGCCAGAAGCGGTCGGTCTTGTAAACGAGCGTTCGTTATGGAGAATTAACATTCGTGACGTGGTAAATTATGAAATCTCGAAATGCAGCGCACATTTCTCTTCTTCTTTAATGTGATAATAATGAAGCTGCTTTGCTGGTGATACTGATGGCGTTATTGCAAACTGATTTTCAAAGGCTTTTTTTTTCTAGTGATATCAAGAATAATATTATGATGCTTTTTTTTAATTTTTTGAGCAAAATACCACAACACCATTATCCCGTAGTTTTTAAGATCAAAGATATAACTATGTTGGTGTCACTTGTCAATTTTACATTGTATTTTTTTTAAATGTAACTGCCTACTCCCAAACTGTCATTTGAAGTAAAACACAAGCCAAGTATTATTCTTCACAATTTTTTTTTTTGTGCATTAAAAAAAGAAAACAAATAAAATTAGACATGTATCTGCAAATAGAACTTAACTGAAAAGTGCATTCTATGCATCCAAAAATATAGAAAATATAACAAATCAAATCATTATTCAACCAAAAAATAAAATAAGCATGCATGTGTCCTGCTTCTTAATATAGGGGGTCAACAATGTCAAGAGTTGGTGAAAGCAGGGGTCCGTCATCCTGAGATAATTCCGAAAATCATCTGGATTAATCTCCTGGAGCTCCCGCAGCAAAGGCATTTGACATAATTGGTCACGATTAATAAAGCAACCAATTTTTGGTCCAAGAAATCCTCCTCCTCCTGTTCCTGGACTGGACTTGGGTCAAAGCAACTACCCCAAGGCCAATAATAAATAACACGTTATCTCCTCCGATTCCGCAACATGTCTGGTTGACGAACGGCCGTTCAGAAATGAACTGAAAAGCGCTAAATGAAAAACGCAAAATGAAAAGCACGAATCAACACTCACTCACCAAACTTCTACTAACACGAAATTAGCAGAAGGAGCCCAAAGGGTGGCGCTAAAGAGCTGAAAAACCATGTAGTACGTCACTACATTCGTGTTTGTTGGCCGACAATTCCTTGTCGTCTGTATGCAAGACGAAATCCAGGCACACGTCTTAGGACAAAATTCCGAGGTTTTGTCTGCGGAAAATCTGATTGTGTGTATGAGGCTTTAGTCTCTCTGAACTGATATTTCCATTTCTGTCTCATCTATTCCCACTTCCATACACCCCATCCCTCATCTCCCTCTGGGATATTTCCCACTCTTTCTAGACCCTTTGGACTGTTGGACCACCCGTACTAGCAATAGATGTCCCTGATACTCTTACTTTCCTTTTCCACTCTTAGGCACCTTCAAGAAACAAAGAAAATGCCATCATTTTGCATGCAAACTTTCACATTTTAGTGTTACATTTAATGTAAGGAACAATGACTTTAGAAATTTCAGAACACATGATTGTAACTTGGCACTATTGTAATTATTTCTGATGTTCTGCTGTGTTGCTTTGTATTGCAGTAGATGTGAATTATATAATACCTTCTATAGGGGCGAGTTACAAAATGCAAATAGGTTGTTCACTTTGCAAGGGAAGTTTTCACAGCGCTTAGTGAATGTGGTGAAATTTTACTTTGCAAAGAATTTCCAAACACATGCTTGCACATAATTGGATAATGGAAGTTAGCAGAGTTTCACCTTATTCACTAAGCTCTGGGGGTAATTCTCATGCAAAGTGCAACTTCCCTTGCAAAGTGAACAGTCTTTTTTCCTTTAGTAAATAAATGTGTATCTGAGATGGCTCATAAATAAAGAATGAAAAAAAGAGATGTTGATTCAAGTAAAGGAAAATAATCGTGATCTGAAGCACCCATAGCAACATGTCTCCATCCCTAATTGTACAAACAGAAAAACTGTCCTGATCATGTTGGAAGCTGTCATCATGTACTGTTTAATTATGAACTTTTAATAAATTTGAAACCATTTGCACTTTATAAATGATTACTTTTAAGTGTCCTGCCTCATTTAAAGTCCTATGACCATTGTACTTTTTTTTGTTGATTCAAGTAAATTTTGGAAGCAGCACATTCGAGGAAATTAGTCAATATCTTGCAACTTGTCATTATATACCTGTTTAAAAGTGAATATGAAAGTGCAATACATAGTATGCAGCAATAATTAAAAACAAAGCCTCAGTAAAAATACTCAAAAACAATAAAACACAAAAAAAACGAGGAAGGGAGAGTTTTCCCTATTCTGATTTTCCCTATTACAGTAATATGTAATATTTAGGGTACCAGTTATAATGTTATGAAGATGTATAAATCAGTTTGTTCTATGCATATCTCATAATACTTTGAGAAAAATTAAACCAACATTTTTAAAGAAATCTTTCTTTATGAATTCTTCCCCTGGATCATTTTTTTTATTTTCTTATAAATTCAAACAAGCAGTATAAATGCAATAACCTAATAACCTTGTGGAGTTTAGGAGTGTTCTGTTCCAGCTAGTTAATGAGAATAACCTTTCTAGTTGCATCCAACAATGGGTTCTTGTTTAGTAATTGCATAGTCCCAGACTTATTTTAATGGAATTCTTAATATAGCTGGCTTTGGAGAAACAGAGAAAGGCAAATTAAAAAGTAGAAAACCTAAATTAGTAGCACCATCTTAAAAACCTTCCAAAAATACAGCTTTTAAAAGCAATAATAAAGTTTTCTTTCAAAGATTTTATTGAAATTTCAACAAAATAAATACAATAACAAACGTTGCAAATAGACATAACAAGATGCTTCATATATTATCCGATCTAGAACACCTCTAGTAGATATAGAAGGGACCCTGAAAGTAACTGAGGGGTATGAATCTTCGCGAAATAATATTATCGGAATAAGACAAAAAAAAGCAAAAAGACCAATGGAAACCACAGGATGGCACATGTTAATCTTTTTAGATGTCATGTGAGGCCCCCCCGGCACCCCTAATGGGAACAAACTGTGCCAAGGCAGTCCCCCCGAGACCCCCCGAGCGTGGCCAAGATCATAGACATACACATCGCCTCTCAGTGGAGAAGAGTATATGAGCTTATTTCTTATTTGCTCCTATGGAAGGTTGAGACACTTTAAAATGGGATCAATCGAATTGTATTGATATACGGAGCATAGAGTCTGTTCACAACAAATGTGAACTAGTAAAATCCATCACACAAAAAGAAAGCAGAAGGAAAACCAGAAGGGGGAGGGAAAAGAAGGGATGGGTATGAGAGTCACCCAGCAGGCATCACGAAGGAGCAAGGGTGGTGATGTTTGCTTGGTTTATTTGCAATCCGGGGATGAAGGAGATACCTATGTGTGTAGCCCAGGGTTCCCAAATGGATTCGAACTGCGCCCTAGAATTTAGTAAGGCGCTGGTCAGTTTCTCCTGGGACATCAACCAAGAAATTTTTCGCTTGGCCGCCATAAATGACACCTTAGGCTGCTTCCAGGCCTTTGCAATTGTTAGTTTGGCGCTAAGGAGGATAAAGGATTCATTTGCGAGTCCATTTAGAAGCGCCTGGGACATTTGCGTTCAAGAGGGCCACTGCGGGAGTTCAGGGAATCTGTTGTCCCGTCACTTTGTAGATTAGAGCTAATATCCTCCAGAATGACCTAATTTTGGCACATTCCCACCATATGTGGGCCATAGAGCCGATCAGCTCACAACCTCTGAAACACCTGGGGTTGACAGAGGGAAACATGTGGGCCAATCTAGACAGAGTGAGATACCACCTGGTCACCACTTTGATATTTGATTCTATTAAGGAAATATTTTTAATCCCTTTGTAGGCTCAGGGGAAGTATATTCGCCAATTATCTAGATCCCACTGGATTTGAAAATCGTTCTCCCAAGCAGTCATATACAAGGTTTTGCCTTCCTGCTGAGCTAGAGATTGGTATATGACAGAGATTCCACCCCTCTGATTCGTGGTCTGGTCTATCCAAGATTCATAAGGGATGAACCTTGGGGGGGCGGGTTTCCCCATCCATATTTTATGGAGAAAGTGACTTATTTGTTGAAACCTAAAATGTTCCTTATCCGGGATGTCCAGTTTTTGTTGACAAAATTTTAAGGTTAAAGGGCCTGACGCTGTAAAGAAGTGACCAATCCGATACAGCCCCTTGTCCACCCACCATTTGAATGCTAAAATATTAAGGCCAGGAGTAAAATCTGGGTTATTAAAAATGTGAGCCAGAGGTCGACAGTTAGAGGTAAATAAAGGTAGGGTCATTATTTTGTCCCATAGGGTCATGGATTATGAGAGGGTAGGCGAGAGTATGGGGGGTCTGTCCCTGGGAGGGATCCACAATAAGTAATCAATAGTATGGTTAGGAACTGACTGTCCTTCAATTTGGATCCAATCACGTTTTTCTGTTCTAGAAAAAAACGCTGAGAGTTGGACGATTCTCGCTGCCTGATAATACCAGAAAAGTCTTGGTAAACCCAGGCCCCCCTGTGTATGTAGCCTATAGAGAGTGCTATTTGGTAATCTATGACCCTTGTTTCCCCAGATATACTTATTGATTTTCCTTTGGAGGGATTGCAAGTGATCCTTTTTAAGGTTGACCGGAATCGCTCTAAATAAATATAGCAGTCTGGGGAGGAGTGTCATTTTTATTGAGTGGATCTTCCCAAGCTAGGAAAGCTCTTTACTGCTCCAGGACTTAAGTTCTGACTCCAGTTTCTTATACTTGGGTGGAAAATTCATTGGGTAAAGTTGGTCAATTTTGGCAGTGAGATGAATCCCTAAATACTCTAGTGACGATTCGTTCCATTGAAATTTGAAAGATTTTTTCAGCGATTCTACCGTGGTTGGTTTCAGAGATATGTTGAGAGCGTAGGTCTTATCATAGTTAACCCTCAAGCCCGACACATCAGCAAAGTCATTAAGGAGGCTACATAAATTTGGGAGCGATGTGATGGGTGAGGCTATAAATAATAGCATATCATCGGCAAAAAGACCACATTTTTTTGAATTTGAGGACCACAGGTAACTCCCCCGGTTAGAACGAATCGCCACTGCGAGCGTCTCAATAGCCATGGCGAAAATTAAAGGGGACAAGGGGCAGCCCTGTCTAGTGCCCCTTGCAATATTAAAGGGTCTGGAGTGATGCCCGCAAAGTCTAATCTGTGCTGATGGGTTAGAATAGAGGGCGTGAAGAAAGCCCAAAAATCGGTGCCCAAATCCCCATCTTTCTAAAAGCCCAAACAGATAGGGCCATTCAACTGTGTCAAAGGCTTTGTGTAAGTCTCAAGATAACAGCATCCCTTCCTGTTTGGGACCCCCATCCCAACCCGCTTGTAGAAGTGAGATCAAGTCAATGGCCCTTCTAATCTGATACGGCCCCTGCCTCCCTGGAATAAACCCAACCTGGTCTTTATGGACGTATTGTCCAATAAAGGAAGATAAGCGGTTAGCCAATATTTTCGCCAGGATCTTGAGGTTGTTATTTATAAGTAAGATTGGTCTATAATTCTCAACTACTTCGGGATTTTTATTAGGTTTGGGGATTATTGTTACAAAGGTCGCATTGAGTTGTGGATCAAGAGGGGAACCGTGGGCTTTTGTGTTGAAGAATTTAGCCATGTGGGGAGCTAGCGTGTCTACGAAGGCCTTATAGTATGGCACTGAGAGGCCATCGGGACCAGGGGCCGAGCCTGTTTTCAGATGTTTCACGACTTCCTTTATTTCCTCAATAGTTATGCTTGCTTCCATAATCTCCCTGTGATCCTCCGATAACGTAGGTATCGGAAGGTCCTGAAGAAATTTGGGAATTAAACGATCTTTGTTCTTGGTAGGCTTGGCATAAAGTTCAGTGTAGAATCCCCAGAAGGCCTCTAAAACCTTGTTGGGGTCAGCCGATGGAGGATGACCGGATACCTTTATCCTGGGGATACAATGAGAATGTATGCGCGGAGATAGTTTCGAGGCTAGCATTGGACCTATTTTGTCTTTTTGGTGATAGAATCTGGCTCCAATCCAGCGGATATACTTCTCCGCGTTTACCGTGAGGGCCAGATTCAGTTCGAGCCTAGCTACGTCCAAATGTGCTAACAGGGTTTTAGAGGGATTTTTCTTATATCTGCTTTTGAGGGCAGCAAAGTTCTTTTCTAGCTTTATAATATCTATTAATCTTTCTCTCTTCATTTGGGTTGCTATACTAATATTTTTGCCTCTAATGGAGGCTTTATGGGCCACCCAGAGGGTCTCGGGGGATATGTCGTCAGTATTGTTAAGTAAGAAATATTCTTTCAGTGAGTTATCCAATTCTGAAGTTTTGATGGGGTCATTTAGAATAGATTCATTTAAACGCCAATGAGAACCCGAAGGCCTGGAGAGGGCATTTTGCATATATAGTAGAACTATGGAGTGGCCCGACAAAGCAGTATCAATTATGGTCGCCTTGTATGTATAGAGAATGAGTGGAGTATCAGAATATGGTCTATTCTTGCGTACGACTGGTGGGGAGCCGAGAAGTGGGTATAGTCCTTTTTTGAGGGATTTAGTTCCCTCCAAATGTCAATTAGCCCATGGGCGTATAGGATTTTCGCTATTTTCTAACTAGTTTTGTTGGGGCACGTCAGTTGGGCTTTGGGGGGCTTTGATTTGTCGAGTCCTTGGTCAAAGGCTATAGTTGAGTCGCCCCCAAAAATAACTTTGCCTTCCACTAGGGGCAGCAGGGTTTTGAGGAGAGAATGAAAGAAAGCAGTTTGGCCTTTATTGGGGGCATAGTATGAAATTATCGAATACATATTGCCTTCCATGGTGCCCTTAACCAGGATAAACCTACCCTCCGGGTCTTTGTGGTCCGAAATGTAAGAAAATTTACTGTTTTTAGAAAAAAGGACTGCTACACTTTTGGTCTTATTAGCTGCATTCGCTATATAGAATAAGGGATAGTGTGAATGGAGGAATTTAGGGCTGTATCGGACTGGAAAATGAGTTTCTTGTATTAAGACTATATCTATCTTCAAGGATCGGAAGTTTTCAATAGCAATTCTAAGTTTTCTAGGGGAATTTAATCCTTGAGTATTGTGGGAAGTCACTCTGAGATCCTTGTGTGACGCGTTACCTACAGACATTTAATCAGAGGGGTGGAATGCTGTTGAGGAGGACGTCACTTACCCTCGGAAGACTGTCCAGCCTGGGCCCTTGACTCTGGAAAAGCGCAGAGCGAAGCAGAGTTGGTGTCATATGCTTTGTGAAATCTGAGTGGCTCAAAAGAGAGAAGCGGTTAGGGAGGAGGGAGGAAGATGCAGGAGAACAAAAAGAAAAGAAAAAGAAAAACAAAAAATTTCACCCCATCCAACATCTACAGTGTGCTTCGGAGACCTCTAGGAGGGGTCCAAAGTCTCATGCTACAGAGGAGTGATATCCTCATCTGTGGAATGAGTGAATGCGCAGGGGTAGCACCGCGGCCCTTACTTACATGATAACAATAATTAAAGTAATCTTAAACAGCGAAAATTACCACATGACCTAGTACCCTTAGAGATATAAAGGAAGTCCTCGGGTCTCAGAACCTAAAGTGATAAGTGGACAGCATCCGAGAAAGAGGGCTCCTGCCCTTTCCCCTATAGTCAGGGAGACAAGAGAGACCGGGGGGAACATCAGGAGAGATCAACTTTTTGATAGCAGGACTGTCTCCAGGACCAAGGTCCTATGTCGCATTCTATCAAAGGTCCCTGATATCACCGAGTTCTCTGTTTGGCAGTTCTGTGGAATGACCTCCTCAAACACGGTTAGATCAATCTGGATGGCAGCTTAGAGCAAGAAAACTGTTGAAATCCGAAAAGTCACGAATCATCTTGTCCCTCAGAGTAAAATAGGGGATGGGACCTAAAGCGAAAGCCCTGAGACCGTAATTAAGTCTGGCTGTAGCGTGGTAATGCTCGTGAGAAATAGGGAACTGTAAAAAGAAACTTCGGAAAGCCTAAAGATAGGCAACATGTGTATAAAGGAGCCCTAGGCTCCAACAACAGGGGGGAATGGCATCCCCAAGAGGGAGGCCCCAATGAGGGCAAGGAGGATGAGTGGAACCCCAAAATCGACTTATGGTGGACGGCCCTCTTTGGATTTCTTTGACTTGCCTTTGTTCCATAGGGGGGATATTGGGCTCTCCGGCGTGGGTCTTTTGGAGGAACCTCCTGGAGCCGCAGTGAGATCCATGGGTGCTTCCTGGGATATCAGTTTAAGGTGAAGGAAGTGTTTCTCTCCTTCTGGCAGGGAGGAGAAGGAATAGGCTTTATCTTGGATGGAGAATTTTACTCCAAAAGGGAAGTTCCAACGATACTTGATATCCCGTTGGGACAAAACTGTCAGGAGCGGTTTCAGGGACCTTCTCTTCTGGATGGTCGAGGGGGTCAGGTCTGCATATGTTTGAATTCGATGACCTCTGCAAAAGACTTGTTGTTTGAGGTGGGATTGTCTCATCACCTCCTTCTTTATAGCATAAAAGTGAGGTTTGACAACGACATCCCTTTGGGGATCCATCCCTTCTGGGGGGACCAAGGGCTCTATGGGCCCTGTCCAGTTCCAAATGATGAGGGGGCATGTTGGGGATCAGCTCCTTGATGAATTACTGGATTGCGGGAGGAATGTCTGTGATGTTTTCAGGGAGACCTCGGACTCGGAAATTATATCTCCTTGACCTATTCTCGAGGTCATCTATCCTGGCCAAGGCTGCATCCAGTTGTTCCTGGAGGACCTGTATGTGAGCTCCCTGTGCTGAAGATTGATCCTGGTCCTGCTGAAAGGGAGAGAAATTTGCCGGGAAGGGTGTATGGGCCCTGCAGGGGACAGGTTATATTCCTCCAGCGTTCTGCTCAGTAGGGATTCTGTGGAGGCTGGAGAGGGGGCTGGGCGGTTTTGATGGGCTCCTTGAACCACCTGTGAGAAGGTCAGCGTGGCTGGGGCTATCACTTGCCTGTATTCTGGCTGATTCTCCCCGCAGGCCACGTGTTGCTGTGTGGAGGTAATGCCGGCAGCCATTTTGGTACACCCACTGTGGTCCGCTTGCTCGAATTCCAGCCCCAGATCACGCCTGGCGGCCGGATTAGACATTCAGGGGGGCCCCCGGAGGAGACCTGAGTGCGTCCGGACTATTGGGGGCTCAA
This sequence comes from Lithobates clamitans, assembly GCA_037952925.1. Taxonomy (NCBI): domain Eukaryota; kingdom Metazoa; phylum Chordata; class Amphibia; order Anura; family Ranidae; genus Lithobates; species Lithobates clamitans. Next base: position 4,462,630 of record JBBGZY010000264.1, on the reverse strand, counting down.
TTCCGTGGGTGCTGTTGCTGCTGGGAGGCTCGGAGGGCGGAGGTGCTACGGAGCTCCCAGCTCAAGCGGCCATCTTGGAGCTCGCGCGCATGCAAATGTAGCAATAACTCACGGTGGAGCTGCTGGTTTAAGCGGGTCTGGTACCTTCACTTTGCTTCCCTCTGTTTCCCTGGCACCGGGTCTAGGGGTACCGTTGAGTTTACTGCTGGACGACACACGCACCAACACTGGAGTATGTTTTCAATGCTTTAATAAACAGTCAAACTTTAGGAAGTAGCAGGAAAGAGACGGAAAAGGAAACCTTCAGGAGAAACTCAAATATCTTCTTATAAGATCTTAGCAACAAATGTCCCGGTAGGATTCAGATAATTATGTGGAATGCATTCCCCTCATGGGATACACTCTTTGCTCGTCTGGATAGGCCTCTCTCACCGGTCTAGCAGCCAGTACGCAGCACAAATCTAAAGTCTCTGCCACAGACTTGTTTGGGGGGTAAATCTGCACGATCCTCTGCCACAGGATGTATCAGATCTTCTGCAGTGAACAGTCAGTCACAGTGCCTAAACCTTTAAGCCGAACCGGCGACACTATGCTGTAGAATTACTTCTTTTGGATACGTCCTGCAACCGAGTCACCAGGCCCCTCTATAGACCAGCACGCTGCGTGATCTCTCCAAGACGGGTCCTCCCCTGGGATCTCCTCGGCTGTCCAGCTTCGTCACACAGGACCGACAGCTCAGGACCATTCCTCGGCCGCGGTGGTAGGCCCCAGACAAGCCTCCGGGCCCACCCCTGCGCTGCAGCATCCCGATCGGAGGACCACGAAGTAGCTCCTTAATGCATACCTGTCAGCCAGGAGGGCCAGCATGTGGCTGAAAACGAACCCTTAGAACATGGCGTCTGTCCCATAAATACCTCTTCCCAGAATGCAACTCGGAGCACCACCTCCACCGAGCGTGCCTCCGGGACAGAGGAGCATCTATACACTTTGACACGATGCCCTTCCAACACTGACTAATGGTAATACCTTAACATGCTGTAACCTCATACTTATAAAAATAAATTTATTTTTACATTGTGTCATTGCTGAAGCTCACATTATGTACATACCAAACAACATTTCTTTAATCTACACAATAACATAAAAAACAAAAACAAAAAACATAGTGACAATAATACTATAGTGCAACTAAAATGTATACACTGTTTGCAGACTTCTATTACATAGAAGCTACTGCTGTCAATCCTGAACAAGAGAGCAGGACCTGGATGTTAAATGGACAGCTAAAATCCAGAAATGTTATCAACAGAGTAGGTACAGCAGACTGAGGAAGCCTAATGCCGCGTACACACAAGCGGACTTTATGGCAGACTTTGCCCGGCGGACTTCTTGACGGACTTTATGACGGACTTTCCGAATGAGCGGACTTGCCTACACACAATCCACCAAAGTCTGTCGAATTTGTATGTGATGACGTATGACCAGACTAAAACAAGGAAGTTCATAGCCAGTAGCCAATAGCTGCCCTAGCGTGGCTTTTTGTCCGTCGAACTAGCATACAGACGAGCGGACTTTTCGACCGGACTCGAGTTCGACGGATATGCCGCGTACACACGAGCGGACTTTAAGGCAGACTTTGCCCGGCGGACTTTTTGACTGACTTTATGACGGACTTTCCGAATGAATGGACTTGCCTACACACAATCCACCAAAGTCCGTCGAATTCGTACGTGATGACGTACGACCGGACTAAAACAAGGAAGTTCATAGCCAGTAGCCAATAGCTGCCCTAGCCTGGCTTTTTGTCTGCAAACTAGCATACAGACGAGCGGACGTTTCGACCGGACTCGAGTTCGACGGATAGATTTAAAACATATTTCAAATCTAAGTCCGTCCAACTTTTGAGCAAACAAAGTCCGCTGGAGCCCACACACGACCGAATTGTCCGACGAAATCCCGTCCGCCGGGCAAAGCCTGCCGTAAAGTCCACTCGTGTGTACGCGGCATTAGGCTTTTTGAAAAATACAAAGTACACCTATTTTTTAGATCCCCGCCCCTTTTGTAAAAGTGCAGACAAATAGAAAAACAAACAAACAATAGAAGCAAAGTAAAAAAAAAACTTTGCTTACAACAGCACCACCTAGGTTAGCAGGACACCATTGACTTTCCAGCAATATCCTGGGAAAGCTTAGCATCCTAAATCTAGAAAGAAGACACCCTTGCATTAAGCACCAACTTATACTCTTAAGCACTCATCTGCCCCATACGTAATATATCACATCATCTGCACCACCCAGATAGCATGCTGTATACAAATGTTATTTTTTGTCTGAAAGACAGCAGGATAAATCAATTTAGGCTTATTGTAAGTTTTATTTAGAAACAATGAGAGAGGGCACATCTGCAAAGTGATAAACTGATAAAGGGGTGCATGGAAAGAGAGAGATTGAGTGGGCAGTGCATCTATAACTACGGCACTATCCAACATGATTGGGTGGTTTGGCATTTCCAAATTGCTACTATTTTGACAGTTCCAGTGAGAATGTCTATGAGTTTCCACTCTACCCACACGCCTAATTGGACCTCAGAGCCTATACTCTTAAAATGTTACATGCCATGTATCCGCAGTTATACCTAATGGGGCAACCTTAACCCCCATCCTCTTTTGGTTGCTGAAAATATGTCATAGTATGTTTATATTAACTAGCAGGGATTGCTGTAATAGGCATACTCAGCTGTAAGAAAAAAAAAACAACCAGCCCTCTTTTACCGGGGCAAGCACACAGGGGGGCCCACACAGGGAGGAGGATTAGTGACAATTGTGTCTCTGTTCCTCCAGCAGCGGAAAGCTTCTCTCCTCCCCTCTCCCTGCTGCCAGCTTTTATCTGCTAAGAAAGAGACAGTGGTCCCTCAGTAATCCCCCTCCCTGTGTGGGCCCCCCTTTCAGCACTGGCTCTAAGGTTAACTCTGCTCCTAGTGTTATCTCTCTAACTAAGGCTCTACACACACTGACTTAAAAAAAATGTTGCTTATACAGCAGTTTTGTGTTTTGCCTTTAGAAGCAGCTCAATGTTATCCTATGTGTCCATGCACATTAGGATGATTACAGGCATATTTTGAGCTCAACCTTTAGGCTTTATGCACATGGGACGTTTTTACAACCTCTCCTAAACGATTTAACTTGACAGATACTAACCGACATTCAAAACGTCTGTTCTGCCACGTTTACATGCCACGTTTTGCCGCTTTTTAATTTTTTTTATTTTTCAAATAGGCAAAAATGAAAAACGCTTGTAAACGAAATGCAGCTAAATGCGAGTTACCACGTTTACATGCGTTTACAAACTGTTACAGGCATTTGGGGTTTCAAATGCCTCTGAATATCCATCCTAAATGCAATTTTTTTGCGTTCCAAAAAATGCTTCTAAACTCAACTGCCTAGAAACGACTATAAATTACCCTGTGTAATGTACTGATAAGATAACATAGAGGAGCGTTCAGGGGCAGCTGAAAAAAAATGCCCAACTGCTCCTAAACGTCTGTTTTACCAGCAGCAGTGTACAGGTAAGGTAGAAAAAAAGTCTTCTGGTTTGCGTTTATGATTGGAGCTTACTGGCAAAATTTAAAACTCTCCTAACCTCATCTAAACTTTGTACAAGAAATGTTCTATATGAGCGTTTATTTCTGCCTAGGAAACTGGAATTTTTTTAAGCCCAGTGTGCATGGAGCCTAAGGCCTCATGTACACTGCTGCTGGTAAACGGATGTTTAGGAGCAGTTGGGCATTTTTTTCAGCTGCCTCTGAACTCTCCTCTATGTTATCTTATCAGTACATATACACAGGGTCGTTTCTAGGCAGTTGAGTTTAGAAGCATTTTTTGGAACGCAAAAAAATGCGTTCATTTGGAACGCCAAATGCCTGTAACAGCCTGTAAACGCTGCTAAACGCGCGCTTAGCAGCATTTCGTTTACAGATGTTTTTCATTTTAACAAAAAAACAAAAACGCTTCTATACACAAACGCGGCTAAACGCGGCTAAACGCGGCATGTAAACGTGGCTAAACGGACATTTTTAGATGTCAGTTTCTAGCTGTCAAGTTTAATTGTTCAAGAGGGGTTAAGCAACGTCCCGTGTACATGAAGCCTTACTTTGTTTTTCTCCCTCTGTCTCTCTAATCCCAAGGCCTGTACATTTTTTTCATCTCATCTTAATTTGTATTTATTAACTCAGTTTTAACTTTTAGATTTAGCAGGAATTCTGTGAGTTATGTTGTATTTGTGTCTGCATTTTTAGTGAAATATAGCTTTGATTTCTTCTTAAAGGGGCCCTGTCAGGTAGTCTGTACGGGGCCCAGCGATTTCTATCAGCAGCCCTGACTCTATCTATTTGTTATGGTGACTCCTGTTACCAATATTTTACAATTGTCATCTGAACAGGAGTTAAAGTGGAAGTAAACTCTCCCCCATAACTTTTGCATATATTAATCCGCAGTAAAAACACTACTAATCTCTGTGTTTAGATGTTTTCTTACTTGCTCTGTTGGTTTTTTTTTTATGACGTCACCAGCGCATGCACAAATCTTTTAGGATTCACGGCACGTTCTTTGTGCTGTCAGTCCATTCAGATCTATGCTGTGTCCATCACATCCGCTCCCCGCGGCACTGCGATATAACACCACGAGATTACATTTTCATTCACACTTCATGCTACACCTCATGTGACCATGTGATGTCACAAGAGGTGTAAACCTAGTCATAGGATGGCATACTGTAGAGGCGATCAGCTACAGCACGCAGTGGAGTTTACTACACGGAACTAGAATGAGGCTTGGCTAAGAAACCATTGCGCATGCATGAAATTATAGCCAGGGCAAGTGAAAGAGCCAAAGTATATTGTACAACGGAGTCGGAAAACAATAGTTAAGATGGCGCTGGCTTATCTCGGGAGGCACACATTTTAAAACATCGAAAACAAAGTACAGCATCTTACAAAAGTAAATACACTCCTCACATTTTTGTAAATATTTTATTATATTTTTTCATGTGACAACACTGAAGAAATGACACTGTGCTACAATGTAAAGTAGTGAGTGTACAGCTTGTAAAACAGTTTGCTGTCCCCTCAAAATAACTCAACACACAGCCATTAATATCTAAACCGCTGGCAACAATTCAAAGTCAAAATGTCCAAATTGGGCCCAAAGTTTTAATATTTTGTGTGGCCACCATGATTTTCCAGCAGTGCCTTAACCCTCTTGAGCATGGAGTTCACCAGAGCTTCACTGGTTGCCACTGGAATCCTCTTCCACTCCTCCATGATGACATCATGGAGCTGGTGGATGTTAGAGACCTTGCGCGCCTCCACCTTTCATTTGAAGATGCCCCACAGATGCTCAATAGGGTTTAGGTCTGGGGGCATGCTTGGCCAGTTCATCACCTTTACCCTCAGCTTCTTTAGCAAGGCAGTGGTCGTCTTGGAGGTGTGTTTGGGGTTGTTTTCATGTTGGAATACTGCCCTGCGGCCCAGTCTCCGAAGGGAGGGGATAATGCTCTGCTTCAGTATGTCACAGTACATGTTGGCATTCATGGTTCCTCAATGAACTGTAGCTCCCCAGTGCCGCCAGCACTCATGCAGCCCCAGACCATGACACTCCCACCACCATGCTTGACTGTAGGCAAGACACACTTGTCTTTGTACTCCTCACCTTGTTTCCGCCACACACGCTTGACACCATCTGAACCAAATAAGTTTATCTTGGTCTCATCAGACCACAGGACACGGTTCCAGTAATCCATGTCCTTAGTCTGCTTGTTTTCAGCAAACTGTTTGCGGGCTTTCTTGTGCATCATCCTTAGAAAAGACTTTCTTCTGGGATGACACACATGCAGAACAATTTGATGAAGTATGCGACGAGACACACTTGTCTTTGTACTCCTCACCTAGTTGCCGCCGCACACGCTTGACACCATCTGAACCAAATTCATTTATCTTGGTCTCATCAGACCATGCAGATCAATTTGATGCAGTGTGCAGCGTATGGTCTGAGCACTGATAGGCTGACCCCCCACCCCTTCAACCTCTGCAGCAATTCTGGCAGCACTCATACATCTATTTCCCAAAGACAACCTCTGGATTTGACGCTTCTCTATTTCTCCCAATGGCACGTGTCGTTTCTGCACCAGAAATAGAAAACTTTTCACTGCTGCCAATGACACCACCTACCCATTCCGCCCCCCCTAGGTGAGTGAAAACACTGTTAGCAATTTTATTGAGAGGAGCACTGTGAGAAAAGGGGCATTGTTTGGGAGGGGACAAGTCTGAATGTGGGCACTAACTCAAAGCAGCACAGTCTAATTGATGGTGCACTGTCTGGAACCAGAGTGATGTGGGCAAAATTTAAGGAGCGTAACTGATCACGGGTTTGTACGGTACTTTTGTTGGTTTAATTAGTTCATACAGAAGTAGTGGGGAGTGGAAGGGAATGGGAGAAATTGTTACTTCTACAGGCAGAACAAACCTCTGATTTAGGCATTATCCTCAATGAAAAATGCAACAGTGTTGACAAAATTAAACTCAATTTTTTTTCAAGGATAAGCAGATTTTATACTGACAATGTCCTCCAAAGACAAACCTGCTTCTCATTGTTTCTTAAAGTGCATCAGTGATGAATTGCATAAAAAGATAACCAGACAGAAATCCCTGGTCTCAATTAAAATCAAACATCTTGTTTAGAAAATGCTCAAATGGGGTCTCCAACTTTATGGTTACAGATCCTGCCATGTATAGACTATATTCCTAATTGTATAGAAAAGGAAACAGGAATTTAGTCTTTAGCATGGGTTCTATGCAGCTATATTCAGGTGATTAGACACTGGCAGAAAAGCTGCAGGGACATCCCCTATGTAACTCCTCTCATCCTCAGCAAGCCTTTGTTTTTTCTAGTATCCTACAGCGAAAAGCTTATCTCTTACATGTGGAGGTTTTTTCTCAATATTACTCTGCTTCATAGCCACTGCGGCCCTCCTTCAGCAGCTTTCTGGATCAGTTACTCAGCTAAGCCTTGGACAACCATACACAGACCCCCCACCTAGATGAAGTTCTGGTGCCAGCCTGTAAAATCACTTTTGGGCACTGGATCCTGCATGAGCTTTCACTTTGGCACGTAGTACATCATGTGTTAGCCACAGGGTGCTATACAGATTCAGGGCTGTTGAATCCCTGCCCCTGAAAACCCATTGGTCTATTGAGGAGAAAGTCTAAATGCCCTGTAGGGGATACTGTCGGGGTTGACCTAGTCACACATCTGGACCACCATTGGTGAGTAACTAAGGGCATTTTTCCTTTTCCCCTGGAGCTGGCCCTGCAGAGGTTTATTGATGGTTATGTAGCACTTTAAATATGTGTTGTGGACACTCCATCAGGGTGTTATGACATATTATTGGTTTCTTCATGTTCGCCCTATGTATATTGCAAAACATTGCATTGAGTACTGTGATGCTTTTCAAATGTGTCATGAATGTTTTTTCTGCTAATGCTGCACCATTTTTGGGCACGCATCCCTCTCTGATCTTCCTGCTTTATGTGTCTCTGATCTTCGTGCTTTATGTGAGCTACTACTGGCTCCTCGCAAGTCTTAGAAATCCTCCAGGTTTACGAAAACAGCTGTGCTGTGGCCCATGGTGACCTAGTCATGGACGATCGTTTGATTCCTCCTGCACTGCAGTGGTCAGTGAACTAACCCTGATTGTTAATATCTCACTGTAAACTGTTTGTACAACAGCCTATAATGACCTAGTCATGCATGCATTAACTCCTACTGCTCTGCTAAGGTCTCTGTAAGTAAACCTTGTTGGTAATGCATCACTGTATACCTTTTGTATGGCCTATGATGAACTTGTCACACATGGTCATTAACTCCTACTGCTCTGCAGGAAGTCTATGAGTAACTTTTTCCGGTAATGCCTCAATTAGGGATGAGCTTCGAGTTCGAGTCGAACTCATGTTCGACTCGAACATTGGCTGTTCGCAAGTTCGCCGAACAGCGAACAATTTGGGGTGTTCGCGGCAAATTTGAATGCCGCGGAACACCCTTTAAAAGTCTATGGGAGAAATCAAACGCACGGTGACTTGACGGGACTTCCCTGTGACGTCACGGGGAATGCCACAGGGAAGTCCCGTCAAGTCCCATGCGTCAGAGGGGGGCGGGGTCACCGGGTGGCCCCGCCCCCGTTATTTAAGAACTGTCAGACGAGGAGCGCCGTCACACAGCGGGAGCCTCCCTCCATGCCAGCATGGGTGCGGAGCGGCCCGGAGAAGAAAATGAAGAAGAGAAGAAGAGAAGAAGAGAAGAAAAGAAGAAGAGGAGAAGATGAAGAAGATGAAGAGAAGAGCGGGAGCCTCCCCCCATGCCATGGGTGCGGAGCGGCCCGAGGAGAAGAAGATAGAAGACGCCGCGGAGGAGATGCTGGACGACAACGCCGGAGGAAGAACCAGAAGAGCCAGAAGAACCAGAAGATGAAGGAAGATAGAAGAAAGAAGAAGTATTTAAATAAAGGAATTGTCAAAAACTGTCTCTTGTCATTTTTAACATTTTTGACAGTTTTTTAGTGAAATGGTAGGGGTACTTTTGTACCCCCTTACCATTTCACACAGGGGGGGGGCCAGGATCTGGGGGTCCCCTTGTTAAAGGGGGCTTCCAGATTCCGATAAGCCCCCCGCCCGCAGACCCCCACAACCACCGGCCAGGGTTGTGGGGATGAGGCCCTTGTCCTCATCAACATGGGGACAAGGTGTTTTGGGGGGCTACCCCAAAGCACCCTCCCAATGTTGAGGGCATGTGGCCTGGTACAGTTCAGGAGGGGGGGGGCCGCACTCTCGTCCCCCCCTCTTTTCCTGCGGCCTGCCAGGTTGCGTGCTCGGATAAGGGTCTGGTATGGATTTTTGGGGGGACCCTACGCCGTTTTTTTTTTTTTTTTGGCGCGGGGTTCCAGTTAAAATCCATACCAGACCTGAAGGGTCTGGTATGGAATTTAGGGGGAACCCCACGTCATTTTTTTTTAAAGTTTTGGCCGGGGTTCCCCTTAATATCCATATCAGACCTGAAGGGCCTGGTATGGAATTTAGGGGGACTCCTACGTCTTTTTTTTTTTTTTTAATTTTGGTTCGGGGTTCCCCTTTGGGGAATTCCCATGTCGTTTTTATCAATGAACTTCTATGTGTATTGTCGGCAATGCAATAGCCGCGGTAGTTTTAAATGAGTTTTTTCCTTCAAAATGTCATTTTGCTGTCAGACTGTTCTAAACACAGGAAACATGCGCCCCTTTACAGGCATACTATAGACACCCCCCAGGTACGAAATTTAAAGGGATATTACACTTTTATTGTTTGACTTTAAGCATTATTAAAATCACTGCTCCTGAAAAAACGTCCGTTTTTAAAAATTTTTTTTGCATTGATCCATGTCCCCTGGGGCAGGACCCAGGTCCCCAAACACTTTTTATGACAATAACTTGCATATTAGCCTTTAAAATTAGCACTTTTGATTATTCATGTTCGTGTCCCATAGACTTTAACGGTGTTCGCGTGTTCGAACGAACTTTTTTCCTGTTCGCATGTTCTGGTGCGAACCGAACAGGGGGGTGTTCGGCTCATCCCTAGCCTCAATGTATACTGTTTGTACAGTGGCTTATGGTGACCTAGTCATGCATGGCCATTATCCTTTCTGCTTTGGAGTGAGTCTGTGAATAGCTAACCCTGTCTAGTAGTGTGCCACTGCTTAGTTTTGGTACAGTGGCCTATAGTGGCCAAGTTACACCATGGCCAGTTACCACTATTGGTCTACAGTGTGTTCCTGAGTACCCTTTGTTGGCATTATCTCACAGAATACTGTTTGCACAGCAACTGACATTCTCACATACAACTTTTAAACCCTCCTGACCTGCATTTGGTCTGTGAATAACCCATGTTGGTATTGCATCACCTGCATACTGTTATATGGTGGCCTACAGTAACTTTTTTACAAAGGCCTTTAACCCCCTCTCCTCTGCAGTTTATCTCTGAAGGACCCTGGTGGTTTGTCTAACGAGTATACTGTTTGCACAGTGTTTTATAGTGAAGTTCCTATGGCTGGCCTTTAACTCCACCTGCTTTGCATTTGATTAATGAGTAACCCTTACAGGTAATATATCACTTGCGCACTGTTGGTGGCCAGTGGTGAGTCACAATGGCCATTGCTCCTTCTGCTTTGCAATGGTCCCTTGTGGCTACAGTTTCACTCACCTACTGTTTTGTATGAGGACCTAGGGTGTTTTGAGCATGTAAAGTCTTTAACTCCTCCTTTTGTACAGTTGACTCATACACTATCCTTGCAGGCTCTGTCTCCCTTAATTACTGCTTTTTTTGTAGTGGCCTTAAGTAACATGACACATTTTTATCCCTTCTGCTCTACACGTGGTGCATCAGTCAACCTTTTTGATACTGTTTAACTTGCATACTGCATACTGTTCTTTGCCAGCCTACGATGACCTAGTGATTCTGGGCTATTTATCCCTGTGATCTGATCCACGAGTCACCTTTTCCAGTTGCTGACATCCTACCATGTTAGCTAACTAAATCTAATTGTGTGAATTATGATCAATCGTTCTGTCTGTTCCTATCTTCCATCTCTGTTTCTTCTTACAGCTTTTGTTCAACTAAGGCCAGTGAGGAAGTGTATCCTATCACTTTGGATAAGTTGGAACATGAAAAGCTTGGTGTAGGGGCATAACTGCTAGACTTGGAGTCATTTGGGTCAGCAGCTCTGGGCCATCCTGAGTCACTTAAACTCATCATCCTGCAACTGATCTCAGGTGGGATCCAAGCGTTGTTTCCCAAGGCCATGAGTGGGGATTTTGGTTTCTGTCTACATTGGACTGGTGAACTTTCACACTGCTACACAGCAGTTTCTCCTTCCTGTGATCATGGCCAAGGGGGCACTTGCCCCCTGTTGGCTCTGTTCCAAAATAGTGGCTTCCTTTGATTATCAAGGAGAAATCTCATGCCTTACAAATTACAGAGAAGCAGATCTACCTCTGACTCTGGTAGAAATTCTGTTCCAGTCCTGCCCGCTGTGCTTGTCCTAGACATAGAAATTTGGCAGGTGGACTTTCTCTGCATGGTTGCCGTCTCGCCACCATCAATTTTATGTGCTGAGTTCAGCAGCAGAACCTTTTTTTCTCTTTACTAAGGCCACAATTATTTTGAGGCCATGGCCTCTTTTCTATCTAAGGGATTTTTTCCTACCTTTACCTTAACCAAGACATGATTCTGCCTTCTCTAGGTCCTGCTCTGGTACATCCTCTAGAGATTTTTCTCCTCTGTCTAGATGTGGTTTGTGCTGTCCAAGTTTATCTCTTAGCTGCTACTCCCTACTCATTAGTTTTCTTACCAGTTTCTGATGTAGGGTACTTCAAGTTGCTCTCTGGACATTTTGAGTGCTTTTTTCTATTGTTACTTGGGCCTGTTAATGTTTATTTGCTGTAGCTCTCATATACACCTCTCCTAAAGTGCCCCAAAGATGCTGCTTGCAGAACTTTTTTTAACGCACCGCTCCAGTGTGAAACCCCCCAGGCTTTCACACTGGAGTGACAGGAGAGGCGCTTTACAGGCGACTTGCAGGTGCTATTTTTATCGCTACATCGTCTGTAAAGCACCTTAGTGTGAAAGCAGCCTTAGTTTTTAGCTCTGCCATCTTGTGCTCCCAGCCATTAACCTTTATATCCCAAGGAAGGAATGGCCACACATAAAGTTAGGATTGCTGCGATTTACTGATGTTACTTTAGGATGGCATTATAGTCACATCACATAGATATACTATCCAGGGTCATTTTGCAGCATTTAATCAATGACATATAGTGGATGAATCACTGCAGTTACCTCTGGCTTGGGTAAAATTCTCACAGGTCCTCCAGAGGGAAAGCTTCATTCCAGGGAATGCTTGGCCTGGCCTAAGAGGCCTTTTGCAACTTACTGTAGTCTCCTTTATCATAAGAGTCAGGATGTCGAAATCTGGCCCTTCTGGGTGCAGGTCCACCTCTCCCTGTCCTCTTGCACTAACGAGGGGCTCCACTAGATGAATACATCTGCCTGATGGTGAGGTTTCTGGCTCCCATGCCCCAACTGCACTGGGGCTCATGCCAACCTGACTTATATAAGGGCACTGACTCACAGGAGATATCTTAACTAAAAGGGACCTAGCACTGTATTACACTATTCTCTGCTACCAGCACTGTTTTGGGACAGAGCAATCCAATGGCAGACTAGCAAACTGCACCTGCTTACACATGGTACGACTAAAGCGCTTTGTCCTGTACTGTACTAAAAAAATTGAACAGTACAGGTAAGTTAAAAATCCTAATATTCTAATCTGTGAGTTTATGGGCAAACAAAATATGTCTCAATGCCTGGGAAACTTGAAATTGGTGCAACATACAGATTCTTCAATACATACAGTTTATTTATGTACAGTAAATGTTTCAAAATACTAGTTTTATTTGTACAGTATAGGAAGGATGATCTTACACAGACGACCTATTAACATACAGAAAGCTGCCAAATAGTGCAATTTATATATATTCATTTAGTAATGTCTTCCCGATAAAGTTCACTAATTGTAAGTGTCGGACAATTCTTTCTCATTATATAGGATTACACCTCAAAGATATGTATGATGGTTGGTGACAGTACATGGAAAAGGTCCTTTGTTATATAAAAGAGTTCATGTAGTATGTTGCATAAAAGCAAATCAAAGAATTTGTACTTGATAGCATGCCACATTTGCTGTCACATACACCAGCCCAATAGCAGTCTCCCATTTGTGTAGTCTGATTAACTTGAGAATTTAAAGATATTGGGTAGATCTCAGCATTCCAGGTGGCAGTAGTGAAAGCCACAGATGATAACTGTCCACATGTAATATTATGCATTTGTAGCACAGGGATCAGGTGATTATCAGGGCCCCGTGTAACCCTTGGTGCCCTGACACATTGTTGTTTGATTATATCTAAAGCCAAGCTTTTTTTGATTTTTATAGAATTCTGAGGGATCCTCTCTATTTGTCCTGGTTGTCCCTGTCACTATAGTCTGAATGTGATGGGAAAAACGTTTTAGTTATCACTAGGGATGAGCTTCGAGTTCGAGTCGAACACATGTTCGACTCGAACATTGGCTGTTCGCAAGTTCGCCGAACAGTGAACAATTTGGGGTGTTCGCGGCAAATTCGAATGCCGCGGAACACCCTTTAAAAGTCTATGGGAGAAATCAAAAGTGCTCATTTTAAAGGCTTATATGCAAGTTATTGTCATAAAAAGTGTTTGGGGACCTGGGTCCTGCCCCAGGGGACATGGATCAATGCAAAAAAAAGTTTTAAAAACGGCCGTTTTTTCAGGAGCAGTGATTTTAATAATGCTTAAAGTCAAACAATAAAAGTGTAATATCCCTTTAAATTTCGTAGCTGGGGGGTGTCTATAGTATGCCTGTTTCCCGTGTTTAGAACAGTCTGACAGCAAAATGACATTTCAAAGGAAAAAAGCCATTTAAAACTACTCGCGGCTATTGCATTGCCGGTCCGACAATACACATAGAAGTTCATTGATAAAAACGGCATGGGAATTCCCCACAGGGGAACCCCGAACCAAAATTAAAAAAAAAATGACATGGGGGTCCCCCTAAATTCCATACCAGGCCCTTCAGGTCTGGTATGGATATTAAGGGGAACCCGACCAAAATTAAAAAAAAAAAAAATGACATGGGGGTCCCCCTAATTTCCATACCAGACCCTTCAGGAAGAACCAGAAGAACCAGAAGAAGAAGAAGAAGATGAAGGAAGATAGAAGAAAGAGGAAGCATTTAAATAAAGGAATTGTCAAAAACTGTCTCTTGTCATTTTTAACATTTTTGACAGTTTTTTAGTGAAATGGTAGTGGTACTTTTGTACCCCCTTACCATTTCACACAGGGGGGGGCGGGATCTGGGGGTCCCCTTGTTAAAGGGGGCTTCCAGATTCTGATAAGCCCCCCGCCCGCAGACCCCCACAACCACCGGCCAGGGTTGTGGGGATGAGGCCCTTGTCCTCATCAACATGGGGACAAGGTGTTTTGGGGGGCTACCCCAAAGCACCCTCCCAATGTTGAGGGCATGTGGCCTGGTACGTTTCAGGAGGGGGGGCGCTCTCTCGTCCCTCCCTCTTTTCCTGTGGCCTGCCAGGTTGCATGCTCGGATAAGGGCCTGGTATGGATTGTTGGGGGGACCCCACGCCTTTTTTTTTTTTGGCGCGGGGTTCCCCTTAAAATGCATACCAGACCTGAAGGGTCTGGTATGGAATTCAGGGGGACCCCCACGTAATTTTTTTTTTTAATTTTGGCCGGGTTCCCCTTAATATCCATACCAGACCTGAAGGGCCTGGTATGGAATTTAGGGGGACCCCCACGTCATTTTTTTTAAAATTTTGGTTCGGGGTTCCCCTGTGGGGAATTTCCATGCCATTTTTATCAATGAACTTCTATGTGTATTGACGGACCGGCAATGCAATAGCCGCGAGTAGTTTTAAATGGCTTTTTTCCTTTGAAATGTCATTTTGCTGTCAGACTGTTCTAAACACGGGAAACATGCGCCACTTTACAGGCATATTATAGACACCCCCCAGCTATGAAATTTAAAGGGATATTACACTTTTATTGTTTGACTTTAAGCATTATTAAAATCACTGCTCCTGAATAAACGTCCGTTTTTAAAACTTTTTTTTGCATTGATCCATGTCCCCTGGGGCAGGACCCAGGTCCCCAAACACTTTTTATGACAATAACTTGCATATAAGCCTTTAAAATTAGCACTTTTGATTATTCATGTTCGTGTCCCATAGACTTTAACGGTGTTCGCGTGTTCGAACAAACTTTTTTCCTGTTCGCATGTTCTGGTGCGAACCGAACAGGGGGGTGTTCGGCTCATCCCTAGTTATCTCAATACAGGAATCTAGATATCTTCCAACGGAGATACTTGTTCTAGTTACAACCATCTAAAAGAGGATTTCCCCCACTGTGGAGAGATTCCCTCAAACTTTCGCTGTGGCTGCAGGACAGAAAGTTATTGGAGTTTGATAATTATTGCATACATCAGCATTGTAATACCAATACGCGTAATACCAATACAGACAATAATTATATTTGACAATCCAATATAAGCTTAAAGTAGATGTAGACCCTCACTTATACACAGTGATGTGAACGGCCTCAGATGATACATAGGGATGAAACAAATCTCCTTACATAATTTTTACAGGTATATCTGTTGTCTTCAGCTTTATATACTGTTTAGAAAGTACACGTCCTGTTAGAATTTTCACTTCCTCATTCAGCAGTAGCAATGCAGTCTTGGCTTACACTGGAAGAAAGCTGATTGTAGGAAAGGCACTCACCCCCCCTCCACATTGACAGAAGAACGGAGATACTTTTAGAACTATACTGTGACAAGACAAGCTCTCTGCTAATCTATTTATAGCACCCTCCCTCAACAGAAATTTTCTGCTGCTTTTATCTCCCGTCTCGGAGAATTTGTCAGAAGTTATCATGCTGATAACAGAATAACAAGCAGGAGAAAGCCATGGGACTTAGGGCTTTGGAGAGAGATAATTAAACACTGCAGGTCAAATTTCATGAATCGAGTTTACATTCACTTTAATTTAAAATTCCTATTTTCTGCGTGTTGGCTGGTCATCTCTTTCAAAAATGTCCTGGATTTCCCACATGCTTTGCAGTTTCTTTTCTGCCCATGCCTTTAAATTCCCTTTAAATTCTAAGGACTACATACCCTACGGCAGTGGTTTTCAACCTCAGTCCTCAAGTACCCCCAACATGCCATGTTTGAAGGTTTTCCTTTATCTTGCACGGGTGCTTTAAATCACAGTCAGTGGCTTGGTATTTTGGACTGCTTTTTTAATCTAAGATAAATTCCCAAAACATGGCCTGTTGGGGGGTACTTGAGGACTGAGGTTGAGAACCACTGCGCTATGGTACCTTGCTGCCTGCAAGCAGTGATTCCTGTTCAGTGCCATCCCCAGTGCAAACATGGTTCAAGAATGGTTTAAGGAAGACAACAACAAGTTTGAGGTGTTAACTTGGCCTTCAAATTCTCCACATTTCAATCTCAATCCATTTGTGATATGTGCTGGAAAAATAAGTCCTATCCATGGAGGTCCCACCTTGCAACTTACAGGGCTTAAATGATCAGCATACCTTTCTGGTACAATGTTTTTTATTGGAAAAAAAAAAAGAAGGGAAAAACCCCAGATAACGAATTCCCACGCAGGGGATATGTACAAAAACATAGGAAAGAGGTTTACATAAAAGTACATAATGAAACATATTTTAAGAGTGTATTATATCAACTGACATTGACCTACCAGTTAGGGCCGTAGGTCAGTGCACTATGTCCAGGCCATGGGGCCCAGGGGCTGAGGCAGACAAGGGTGAGCAGAGTTGTCCGCAAAACAGGGAAGAGGGTGACAGACAAACACGAGGAGAGAAAAAAGAAAAAAGAGAAGGGGGGAAAAAGGGGGAAAAGAGAAGAAGGGAAGAACACATATACCATTACGGTGGGGGGGAGGGAGGTAAGTGTAGGGTAGAACGTCGGGCGAGAGGCCCAGGAAGAGAGGAAATGGGAGGAGGGGGGAAAGGGGTCCCCCAGGCTGGAGGTTAGTTCAAAATGAATTTACAAACCTAGACTAGTTTGATTTAGGTTGGGGAGTGTGTAGGACCACCACGGGGCCCATACCTTAAGAAATTTTGCATGGGAGTCGTATAGGACGCTGGACATTTTCTTGTGGATTTCCTGTCCACCAAGGAGTCCAGGGCTACGTTCGTGTCACCCATCAAGATGAGGGTCCCGGAGCTGTGCTGGGACACGACCTTGAGAAGGTGGGAGAAAAATTTATGTTGGAATCGGTTCGGAGCATAGTACCCAACCAGGGTTACATTCTGGCCATTTAACGTGCCCTGGAGTAATAGGTATCTACCAGTTGGGTCCGCAATTTCCTTGGAGCATGAGAATAGGAGATTGCGTCTAAAGGCAATGAGAACCCCCCTCTGCTTTTCGGGGGCAGAAGCCAGGTAGAATGTAGGGAAGTGAGAGGAGATACATTTCGGGGCAGAAGAGGAGGAAAACCTGGTCTCTTGCAAGCATACTACGTCAATGCCACTAGATTTTAGGTGGTGAAACACCTTGGATCGTTTTACTGGAGAATTAAAACCATGGATATTATGGGAATAAAACTTCAACGGAGATTGGGTCATTGTGAGGAGATGAAAGTTAGCTCACGTGGTGGTGTCCAGCAGCTGCAGATCAGGTCGGTAGGGATCCCTGTCAGTGACACTTGCGGATTTCCAGCCTGGGGGAAGAAGAGAAAAGAAAGACAGGGAAAGGTGCAAGACAAGAGACAAAGGGCAGGATGGTCGAAGGAAAAAAACCCCATAAAAACAAAAATACAAAAACAGTACAAACGTACTAGATGCACCACGTTGGGCGTAAACCACGTCTTCGGCGAGACGTGTAAGGCGGGGGGGCTCGACCGCCGGACACATGGCCATTTTAAGTCTTGGCAGCTCAAAATTTAGCAAGAAGAGGGGGGTGCCGGGAAGAGGGGGGGGGGGGGATCACTGGCCGAGTCAGCCACAGGAAGGGGAGAGGGGAAAGAAAAAAAAAAATTTTCTTAAAAAGGAAGGGGGGGGGGGGGGTGCAACTAAGGGTTAGGGCAAGATTACTGGTGCTAACAACCAACCCAAGGATAAATTGCAATGAGGGATTGCCAAGAGAGCTTTAAACACAGAATTATTATATAACAATAAAGAACACAAATGGGATGTGTAACTTCTGATATTCGGACCATTTAGTTAGACCGGACTCCAGCCAGCCAACCTGGAATATCAGGTACAAAGTCCGTCAACGGGTTCCCTAAATCCTGCCACCAGGCGCAAGCACCACCAGGAAGCGGGTCCCAGAGAGCCCAAGTAAACTAGTAAAAGAGGCTGGACATTAATTATCAACCTGGAGATGAGTCACAGCAATTAGGCAGTACTTAAACATATAATTCAGTATTACTTGAAAACAGTATTAAACATAACTTGCAAATAACATTAGCGGTGCATATCATACAGTCAGGCTAACCCCCAGCCACCTGGCCAGGGGGCTCAGTTATAGGGTCCACCTGAAAGCCTCCCAGGGCCGGTCACCAACCGCTATCGCTAGCGGAGGGAGGGCCCCCGGAGACCTCCGATAGGATAAATAAGGACCTAGGCATCGTTGGTTAAAGATCAGACAGGAGCATACAGGAGGTAGGGAAGGAAGGGTCAGGACCATGAGAGGCAGGGGGAGGAAAAGGGAGGGGAAGAGGGAGGGTGGGGGGAGAGGGGGGGGGGAGGGGGGAGGGGTAAAAGGAGGGGGGTGGGAGGAAAGAAGGGCAGGGATGAAGAAAAAAAAAAAAAAGGGGGGGGGATAAGGGGGAGGGGGGCGGCAGAGGGGAGAGAGGGGGGGGCGTAGTGGGCTCCCATGTACCATGCATTTTAAGGACCTTACGCTTAAGGGAACGGGGAAGAACCCCGTAGTTCAAATAAGACAGTGGGGTTCTGGATGCGATGGAGCCTATGATGTTAATGCAACATGGAAGTCCAGAGTGGAGATCTTGAGGAGGTGGTGAGAAGTAGTAAGAGTCAGGTGCTGTGTGGTTTGGAATATACCAATATGTTCGGAAAGTCCTGGAGCAGCACAATTGAGTCTAACAGGGTGCCAAAGCAGGTGAAATGGTTCAGAGACTTCCAGGCAGGGTGTGTAGGAGAGGTATAGGGCAGTCATATAGAAGGATGGTGAGGGGGCGACATCACAATATGCACCAACCGGTTGGGTCAAGGCAGGCTGGGGGTGGGGAGGAAGGCATATGACCCAATCCAAGCACGGCCATCATTGGGCATGTGTGAATAGGGAAAGTCAGAAGTCAATATTGATATCGAGGGGGGATCCAATCCAACCATCATCTACGGGAGATGGTTGGTGAAATACAAAAGGGGAAGACAGGACTCATGGTTTCAAGGGTCAATCTGGATCAAATCGTTGAGAGCCAGCCATAGATGGAGCGGGAGGGGGAGGGCGTCTTGGCCCTTTGACCTTTTCCCATGTGCGACCCGGGAGGTTCAGCATACCTTTCAGAGGTTTAATAGAGTCCATGCCTTGATAGGTCAGGGCTGTTTAGATGGTGAAAGAAAAACCTACCTAACATTAGGTTATGGCTGATCAGTGTATAATACCATTAGAAAATAAAGGAACTGTACATTTGGGCATGCTTTCCATGTACATAAAGTTATATGGTGCAGAAGTAGAAAAAACACAAAAAAGAGGGGGAACGATTAAAGCCTAACTCTAGGTTTCATTCAACTTTAAATAGCTCAGCCATTCACAGGAAGCTTTGTGTAGCACCCTCAGTGTACAGAGTAGGACAATTGAGTTGGGCTCCTCTGTAGGCAGGGGAGCTGGGGTTAATGTGTTTGTGTTAGCTGCCAAAGCTCCAATGGCTGGGTCTCTGTACTTCCCTCTGGCTTCTGGAACTTGCTAGATAGTTCTGGAACTTAGAGGTTGGAGGAACAGGGACTAAGCCTGAATATTTATGGAGTCTCCTCCTCCAATCCCTGGGTAGGTAAGGCCCAGTAGTTGGGGAGATAGGCCATACATATTGTGGAGCCTGGCCATGTGGGAGCAGAGTCCAGGGTCCAGTTGCCTGGAGGGGACCTCTGTGCTGGGATGGAAAGGAAAGGAAAAAGCCAGAGAGAGAGAGAAAGAGAGAGAGAAAGAAAGAGAGAGAGAGAGAGAGAGAGAGAGAGAGAGAGAGAGAGAGAAAGAGAGCGAGAAAGAGAGAGAGAGGGGGAAAGCTGGAGAGAGAGAGAGAGAGAGAGAGAGAGAGAGAGAGAGAGAGAGAGAGAGGGGGGAGAAAGCTGGAGAGAGAGAGAGAGAGAGATGAAGACTCACATCCCTTTCCAGCCTCAGGAAAATCCGACCGCGTGTACAGGGCATAACAGTTATGCCGCGTACACACGAGCGGACTTTTCTACCGGACTGGTCCGACGGTCTATCTGACGGACTTTCGGCAGACTTCTGACGGACTTTGCTAATGAACGGACTTGCCTACACACAATCACACCAAAGTCTGACGGATTCGTACGTGATGACGTACGACCGGACTAAAATAAGGAAGTTGATAGCCAGTAGCCAATAGCTGCCCTAGTGTCGGTTTTAGTCGGAAAGATTTAAAACATGTTTTATTTCTAGGTCCGTCGAACTTTTGGGAAAAAAAAGTCCGCTGGAGCCCACACACGATCGAATTGTCCGACGGAGTCCGGTCTGCCAGACCAAGTCTGCCGGAAAGTCCGCTCGTGTGTACGCATCATTAGGAGTTAGGCCTGTTCAGCAGAAAGCCTGTGCAGCAGCCATCTGGCCTTCAGGATTAACTCAAGAGGGACTGAGTGAGTAACCTTCATCCTTCACACCCCAAGCTTGGACAGAGGAGAGACAGCAAGGTGCAACACTTTGCTTGTCCGTAACTAAAGAGGACAACTTAGTGACAGTTCGCCACCAAGAAAGCCACCCTACACCTCTAGTTGGAGATTTTAGAGCAGCCAGGTGCATTAGCACTTCTCTACGGAGTAACACCACCTGTATACAGAAGCTGGAACTGTTTTTGCTGTACTGTCAATCATATGGGAGGACAGCTTTGTGTTCAGTAGGGATGGGTGAACGGTTCGGCCCGAGCATAAGTTCGGCTGAACTTTGGTTATTTCAGATGTTCTGCCAACACCAAACAATATGCGGTGTTTGGGGCAAATTTGAAAGCCGCCGGAATATCGTTAAAGTCTATGGGACATTAACATGAAAAATCAAAAGTATTCATTTTAAATGCTTATATGCAAGTTATTGTCATAAAAAGTGTTTGGGGATATGGGTCCTGCCCCAGGGGACATGTATCAATAACATTTTTTTTTTTTTAAACTTCCGTTTTTTCGGGAGCTGTGATTTTTGCTTAAAGTGAAACAATAATTAAATATTCCTTTAAATATCGTGCCTGGGGGGTATCTATAGTATGCCTGTAAAATGACACATTTTCCCCGTGTTTAGAACAATACCACAGCAAAATGACATTTCTAAAGGAAAAATTGTCATCTAAAACTGACCGCGGCTGTAATGAATTGTCGAGTCTCGGCAATATAGATAAAAATCATTGAAAAAAAGAGCATGGGATCCCCCACAGTCTATTCCCAGGCCCTTTGGGTCTGGTATGAATATTAAGGAAAACCCCGAACCAAATTTTAAAAAAAAATTGCGTGGGGGTCCCCCTAAAATCCTTACCGGGCCCTTCAGGTCTGATATGGAAATTAAGGGGAACCCTGCACCAAATTAAAAAAAAATGGCATAGGGGTCCCCCTCAAAATCCATACCAGACCCTTATCATGCAACCTGGCAGGCCACAGGAAAAGAGGGGGGATGAGAGAGTGCCCCCCCTCCTGAACCGTACCAGGCCACATGCCCTCAACATGGGGAGGGTGCTTTGGGGTAACCCCCAAAGCACCTTGTCCCCATGTTGATGGGGACAAGGGCCTCATCCCCACAACCCTTGCCCGGTGGTTGTGGGGGTATGTGGGCGGGGAGCTTATCAGAATCTGGAAGCCCCCTTTAACAAGGGGACCCCCAGATCCCGGCCTCCCCTCCATGTGAATTGGTAATGGGGTACGATGTACCCCTACCATTTTACAAAAGAAGTGTCAAAATAGTAAAAAAGACAATAGCCGGTTTTTGACAATTCCTTTATTAATAATATCTTCTTCTTTCCCCTGCTTCTTCCTCCATCTACTTCTGGTATTCCTTCGATTTTCTCTTTCTTCCTTCATCTTCTTCTTCCCCCGCTTCTTCCTTCATTTTCCTCTGCTTCTTCCTCCGGTCTTCTCCATCTTCCTCCGGCTTCTTCTTCCCTGCTTTGTCCTCCGGACGATCTGCCTCAATGGGAGGCTCCTGCAGTGTGACGCTTCTGTGCTTGTGACAGTTCTTATCTAACTGAGGGTGGGGCCACCCGGTGACCCCGCCCCCTTTGACGCCACAGGGACTGCCCTAAGGTTTTCCCGTGGCGTCAGAGGGGGGGCACCTGTTTAGGTAATGTTGAGGGCATGTGGCCTGGTACAGTTCAGGAGGGGGGGGCGCTCTCTCATCCTCCCCTCTTTTCCTGCGGCCTGCTAGGTTGTGTGCTTGAATAAGGGTCTGGTATGGATTTTGAGGGGGGACCCTATGCCATTTTTTTTATTTGGTGCAGGGTTCCCCTTAATTTGCATATCAGACCTGAAGGGCCTGGTATGGATTTTATTGGGACCCCCACGCAATTTTTTTTTAAAATTTTAGTTCGGGGTTCCCCTTAATATTCATACCAGACCCAAAGGGCCTGGTAATGGACGGGGGGGGGGATCCCATGCTCTTTTTTTCAATGATTTTTATCTATATTGCCGAGACCCGACAATTCATTACAGCCGCGATCAATTTTAAGTGACAATTTTTCTTTTAGAAATGTCATTTTGCTGTGGTACTGTTCCAAACATGGGAAAAATGTGCCACTTTACAGGCATACTAAGGACACCCACCAGGCACATTATTTAAAGGAATATTTCATTTTTATTGTGTCACTTTAAGCATTAGAAAAATCACTGCTCCCGAAAAAACGGTAGTTTTTAAACATTTTTTTGCATTGATACATGTCCCCTGGGGCAGGACCCAGGTCCCCAAACACTTTTTATGACAATAACTTGCATATAAGCCTTTAAAATGAGCACTTTTGATTATTTATGTACGTTGTTCATGTGTTCCTCCAAATTTTTTGCCTGTTCGGTATGTTCTGGTGCGAACCAAACCGGGGGGTGTTCGGCCCATCCCTAGTTCAGCAGGCAGAAGTTAGCAAGTCTTCAAGTTTGCATTCAAGTTCTACAGTTCTGGACATCCCATGTTTCCTCTCTCCATCCAAGTTTGAATCCCCTATATAAAAAAACAAAAACAACAAACATCCTCGGCCCTGATTCTTGAATATGCATGAAAGCTGCAAAAATTCCTGTTGACTAGCTGTGTGTGTAAGGGAGGACCAGAAAATCCAGCAGCCGTTATGGGGGGGGTAGCGCTACATTTGTATTTTATTCATGAATACAAGGCTTTCTCTGATTGGCTACTGGCAGTATTACCAGGTGAAAATAAAGGAATACAAATTGCTCTTGTGTTTAAATAGTGTAAACAAGAAGTGAGTAGAAATGTTTTCTCTGTTAATGACACTTTCCTAACTCTAAGTAAATACGAGCAATAGTAAAAAAAATCCAACAAAAACATTTAAATAAAACATTATAAAATGACTGCAATCATTTTTAAAATCCCTGCTCCCCTTAGCAGTGAGGAAAGGAAATGTTTATTTGGAAATACGGTAGGCAATTACAGCCACTGGGATCTGTGCTTGTTTAGTGAGCATAACAACAGGCCAGGAATGCGTTTGCCTTTATTAAATCTGAGTATGGTATCCTTGTAGCAACTCTTGAGATTGAAGGTCCAGCAAGCGACCTAAAAGCTATGGTAAATCAAGTGTGCTGATTTTATTGTCTACAACCTTTCTTTACCTTTAAAGTTTGTTCAATACTTTTATTTTTGTTATACATTGAGATATGAACCTATTTGCCACTGTGTGTTATATTTTGATGCCTGAAAAAAAAACGCATTTCACAGGTGACATAACAATAGTGAAATGGTAAACTTGTCATAATAGGTGCCCAGTAAATGTGAGATAATAAAATAATATGGATTCAGTTGATAAGAAAATAATATATTTGTGCTGTCAAAGTTGCTGTTTGCACCGTGTTCTGCATAAAAGCTATATCGCTTGTTATTTCCAAGTACACAAAAAATACATTTTATTTCTCGTCCCACAACACTGCTGATAAGAATATGCTATTGTATTGAAACAAACACAGTACACATTTTAACATATCAATATAAGCAATATAGATAGGAGTATTCAAAATGCACTACAAGGTTACAAAAGAAAATACTATGTTGTGGCTGTCACAAGCAAGTAGTACCTTTCAATTTTGTTCTTTGCTAGCCACAGAAGGTTGAACTCCAGGACAGCATTAGCAGCATGTTTATGCACAGATTTTTTGTTAAGATAGATTGCTAAATAAGCAAATCACACCTGCACATACTGTATGATTGCCTTGTTATAACTTTGGCCAGCTGAAAACACAATGCTCTTGAGTTATATGCTGTCTATGAAGGGTGTAATGAGTTGTTGTGTGAAATGCATTTGTTTACGGTTTTGTAATAAAATGAGAAATCCATCCAATACTGGAGTGACTGTTATCACCTAATACTTAGTCACTGTGTTCGCACAGCATCAGTACTGTGGCGGATCCGGCCAGGGAATGTAGGGAGCCAGGAACACATCAGAATAATAGAAGTCCTTACCTTCCAATCAGAATTACAGAAACCCCCCCTGCCCCAATGAAACAGTTAAAAAGAAGAGAGCTGGAGTAAATATATGCTTACAATTGACATTGCTGCATTGTTTCATGGGCTTGGTGGTGGTCATGTGTTTGGTTCAGTATAGTGTAGAGGTGTACGTTACCAACCTTGGTATTATTTATTACTTAGCAGCTCAAAAACAGATATACAAGAAGTTTGACAGCATCCCAATCTCTCATGAATCCACTCTTCAACATAATTGGAATTAAAACATTTAAAGTAAATATTATAAGCTTCCCTTGTAACCCCTATTCCTCACCGATATACATGAAATTAAACATTTTCAATCAAATTATGTTGTTTTTAAGAAAAACTGGTCACTGTGTGCTGCAGATGTTAGCTGTTCAGTTTACTGATTTTTTGCTTGAGCATGCATATCTAAAGGGATGCTGAGGATGCGTTATTTGATATAAGACTTGGAAACAAAATTGATGGCAGAGAAAATGAATAGCTGTATAGAGTGGCTGGGGGGGGGGGGGCGGCACAACGGTATAGTAGGGTTGCCACCTGTCCGGGATTCACCCGGATAGTACAGGCCTTTAATCATGTGCCTGGGTTTTGTACTAACTGTAAACCGGACACATGATTCAGCCCAGAACAGGAAGAGACCATTCAGGCGGGGGGGGGGACCATCGGCACACCTGTCACTGTGGGACAGCAGCAGCGGCATTGCTTTTAAACTAGTACACTGTGCCTGCGTGTGTGCTAGAATCCAAAGCTCCTTTCTGTCCCCCCCTCCAGTCTCCTGCACAGTCTCTGGTATCTCAACCTCCCCCCTTCCAATCACCAGTGCGGAATGCTGAGAGAATCGGGAGGAGGAGCTTACTGAAGCTCCTGACGGGCTGGCCAGAGGAAGAGAGGAGGTGAGCTTATTTTTTCTTCCTGAGAAAAGTCTCCTAGGAAGAAAAGCTGCAAAGTTTAGGAGTATTTTTATTGCAGGTGATTCAGTGAAGGGTTAAGGTAACAGGAGAATGAGATAGTGAGTGTATGGGAGGGAGGGAGGAGTGTGCAGCCCAATCACAGCTGACAGATACCTCCTGAGTAGGGATGAGCTTCGAGTTCGAGTCGAACTACGTTCGACTCGAACAACGGCTGTTCGCAAGTTCGCCGAACAGCGAACAATTTGGGGTGTTCGCGGCAAATTCGAATGCCGCGGAACACCCTTTAAAAACCTATGGGAGAAATCAAAAGTGCTAATTTTAAAGGCTTATATGCAATTTATTGTCATAAAAAATGTTTGGGGACTTGGGTCCTGCCCCAGGGGACATGGATCAATGCAAAAAAAAGTTTTAATAATGGCCGTTTTTTCAGGAGCAGTGATTTTAATAATGCTTAAAGTCAAACAATAAAAGTGTAATATCCCTTTAAATTTCAAAGGAAAAAAAGTAATTTAAAACTAATCGCGGCTATTGCATTGCCGGTCCGACAATACACATAAAAGTTCATTGATAAAAACGGCATGGGAATTCCCCACAGGTGAAATCCGAACCAAAATTTTAAAAAAAAATGACGTGGGGGTCCCCCTAAATTCCATACCAGGCCCTTCAGGTCTGGTATGGATATTAAGGGGAACCCCGGCCAAAATTTTTTAAAAAAATGACGTGGGGGTCCCCCTAAATAGGAAAAGAGGGGGGGACGAGAGAGCGCCCCCCTCCTGAACCGTACCAGGCCACATGCCCTCAACATTGGGAGGGTGCTTTGGGGTACCCCCCAAAACAGCTTGTCCCCATGTTGATGAGGACAAGGGCCTCATCCCCACAACCCTGGCCGGTGGTTGTGGGGGTCTGCGGGCGGGGGGCTTATTGGAATCTGGAAGCCCCCTTTAACAAGGAGACCCCCAGATCCCAGCCCCACCCTGTGTGAAATGGTAAGGGGGTACAAAAGTACCCCTACCATTTCACTAAAAAACTGTCAAAAATGTTAAAAATGACAAGAGATTCTTCTTCTTCTGAAGAAGAAGAAGAAGATAGAAGACGCCGCGGAGGAGATGCTGGACGAGAACACCGGAGGAAGAACCAGAAGAGCCAGAAGAAGAAGAAGAAGCTGAAGGAAGATAGAAGAAAGAAGAAGCATTTAAATAAAGGAATTGTCAAAAACTGTCTCTTGTCATTTTTAACATTTTTGACAGTTTTTTAGTGAAATGGTAGGGGTACTCTTGTACCCCCTTACCATTTCACACAGGGGGGGCCGGGATCTGGGGGTCCCTTTGTTAAAGGGGGCTTCCAGATTCTGATAAGCCCCCCGCCCACAGACCCCCACAACCACTGGCCAGGGTTGTGGGGATGAGGCCCTTGTCCTCATCAACATGGGGACATTTTTTTTTAGGGGGCTACCCCAAAGCACCCTTCCAATGTTGAGGGCATGTGGGCTGGTATGGTTCAGGAGGGGGGGTGCTCTCTCGTCCCCCCCTCTTTTCCTGCGGCCTGCCAGGTTGCGTGCTCGGATAAGGGTCTGGTATGAATTTTTGGGGGGACCCCACGCCATTTTTTTTTAAATTTTGGCGCGGGGTTCCCCTTAAAATCCATACCAGACCTAAAGGGTCTGGTATGGAATTTAGGGGGAACCCCACATCATTTTTTTTTAAATTTTGGCTGGGGTTCCCCTTAATATCCATACCAGACCTGAAGGGGAATTCCTGTGGGGAATTCCCATGCCGTTTTTATCAATGAACTTTTATGTGTATTGTCGGACCGGCAATGCAATAGCTGTGAGTAGTTTTGAATGACTTTTTTCTATTTGAAATGTCATTTTGCTGTCAGACTGTTCAAAACTGGGGAAACATGCGCCGCTTTACAGGCATACTATAGACACCCCCCAGCTACGAAATTTAAAGGGATATTACACTTTTATTGTTTGACTTTAAACATTATTAAAATCACTGCTCCTGAAAAAACGGCCGTTTTTAAAACTTTTTTTTGCATTGATCCATGTCCCCTGGGGCAGGACCCAGGTCCCCAAACACTTTTTATGACAATAACTTGTATATAAGCCTTTAAAATTAGCACTTTTGATTATTCATGTTCGTGTCCCATAGACTTTAACGGTGTTTGCGTGTTCGAACAAACTTTTTTCCTGTTCGCATGTTCTGGTGCGAACCGAACAGGGGGGTGTTCGGCTCATCCCTACTCCTGAGCAGCACACATGTCTATACAAACATCCACCAATCACTCAGACCAGATAATGTGAAAGTAATGTGTGACCTTTTCATGTAACCCTGTACTGTATATGTGATGAGTGTACACTTCTGATTGTACACAGCTTGGATAACATCAGATTATAATATATGAATTGTCATACATTACCTTCACATCATCTGTACAGTACATACAGAGTGCTGGAGTATATATATATATATATATATATATATATATATATATATATATATATATATACATGTGCTTACAGTTTATAACAGATTGTTTTAATTGAAAAGTACTGCTGTACTATATTAGTAGATGAGTAGAAGAGCTTTTTTTGATTATAGACATTACTATCTGACCACTTCTCAGCCCCCAACCTATATCACCCCCAGACCACTTTATACACTATTTATACACCCAGCTGAGGGACATCATTCCATAGTCACTTTTCTTTCCTTATCTTCCCAACATCACTCCCTGGTCGACCCACAGACACTGCAGGAAATCCCTAACCATTCTGCCCCCATCATATCCTCCACACTCCTCTCCTGTACATACTACCCCCATCATCCCCTCCGCACTCCTCTCCTGTACATACTGCCTCCATCATACCTTCCACACTCCTCTCCTGCAGAATCAGATGTAAAGGGGAACAAGCTCTGTTGACTCTGATGTAAAGGGAGACTCTTGTGATTAATTCCATATGATTAGAAATGTTATTTAATCACAAAAATATATGTATAGTGTATACAACATAACAAAATTGCTGTTCATTGCTTTGTACAGACGTAATTAATTTATTGTACTACAAAAAAAAAAATCGGCGTGTGCTGCTTAAGCGTTCGGTTTTGGCTTGACGAAAAGGTGGCAACCCTATATAAAAGAGAGGTGATTGATAAATGATAGAAGTAATTTAGACAGCAAATTAAAGAGGTAGTAAACCCTGATGGGTTTACTTCCTCTTTGTTTCCCTGCAAAGGTAAAGCATGATGGGCTGCTATGCAGCGCATAGTAGCCCATTATGTGTCACTTACCTGACACAGGAGCCTGCGATGCCACCGCTGTCCCCTCTTCCACGAAGCGTCCATCTTCCTTCTGGGTATCGCTGCTCCGGCGCTGTGATTGGCCAGAGCAGCGATGACGTCACTGCGGCGCATGCGCGCGGGAGCCGTCAGTGACGGCATGATCGCCTTCATTAATGGCACGCATGCGCCGTAGACATCGGTGCCCGTTTTCAGGAAAATATCTCCTTAACCGTGTAGGTTAAGGAGATATTTTTTGCCCCTACAGGTAAGCCTTAATCTAGGCTTACCTGTAGGTTAAAGTGGTCTGTAAGGGTTTACAACCACTTTAAGGCAGACTCAACGTAGCTTGTGCTGCTTTCAAAGAGTTTTATTGTAGAGATGCAAGTTTGCAGGAAATTGGAAGTAATCAGTTCCAGCACAAGACAGGACTTGCTAGAAGCGTGGGAAAAAGAGGTAAGGCTGGAGTTTTGCTTGAAAAATTTCTGTAGACTGTCTTTACACCTTCTCTATACAGTATATAATGCTGAACATTATTTTGCCAGCTTGGACCCATCATGGAATTTCCCTCATTAAGAGAACCCAATGTGGTTCATTTGAAAAAAAAAAAAATACAAAAAACTTCCGCTGTTTTTTAAAATATATTCATAGGAGGCGGATGGAGTTTTTTTTTTTTCTAGGTGATAGTGTACAGGAAGCATGAAAAATAAAAGAGGAATTACACTATTCCTATGTTTAAAGGTGCAGCAATTTGCACTGCTTTATTAGATATGGCAGTAAATGATCTAATGTAAAATTCTACCTTAAATCTGTCAATAATGTTCTGCTTTCCGATTCTTAACAAATATCAGACCAAGAGTCCATATGACAATATATCCCTAAATTTTTTAGTATTACTATTACTAGTACCTTCCACTCCAGTAGCATCAGATAGCTTGGGATCCAATCTATCTATATGTGCCATGCTCCAAATTAATACTTACCTCAGAAAGAGGGGTTATAGCAATGCCTTTCATGACTTAAAGCGGAGTTCCACTCAAAAGTGGAACTTCCGTTTATCTGTTTCTTTGTTTTTGACAGGTCCCCCTCCTCCTTCCTCTGCCACCAAGCCAATTAGAAATGGCAGAGGCAGCACCCGACAGCCGATCCAAAAATCAGCTGGGGTACCAACATCGTGGGAACCCTGGACAGGCAAGTGTCCTAATGTTAAAAGTCAGCAGCTACAGTATTTATAGCTGCTGACTTTTAATTTTTCGTGGGGGGTGTCAGAACACCTATTTAAGTTCTTTTTTGCAGGTGCAGCTAGAATTTGGCTGGGAATTTTCTGAACCTCAGGATATATATTTGTAGCACCACCCCCACAGGTGCTGCTTGGTAATCTGGGTTCTCTGCTCTGTGTCTTGTCTCCAAGAACAACCTCAGCACCTCTGACACACCTAGCTGAATAAAAGTTAAAGTGGTTGTAAAGTCACATGTGTAAATTACTTTAATTCTTTCTGGTTTAGGTCCCTGTTCAATACAGTGTGTGTGTTTTCCTAAAATGATAATGCTAAATACCTTCTTTGCAGAGCCCTGTTGTGCTGTCATATGACCTCCCTCTGCTTTCCTTCTGATGTAGTTGAGTACAGTGGGAGGGGCTGAGATTCCCCTCTGATAAATGCAAGCCAGCAGAGGGAGGTCACATGTCTGCACAGCAGGGCTCTACAAAGAAGGTAGGGCAGTGAGGAGATTGGCTCACACACTGACTACGGGACTGACAAGGAGAGAGGGAGGGGGGGATGCAGAGATGCTGAGGAGAGAGCTGGAAGACGGAGGCACGTAAACTGACCATGGTATCATGGGTCAGTAGCCATGATAAATGTGGTCAGTTTAAACAGGGGAAGACAGGAACAGGCAATATCAGCCAGGTATTGTACAACATGGAGAGGGACAATTGACATGGCAAAAGAACTGTGCTTAATCTCGTGCCTGAAAAGGACAGGAGCATTTTTAGGGTAGAATCACTTTAATGCAAGCACTTATAAGAACAAGAATATAGATACCTTAACCTCCCTACCGATATTCCCGAGTGTGGCTTGGGGTGAATTTTCATTACCAAAAGCGGTAACCCCAAGCCACACTTGGGATTACATCGCAGGTTCCAGGCAAAGTTACTTACCGTATATACTCGAGTATAAGTCGTTCCGAGTATAAGTCGAGGCCCTAATTTACCACAAAAAAAATGGGAAAAACTTATTGACCCGAGTATAAGACGAGGGTGAGAAATGCACAGCTACTGTAAGTGGAAAAGAGGGTCAACAATGCCCATTTGCAGCATCACTGTGCCCCTTTGCAGCCATAGGTCCCCTGAACTTCAAACTCGGTAGTTAAGGGTTTCTAGATGCCCCCTAGCTGCAGCCAAAATTTGGGGTCCCTGAACCCAAAGGGTCCGAAATGACATTGCTGCAAATTGACACAGTTGCCTGAATTTGGGGCCCTGTATCTTGGGGCCACTTAGTGCTAAGAACCCCAAATTTGGTGTGCAAACACAGTGGAAATAGCACCATAAAATTTCCAAAGCTGGTGTTTCTAGCACCAAGTGGCCCCGAGATACAGGGCCCCAAAATTCAGTTCATAAAATGTCAAGCACTTTTCTGCAGCAGAAAATGACATTTTCTGAACCGATTTTGGGGCCCCGTATCTCGGGGTCACTTAGTGCTAGGAACTTCAGCTTTGGATATGTTGTAGTACCAGTTCCTCTGGGTTTGCAAACCAAATTTGAGGTTCCTAGCACCAAGTGGCCCTGAGATACGGGGCCCCAAAGTCGGTTCGGAAAATGAAATTTTTTGCTGCAGAAAAGTGCTTGACTCGAGTATAAGTCGAGGGGGGCACTTTCAGCACACAAAAATGTGCTGAAAAATTCGACTTATACTCGAGTATATACGGTACCTTGTCCCTAGGATCCTGCAATGTCTCGCGGTATGTGCGAGCTGTGTCCTCCGCTCGATCTATTACAGTGCCAGGCAACATTCCCTGCAAGTTTCGCGATGCACAGGGACGGAGCCAAATGCAAAAAGTGAAAAACACAGAACACATACAGTATACTGTAATCTTACAGATTACATTACTGTATCAAATTATTTCACATTTTTGTCCCTAATGCTTTGTCCAATGCCCTGCCTGCACTTTTATATTATATATACTGTTCTTTCTGCCTGGAAACTTGAGATTGTCCATGGCAACCAAAAAGTGTTCCTTTACATCAAAAGTGGTTTTAGACCAGCTAGAAAACAGCGATAATAAATGGGAATCACTTGCAGAATTGAGCGATAGTGATTTGTGGGGATATTAGTTATCAAACACTGAAAGTGACGACAGCGACAATTTAGCAACTAAGCAAATTTCAGTGTTTTTTATTTGATTACATTATTGAATATATTTTATTATTATTATATTATTATTATTTGTTATAATTATTTAAAGTTATTTATTTTATTATAATTTATGATTTCGTGTTTTAAACTTTATCATACCTGCGATGTCTACTAGACTCTTGTTTGGGCAGATTTAAGTGAGTTACTCCTAAGAATTACAAACTTACAATATAAAACGCCAAATTTCTATGCAAAACAATGTACCACTTTCAGCATCAAAAATCTGACATAATCATACCGCCAGGGAGGTTAAATGTGACTGTGATCTAGCATCAGGAAATAGACACAAAAACTTTTAGTGATAAATTAAATCAATGGGGTTTATTTACTAGAGGCAAATCCACTTTGCACTACAAGTGCACTTGGAAGTGCAGTTGCTGTAGATCCGAGGGGGACATGCAAGGAAAATAAAAAACAACATTTTAGCTTGCACATGATTGGATGATATAAATGAGCAGAGCTTTCCCTCATTTCGATCTTCCCCTCAGATCTACAGCAACTGCACTTCCAAGTGCGCTTGTACTGCAAAGTGGATTTGCCTTTAGTAAATCAACCCCAATGTATTGGTATGGGTTAGAATAAATGGTGGTTTGAACATAAATAAAAACACAGAAGGTAGCTTCAGAGTGACACAAAGGGGGAGATTTACTAAAACGGGAACACTCTGGTCTGGTGCAGCTGTGCATAGTAGCCAATCCACTTCAAATTTTAGCTTGTTCAGTTAAGCTTTGACAATAAAACCTTGAAGCTGATTGGTTTCTATTCAGCGCTGCACCAGATTTTGGACTCTCCAGTTTTAGTAAATGCACCCAGTCTGCTGGACAGATAGATCACTATGCCAAGGTAACATAGGATAGAATTCACGAATCAGCAAAAACAGCAATAAACTAAATAAGTGCATGTACTGTGAGCATTAATGGCAATGTAAATAATAATACTATAACTAGTTTAGAGTGCTCTCAAGGAGAATGGCTAGGATATGGTGCAATGTCCCCTGAGAGGCACCTCTTAGCATAAGCAATAGGTGAAGCTCTATGTGTGACAGCTATAAAGGGACATTCTTTAGTCCTAACTTTTCAGCTGGCTATTGTTGGGGCCCAATTTTACTGTTGCACATGAGAATAGTTCCAGTCAACCATACAAGGCAGCAATAAGGCTGCTAGATGGCTGTACGGTCAATCCCTAAAGGGCTCAGTACCTCTAGCAGCAGATAGTAAATCCCCACAGCAGCAGCCCACGAGTACCAGCAATATTGCAGGTCACCATCTGATCACAAACAGCAATTAGTCCACTCTCTGCTCTGAACCCAGGTGACTCTGGCTGTCAGCACCCCAAAATTGAGTGCTTCGACTCCCGCTCAAGCTGCCATTATGCAGCAGTGATAGTGCACACTGTACTGAGATGTGCACTGTCTGGGCTCCCTCATGGCAAGAGGAAGTCTCTCTCCTCTGGACTACAGTTCTCACAGTGCAGTGCTGCCTGACTTAGTCTGTTGAACTCTTCCTGCTCAGCAGCTCCCTCCACTATAGCTGTTAACCAGTTCAGCATTGCAGGGCAGCAGCTATAGAAAGCAGCTGTAGCCAGTGTTTCTCTCATTCTCTATTCCTAGCCAAGCACCTAGCTACATATCTAAGTTGTAATCATTTATGTGCCTTTGCTTCTGGATGTAATGACACAGACGATTTTACTGTGTTGTTAAATATTGTTTGTTACATGTTGTATGTAATGATGGTTAGCATGTCCTGTGATCTTATTAATAATTTTGATTGTGCATTACACCTACACCTGTTATGGTGTTTTTTTATTTGTAAAGCTTCGTACACACGATTGGATTTTCCGCAGACAAAACCACAAACTTTTGCCTGAAGGGCGTTAGCCAGGAACTTGTCTTGCATACAAACTGCAAGGAATTGTCGGCCAACAAACACGAACGTAGTGACGTACTAAGTGGTTTTGCAGCTCTTTGGCGCCACCCTTTGGGCTCCTTCTGCTAATTTTGTGTTAGTATAAGTTTGGTGAGTGTTGATTCGGCTTTTCATTTCGCGCTTTTCAGTTCGTTTCTGAATGGCCGGTCGTCAACCAGACATGTTGCGGAATCGGAAGAGATAACGTGTTATTTATTATTGGCCTTGGAGTTATTGCTTTGACCCAAGTCCAGTCCAGGAACAGGAGGAAGAGGATTTCTTGGACCAAAAATTGGTTGCTTTATTAATCGGGACCAATTATATCATATGCCATTGCTGCGGGAGCTCCAGAAGAATAATCCGGATGATTTTCGGAATTATCTCCGGATGATGGATCCCTGCTTTCACCAACTCTTGGCATTGTTGACCCCCTATATTAAGAAGCAGGACACATGCATGAGGCTTTTATTTTATTTTTTGGTTGAATAATGATTTGATTTGGTATATTTTCTATATTTTTGGATGCATTTACAATCTACGTCAGATTAGGTAAATTTAGTAAATTGTGTGTTAGGAAGGTTAAAAGTTTGCCTCTGTTCCAGCTTGGCTGACGTTGTGCATGCTTCCCTGCTGACCGGTGGGTGTTGCTGTTGCTACTGGTCAGTGTTGGAAAGGCAACATGTCGAAGTGTATAGATGCTCCTGTCTCGGAGACAAGCTCGCTGGAGGTGGTCCTCCGAGTTGCATTCTGGGAAGAGGGTATTTATGAGACAGACGCCATGTTTTAGGGTCGTTTTACAGCCACCTGCTGGCCCTCCTGGCTGACAGGTATGCGTTAAGGAGCTACCTCGTGGTCCTCCGATCGGGAGGCCCATGATGCTGCGGCGCAGGGGTGGGTCCAGAGGCTTGTCTGGGGCTTACCACCGTGGCTGAGGAATGGTCCTGAGCTGTCGGTCCTGTGTGACGAAGTTGGACAGCCGAGGAGATCCCAGGGGAGGACCCGTCTTGGAGAGATCACGCAGCGTGCTGGTCTATAGAGGGGCCTGGTGACTCGGCTGAAGGACGTATCCAAAAGAAGTAACTATACAGCATAGTGTTGCTGGTTCGGCTTAAAGGTTCAGGCACTGTGACTGACTTTCACTGCAGAAAAATCTGATACATCCTGTGGCAGAGGATCATACGGATTTACCCCCCAAACAAGTCTGTGGCAGAGACTTTCGATTCGTGCTGCGTGCTGGCTGCTAGACCGGTGAGAGAGGCCTATCCAGACAAGCAAGGAGTGTGTCCCACAAGGGGAGCGCATTCCACCTAATTATCTGAATTCTACCAGAACATTTGCCGCTATGATTCTATAAGTTAAGAGTTTCTCCTGAAAGTTTCCTTTTCCGCCTCTTTCCTGCTACTTCCTAAACTTCTCTGTTCAGAGAGAAGTTCTGAACGGGTGAGCTTATCCTTATCGTATTTAATTTGTATATAATTGTTTTTTGCATTATGTAATGATTTTGCTGCAACCATAAATTTTCCATGTATCTGTGGATTTGTTTGTATTCATTACAATTTTTTCTATGCTGCATTATAGACTTTGCTCTCCTGAGGAAGCGGTGAATACCGCGAAACCGGTCGAGAATCCAAGCTATATATGTACCCCCTGTTATTATTGGGTGTAATCCGTATGGTTGTATATATTGCCTTTGCTTTAAACTACAACTGTATGTGACACTGTAATAATTTTTTAAAATTGTTTTCTATTAAAATTCAATTTTTTATCATATTACTATTTCCCTCTTTACCTTTCTTACTAAATACTCAGCTATATTCAGTACCGTAATAGTCCCCCCTTGCATTCCCCTGTGTGAGGGGTTGGGATATCGGCCGACAGAAGCAGCCAACTGCGGCCGTTCCTCACCCCCTGCCTCTCTTTGTACCATACACACTATACCCACCTCTTTTGTGGTCAGATTTATGGATGAATTCCCCAAAGCATGTAGTGCAAGGGCCTGCCTGAATACTTTCAAATGGTACTGTTTAAAGTTTTTGTATCCTATTATTATCTTGATAGGTAATAGCAGAATGTAAAAATGTGCTAAAATGTGTACAGTGTGTATTTATATCTTTCTATTATGACACTTCTTACCTGTCCAGTGGGCTGCCAATATTGTAATTAAGGAGGGGCTGGCCAAAGTAATACACATTATTTAGCCATTCATCTCTCAATGAAGTGGAGAGGGTTACCTGGCCAAAACATCTCCCCCCTAAATTTTTTTAAATGACCTATGAGGGGGGAGGGGAATCTGATAGGTGGACCTTATACCTTTGTCTTTAAATACTCAATAAAATAAATGTTATACTGATGTTGGCCAAGAATGTTTGTGTCTAATCTGCTTTCAATGTTTATGTTCAAAACGATTAATTTATTTTACTTGTTTAACTCCACAGTTTCCTTCTAACCCACAGTAATGGCAGACTGTGGCCTCCCGCTTTGCCCAGCGGTGGGACTTTCCTAACTGCGTTGGGGCAATTGATGGGAAACATGTCCACATCGTCCCACCACCCAACTCGGGGTCATACTATTACAACTACAAGGGGTTCAATTGTATTGTGATGTTGGCGGTGGTGTCGGCTACTTATGAGTTCCTGTATGTGGATGTGGGGAAGAATGGCCGGATGTCAGATGGTGGAGTCATCGCTCACACGGAGTTCTACAGGCATCTCCAGAATGGCAGCTTGGGCTTGCCACCTCTAGAAGACAATGCGGAAGGACTCCCATTCGTCTTTGTTGCGGATGAAGCGTTTGCTCTGGGGGCCATTCCCTATGAGGACCCTCACCCCGGACCAGAGGGTTTTTAATTACTGGCTGGCCAGAGCCAGAAGAGTGGTGGAGAACACGTTTGGAATAATGGCC
The DNA here is from genome assembly GCA_037952925.1 of Lithobates clamitans. Lineage (NCBI taxonomy): Eukaryota > Metazoa > Chordata > Amphibia > Anura > Ranidae > Lithobates > Lithobates clamitans. The sequence continues at coordinate 4,425,647 of JBBGZY010000264.1, read as the reverse complement.
AGCCAGTTCCGCCTATTTCTTACACTGATACACATGGCGGAATATAAACTCAGTCACATCATCCTGGCTTGCTGTGTTCTCCACAACTTTTTAAGGAGAAATTCTTGGAACTATGCTGGCTCAGTTGGGCCTGAGGCCAGAATTCATATTACTGAACCAACCCTGACGGCGCTTGAAGCTGGCCGTCCTGGCTTCCCCCCAGAGTGCCCACGAGGTCCGTGGATACATGAAATACTTTGCGGTTAGGGGGGCAATCAATATGCCAGACAATGTCTGAGACATTTTTTAAATAAAAATATGTTTTAAACTGAACAAATATTTGCTTTGAATTACTGCTTGGCTTTCTTTTAGCTCATGACTGAAATTTGGGGAGTCCTGAAAATGGTATGATTGTGTAAAATTAGAAAGCACTGTGGGTGTTATTTACTAAAGGAAAATACACTTTGCACTACAAGTGCACTTGAGACTGCACTGAATCTGCACTTGTAGTGCAAAGGAAATAACCCCCATTGTCACTGAAAACACTAACTTTACTACAAAAAATGCATTTGAGCATTGAAAGAAGAAGCCACACATTGTTGTTTCTCTCAATCTTTTTAATCAAAGCACAATCACATGTGCATTTATAAAAGGTTTTTAGAACAAACCAACATGTTTGTTGTATAACAATTTTTTAGGTCACATTAAAAGTAGAAATTGCCTTTTAAGGTAAAACAGGCAGGTTTAAAACGAAAAAGAAATACAGAACTCTGGAACTTACAAAGTTCAACTTTTATAGAAAGTGAAGGCAATATCAGACATGAGTATTTATAAACTGTGTTTGATATTGCGTTCAGTTGGGGTGAAGTTACCCCTGGAAAAGCCAAATTTTGAAGATGCACACAAATTGCCGAATGTCAACATGTGCTAGCTGCCATCATAGGGGATCAATGGACGTGTTTTGTGGGTGCAACCCCTTTCTCTCAGCTACTTTATTATTGAGGAAGGGGTTGCACCCCCAAAATGCGTATATTGATCTCCCGCGATGGCAGATAGCACATGTTGACACAGTGTGTGCATCTTCAAAATTTGGCTTTTCTAGAATATGTCACAAAATTGTCACAAAATTGTCATAAAAAAACACAAAGTAGAACTAAGTTAGGGATTTCTAGGGCTTTTAAATTCTCCCTAAAACATCAATGATGTTCTTCATTTTGTTTTGAATGTCATTGATGTTTGGCTTGATGTTTTCCAAGTCCCTATTACACCCCATTATTTCCCCGATCAGGATCTGGGCACTTTCACTGGTGAAATTACCTTCTTCCACAACATCACAATCACCTAAAATATAAAAATAAAAAAAACACACCATGTATTATAAATATGCAGGCATCCATCTCTTACCTGAGCCTGTGGTCGCAGACACTCACCTGTTGTGGTGACAATTTCCACCACTTCTCTCTCCTCCTCCTCTGGTTGGGTTTGGGGTATTTCCACTTCTTCATGAGGTGGGGGGTCTGTTGTCTCCTCTGATGAATGGTGTCCTCTGAGTCCTTTCTCCTCTATGTAAAAAAAAAAAAATAGGTATACTTAGCACTCAGATATTTGATGGCAGAAATAGGAATATGAAACATTGCTTGGAAGTAGGGTATTGTTGTCTCTTTTGTCAGAGTTCCAAGATAAAGAAATATTTTTTCCCTTTGTCAAGCATGAATACTTACCTCTTTTGTACAAGCTTCACAGATGGAGACACCCCTATAGTATACACTGGAGCACCTGTCTGGGCCCCCTACTAAAAAGGGTGTTCTTTTGTCCCACACTAGTGCTCCAGCGTCCAGATGTGTAAACAGCTGCTGAGTGCCCTCTCCTTACACAGAATCTAGTTTTTTCATATTTGATGCCTTAAATCGTCTCCTCCGGGATTGTGACGTTTGTAGGCTCCGGCCTTTCCTCCTCCTCATTGCTGTAATTAGCACGCACCTGCTGTGTCTCCGCCATGTGCTCTTCCCAACTGCGCCGAACGAGAAGGGGCGGCGAATAGACTAGAAAGAACGTCGGGGTGGGCGGAGTATCAAGCATGCGCAGTGTATATAAAGCGTAACACGCGTGTGTCATACGTACGATCTGTGAGCGGAGGAAGGAGTATAATAAGCGCAGATCATGATAACGAAGGTAACATTTAAAATTGGGCCTATACTGCTTTGAGATTGAGGCCTATATTGCGACAAGATTAGGAGAATTTAGCCTGACATTAGGGTTTGTCTTGTGTATTGCAGATAAAATGGATGACTTCAATGACCACAACTTCCTCCCCCTGTTCATAGACAAATACAGGGAGCTGCCCTGTCTGTGGCAGGTCAAACACCTGCAATATAATCATAAACAAAAGAGGCAGGCAGCACTGGAGAAACTGCTGGAGTTGGTGAAGCCGATGGTCCCCACGGCAACCATCCCCTATTTAAAAAACTAAATTTGGTGGCCTGAGCAGCACTTATCTAAGGGTGCGCGATTTCTGTCAGACCAGACTGAAGTCAGGGAATCCCTCTCAACCCTTCCTTCCACTCTTCCTTCCACCCTGTCTTCCACCCCAGCTGAGGCTTCTGATGTCCAAAGTGGGACAGTTTGTTTGTGAGGAGGCAGGTACATTTCAAAAATACAATGTGAAATTAAAAAGAGACACCAACACCAAGCACCCTCCTTGAGATTAAATAATACAAGATAACAATGGTGTTGTGGTAACTTGACACACAAAACACACCCAAAACTTTTCTGGAGTTAAAAAAAAAAAGATACAAAAAATAACACGAGATCAGGATTAAAAAAAAATAATAATAATAATCTAAAAACATCAAAAAATTATTATTTTTTCGGTAGATGTGACAAATAAAAAAATTATATTCATGAAATCACGAGAAATAATAAAGAAAGAAGTTTGTGAGAAGTCTGTGTGAATATGAGCAGCAAAACAACTTCATTCTTCTAGCATTATAAAGAAGAAGAGAGTGCGCTGCATTAAACAATTTAAAACATTGCAGCGTGACGAAAGTGCTATATCCATTTCGAACGCTAATTTTACCAGACCGAGCAGTTCCGTCTCGGAATTTATTCTGAGCATGCGTGGCACTTTGTGCGTCAGAATTGTCCACACACGGTCGGAATTGACGCGAATGGATTTTGTTGTCGGAAAATTTTATAGCCTGCTCTCAAACTTTGTGTGTCGGACATTCCGATGGAGCCCACACACGGTCAGAATTTCCGACAACAAGCTCTGATCGCACATTTTCCGCCGGAAAATCCGACCGCGTGTACAAGGCATTATTTTACATGAATGAGACAAACCACTTAACACTGGCACAGGTTATTAAAATGATCAGCCTTTATTTTTTCATGCAAACCTTTATCCCAAGGAAAATAAAATGTTTGCTGTAACCTCTTATAAAGTGTGAGCTAAGGTTTGGCTTCAATTTGTTAGTGTATTGAAATCTGATAATATATGTAACATTACCCTCACCTCCTGACTGGCAAAGCTGCTGTCTGCTGTGCCTCCTGTTCTCATTCCTCTAGAGTTGTGTCTCACTAATTTAGGAGGTGTGCTACTGGTCAAATCACCAGGTGAAGCGGAGGGAAAATAGCCAAATAAAAGAAAATGGATACAGTCGCTTATCTAATGATATGGTTTTGGGTTTAATACCACTTTAAGTAAATCAGTAATTATCGTTATGACTCAAACTATTCTGGAATCTGATTTAACTTTATGTGCAGAAAAGCAGTGATGTCTAGTGAGAGAAAGTTGTTACTTTTATTGTTTTAGCTGCTAGCTCAAATTATACATCAGGGAGAACTGACAGATCAAGTTTAATTTGGGGCTTGGGCTATAATCAAAACGCCTAGCAAGATAAAAAGAATGCACTAATATAGATCATTTTCTCCTGACAAATGAAGAAACCTTTGTATGTCACTCTCTATTTGTGAGCCATCACCACCTACTGTATACCACCTTATTTATTATTAAATTATTACTATAAAACAAAAACTAATCAGAATTAAATCTGGTGAAACAATTTGACTATAGTAAGCTTGTGTGTAAGCTAAGTGTGCTGTCGGGGACACATGTAAGGACAACTCTGCTCTGCTGCCAGGGACACATGTGAGGAGGACTCTGCTCTGCTGATGGGGACACATGTGAGGAGGACTCTGCTGCTGATGGGGACACAGATGAAAGGAGGGACTCTGCTGATGGGGACACAGATGTACAGAGGGACTCCGCTGATGGGGACACAGATGTAAGGAGGGACTCCGCTGATGGGGACACAGATGTAAGGAGGGGCTTTGCTGATGGGGACACAGATGTAAGGAGGACTCTGCTGATGGGGACACAGATGTAAGGAGGGACTCTGCTGCTGATGGGGACACAGATGTAAGGAGGGACTCCGCTTATGGGGACACAGATGTAAGGAGGGACTCCGCTGATGGGGACACAGATGTAAGGAGAGACTCTGCTGATGGGGACACAGATGTAAGGAGAGACGCCACTGATGGGGACACAGATGTGAGGAGGGCCTCGCTGCTGGGGGCACCTTATTTAAGGAGGGACTCTGCTGGGGACACTGATGTAAGGAGGGACTCTGCTGGGGGAACCTGATGGCATGTGGTGGCAGGTGACTTGGTAGGTGACACGCTCAGGGCTCCCGCAGTTTCTGCATTATGGTGAGTTGAATAATTTCATTTTATATTACAATGTAATAATAGAAATAATGCACTTCAATCATCCTGACACCATAACAACTTTCTGGAATTCACATATTTCTATTGTTGTGTAGGATATAGGCCTGTTGTCCCTCCATCTCTCTCTCCCTCTCTCCCTCCCTCTCTCTACATCCCTCGTTCCTCTCAGATGCAGACCACACCCCTTAGAGCCACACCCCTTTAAGTCACACCCACTATTCCACTGAAAAAACACACCCAGTTTTGCCAAGTGGGAGGGGTCAAAAAGGAAGGGCGGGGTCAGGCGCCCCCCTATCCTAAAACTTCACCAGCCGCCACTGCATATGAGTATTGATTTTACAGTCTCCAAAATATTCAGAACCTCACACTTTCACTCATTAAGCTGCTTAGGCACAATTTGACTGGAAATAGTTTGACTGAAAAAAGTTTCTTTATTTAGCATGAGTGTGATTTGGAGTATATTTAGGTAGTTAAAGTAGAGCTATAGGCAAAACTTTTTATTTTTATTTTGGATAGAGTAAGGAAGGTTTATAACCCCTGTAAGGTTTATTTTTGCCATCTTTGTCCCATTGGAGAGATTTACCTTCACTTCCTGTCCCATAGCTAAATAGGAAGTGAGAGAAAATCCCAGTGAACTATGGGAATCTCTTGGGGACCCTCAGACTATCAGAACTAGTGCTCCCATTGGAAGATTTTCCCTCTAACCCAAAATTTGGGATTTTCTTTTACTTTCACTTTCAATGATAATGGTAAACAGGACACATAGAGAGGGTGAATCTTCCTAACGGGGGCACAGACAGCAGTAAAAACCTGTTCCAATCCCTCTCTACTCTATCCAAAAATAAAAAAAAAATAAAAAAAAGTTTTGCCTCTAGTTATACTTTAAGTTTATTTAATTTGGCATTCTTTGTATTTGTGTTTATTTACCTTTTTGTGCACTTTCACCACAGTGTTGCCAATCCACTAGATTGAAATTCACTGACGCAACACCCAAAATTTACCTGCACAGCCAAGTTTTTAGTGGCATTTCCAAAAGTTACAAAATTACAGTTTTAAGTGCAAATTTCAGTATTTAGGCTACAAACAAATACAATATCCAATTAGCAATGTGATTTAAGTTAGATATTAAGGCAAAAAAATATATTTCCTAATTTATTTTCAATATAGTAAGTAAGTAACTCAGGTACAGGACATAAGAGGGCAAGACATTAGAATGGGTAGGAACATACACATGAAACTGACTCTCACAGTGACACTGACAGCAGTGTGCAGCAGCACAGATGGCAACTCACCGACTCGACATGTCCCCTCCTGAGTCACATCGACAATCTTTCTCCATGCCAGGTGGTTCCCTTCAATCCACTCCAGCCTAAACAGCACTGACAGTCCCGCTCCCGGCTTGCCTTGCTCCCATCCCACAGACTTGCAAATGAGGCTCAGCCCCTCTGATCGGCTCCCTTGCACCATGACATCACAAGACATGCTTGCCTCCACCAGACCAGCCCCTCGCCAGCGCCACCGCCAGCGCCACCGAGCGTCACAGCCATATTTTTTACTGCCACCCTTTTCTTGTCACCGCCATTTACTGGCATGAGAAAAGTGCCTGCAAAAATACTGATGGTTGTAACACTGGTTCACCATAAAATGTTGTGTTTCACATTTTTTGCTGTCTGTGGCTGTTTTATTTGAAAAAAAAACCCCACAAAAGTGTAACGCTGATGACGGTCCATTTTTCCAATGAAATTTCAGCAAAATGAAAGCTCATTTTCACACATCCCTAGAATATTTGTGTAAGTTGAATACAAAAACTCAACTCTCATGATGCAACAGGACCTGTTGTTAAAGTATTGCAGTTTTTAGGGTGCACATTGTTCTAATGGCCCAGATAAAATGTCCCCTGCTCCATAAACCTCTACAAGATTTCAGTTAGTAGCAAAGTCCACCAAAAATAGTTGCCTCAGTACAAGTCTGGTGGAGCAAATAACATGCAATACAGTTTAGAAGATTTGTGAGTATGTTCAGCATGTGAGAGAAGCTGTATGCTGGATAAATCTGGCCATCTCAGCTGGTTAATTAAAGTGTACTTTGATTCTTCTGTTAAGTCATAACTACTTTTTTCAGCACCTATCTTGCCAGTAAACCAAGACTTCCCTACAAGTGTAGTGACCAAGCTAGCCATTTGTATGCATTAGAAGGGGAGAACAACGGAAGCGTCACCCGAGTGCAGTATTAAAAGATGATTTTTTATCTTAAGGTATACAAAAACACTTACAAGAAGTAAGAAAAGTAAAAGCTCATCCGTGTAGGTAGTCCCGGGGGCTTCTCGGATCCGGAAAAGGTTCCTGGTGCGTGGTACGTCCTGTGGCCACAAGAGAGAGACCGGAACCAGCATGGAACGCACGGAAGTGACATCACGGGTCACAGGATCACATCCAAAGGAGCTGTCACAGGAAAGGAAGAGGGACTGGCAAGCTACGCCCTTGGATCTTCAGCTCCTTCTATTGGCTTCGGCCAACAGAAGGAACTGAAACTCCGACGCTGCGTAGCCTCTGCCGAGGCTCGTAGCCTCATCCAATAGAAGGAGCTGAAGCTCCGAGCGTGTAGCCTGCCAGTCCCTCTTCCTTTCCTGTGACAGCTCCTATGGATGTGACCCATGATGTCACTTCTGTGCGTTCCACGCTGGTTCCGGTCTCTCTCCTGTGGCCACAGGACATGCTGCGGACCTGCTATCAACATAACCACACACCAGGAACCCCTCCAGGATCCAAGGAGCCCCCGGGACTACCTATACAGATGCGCTTTTACTTTTCTTTTCTTTTTTTTGCCATTAAAAATCAGCTTTTAATACTGCACTTCCATTGTTCTCCCCTTCTATTCCTATGTACAGAGCCAGCTCTCTGAGGACAGCAGCAGTCCTTATCATCCCATCATTACCTTTATCCTTGGACTAATATTTTTCTTATGGACTAATGATCTCCTTACAATGCAGACTTAGTAATAGTGATTATTAATATTACTATTATTCCCTTTTCTATTACACTGTACCTTGCGCTCACAGTTACTGTTATCATTGTCTATTTGTATGCATTAGCCTATCACAGAATAGCATTATTTTCGCTACAAATGCTACTGAGTTGCTTAGTATCTCATTACTTGGCCTTCTAAGACCAGGATGCTGAAATAGGCATTTGTAGTTTTCTAAACATTGAAGGTGAACAGAAACTAAGAGCTGTTTTACTGCCAGAGTTGTCAATTGTATTATTTTTGATGCACTTCTTTAACCACTTGCCGACCGCTGCACGCCGATATACGTCAGCACAATGGTAGCGGTGGGCAAATAGGTGCACCTGTACGTCCCCTGTAAGAGGCAGGGATAGCAGGCGCGCGCCCGCCGCATACAGCGTGACCATGCCCGTGGGACCGGCAGACTCGATGTTCGACGGTCTCCCGGCGATCATGTCACGGAGCCTCAGAACGGGGAAGTGCCTTTATAAACAAGACATTTCCCAGTTCTGGCTTTCTGTCATGACAGAGATCACTGCTTTCTGTCATCGGGAGCAGTGATCGCTGTCATGTGACTAGTAGCCCATCCCCCCACAGTTAGAATCACTCCCTAGGACACACTTAACGCCTTCATCGCCCCTAGTGGTTAACCCCTTCACTGCCAGTATCATTTACACAGTAATCAGTGCATTTTTATAGCACTGATCTCTGTATAAATGACAATGCTCCAAAATTAGTGTCAAAAGTGTCTGATGTGTCCACTATAATGTCGCAGTCCCGATAAAAAACACAGATCGCCGCCATTACTAATAAAAAACTATCCCCTATTTTGTAGATGCTAGAACTTTTGTGCAAACCAATCAATATAAGCTTATTGCTTTTTTTTTACTAAAAATATGTAGAAGAATACATATCGGTCTAAACTGAGGAAAACATTTTTTTTTGTTTATAGCGCAAACAATAGAAACCGCAGAGGTGATCAAATACCACCAAAAAAATGCTCTATTTGTGGGAAAAATAGGACATCAATTTTGTTTGGGTGCAACGTCGCACGCCCGCGCAATTGTCAGTTAAAACGACGCAGTGCCAAATCGCAAAAAGTGCTCTGGTCAGGAAGGGGATAATCTTTATTCAGATAAAATATTTCTAAGGACCTAATGGGTGCTTGAAGAATTCAGTGACTCTGTTTACACAGGAATTGTTCATGTGACTACAGTAGGACATCACATTTTGCACTGGGTGATGACTGGCAACTTTTGGCCTCAGGGGTCATACACAACTAAGCATCACTTTAATGTTAAGCACACTTTTCTGTGGCTTGAAGAAAGTGCAATACCACACTGCTGTAGTGACTGGAGGTTAATGGTCATGACAAAAAGGCAGAAATGGTCTTAAAGGGCTTAGTTTATAGTGATGCACTAAATACATACATAATTCAGTTCAGTAATCCAGCTCATTAGCTGAACAAGAATACTGCTATGTGAAAATTATAAGGACTCACTTGAATTTAATACTAAATAAAATACCATGACCTCATAAAAAGAACCCTCACCATTAAGCTTGCCTTAACACATAAGAATGACACAGTACTTCTCCCAATATTGTCAGCTGTGCAATGACAAACAGTATTTTCTCTGTACGAAGGCGCACATGTACAGAACAGAAATAGGTAAAAGTTTTCTCCTAGATTTTTATAGTAAAGATGAGTGTGATCATGGTACTAAGGGAAATATGTAGTGATTTGTATCCCTACTCATTCAACACAAAAGTGTAAAAAGTAAATGAAAACACAAGTCCTTTATTAAAAAATCCCCAAAAATGTTCTCCGGTGTAGATCGATCGTCAATCACGATGCCCACCACCACCTCCAGCCCCAACTAAGACTCCTGCCGTCTGCCAGGTCTGCCGATGATGTCACCGGGTGACCTCGCTCCTTGTGACATTGCCGACTGGGGCGTGCTAGGTCAATGATGTCACAAGGGGGCAGGGTCACCCAATGGTGTCATCAGGTGGCTCGTTCCTTAGTTATTTAAGAACTGTCAGGTGGGGGAGCTGGCAGACGACGGTTGCTCTCTTCGGGTGCAGAGCTTTTTTTTTTCCTTTTATTTTCTTTTTACACTCTTTTGGTGAATGAGTAGGGGTAATATGTACCCCATACTCATTCACATAGGGGGTCCGGGATCTGGGGGCCACCTTGTTAAAGGGGGCTTCCAAATTCTGATCACCACCACACTCCCACAACCACCGGCCAGGGTTGTGGGGAAGAGGCCCTTGTCCCCATCAACATGGGGACAAAGTGCTTTGGGGGGGCAGAGCTCACATGTCCCAAAGCACCCCCCATGTTGAGAGCATGTGACCTGATATGGTTCAGGAGGGAGGCGCTTGCTCGTTCCCCCCTTTCCTGGCCTGCCATGCTGCATGCTCGAATAAGGGTCTGGTATGGGTTTTGGAGGGGGGCTCACGCCGTTTCTTTTACATTTTGGCGTGGGGTTCCCCTTTTTTCTGCATTTTTCATTGGCAGCATTCTTTTGTTTACATTTCAGCTGTCAGCGGGAAGTCCACTGACAGCTGATGGGTCATTGCTGTCATGCCTGGAAGGGGTCCTGTGAGGCTCTGAAATGTTGCTGTTTGCTGTAATGATGCGATCGCTGAATAAAGCCTTGGACCCATTTTTTGGAGACCCATGGTGTGCTGGGGACATTACTCGTGCTGATTAGGTGTTAAGGACGCAGCAGCAGCCTCTGAATTGTTCTGAAAATTTTGAGTTTGTTAGAAAATGAATAAATAAGATTAAATTATATGAAACGAAAGTAAACGAATTCCAAAACAAATCAGTGAATATGAAGATAACAAATCTTTCCGCAACGAAACACATTTTTCGGTTCTGCACATGTCTATCCTGGAGTGCTCACTCCTAAACATTTCTGGATTCAAGATCAGTGTGGCGCTGATGAAAGGAGGAGCTGAGGACTCTATTCCCCACATATCCATGATTTCTACCTGTATTAGACAAGGGAGATCAAAGGGAGCCAAAACTCTGAAAATAATATGACCATCTTAGAAGGAGATTGGAAGTAAACCAACAGCAGCAAAAGTGTTAAGACACCTAAAAAACACACCTATATGGGCGCATGTATTGGATTCCACACACTGCATTACACCTCAGCATGAACATAGATTGCAACCTTAAAGCATAAATTAACCTCATGCAAAAATGAGAGTATTGAAAAATAAGCAAGCTTTCTACAGGATCTCTTTTTTGTTAAAAATACGCACTTTTATTTTATGTGAACTTCACTCCAGTCCCAGTTTCTGTACTTCTGGTTCTGTATATGTATAACTGTTTGAGATTAGATACACTTTAATCTGTAAATGATACTATGGTACAGGAGTAGGCAACCCCCGGAAGGGGTGCCACAAGTGGCACGCAAAGCCTCTTTTGCCGTCATGTGACTCCCTCCCCATCAGCAGAGCAACGCAGGGAAGTGTCAATGAGACACAGCTTCTGCTGCACTAATGCATTCCAATCTCAGAATTCCCCAAGCCACACCTGCATTGAGGGGGAGGCACTGTGCTCCCACACATTGTTAAATATGGGAAACATTATTTGGTTCTCTAACTTTGCTATAACTGCGATCGTCAGCTCTTGCGATAGGGAAGCGATTAAGTACCATTCTGCTAGGGGGGGGGGGGGGGCGGTCCCAGTTTCCAGGAGGAGGAGGACTGTGAATGGCCACTGCTAAAGCCAATCACAGTCCTGCTAGATCCGTCCACCATCTGGAGGAAGATGGCTCACTTGGTTGCCACTACCAATCTCAGAAAGAAGGGATTTCACTGTGAGTGAGAAAACCCCAATCAGGTGACAGTTTGTGAAATATATATATATATATTTATGTGTGTGTGTGTATGTGTCACTTACTACTGACCCCTCAGTTCTGCATCATCTACTACTCCCAACCTCTGCATCACCTACTCCCAACCTCTGAACTCTGCATCACTTACTCCTGACCCCTGAACTTTGCATCACTTATTCCTGAATATTTGTGTCACTTACTACTGAACCCCTGCACTCTGTGCCCCTTTAAACCACAGCCAGTATTCAGCGCAATGAAAATCACACCCAACCTTTGCTGTGGCATGCCGCACCACACTTTCTCAGCTGCGAGGGGCCAAACTAATGATCTTGCACACAGGCCCACTGCTTTCAGCCCCCGACTTGAGCTCATCATTGCACATCCATTCCAGATGCTTGTATGTGACATGATATACAAAAACCTGGACTGGATGCAAGAGGCGGATCAGCAGGGAGGAGTGTGCCAGGACAGGTAGATGTGTCTCATCTCTGCTTTCTTGCACTACTCTGCATATCACACATATCATAGATGTGAAGAGGGTACAGTGGTGGGGCAGATGAGCAAGAGGGTACTAAGGTGGGACAGATAAGCAGGGGGGGTTCAGTGTTGTGACAGAAGAGAAGGGGGTTCAGTGGTAGGACAGGACAGCAGGAGGGTACAGCAGTGACACAGATGTGCAGGGAGGTACAGTGGTGGGGCAGATTTGCAGGAGGTACAGAGGTGAAGGAGATGAGAAGGGGTTCAGCATCGCAACAGAAGAGCAGGGGGGTACAGTGGTGGGACAAGTGAGCAGGGGGGTACAGTGGTGGGGCACAGCCATGGGGCAGATGGGCAGGAGGTACAATGGTGGTAGAGATAAGAGGGAGGTTCACTGGTGGGAAAGAAGAGAAGGGGTACAGTGATGGGGCAGTTGAGCAGGGGGTTACAGCGGTGGGACAGATGTGCAGGCAGGTTCAGTGTTGGGAGAAATGAGAAGGGGGTTTAGTGGTAGGACAGAAGAGCAAAGGGATACAGCAGTGGGGCAGATGAGAAAGGAGAATATTCTAAGCAGGGGAATTGGCGCTGTCCAGCTATATGTGCATAGAGGAATATAAACGGAATAATTGTAAAAGAACAATACGTAACAGGGGCTGTGGTGTACCAAATACAAACAATACCCTTAATGGATAATAATAAAGTGCAACGGGCTCCTAAACATAAAAAATGTGCCTTAATATCAATTTATCAAATGCCCATGTGTACGTGGAGAGATATGCCTCAAAAATGGAGTATATAAAATACAACCAGTATCCCTGGCAGAAAAAGCAATAAAGTGCAATAGTGCTTCTAGACAGATATGTAAATGTGCCTTAACCTCAAATAAATCAACTTCCATATGAGTATATAAAAAAAAGGATAAGTTATGCTCGCAAGTAGATGAAAAATTGTGGCAATCAAAATAGTATTGGCAAATCAAGTAGACAATTATAGCATGAAAAAATGAAAAAATCCCCAACAAGTGTGCATAGGATTGAAAATAAAATAGAGTGAAACATAAATGTTCAAATTCCAAGTCCCAAAGATGTGTCCTTATGGTGGAAAAAAAACGTGATCTCCGTTTTAACTGGTGTAGTCCCCGTCCTCCGTTACACCCCCACTCGTGCTTGCACTCACCGGACTACCTCACCCCTGCAGGGGTAAAGGCATGTGTGGAAAAATCCCGCGGTGGCGAGTCCAAGGAGCGCTCCTCCGTCCAGGGGTATGGTATCCTTAGTGATATCCCCAATACCAGACATCCATATGTGAGGAAGAAGGAAGCTTCATAGCGTAACTCCACAAAAAAGCAATTTTATTAAAAGTCCTTAACACACGTGTTAAAAAAGTATAAAATCGATCTGAAAAAATGCCGGAGCTGACAGTGCTCCAGATCCCGGAACTCAGCTGTTGAGCGGCGTGGTATGGCGTGCGTTCCACCGCCCACAGCTGGAAACCGGAACAAACACAAAGAGAAAGCGACGTGTGCGTGTCACGACGTGTGCGTGTCACAAGGCCACGCCTAGGCGTGGCCTTGTGACACGCACACGTCGCTTTCTCTTTGTGTTTGTTCCGGTTTCCAGCTGTGGGCGGTGGAACGCACGTGGAACCCACAGCTGGAAACCGGAACAAACACAAAGAGAAAGCGACATGTGCGTGTCACGACGTGTGCGTGTCACAAGGCCACGCCTAGGCGTGGCCTTGTGACACGCACACGTCGCTTTCTCTTTGTGTTTGTTCCGGTTTCCAGCTGTGGGCGGTGGAACGCACGCCATACCACGCCGCTCAACAGCTGAGTTCCGGGATCTGGAGCACTGTCAGCTCCGGCATTTTTTCAGATCGATTTTATACTTTTTTAACACGTTTGTTAAGGACTTTTAATAAAATTGCTTTTTTGTGGAATTACGCTATGAAGCTTCCTTCTTCCTCACATATGGATGTCTGGTGTTGGGGATATCACTAAGGATACCATACCCCTGGACGGAGGAGCGCTCCTTGGACTCGCCACCGCGGGATTTTCCCACACATGCCTTTACCCCTGCAGGGGTGAGGTAGTCCGGTGAGTGCAAGCACGAGTGGGGGTGTAACGGAGGACGGGGACTACACCAGTTAAAACGGAGATCACGTTTTTTTTCCACCATAAGGACACATCTTTGGGACTTGGAATTTGAACATTTATGTTTCACTCTATTTTATTTTCAATCCTATGCACACTTGTTGGGGATTTTTTCATTTTTTCATGCTATAATTGTCTACTTGATTTGCCAATACTATTTTGATTGCCACAATTTTTCATCTACTTGCGAGCATAACTTATCCTTTTTTTTTATATACTCATATGGAAGTTGATTTATTTGAGGTTAAGGCACATTTACATATCTGTCTAGAAGCACTATTGCACTTTATTGCTTTTTCTGCCAGGGATACTGGTTGTATTTTATATACTCCATTTTTGAGGCATATCTCTCCACGTACACATGGGCATTTGATAAATTGATATTAAGGCACATTTTTTATGTTTAGGAGCCCGTTGCACTTTATTATTATCCATTAAGGGTATTGTTTGTATTTGGTACACCACAGCCCCTGTTACGTATTGTTCTTTTACAATTATTCCGTTTATATTCCTCTATGCACATATAGCTGGACAGCGCCAATTCCCCTGCTTAGAATATTATCCATTTTTAGATATCACCTCGGTGATATCTATTCACTAGGGGGGCAGCAGTCTCTATTCCTAAGCGCGGAATTACTGTCACATACAGATGAGAAAGGAGGTTCATTGGTGGGGCAGAAGAGCAGGAGGGTACAGTGGTGGGGCACAGGAGAAAGGAGGTACATTGGTGGGACAGATGAGCAGAGGGTTACAGTGGTGGGGCAGAAGAGCAGGGGGATACAGAAGTGAGACAGATTTGCAGGAGGTACAGTGGTGGGACAGATGGGAAAGGGGGTTAAAGTGGTGGGACAGATGAGCAGACAGGTTCAGTGTCAGGACAGACGAGAAGGTAGACAGCGGTGAGACAGAAGAGCATAGCGGTACAGCGGTGGAGCAGATGTGCAAGGAGGTACAGTGGTGGAGGAGATAAGAAAGGGGGTACATTGTTGGAACAGATGAGCAGGGGGTTACAGTGATGGGACAGAAGAGCAGGGGGTACAGAGGTGGGGCAGATGTGCATGGTGGTACAATGGTGGGGCAGTCGTGCAGGAGGGCACAATGGTGGGGCAGATGAGCAGGGGGGTACAGAGGTGGGGCAGATGAGCAGGGGGAGGGGCACAGTGATCTGAGGTGTGAAGATGCAGGAATTGGGGTTGATCTGAGGCATGAGAGTGCAGAATGTGATTGAGAATGTGAATTTAACAATTTTTTTTTTGTTATAAAATTGGCACTCTCAATCTCTTTGAAAACACTGTGCTCAAAAGGTTGCCTACCCCTTCTATGGTACATTGGACCTCACCTGCCAGATGCTATGTATACAAGTCCTAAATGTGATACATTGTATAATAGATCATTACACTGAATGTAACATTAGAAACAGGGCTACTCTGGCAAAATGGATTCAAAATAAGGAACACTTTCGATGGCAAACTTTTTTAGGATCAAATCTCCAAACCCTGGGGCTGTCCATGGAAATCAGGGGCACTTGGCAACTATGAGTGTTGCACACAATAAAATCTGTTGGAATTGGAATTGTTCTTTTTGGTGTTGTCTGCCCTGAGTCATTTATAGCAGCACTTAAAAGCAGAGCTACAAATTGAAACAGTCTCCAGTGGTTGCATTAAGTATCTGTTTTAGAGAAGCATGCTGTGCGCAAGACATTTTGAATATACGTCTAAGTGAAAGGCTAACCTAGACTTGTGACTGACTGCAAATTAAATTCTGCCTTCATGAGAACCCTGTGTTACCAAGAAGAAACTGTACAGATGTATAGCCAGAGGAGCATTACTAAGTGCTACATTTTAAATTTCCCCCGGGATGTCACTGAAAATGACTGCTTCTCATACTTTTTTTCACTTAAAATGTCTTTTAAGTAAACTGTACAAAGAATCCATTAAATTTGAGCATTGCTCATGAAAAGTGTGTGCGCCAGCTAAAAGGAACACATTATTCTTGACTCCATCTAAGGGTGCCATTGCCACTTGAGGTTCAGTCTGATTTAATTTCAGTATCTGCAAATAGATTTAGCCAGACTTTTCTGTGAAGTCAAGCTTCAGGATGTCCTTTAAATTGTTAGGCATTTGCTTGCCATCTTAACCATTGAATGGATTTAAATCCTTTTAGCTGCAAACAACTTTGTGCCCTTTAATTGTATTCCTATCTGCAGTTGCACCTGCACATCCTTTATTAAGACCATCTAATATTCATGTGCGAACTGCGATTTATCATTTTCATTTACATAGCTGTTCTTGTTATATGTTATCACACCCCGTACGCATGCCTATGACTTTAATAAATGCCTGTCCTCAGGGCCGCCATCAGGGGGGTACAGCCCATACACCTGTAAGGGGCCCAAGCGTCTGGACGGGCCCAGCCAGATGGGAGAAGGCAGGGTCAGGTGCAGGAGAGCTCTATGGCTGCGCTGGCTTTCTGTATGAGTGCTGCTCTGTGTCATTGAGCTGACATCGGGCTCTTTGCTGCCACCTCTGGCAAATTTCTGCATGTGCACTCCTTGTGTGTGCTGTACAAGAGCTGGGACCAGGAAGGAACACCACCCTACAAGTAAGGCCTGTTGTACATGTGTGTCTGTGTACATGTGTGTGTGTCTGTGTACATGTGTGTCTGTCTGTGTACATGTGTGTCTGTGTACATGCGTGTGTGTACATGCCTGTGTGTTATATATACACATGTGAGGGGGCTGAAACCATACAGGTGTGAGGGGGGGCTGCAAGTGTACAGGTTTGAGAGGGGCTGAGAAAGTACAGGTGTGAGGGGGCTGGCAGCCTACAGGTGTGAGGGGGGCTGGGAGCGTACAAGTGTGAGGGGGCTGAGAGCGTACAGGTATGAGGGGGCTGAGAGCGTACAAGTGTGAGGGGAGCTGAGAGCGTACAGGTGTGAGGGGGGCTGAGAGCGTACAGGTGTGAGGGGGGGCTGAGAGCATACAGGTGTGAGGGGAACTGAGAGATTACAGGTGTGAGGGGGGCTGAGAGCTTACAGGTGTGAGGGGGCTGAGAACATACAGGTTTGAGGGGGGCTGAGAACATACAGGTGTGAGGGGGGGGGGCTGCGAGCGTACAGTTGCTGGATTGGCATGTCTCTTTTGGGCAAGATATAATTTCCTACTGTTAAACCTTGAAAGCACTGATGAATTATAATACACTGTGCATTTTCATATATGGTGTTGTATGAGTGTTAAAATAAAAGTGTGTGCACTAAAGGACTTGGTGGGATAGCTAGTGGGCAGATTCGGTGGGATGGCGAGGGGCAGGCCCTGGGGAATGTTGGTGGTCAGGCCGGGGGGGGGGGGGAGGCCCAGGCCTAAAGTTGTCTAAGGGGCCCCACAATTTCTGATGGCTGCCCTGCCTGTTCTTGACAACTGAGAAAACACAAGCCAAACACAAGCCAATGGAAATGGTTAGTCATTCATTTCCTCCCTGTTCCTTATGTGCTGCTGTTGATTTGTTAGGTTAGAACTGGCCACACTCCATGCTTGATAAATATCCTCTGGCTGAGGTCACATCCGGAACTGGTAATATGTGGCTGCCATCTTTAATATGGGCTTACATGCGGTTTTTAAGGCAAACACTGATTTCATCTATGTAAGTGCAATACATTTAAATTTTCTAATAAAAAAAAAAGTACTTTTCACTATGTAGTATCCCTCTTCCTCTTTATTACCTGGGCATGGAGGACATATAATGAGCTACATTTAGGGGAGTCTGTATCTTATCCTAAAAGATTGGAGGAAGAAGTGTGGGCAACATGGAGGCTGTGAAATCTGGATCTATACACACATGCTGTTTTGACTCTGTTGTTAACACAATGAATCAAAGCCATCTGGTGAGTTTGGTGTGAAATCCATGTGGTCTGTCTTTTCCTGGAGAAGGTACACTTTGGAACACCTCTTTCTTGTATTTGGAGCCCCATTGTATGAAGTGGAATTGTCACTAAACACGGACACTTGTCTGTGAAATGTTTATAGATTTATGTTTTTATAGTTTATTATTGATTGCTATCACTCACAGGCATTTGGGGGATTCATTAATAATATTAACAATATTAACAATAATATTAACAATTAATATTGTTAAATATTGTATGCCACCCATAACATATTTTGTCTGCCTTTGTTTTTTTGCTTTTTTATAATAATTTCCAGTTTTAAACATAAAGCTCAATCCAGCCAGTTTTGGGTAGAGTCTGTGATTGTTTGAGCGTGTCAGGTGTCAGATAGAATATAATGTTCTGTAATCCCTCACTTGGACAGGAAGCAAGAAAAATATCCCTCATAAGGGCACAGCCAACAGCACAGTTGTGGAAGAGACCCCGTTGGGAGAATTTCTGCTTACTTTCCCTTCATTCTGGCACAGTTCATATCAAAACGAACTGAGATATTTTCCTTCACTTCCTGTCCTGTCAAAAAGATAGGGAGTAAGAATAAATCTACCTAGTGAGGACACAGACAGCAATAAAAAGTTACCGCAAGGCAGTGGTGGTAAACTTGAAAATTATAGAGGGTCTTAAGTGTGGCCTCCGACACTTTCAGCAGGCCACACAATAGCAGCACACTTTAATTGCATAGGGGTGCATTACATCAAGTTAGGCAGCCTATTCAAAATAAATACTGTAACATACCTCAACGCCCCAAACTGTTGATACTGCTTTTGCAGCATATCGCAATGCACATTGAAGAAGTTGGAATGCAATAACCCTCAGCAATGGTGTCAGTGGCAGTAATAATGACCCCCAGCACTGGTGTCTGTGGTATAATAATAATAATCCCTCATCATTGTTGTAAGTAACACAGAAAAGTAGGGGGGTTTTTGGGACTTTAAATGAGATATGCAGCTGGGAAGGTGACACAACATGGTAATAATATGAATGTCTGATAGTTGCACCATAAATGCGACCGCATCGTGTTGCATAGTAATAATTACATAAACGGTAAGTTATAGAAAATCCAGGAAGCTTTATTCCATAGTAAGGTGTATATTATTAAAACATCATAAAGCAACATCATGGCATAGCAGCCTATTATGGTCAATATGGTACCATAGTAAGAATTCATCAGACTAATATTTGCATATGACTGCATCGTAGTATTTATAGTGTCTGGTGAATGGACCACATTAGTGACCACATAGCTTGCATGTATACAGAGTAAGAGAGTATGACATATGAAATAAATGTTCCCTAAGTATGAACCAACAAAACAAGATGACCCATCAACATAGCAGCACGATGTGGAGCGCAACGGTGAGGTAGCAATAATTCAATTTTGAAGATGTGTGTCTTCACAGTAATATAGTAACATAGCAGTTGGTGGAATCCAAACGGCGTAATCTGGTAGAAGTGTAGGGGGGGGCTGTTAATGTGAATAGCATCTAAGAGCTCTACGCGTTTCATGGATCTTTCCAATCTTCAGGAGCAGATGCAATGTAAAATGTCTGTAAAAGATATTAAAGAAATTCTCAGGGGCTAATCACAGGGCAGGTCGAGAAAACTGTTGTAACATGATCCCAAAGTAATGATGATAGCCAAAAACCATAAAGGATTACTTACAAGGAACCTATGTAGGTGGGTGGAAGGCCCCGAGGGTGTGAGCCCCGAGGGTGTGTTGTAAGTAAGTCCAATATTAACCCTCAACAGTGATGTCAGTGGAAGCAATAATAACCCCCAATATTGATGTCAGTGAGTGCAATAATAACCCTCAATGCTGGTCTCAGTGGATGCAATTTAAGCCCTCAGCATTGATGTCAGTGAAAATAATAATAGCCTCAGTTTTAGGTGTCAGTGGCAGTAATAACTCCACATCATTGGTGTCAGTGGACACAATAATAACCCCTGGCATTGTTGTCAGAGAGTGCAATAAATACACTCAACATAGGTGTCAGTAAGACACAATAATAAGCCCCAACATTGGTGTCAAAGGACACAATCATAACCCCCACCATTGGTGTCAGTGGATGCAATAACAACCCCCAACACTAGTATCAGTGCCCGCAATAAATCCCCAGCACTGGTGTCAGTATTATTAACCCCCACCCCCTCACAATAGTGGTTACTGGCATTGAAATTGAATCCCCCCATCTCCCTGCATTGGTGGTCAGTGGCAGTCAAATTTAACCCCATCCAAGCCTGATTTCCTCCTTTCTTCCCCAACATTGGTGGTCATGGCATCGGTGGTCATGGCAGGCTGCATACTGTTTTTCCCCTTGAGTGCTGAGTCATACTTTCACAGCTCCCGGGTAAGACTCCCCTGACATTCACCATTTGGAAATATTGTCATATTTATTCTTAGCTGATTTGTAAGCATTAGAGCCCCCCTGGCGGCTTTTGAGGTTGGAATTACCCTATGCATTATGAGATACCATTAGGTATGTTACATGCCTGATATTTTATCTTACAGATACTATACATGCATCTACTCCTTAAGAATGAACAAAGAGTCACAAACGCGCTGAGTTTATGAATGCAATTTTTGTTTTAATTATGTGTTGCCAGTTGGATTGTATATGGTCAACATTATATTTAATTATGTATGAAATGCATTAATATAATTTCATTAAAAATCAGCTTGTTACCATTTTATCCTCTTTCTGTATGCAATATTTATTCATTTATTAACCCCTTGGCACCAGCTGCCGCCAGCCCTTCAAGGGATTTGTTATGCTGGGAGGTGGGGCGGGGCTTATGGCCATGTGACCGCCGTGATTGGCTGTCATGGCAGTCACATGATCGGAAAAGTCCAGATTCTAAACGCGATCGCACAGCACTGTTGGCGATATTGCATGCAAATATGCAACTGCTCAGTGCAGAGAGGGCGCACATTTGCATGTGCTCAGCGCCAAGAGGTTAAACAACAATGTTGGAAACTAGTTATTCATTGGTCGTATGTGCTGTACCTCATTTAAAGTCCCAGGACAAATAAATTGGTTGTCTAGGGATATTAAAGAAGGGATAGAGGCACATCACTGGGTGCACAAGGTCACATTCTATTTTGTTACACATTATCCATTTACATGCACGATAATGAAGTGAAGTTCATTGGAGCAATGTTGTCCCATTTGTTTTGAATAGCACCCCATGGCGCCTGCCAACAAACATGTGTTGCACAATGCACTACCATTTATTGCAGCCCAGTGTGCTGCCAAAACATTGTGCATGCATTATTTTTTGGCAGCACACCACACCTCAACGTATGTTATTACATTGCCATCTGTTATGCTGCATTGCAACGCACATCTATTGGAAGGTGAATTGGGGTGCCATTCAGCATGAATGGCATCTCATTACATAAGAGCACATACTGTAATCTGTGTTATTGCACATTGAAGTAACTTGGACATTACCACAGAAATATGGTGTGAATGGGCCCTAACCCTTCCATGCTCCAATCAAAACTTGACTGGGGCTGTATGCTAAATTACATTTACAAAATGAAATGCTAGTGTAATATTTCAGAGTGTTTAGCTTTAATACCGGCTTGTTTTGTAGTTATAGGCATGCAGCATACTGATCCAGAAATTTAGTTTCTTGTTAATCACAGCATCTTTGACCTGCTTTGGCTAAATAATTACTGTATTTTATTGCCTTGGTCTAAATTTTACAAGCAGCTATAAGACAGCATCTGCAGAGAAATATTTGCAGCATTTAGTTTAGGCGAGTTTGTAAATCTGTTAACTGCACTGTTTACTAGGATAGCAAATCAAGATCAATCTATTCATAAAACTAACTTCAGATCTAATTTGTATGCAAAGCTATTTTGGTAATCCCTTGAGTGTCAGGATGATCTGAAGAAAAATGATATGTAATTCAATACTAAGGTATCACAGGCAATCAGGGCTTTAAATGAAAAGGTACAGTAATGAATAAATACAACTGTACACATTTACAGCACTAATTTAAGACCTGCGTAGCATACAGCATCTAACTGCAAAAAGCAATATATATATATATATATATATATATATATATATATATATATATTAGGGGGTTTATTTACCAAAGGCAAATCCACTTTGCACTACAAGTACGTATTCATAACTCAAAAAGTACCTTTGCTCTCAGCCTCCTCCAATTTCCTTTTTATTTTGCTGTGATTTGACTTTCAGTTAGAGGGTGGCTGCGTTCGTTCTCCGTGGTCCTGCTGTTATAGGAACGAAGCCACCCTCTCTTGCTCGCTCCTGAGATGGACTATGGGACTTTGAATTGTGGGATTTGTAATGTACATAGGTGTCCTTTTATGAAACTGAGATCAGCTGCGATCCCGAGTCTCGCCGCTGATCTCAGGTCATTACCAGTTTATGAAACTGAGGTAATCAGTGGAGAACATGTTCTCCACAGATTATCTCAGCACAGTGAGAATCTTAACTGACTGTCATAGAAAGGGCCAGTTTATGCAGATGCGATCTCGGCACCTCACTGGCGATCTGTGACAGAATACTCACATTCTGATTCACAATTCCAGAGATGGAGAATCAGAGTGAGAAGCATGAAGATGGACGAGTATTTTGGCGAAAGCAGGAAGTCTTTTGACTTCTTTCTTTCACCAAACAGTCAGAGCACATCTTCCCCACCATTACACCCCCCAAAACCAGCAGGATAGGAATTTATAGTGTGTATATATATATATATATATATATATATATATATATATATATATATATATAAAATGAACATCAGGTGGGTTACCCTCTTATCTTGATATCCTTGTTCAATCAGGGCACCGTCAGGGTGGACTCCCAAAATTCCACCATAAATAATAGAAAAAACTCATGGAACGATGCTTGATGCCAAAAAGTGTCCTTTTACTGAAAGATTATTTCATTAAATGTTGCAAAATACAAGCAAGCCACTGTACAGTTCCGAGCACAAGTCGCTCTTCGTCAGGCTTTTTTTTTTTTATATATATATATATATATATATATATATATATATATATATATATATATGCTATATATATATATGCTATATATATATGTAGCATATATATATATATATATATATATAGCATATGTGTGTGTGTTTATTTCAATGTATATATATAAATCTGTATATATATATCTATATATCTATATTTTTTTAGTTGTTCACGTCTCTGGCTGGGTTCACACTTGTGCGATGCGTGAACCAGTGTGATTCCTGTGCGGGTTTCCACATCGCACCTACATTGACATCTGCGCACCACTGCGGGTGTCAATGTAAAGTTAATGACACCCCCAGATCATTTCACAGATCGCAGTGCGAACTATGTAATGGTGCAGGAATTGGATCACATGGGTGTTCACACCCATGCGATCCGATTCCAGTGCGGACCAAATAAAGGGTCCTGTACCATTTTGGTGCAAATGCAATATCATTTAGGGCCGGTTCCGACTGCTGCGGTGTCCGAGATCGGATGTGATTTGCACTGCAGTGCGGTGCAAATCACATCCGATCTCTGTGCGATGCGATTTCAGCCATACAGATAGTTTGGCTGAATTTGCATTGCATTCAGACCAAACTCGTACAGGACCCTTTTTTTGGTCTGCAGCAGAATCGGATCGCATGGGTGTTCACACCCATGCAATCCATTTCCTGTCCGAGTTTGCAGATCGCACTGCAATATGCGAACTGTTTTGGGGGTGTCGTTAACTTTTAGGCCCGGTTCACACTTGCGCGATGCCAGACATCGCACAGGCATCGCATGTAATTTGCAGCACACTGCTGTTCACATTACATGCGATGTCTGTGCGGTGCAATATCAGCCTTACAGATAGTATGGCTGATATCGCACCGCATTCGGTGCAAACACGCATAGGACCCTTTTTTCTGTTCGGACCAGAATCAGATCGCATGTGTGTTCACACATATGCGATCTGATTCATGTCCGAACTGTCAGTTTTCAGTGTGATATGGAAGCTGAACTAGGGGTGTCGTTAACAATGTATTGACACTCCCCAGCGATTCGCATATGGCAGTGTGAACTGACATGCGAGTTGGTGCGATGCGGGAACCTGCAGTGGATTTGCAGTGTTCTCGCATCGCACCAGTTTATCAATTTTTATGTTTATCAATTATAAAATATATTTTATTTTATTCATTAATAAATATTTATACTTGTATACTTAATTAAAATAATTTTTTAATGCTTGTAAATGTATTTTGCATTTATATGAATGGTGTATAGCTGCTCATTAAATATTGTTTTTATATGTTTTTTTTAATAATTAGGTTAATGTATATTGTGTAGGGGGAATTTAACTTTATAATTTTATTAATATGTTGGGGAATAATGTGTGCTGATTTGTGTTAAACTTTTGTCTTTAAGCTTCCTCATACTGTAATCCCGCTACATCACGCGAGATTATAGTGAGAGGAGCCGTTCTCAGGAGTTCTCGGCGTTTGTAGATCGCTTCTCAACTCAACATGAGAAGCGATCTACACACTTTCATGAACAGGCACTCAGAGGAGAGCGATCTCCTCTGAGAATGCCTGAGAACTGAATCGCTGTATTTTAGCGCCGTTTAAAAGGACACCATAGTGCATACCTCCCAACTTTTGAGATGGGAACAAGGGACATCTATCAGCAAAAGTATGTAGGCATAGGACACACCCCTGTCACGCCTCCTTAAAGGATAATTATACAACAAAATTATTAGTTAGACCCACAATTGCTTTTTTTTTTTTACAACTACTTTTCCTTATATTGGCTTTTGAAATTTACAAATGTAGCAATTTAGAAATTGGATTAAAGCTTTAACACTGTGAAAAAAAGTGATACAGTGATAAAAAGTGCATTTTATATACAACTATATAGATCAGACCAAAATGAGGGACAAATGAGAAGGACAGGGGGACAGAGGGACATTGCTCCGAATCAGTGACAGTCCCTTAAAATCAGGGACAGTTGGGAACTATGCATAGTGCAAATGGCTGCAACCAATGTACACTGCTTGTTCCAAACAAACAGGAGTAAAGGGGAAAAGGATAGGTTCAGGAGGTTAAATGGGGCATTACAAGACAAAATAGCATATTAGCAGTACAAAATAAATGAAGAAGAGGCACTAGTACATACACTGCTCAAAAAAATTAAAGGAACACTTTGTGAACACATCATATCTCAATGGGGAAAATTATCATGCTGGATATCTATGCTGATATGGACTGGTTAATGTGTTAGGAACCAAAGCATGCAATATCTTTTGATGGAAATGAAATACCTAATGGCAGACAGGTTGCCATGGTCTAGCCTGTAGAGGTCTGTGCGTCCTTCCATGGATATGCCTTCCCAGACCATCACTGGCCCAACACCAAACCGGTCATGCTGAACAATGTTACAGGCAGCATAATGTTCTCCACGGCTTCTCCAGACCCTTTCATGTCTGTCACATATGCTCAGGGTGAACATGCTCTCATCTGTGAAAAGCACAGGGCGCCAGTGTTGGGCCTGTCAATTCTGGTGTTCAATGGCAAATGCCAATCAAGCTCCATGGTGCCAGGCAGTGAGCACAAGGCCCACTAGAGGACATCGGGCCCTCAGGCCATCCTCATGAAGTCTGTTTCTGTTTGTTTGGTCAGAGACAT
This sequence comes from Lithobates clamitans, assembly GCA_037952925.1. Classification (NCBI taxonomy): domain Eukaryota; kingdom Metazoa; phylum Chordata; class Amphibia; order Anura; family Ranidae; genus Lithobates; species Lithobates clamitans. The sequence continues at coordinate 4,399,850 of JBBGZY010000264.1, read as the reverse complement.
TCACTCAATTTGTAGGGCTCTGGCAGTGCTAATCCTGTTACTCCTTGCACAAAGAAGTAGATACTGGTCCTGCTGATGGGTTAAGTACCTTCTACGGTCCTGTCCAGCTCTCCTAGAGTAACTGCCTCCCGGAATCTGTTCTTTGCTCTTGAGACTGCTGGGAGACATGGCAAACCTTCTGGCAATGGCATGTATTGATGTACAATCCTGGAAGAGTTGTACTGCCTGTGCAACCTCTATAGGGTCCAGGTATCACCTCATGCTACCAGTAGTGACACTGACCCTAGCCAAATGCAAAACTAATGAAAAACAATCAGAAAAGATTAGTATTTTTGGGGTGTCTTTGAATTCAGCCCTCTAGAGGTTGATAATCCTTTTATTCCTAACACATTACCCAGTCCATATAAATATAGATATCCAGCATGATCTTTTTCCCCATTGAGATCTGATGTGTTTTCAAAGTGTTCCTTTAATTTTATTGAGCAGTGTATATACTAGTATCTCTTCTCCCTTAATTTTTACTCTTTTTCCTGCTAATATGCTCTTTTGTCTTGTAGAGCTCCTGAACCTCTTTTTTCCTATTAATTTTGTTTGTTTGGTACAAGCAGTGTACATTAGTTGCAGTCATGTGCACTATGCACATTACACATCCCACAGCTCAAAGTTCATAGTCCATCTCAGGAGCTAGCATGAGAGGGTGGCTACATTCCTACAACAGTGGGACCATGGTGAACGAACGCAGCCACCCTCTAGCCAGAAGTCAAATCACAGCAACATAAAAAGGAAATTGGAGGAGGCTGAGAGCAAAGGTACTTTTTGAGTTAGGAATACGTACTTGAATAGAATATTTTTTACCTCTTCTTTTTTTTTCTTTCTTTTAAATCACAGTTTAGTCTCATTTTAACCTGACTTTGCAAGTAGCCGTGTAGTAGTAAGCATATAATGCATTGTAGTGGAAAGTAGTAAGCATATAATCCATGTAGTATTAAGGAAACACTGATCATATGTACTTATTTTTTTTCATGCTAGCCAATCAGTTGACTTTCTTTGCCACACCCTCCTGCCTGCAGAAAGTGTGATCAAAACCAGCAATCCCTTTCTTCCAGACACATCTTTCTTCCCAGCAGACACTACCACCACGAGCAAACTTTTCTGGTCAAGGCCAACTTTAAATTACATAAATTTCAGCTGCAGAAATGGCTAGACACACAACAACCTTTTGCTGCTGGCCATGTACTTCTAGAACTTGTTGACCCTCCTTTTTTTTCTTTTTTAACGCAATTCTTTTACCGTGTGCTGCAGCCCATTGCAGTTTGTTGGTATATGCATATCATATTTTTCTTCAGACCACTTCAATGCAGCACATTGGTTTAAAATGACGCCATAGTGCATAGGGCTCTTTTGCCTTGGCCTTGTGTTGGGATTGTGCTGGGCAGTGGTATGAACAGAACAGTTTCTTACCTCCTGTTCTGGAGTCCCCCACCGGTGATCTGCTAATCTATCTAACATTCTCCAACTCCCATACTGACAATGCTTCTATCCAAAGGTGCCCCTGTTCTCCTTCATCCAGAGTGAGAGCAATGTAATACAGGAGGTTTGTCACTGGCCAGATCACCTGGCAGAAGCAGAGGGAAAAAGCCTAAAAAAAGAAAACAAATTAAACCACTACATGATTGGCAAGCTGCAAGATATTACATTTTTGGTTTTGGGTTTAATACCGCTTTAAGGACACAAAAAATGTATTTTTTTGTAATACATTCTATAAAGTAGTTTTTTGTTTTTCTTTCCTGTACTTTATACTATTTTAAGCTCCATACTGTACTAACAAATGTAATAACCCAATTATGTGAACTGCATGAGAAAACTTTCCAGCTTAAATGATACAGTCACCGGTCTCTTTTTTGGCTGCTTTTATAGCCTTTCATGTCATTGTTTCTTTTGATTACATGGGAAATGACATTTATGTAGGAATGAGCTTTTGGAGATTTTGCTTCTTGGCAATTATCTATAAAAAATGCAAACACTTCCATATTTGGCTAAGTTTTATTTTGTTTGTCTCTCATATAAAACTCATAAATTAGGTCTTGCATTGTTTAGAATTAAAGCAAGATGACAGCTTAAGAGGATTATCAGGTAGTTGTCAGTTTTTCTGAGTAGGTTTTGGCTTAAATATTGAAAAAGAAGCCATTTTGCAACGTAATGCCAAAAAGTGGAAAAAACAAAACACAGAATAAATCCCTTCCAAATGGAATCAGCACAATATATTTCACGCATTGAGCAAACTTTTCAATTCTTAATTTCTTTGCGAGCAGCCAAGTACAATTGATAAATGAGGGTAGTTTTCCAATATTTACCGTTGCATTTCTGGATGTTTACTGGAGACTGATTTACTAGAAAAATTTAAGCTTGCATGCCTTGAAGAAAATGGGGAATTTTACCAAACTGGCCTATGTATTTAAAAACAGGCAGTGAACGATAAGTCCAGGCAATCAAATATGTGCAGGCAGATTTATTACTGTATACCCTTCTGTGTATGGCTAACAAAATTCCCAACAAATTCATAATATCATTAATGAACTGTCAGGACTGATTTCAATTAAAGCCAGGCCTATATTGTAAAACCTCGGATTGCGAGTAATGCGGTTTACAAGCTGTATTTTTTTTTTTTATCTTAACTCGATTTGCGAGCATTGTCTCGCAAGACAAGCAGGATTCAAGCCTCCGGGGTGTGCAGTAATGCATGTGGCCAGAGGTGCGGGGGTGCCGGTGCCACTCGGAGCCGCTCAGAGACACTAGGAGACACTCTGAAACACTCCATTCCTGAGTATCTCCAAGTGTCTGAGTGTCTCTGTGCGGCTCCGAGTGGTCTCTGAGCATTTACGAGTGTCTCCGGCACCCCCCCACCTCTGGCCACATGCGGTACTGCATACATTAGCAGACACTGGAACAAATTATCTGAGTTTCCATTGATTCCTATGGAGAAGCTCGCTTTGATATACGAGTGCTTTGGATTACAAGCTTGCTTTTGGAAGGAATTATGCTTGTAATCCAAGGTACTACTGTATGCTGAAATTCTGTTCTTGATGGCAAGGGCTCCTCAAAAGAACAAAGAACCTAAATCAAACACAAATGCTCATGACCATTTCTGAGAAGGCAAAATGTAGATGCAGATGTCATTAAATAGTAACAATTGTTTCAGAAACTACAGGCTAGCAGGTAACTGACCTTCCCAACTCAACTACAATCAGCAGACACAGAGTAACCTGTGGAACACTGAAAAATACACTTCAATACAATCAGTACATAGCATGATTTATAATAATCCCTTGTATTACCTGCCCTACATGTTCTACACACCATACATCCAAATACACTCATTAGAGACATTACTCTAATGCATTCAGAACTTGAACTAAAATAGGAAGAAATTACAAGAACTTTACAACAAACCCAAATACATTTAACAGCCTGAACCATACACTCCAGATGCAATCAGCACCTCAAATAATGCACCTGATTACAGCAATCTGTGCCTAGCACCTTTCTAAGCAGCACACCATAGAATGTGCAAAGGGACACATCATTTGGGCCCATTTTACTGGGACTGCGGCCACTCAGCCTATTTATTTGTTTAAATGGCTTTCTGTGGATTACTGAATTGGGGGACACTGTCCCTTTAAATATGTACATTTTTGGACCAAAAATGGTTCAATGGGAATGTTCTGGAATTATTTTGGGACTTTATAAAAGGGCTGCAGTTCGGTATTTCCCCTGCAGTGGCCAATTATTGCAGCAAAAGAGCTCCCTCCCTTCCTTCCCATTGCAAGAACTTTGTGTGGTTTGGGTCACCCTGGAATCCTGGGGGGGACGTTTGTTATTCTTTGTTAAAGTTTAACCTTCCTAGCAGTATTCTCGAGTGTGGCTCGGGGTGAATTTTCATTATCAAAAGCGGTAACCCCGAGCCACACTCGGTATTGCATCGCAGGATCCAGGCAAAGTTACTTACCTTGTCCCCAGGATCCTGCGATGTCTCCCTGCTGTGTGCGGGAGCTGTGTCTTCCGCTCGATCTATCACAGTGCTGGGCTGTCACATTTACTTTATTATCTTCTTTTTCTTGTGGGAACACTTAGGTGACAGCAGCAGCATTCATTCACTTTTACAGTAGTTTCTTTTTAGTGTTAGTTTATTGATTAGCAGAGCGCAACTACCTTTCTATTTTATTGAGTAAATTAGAATCACTTGCAGAATTGAGCGATAGTGATCCGTGGGGAAATTCGTCATCAAACACTGAAAGTTATGACAGCGACAATCAGTCATTTATTATATTATAATTTATGATTTAGTGTTTCAAACTTTATCATACCCAGGGTGTCTACTAGACTCTTGTTTGGACAAATTTAAGTGTGTTATTCCTAAGAATTACAGGCCTACAATATAGAACGCCAAATTTCCATACGAAACATTGTACTGCTTTGAGCATCAAAAATCTGACATAATCATACCGCCAGGGAGGTTAAGCTGCTCGAGTTCTGAAAACTGAGCAAAGCCCTTGTTGATGCTATGGATAGTTAAAGAGGAAGTAAACCCTGATGGGTTTTACTTCCTCTTTTCTCCCTGCAGTAAAAGCATAATGGGCTAGTATGCATCGCATACTAGCCTATTATGTTCCACTTACCTGCAGAAGAAGCCCACGATGTCCCTGCTGTGTGACCACATCCACCTTCAACCCCTCTTCCTTTCAGGGCCGTGGACTGGCCGAGGTCGCATGATGTCACTCCCGTGCATGCGCGCGGGAGCCGACAGTCACAGCACGGGCACTATAGAAACAGCACGATCTTGCCCTTTCTTCAGTGTGCATGCGCCGATGACATTGGCACAAACGTATATGGCGAATATCTCCTAAACCGTACAGGTTTAGGAGATATTTCCAGTACCTACAGGTAAGCCTTAATATAGGCTTACCTTTAGGTAAAAGTGGTTATAAAGGGTTTACAACCACTTTAAGTCGTGATAAAATGACCTGTCTGTTATTTGAGTTATAAAACCAATAAAGTGCCGTGACCATTTCTTGCCAAAACTTATGGTTGTATGTCTTTTATTTGGTTGTATCCGGGGAATGTTTTTTGGTGGGCGGGTGTGGCCTGCAGGCCCATACACCTGAATGCATTCAACAAATCATACAATGGACACTGTTGCATTGCATAGTATGTACTCCCAAAGGCTCGGTTCACACATATGCATTTTTTATTGCTTTTCGCAGAAACACACTACAGTCCATTTAACATGGTTTGCTATAGAACACGCTCACATCTATGTTTTTTTCAGCCGCTGCAATTTTGTAAAGGGTCAGGGACTTTTTTTTTAAAGCAAAACGGTATGTTTTTGGTTCAATAGACTTCAATGAAGAAGCTGCAGAAAAGCATGTAGTGTGTTTTTGTCCAAAAAAATTTAAAAAAAGCATAAAAGAATGCAAAATGTATTTAAAAAAAAAAAGTGAAAAAAGCGCCACAAACGTGTGTGCAAAAACACAAAATGCACTGCAGAATTGGATCAAAAACAAACTGCATAGGTGTGAACTGAGCCTTATGCAGTGTACACACGACCGGACTTTTCGACAGCAAAGGAACGAATCCGAACAAATCCGCCAGACAATTCGATCGTGTGTGGGCTTCATCGGACCTTTGCTGTCGAAAAATTAGACGGACTTTAGAAATAGAACATGTTTCAAATCTTTCCGACGGACTCGAGTCCAGTCGAAAAATCGGTTCGTCTGTATGCTAGTCTGATGGATGAACAATGACGTAAGGGCAGCTATTGGCTACTGGCTATGAACTTCCTTATTCTATTCCGGTCCTACGTCATCACGTTCAAATCAGTCGGACTTTGGTGTGATTGTGTGTGGGCAAGTCCGTTGCGTCGGAACTCCATCAGAACTCCGTTGAAAGTCCGTCAAAAAGTCCTTCGGAGTTCAGTCCATCAAAAGTCCGCTCGTGTGTACACGGCATTAGATAAAGCCCTCGGCAGCATGCACCTCAATATCAAACTAAGCCCCCTTTCACACGGTCGGACCGTTCAGGTCCGCCTGTCAGTTTTGACGGCGGACCTGAACGGGCGCTCCATGTTAGCCTATGGAGCGTCGGATGTCAGCGGAGACATGTCCGCTGACATCCGACCCCGTCCGATCCGCTAAAAGCAGACGGATGTCCCTACGTCCAGGTCCGTTGCTGGCGGATCGGGTGAGATCTGATGAAAACGGACATGCTGTCCGTTTTCATCCGATCCCTCCATAGGCGGCAGCGGTGCCTGACAAGCCACTCCCCGCTCAGTGAGCAGAGAGGGACCTGTCATTCGCCGGCTCAGCGGAGATCAACGGAGAGATCTCCCGCTGAGCCGGCGGACCGAGGCGGGCTCCGTAGAAACAGAGTCCGCCTAGTGTGAAAGGGGCCTAAGAGAGAGGTTTCTAGGGTGATAACGAAGCTGTCCATTAGGCACCTGGGAGCAAAATGTGAGCTTAGCCAAATTAGCATAGTCTTTTGTACTAATATGGCCTAAAGTATAAACTCTAATGTTAACCTTTTCCAATCTGCTCCCTTTTGGTCTGTTAAAGATGCCATTGAAAGGCTTTTGTTATATCTATTTGACAAATGCAATATAACACCTGTTAAAAATGTACCCAGCTGATGATTCCCTGCCTCTGCTTCACTTCTGTCATTTAGCCCCGTTCACACCGGTGTGGCTTTGAAATCGCGCTACTTGCGACTTCATTTAAACACTTCAGCCTCGGAAGGTTTTGCCCCCTTAATGAGCAGGCCATTTTTTTGAGATACGGCACTGCATCGTGTGACGCTGTACCCAAACAAAATTGATGTCCTTTTTTCCCCATAAATAGAGCTTGCTTTTGGTGGTATTTTCTGCGGTTTTTATTTTTTGCGCTAACTGTATTTTTTACTTTATGCTATAAAACATATCCAATAAAAATATGTAAAAAATATAATTTATTCATAAATTTAGGCCAATATGTATTTTTCTACATATTTTTGGTAAAAAAAAAAATCCCAGTTAGCGCTTATTGATTGGTTTGCGCAAAAGTTATTGCGTCTACAAACTATGGGATATTTTTAAGGCATTTTTATTTATTTATTTTTTTTACTAGTAATGGAGGCGATCAGTGATTTTTAGACCTGCTACATTGTGGCAGACAAATTGGACACTAAGTGACACTTTTTGGGGACCAGTGACACTAATACAATGATCAGTGCTAAAAAAAATGCACTGTCACTGTATAAATTACACTGGCAGGGAAGGGGTTAACATCAGGGGCGATCAAAGAGTTAAATCTGCTCCTAGGGAATGCTTTCTAGGGCCTCGTACACATGGTTTGATTGTTGGACGACCAAGCATCTGATTTTTGTCAAAAGTGCGTGTGCAGGATTTTGTCTAGCATACTAACTATCCGCAAATTGTCGTTTGACAAACACGTGACGTACTGTGGTAGTACTAAGAGGAACTTCATTTCTCAAGCGCCACCCTTTGGGCCCCTTCTGCTAATTTCATGTTAGAAGTTTGGTGAGCATTTATTCGCGATTTTCAGATCGTACAAAATAAATGCCTTTTAAAATACTTTTGCCATAACTACATCAGTATCTCATAGTATCATAATAATGTAGCAAAGCAGCTTCATTATTATCCCATTAAAGAAGAAGAGAATGTGCGCTGTATTTCTACATTTCATCAGCTGCCGCATCACAAAGGTTAATTCTAGATTACGAACAGTAGTTTAGAAGACCGAACTCTTACGTCTCGTTCCTTGATTCCGAGCATGATTGTTTGTGCTTTCGACTTTTGTGTGACAATTTCTGTACTGACCATCCAAAAATCAGATGTTGAGTTCACATCCGACAAAAATTTTATAGCCTGCACATCCAGCTTTTGCCTGATGTAAAAGTCAAATCGTCTGTCGAAAGCACCGTACTAACAATTTGAAAATTCGCAGTCAGTTCGTCTTACAAATTTTCTCTTCTGATTTTCTTAACTGTGGGGGGATAGACTGACTAGAGACTGACCAATCGCTGATTGGCAGGAGCGGGTCTCCGGTGGCAGGCGCCCCAGACCCGGAAGACAAAACAATGTACAGATACGTTGTTTCGCCCAGCTGGGCGGCCCTGCCGCAGTATATGTGCGGTGGGCAGTCTGGAAGTGGTTAACAGAAGTCTATGCAAGTCGCAATGAAATTGGTAAAAAGTAGTGGAGGAACCTTTTTCATAATCTCTGCAACATGAGTCAGGGTGATATGAAGGGTTCCATTGCTGGCAATGGAGTGAGACTTGTCATGCTATTTAGAACTGTCAAATCGCACGACAAGTCCCACCAGTGTGAACAGGGGCTTAGTATTGTGTGCAATTCTTTCTGTAGGCTACAGAACACAACTTTATATTTATATTATGAAGATGTAATGGGAAGTGTTCTATAGTTCTAAATACTTCCTTTTCTAGAAAAACAGTGTTGCTTCTCTATAAATACATGAAAGTGAGTGAATTGTCAGACAAATTATCTTTTACTTGTACTTTGTTATCAGAGTATATGCTCTGCTTCTCTTTCTTTTATGAAAGACTGTCTCCTGCATTCTTTCCAAAACCACAAATCCCTAAATGCCCTTCTCAAGTTTTATTATTTCTCAGCATGCTTGACCTGCAATGAATATATTCCCAATTTCTGTATCACTATATGCCTATTGCCTGGCAATAGTTTTCCATGAAATATAGAGCTACAGCTTTAATTAAACTTACTACTTGTACTTAGAATTAAAACTGAAGATATGCATTAAATTACAGATAGCATGCTTGCATATGCTGTGAAACACACTGATGATGTCAAGGGTATTTCATAGGTTCCCAGAATGCCAGACCTGAACACCATTAAACCTACTTGGGAAATGATGGAGCACAGAGAGATCTACTACATTCCTCAATTACACCGTCCTTTTTGAATAGTGGTGCAAAAGCCCGCCTCAGGTAGTTTAAGAACTTTTGTTATAGCAATTCAAGAAGGTCTAAAGCTGTTCTGAAGGCTAAAAAAAGGTACTCTCTAATAAATCCCTAATGTTTTGTTAGGTGTTGACATTACTTGTCCATGCCATGTATTTTTTTCATGCGTATAACTGTTTCAAAAGGCCATACAAGATGTGAGTTCCAGCGGGGTTGGGGGTGGGTGGGGGAAACTATCCCCACCAAGAGAAAAAGTGATTATCGCTAGTGGCTAAAGACTATAGCAGCCCCTAGTGATAATCGCAAGAGAATCTGGCAGGCTTGGTTGTACCCAAGTTAAATAGATTGATCAACTTGGTACATTCAGCCTGGACATTAATGGTTCGAATCTCGGCCGGTTCCTGCTGCTGAACTGGCTGAGATTTGAACCGCGTATGGCTAGCCTTTTCCTGATTCTCTGTTTCTTTCCAATATTTGGCATGTTAATACCAGAGGGCTATAAGGTGCATTTTGAATTTTTAAAAACCTAAACAGCCTCGTACTGTATTAATTATGTTTTATTTTATCCTCTAAAAATAAAGTTAATTGGAATTTATAATGCATTGATGTTCAGAAAAATAAATTGTCTGGAATGATTCAAATGAGCTAAATTTTGAAAAGCAATGTCATAATGTGGATATTTTGCAGCTTTTAATTAAGAAGTCTTTCTAGTAATTTAAATGCATGAAGCTATATGCTGTCTATGGTCTTTATCTATCAAAATGAATTCAAGTATTTGAGTTCAGCACTCAGCAGTGTTATTATTCTTGATTGTGTAGAAGTGATTGGCTTCTTCTGTCTGCTCTTAAGGCTTCAAGAATAGCTCTCATTCTCTTATTTAAATGTCTTCCAGTAAAAATAAGTTGTTACACCTATAACGATGTCTTTAGAGGACTCTATCTGCCATTCATCCTAATTTGCATTTAAAATTGTATGTACTCTTTGTCCCCCATTTATCCAACAGTATGTAACCATGCAAAGACCCATTTAAAAATATGAATTATTTTTGAGCCCTGAACACCCTTGTACAGCCCTTCTCAAAAAATTTTAACACATAGAAAGTTAGGAATCATTGAAAAAACTTTCCTGGCTTAGAAAACTTTTCTAAAAATGACTATATCAACAGCTCACAGTACATTAATGTGAGGCTCACTGGGAAGAATGCACATAATATTTTGTGGTAATTTGAAGACTCCCCCCTTTACAGTTAGCTACAAAGGTCATTGCTATCAGTGGTTACTCATCTAGGAGGTTGAAGTTGCTTATTGCTAAAAGAAACCCCTAGAAACCTCTGGAGAAACCCTGGTTGAGAAAGTCAGACATAGCATTTTGTATATGTGGAACTGCAAATGTAGAATTCCAAAACGTAGGGGGTAAAATACAAAATGTGTAACTCAAAGGAGTTTATCAAAAGCTATCTTTCATATGACCTGACTAGATCAAAAGAAAAATTAAACATTGGTATCTATGAGTACACCATCAACACTTGTGGATACATATAAATTGTGAATGAAAAGTAGTGAACTGAGCACTCTTTAGTGATTTCTAGTGAATAAATCTAAAGTGCACTAATGTACACTTCAAACATCCATTAATAAGAAAAAAGTTGAAAAGTTACTTTTTCACATGACTGGATGTTTGAAGATAACACAGGTCCAAGTAACTTCATCTAGTGTCAGACTGTAGTAGATCAAGCTTATGCAGTATTGTCCCCTATATTGCTGGTTTAATTAAACCTACTTAATATTTATTAAAATGATTGTAAAGGCTTGTTTAAATATAATAAAATGACAAAAATGTTATACTTACCTCCTCTGTGCAGTTGGTTTTGCACAGAGCAGCCTGAATCCTCCTCTTCTCAGGGGTCCCTCTTTGCTGCTTCTAGTCCCTCCCTCCTTTGAGTGCCCCTCAGCCAGCAGCTTGCTACAGGGGGAACCCAAGCCGAGTCAGAGCTCTGTGTATCCATTCAGACACGGAGCCCCGAGCTGACCCCTTCCCTCTCTCCCCTGATTGGCTAACTGACTTTGATTGACAGCCGCGGGAGCCATTAGCGCTGGTACTCTGTCTCAGCCAATCAGGAGGAGTGTACTGGATGGTTGAGGGGATCGTGGACATCTCTGGAGAGAGAAGGAGCTCAGGTGGGTAATTGGGGGGTGCTGGGGGGCTGCTACACACAGAGAGTTTTTTTATCTTAATGCATTAAGATAAAAAAATCCTTCTGCCTTTACAACCACTTTAAAGCTGAACGCCAAGAAAAGCAGAAAAATGTTGTCTATATATTCAAGATGCATGTGTATTTGGACTTGAATCTTTGTGTGCGTTGTGTATAGCTTCAAGATCTGTGCAGTAATCCAGTATAACACTTTACCTCAGCACTGGCGTTTCCTGTAATAAAGACTAGTCACTGCTGCTCTCTCACCTTGTGTAGGGTGACTGGTCTTGTCTCCTCCCTCCTATTAGTTTTCTGCAAGTTCCTGTCCCCTGACTATGTCCGATTTCTGACAAAACGTATTAGTGGGCGCCTGGCCTATGACGTAATCACACCCGCCTACTGTTCAGTGATGTGGCGGTACAAGCTTGGTCTCTCTGTAATATATTGTGAATACCTTTCTTTTTAATAAAGCACATTTTAGCGGTATTACACAATGTGGTTTTGTTCTCCTTGCGAGTGATAACTATTTTGAGCTTGGAGTAAGCAGAGTGGTCTGCTATTTTAAAACCATCTACTTAAGTGCTGACCTAACCTGGGACAAGAATGCAAAAAAAAAGGACTGGGTTTTCTGTGGCTTTTCTAACTTGTCCTGGGTCAGTGATGCAGTAAGAGACCAAAAACAGCCAGGCAGCTACATACAGAAGTCAGAAATGGTAACCAATACATTTATCTTTATGGGGATTCAAACTTGTTTCAGAGATAAGTAGGGTTGCACTGATACCGGTATCGGTACTCGTGCAAATGCTCCGATACCTGAAACCGATACTTTCAGTTTCGTTTAAAAAAAAAATAAATAACAAACATGTTATACTTACCTGCTCTGGGTAGTGGTTTTGCACAGAGCTGCTCAGATCCTCCTCTTCTCGGGTCCTTCTTCGCTGCTCCTGGCCCCTCCTTCCTATCGAGTGCCCCCACAGCAAGCAGCTTGCACAGCAAGCAGCTGAAACAGAAAGATAAAAATAAACATTGTTTCTTTTTGTAGCTTTCTGTTTATTTATCTACAGATCAAAAGGATGAACTTCAATCTGCAGATAAAAGTCAGTTTAAAGCAGTGGTTCTCAACTCCTGTCCTCAAGACCCACAAACAGGCCAAGTTTGCAAGATAACTGAAATACATCACAGGTGATATCATTTGCTGCTCAGTGATTACAATATTCTAGTCTGCATCTCCCCAAGTTAATACTTAAAATCTGGCCTGTTAGTGGGTCCTGAGGACAGGAGTTGAGAACCACTGGTTTAACCACTTCAACCCAGGAAGATTAGGCTGCTCAATGACCAGAGCACTTTTTACAATTTGGCACTGCGCTGCTTTAACGGGTAATTGCGTGGTCATGCAATGTTGTACCCAAATGAAATTTGCCTTCTTTTTTTCCTACAAATAGAGATTTCTTTTGATAGTATTTGCCTTTCGATTTTTATTTTTTGTGAGATAAATTGAAAAAGACCGAAAATGTTGAAAAAAAATTATATTTTCCACTTTTTGTTATAAGAAAAATCCAATAAACTCAATTTTAGTCATATATTTAGGCCAAAATGTATTCAGCCACATGTCTTTGGTAAAAAAAATGTAAATAAGTGTATATTTATTGGTTTGCGCAAAAGTTATAGCGTCTACAAACTAGGGTACATTTTCGGGAATTTACGCAGCTTTTTGTTTATGACTGCCTATCTCATTTCTTGAGACGCTAAAATGGCAGGGCAGTACACACCCCCCCCCAATGACCCCATTTTGGAAAGTAGAAACCCCAGGGAAATTGCTGAGAGGCATGTTGAGCCCATTGAATATTTAATTTTTTGTCACAAGTGATTGAAAAATGACAAAAATAAATAAAAATTACACAAAGTTGTCAATAAATTATATATTTCTCACACATGCCATGGTTATATGTGGAATTACACCCCAAAATACATTCTGCTGACTCTCCTGAGTATGGGGATACCACATGTGTGAGACTTTTTGGGAGCCTAGCCGCGTACAGGACCCCGAAAAACCAAGCACCGCCTTCAGAATTTCTAAGGGCGTAAATTTTTTATTTCACTCCTCACTACCTATCACAGTTTTGAAGGCCATAAAATGCCAAGATAGCACAACCCCCCCATCAAATGACCCAATTTTGGAAAGTAGACACCCTAAGCTATTTGCTGAGAGGCATGTTAAGTCCATGGAATATTTTATGTTTTGCCACAAGTTGCGGGAAAATTAAAGATTTTTTTTTGCACAAAGTTGTTACTAAATGATATTTTGCTCAAACATGCCAAGGTTATATGTGGAATTACACCCCAAAATACATTCTGCTGCTTCTCCTGAGTATGGGGATACCACATGTGTGAGACTTTTTGGAAGCCTAGCTGTGTACAGGTCCCCGAAAACCAATCACCGCTTTCAAGCTTTCTAAGGGCGTAAAATGGTGATTTTATTCCTTACTACCTATCACAGTTACGGAGGCCCTGAAATGTCCTGATAGCACAAAACCTCCCCAAATGACCCATTTTGGAAAGTAGACACCACAAGGTATTTGCTAAGAGGCATGGTGAGTATTTCGCAGCTCTGATTTGTTTTTTAAAATGAAGAAAGAAAAGAAAGATTTTTTTTTTCTTTTTTCAATTTTCAAAACTTTGTGACAAAAAGCAAGATCTGCAAAATACTCAACATGCCTCTAAGCAAATAGTTTGGGGTGTCTACTTTCCAAAATGGGGTCATTTGGGCGGGGGTTGTGCTATCTGGACATTTCATGGCCTCCGAAACTGTGATAGGCAGTGAGGAGTGAAATCAAAAATGTACGCCCTTAGAAAGCCTGAAGGGGGTGCTTGGTTTTTGGGGTCCTGTATGCAGTTAGGCTCTCAAAAAGACTCACATGTGGTATCCCCATACTCAGGAGAAGCAAAAAAATATCTTTTGAGGTGTAATTTCACATATGCCCATGGCATGTTTGAGCAATATATAATTTAGTGACAACTTTCTGTAAAAAAAAAAAAATTTCCCGAAACTTGTGGCAAAATATAAAATATTCCATGAACTCAACATGGCTCTCAGCAAATAGCTTGATGTGTCTGCTTTTAAAAATGGGGTCATTTGGGGGGGTCTGTGCTATCTTAACATTTCATGGCCTCCGAAACTATGATAGATAGTGAGGAAGTGAAGTCACCATTTTACGCCCTTAGGCGTAAGGCAGTGCTTGGATTTTGGGGTTCTGTACAAGGCTAGGCTCCCAAAAAGTCTCACACATGTGGTATCCCCGTACTCAGGAGAAGCAGAAGAATGTATTTTGGGGTGTAATTTCACATATGCCCAAGGCATGTTTGAGCAATTGATCATTTAGTGACGATTTTGTGTAAAAAAAAAAAAAAAAAGGTTGTCATTTTCCCGCAACTTGTGGCAAAATGCTCAACATGCCTATCAGCAAATATCTTGGTGTGTCTACTTTCCAAAAAAAAGTCATTTGGGGGGGGTTTGAACTGTCCTGGTATTTTATGCACAACATTTAGAAGCTTATGTCACACTCACCCACTCTTCTAACCACTTGAAGACAAAGCCCTTTCTGCCACTTTTTGTTTACATGAAAAAAAAAAAAATTCTGCTAGAAAATTACTTTGAACCCCCAAACATTATATATTTTTTTTAAGCAAAGGCCCTGCAGATTAAGTGGTAGGTGTTGCATTTTTTTTTCACACAGTATTTGAGCAGCGATTTTTCGAATGCAACTGTTTTGGAAAACACACACTTTTTAAAATTTTAATGCACTAAAACACACTATATTGCCTAAATGTTTGATGTAATAAAAAAGATGATCTTATGCCGAGCTCATGGATACCAAACACGACATGCTTTAACATTGCACACAAATGTGCAGCGGCAGCAAACTACATACATTTTTTAAAGCCTTTAAAAGCCTTTACAGGTTACTACTTTAATATTTAGAATGACGCCCTGGGGGAGGGGCGAAACGCGTTGACGTAACATCCGGCTTTTTGCACAACCAAGTGACGTTCTCCTTCCTGACTCCGTGGAACGCAGGCTGTAAGCGGCAATCGCGGAGACTGTCTGATATGCCTGATTGCAACCCGGAGTATGTGAGTAGTGGCTTGTAGCTTGTAGCGCTAGTGATTTGCCAACATCCACAATACTTCACTATATGCTTTTTTCCTCTGTTTTGGGTGGTCAACTGTAAACTTATGGCTTATTTGATCTGAGCATCGGCCATCTCTTCCACTTATCCACGCCAGAGATATACCTTGCAAACTACCATTGAGAAAGGCTGTCAGCCTAGGAGGAGGAGCTGCTGTATCATTGCAGGGCCGTCCTGCCTGTGAATTTGTGATAAGTCTTGTTGTTGCCATCTACTTTGGGACTATTGCTAGTAGTAATATCTCTGTCTTGTGAGCAATTATTGTTCAAATCTATCAGTCTAGCTGCCAATATTTATTGTCAAGAATTTTCGTCTGTTTATCAATTGGTCAGCACTTATGGTCTATTTTACTTTTCACATTATATGCGGTATGCACATATGTTTATTTTTATTTTTGTTAATCAATAGTTGTCTGTGTATTTACCTATTATGTTTCACAATTTGCATCCAAGAGCTGTATGTGTAATTCTAGACTGCATGTGATATGTAGTCCATCATATATTTATCACTCTGTTTACATTTATCGTTAGCACTTAGCACTTTATAGTCACGTTTATCAGCGCTGTATCTGTTTGTTTCTAAATTTCCAAAGTACTATTACTTTTTTTACAGCAGCGATAAGTCTTTGGTTTATTTGTCGCTAGCGCTGCTTTCTTCACTTTTATAGGTTACTACTTAAGATTTACAAAGGAGGTCTACTGCTAAAATTACTGCCCTCGCTCTGACCTTCGCGGTGATACCTCAAATGCATGGTGCAATTGCTGTTTACATATGACACCAGACCGATGCTTGCGTTTTTTTAATTTTTAAACTGTTCCTTTAATTTTTTTTAAATAATTGTTATTGTTATCTCAGGGAATGTAAATATCCCCTAAGATATCAATAGTTAGTGACAGGTACTCTTTTTTGAAAAAAGTGGGGTCTATTAGACCCTGGATCTCTCCTCTGCCCTCAAAGCATCTGACCACACCAAGATCGATGTGATAAAATGCTTTCCCAATTTCTCAATGGAGCTGTTTATATCTGGCGAAACCTAAGTCATGAAATGCTTGTAGCTTCTGGTTTCTTAGGCTATAGAGATGATTGGAGCCATTCTGGTTTCTGATCAGCTCTATGGTCAGCTAGCAGAACCACTGGCTGAATTCTTGGGTTCCCTGTTGGGACAGGAGAGCCTGAGAAAACCATGGAAGACGGTGGGGGGGATGTTCCCTCCCACTGCTTGTAAAAGCAGTCTAAAGGCTAATTAGCTGCTAGGATTGCTTCTACATGAAAGCCGACTGCTGGCTGAAAAGAATGATACCAAGATGATATCTAAACCTGCAGGCATCGTTCTAGTATAACCACTCAAAGTCCAGCAACATACCAGTACGTCGCTGGTCCTTGTTGAGCATACATTGTAATGTTCTTTTTTTCATGCAGCCTGTGGGCTGAACGTAAAAAAAAAAGATTGATTGGTGGGTATGCCCACCATTAGAATACCACCCTTCATCCACCCACTTCTAATGATGGGCATACATGCGCCATTTTTTTTTTAACTGTGGTGGAGAAATCACCTCCTACAGCGCTGGAGTTGCTGATTTAGGTATAGTGGGAGAAAACGCTGTTGCTGTCAAGATGAATAAATCAGTGCTGCAGCTGAATGGCGTTCCTGCTAAGCAAATGATGGTTAACAATAAAACAAAGCAAAGAAACATTACAGTTTAACAGTAATGCCCCGTACACATGGTCGGATTTTCAGACGGAAAATGTGTGATAGGACCTTGTTGTCGGAAATTCCGACCGTGTGTAGCCTCCATCACACATTTTCCATCGGATTTTCCAACACACAAAGTTTGAGAGCAGGATATAAAATTTTCAGACAACAAAATCCGTTGTCGGAAATTCCGATCGTGTGTACACAAATCCGACGGACAAAGTGCCACGCATGCTCAGAACAAATAAAGAGATGAAAGCTATTGGCCACTGCCCCGTTTATAGTCCCGACGTACATGTTTTACGTCACCGCATTTAGAACGATCAGATTTTCTGACAACTTTGTGTGACCGTGTGTATGCAAGACAAGTTTGAGCCAACATTCGTCGGAAAAAATCCTAGGATTTTGTTGTCGGAATGTCCGAACAAAGTCCGACCGTGTATACGGGGCATAAGACATACCATACCTGCAAAGCAAATACAATAAAACAGTATAAATAAAACATTACAGTTCTAAAATACAGTAACAACAGAGAGAGAACAATAGATATAGAACAATAGTGAGCGAACAATAGAGCGGACAGTAGAGAACGAACATAAAAGAGAGAACAATAGAGAGAGAGAAGAAAAATAAAACCTCAACTATTTTTGGATTTTTTATTTTTTTTATGTTTTTGTGTGTAGTTTTTTTTATTTTTTATTTTTGCACCTTTATAAAAACTGTAAACTATGAATTTTCCAGATTAGGGTCTCTCAAAATGTGATGGTCATCTCATCTTTTGAGACCCGGTGTTAGTGTGCCCTAGGACTGTGCAGTGCTGTACCCTAGGGCAGTGCAGTGCTGTACCCTATGCTAATACTCCACTAGTGTGTGGTAGCATTTGAAACAGTCACTGATGCAGGTTGGTCAGGACAGGAGGGACAATAAAAGTGGGTGTCACACCTAAATCCGTGTTTTCTGCAGAAACAACATCTTCTTTGGGGTGTTCTTTGGGCAGGGGTACCAGGGAGGACATACGGAAAATCCCTCTCATGCAGTTGGCTCACTGCATTTGCGTTGGGAGGGTGGGGGATAGCACTGTCTGAAAACAGAAGGGCTGTGACGATCTCTTCCTGGAATTTTAGGAAGGATCCAGTTCGTCCTGAAGTCATTGAGGTCCACCCCTCCCAAGGTTGTATTTGTGGACACAGAGGGGTTTCTCCACAACACCAGTCACCATAGGAATTTGGACTGTCTTATCTGCGTGAAGGGAGGACGGAACAAAAACATTCTGTGAATCCCTCCACTTCACTGCTAACAAATTATTACACTTCAAGCAGGCTCTCCCCCCATCTAAGTCGGGATTCTACAAGCCATTGGGGGAAGCCCAAGCGATTTGATCCCACGGTGCCACATGTGCCAATTCCACAATCAAAAAGGTGACCAAAAAGTGGCACGCTAGTGCAATAATTGTCCACGTACAAGTGGTACCCCTTTCCAAATAAGGGTGACACCAAGTCCCACACAATCTTACCAGCGCTCCCTATGTAGTCTGGGCAGTTCTCTGGCTCTATGTGACTATCTTTTCCCTCGTAAACCATAAAACTATATGTATAGCCTGTTGCCCTGTCACAGAGCTTATACAACTTGACCCCATATCTGGCACGCTTGCTGGGAAGATACTGTTTTATAGACAAGTGGCCAGAAAAAGTAATCAGGGACTCATCAACGCAGACAGCTTGATCGGGAGTATCAAGGAGTAACAAGGGAGTAACAAGGCTGCAAACTGCTGGTTGAAGTGGTTTACGAGGGGCCGAATTTTGTAGCACCGATCAAATCCAGGGTCACCCGAGGACAACAGAGTTCATTACCATTGAAGTGCAAGAACCGCAAGATCTGCTCGTATCATGTCCTGGTCATGGAGGCAGAGAACACGGGCATATGGTGAATTGGGTCAGTGGACCAATATGACTGCAACTCACTCTTTTTAGTTATGCCCATGAGGAGGGATAGGCCCAGGAAGGTCTTAAATTCAGAAACCGTAATAGATTTCCAAGCTCTGTCAAGAGTCAACTGGGGATTAGCAGTGATGAATTGATCAGCATACAAATTGCTTTGGTTCACAATAAATCTATAGAGATCTACCGTGAAAAACAGCGAATAAAAATTAAGTGACAAAAAATCAACTGTTTTCACCTGAATTCCAGGTTGGCCAGTGAATCAGGGAAGTACGGGTGCTGCAGAAGTGGTGGGCTTCCAATTCGGATTGGAAAATGCAGCAGGAAGGGCACTATGGGCTCGATGGGCCTGTGTTTCTTGGTGGCTGTGGGACACTACTCGCGCTAGCCACCTCACCAGCTTGAACTGCACTTATGGGACTCGCCACGTCACCAAGTGTTACTGTAGTGCTGGATGTATGACTAGGATGTACTAGGCCGCTGGTGCTTGCCAGTTCACCAGAAGGATGAGCAGCACTAGAACTGGCTCTCTGCTCCATATGGGAGCCTTGCGGTTCTTGCACCTCAACCTTGACAGACACCACTACTCCGTCGTCAGAGCTATCTGTTAGGGTGCCGCTGCTGCCTACCAGTTCATATTCTGAGCCTGAATCTGACAGATGGGTCTTCACTATCTGTCATGCTCAGAAACGTGTAGGCCTCTTCACTACTGTACATTCGATTTGTTATTTTGGTCTCTAAATTTACTGGTACGGTAGTGAGACTCACAGCAAAAAGAGCTCCTGACTGTCAGCGACTGCTTCAAACGCTACAAAAAAAAACTGTTAGCGTTCCCAGGGATCAGGCCTGACTCTGTGAATGCTGCAGTTATGTGTTTAGTGTTTTTGTAAGTGACAGTGATCAATTGATACTGCACTTGGGTGGGCTGGGCTGGGTGGAGGGGCTAAATGCAGGTGCTAGCAGGTATCTGGGCTGATCCCGCTAACACTGCTTTTTGGGAACCCTAAACTGCTGGGGACGCTAGTATAGATCTGATCAGATCAGATATCGATCTGTTCAGACAGTATACTACTAAGGGAGGTGTATGGTGAGTGCGTGGGTGTTAGCGCTACTGGCACTAATCTGACACTGCCTGGGGCAACATCTGACACTAAAACCTAACTGATATCACCTGCCGGGTGATCAGGGGGTTAAACCTTTATTTAGGTAATATATGGCAGGTGCCCTGATGCTATAAAAAAATAACTAGCTAACCAGTGTCGCCCGTAACAAGGGGTTAAATCTTTATTAGGGGGGGTTAGGGGGGTCCCTAGACCTATCTGGGCCTACCACTAAGTACCCTAACACAGATTTTTGTCACTAATGACACCAGTACAGTAATCAAAATTAATATGAACACTGCACTGGGTGACACAGTGACAGGGGGTGAAAGGATTAACTGGGGGGGGGGGTGATCGGGGTTTGACAAGTGTACCTACATGTACTGGTGTCAGTGTAGTGTTTGTGCACTTACTCTGAGATGGTCTGGAACTGGTTAAAGCAACCTGTCAAGTAAAAAAAATAAATGTCTTTTGTTTGTTTTTTAATTAAATGTTCCTTTGTTTAACCCCTTATTAACCCATAATTTACTCTAATCAGCCTTAATTAACTCCTTATTCTCCTTCTCCATGTAATTATTATTTTTCTGCTGATTTTTGCGTTCACTTAAATTTTATAAACTAATAATAATTAAAAGTGTTTGGTAATATTTTTATACCTTTAAGATACCGTATTTATCGGCGTATAACACGCGCCGGCGTATAACACGCACCCCAAGGTTAGGAGGGAATTTTATGGAAAAAAACTTTTAGGTGGGAAGTTTAAGGAAAAAAAACTTACATTTAAATGCCCATCAATGCAGCATTATCGTGTCCATCTGCAGCCTTGCCCCAGTGTCCAGTGCAGCCTTGTCAGTGCAGCTTTGCCCCAGTGCAGCCTTGTCAGTGCAGCTTTGCCCCAGTGCAGCCTTGTCAGTGCAGCTTTGCCCCAGTGCAGAATTGTCAGTGCAGCTTTTTTTTTTTTTTTTTATTTATTTTTATTAAGATTTTTGAGACAAACAAAACAATAACACTTGGTTGCTGCAGTACATCAACACTGCACCACTTTAAATAGAGCATTTGACATCGTGAGTTGCTAGGTTAAATAGCAGTACTATAGGTATACAGATGGTCCTCCTCTGAGGGATTTAATCAATTAGATACAATAACAAAACAAGCCTGAAATTGCAGACAGCTGAGCCTAGAGACACAATATTCTAATCAGTATATTAACCTGAAGACTACTGTAAATCTGTGTTTATTGTGAAATATTCAATATTTCCATCCATTTATGCCAGACTTTGTCAAATTTCAAAGGACAACCTCTGTTAGCATATGTGTCTTTGTATAGCGGGAGGTTCTCATTGACTAAACGTTTCCACTGTGTAGTTGATGGGGGGTTAGGTTTTTTCCACTGCATTGCGATATTTTTCCTGGCATAAAAGAGTAGTAAACTGGTCAAAGTGCGTTTGGCTATGATTGGAACAATATTTTCTAGTAAACCCAGTATGCATATCTCCATCAGCGGTGATAAATTAGTTGAAGCCACCTTGTTAGTTAAATCAAGCACCTCTCTCCAATATTGTTGTATTTTTGGGCAGTGCCAGAAGATGTGTGCGAAGTCCCCTGGAGATGAACCACATCTCCAGCATTCCGAAGAATGCTGAGGGTTCATCAAGTGTAATCTATGTGGGGTAAAATAGGCCCTATGGACAATTTTAAATTGTACTACTCTGTCTCTTATGGAAACAAGTGACCTGAAGGGAAAATCCCAGACGTCGTCCCAGTCATCGTTATCCAACGCAGGGATAGCACGTTGCCAACGGGACCAGAGCCCATCCAGAGGTGGTAAGGACACGAATACCAGATGCACGTACAAACGCGATGTAGGTTTCTCAGCGCAACCAGATCTGAGCATCCTCTCCAGCTCGGATTGAGTCAGGATGCAAGAGGAGTGAGGAAATTGGGCAGCAAATGCATGTGCTAGTTGAACGGAACTGGTAGTGTTTCGGTAGGTTGTACATTGAGGATAGCTGGTCAAAAGAAAGCAACGAGGTCTGTGACACAACTTGTGATATTAATTTAATACCGTATTTAGTCCATAATTGGGGGTCTGTGAGCTTAAGGAAATGTGGTAGATTGGGGTTTGACCATAACGGAGCGTTGGGGGAAAGTTCAGAGTGTTTGTGTTTTCCAATATTAAGACCTATTCGCCAAGCTCGCAAAGTAGTGTGCATGGAGGGGGTTAGTGGGTGCAGGGCGCGTGGTCCTTTATGGATTAAAAGCTGAAGGGTCTCCCAGGAACCCACCACCGTAGCTTACAAAGCTGAGGCCGCATTGGTTTTGTCAGGGACTAACCACCAGACCACCGTCACTAACTGAGAGGCCAGGAAATATTTGTAGCAGTACGGGAAAGCCATGCCACCCTGTGATGTTGGCCTCATCAAGGTAGACAGTTTATATCTGGGTGGGGTGGGGCCCCACAAGAAGTCTGAAAATTTTTGGTTAAGTTTGGTGAAGAATGATTTGGGGATCCACTGCGGGGAGTGGCGAAAAAGGTAGGTAACTTTGGGAATAATTTTCATTTTGAGGAGATTTACTCTGCCCCAAACTGATAAGGGTAGATTGCTCCATGATTTGAGTTTAGGTTTCATATTCTCCACCACTGGGTCGAGGTTTAGTTTAATGAAATCTTGGGCATGGGTAGAGATCTGGACCCCAAGATATTTGAAGGTGTCTATCCATCTCAATGGGCTGTCAGGGGGAGAGGTGTTTTTTGCTTCCTGATCTATTGGGAATAGGGTGGATTTTGACCAATTAACCTGAAGACCCGTCGCCTCAGAGAATGTGTCTAGGACCGATAGTGCACCCTGGAGCGACGGGCCGGCATCTGCGAGAAAAAGGACCATATCGTCTGCGTACAGGGCTACCCTCTCCTCCAGTAAGCAAATACGCAGCCCCTTAATGTGGGGCGATGTACGCAGGGCTTCAGCAACTGGCTCAATGGCTATGGCAAACAAGGCCGGAGAGAGAGGGCAGCCCTGCCTAGTTCCCCTAAACAACTTGAAGGGAGATGACAATCTGGAGCCAAGTCGTATCAAAGAGGTGGGGCACTTGTATATCGCCTGTAACCACGAAATGAACTTTAATGGGAAGCCCATTCTTCGGAGAGTCTCCCACAGAAAGGGCCATTCCACTGTGTCAAAAGCCTTTTCTATGTCTAATAGAGCTATGGCCCTTGTCCCCGAATTGTGATGCTGGGTATAGATATTAGTGAAGAGTCTTCTAAGATTTACATCAGTGGACCTCTTGGGCATAAAACCTGTTTGGTCGGGATCAATTACTGATGGCAACAATGGATAAAGACGGGAGGCTAGGAGTTTGGTTAAGATTTTAAGATCGTTATTTAATAGAGCGATCGGTCTATAGGATGCACATAGCTCCGGGTCCTTGGGGGGCTTATGTATTAGGGTCAGGTATGCCTGGTGCATTGATGGAGGTAAATCACCCTTGGACAGGCAAGTAGTATACAGCTGGGCCAGAATGGGTGCCAAAAGATCGCAATGAGTTCGATAGAAATCTATGGGAAGTCCGTCTGGCCCTGGTGCCTTACCGGTGGAGAAGGAGCGGATAACGTTTAAAACTTCTAATGCCGTAAAAGGCTGGACCAGTGACTGTCTCTCCGCGTCCGAGAGCCAACCAAGTGCCAGCGGATCCAAGAGATCCTGTAATGACTCGGGTCGGAAATCGGAGGGAAGAGAGGAGGCATAGAGCTTTTCATAGAAAGCACTGAACACCTCCAATATTTCAGATTGGGACGTCACTACATCTCCATCTGAGGAACGCAGGCTGGAGACAACTGTGAGTGGATGGTCATGTTGAGCCAACATAGCCAAAAAACGACCGTTTTTGTCTCCCTGCTCAAAAAACCGTTGTCTACCTTTATGTATGTCTAGCCTAGTGACCTCTGACATATGTATGTTTAATGCACTCTGAGCTGCATTTAGCGAGTCAAAATGAGAAGGCGAGGGGTCTGCACTAAACACCGCAGCCTGATCATCAACTGACTGTTGGAGTAGTTGAGTTTGTTGGCCCTGTTGTTTCTTAACACTAGCTATGGTGGAAATGTATAGGCCTCTGGCATAGGCCTTAAATGTGTCCCATACTATTTGCGGAGATGAAGAGTCCTTATTATGATCCCAAAAATCTACCAACCCGGGCGGAATAATGTCTGCCACCTCGGGGTGGGAGATCCATTGTGCCCCCAGCCTCCACAAAGCCGCATCACGAAATGCAGACGAGCGGAATTCCACAACCAGAGGGCTGTGATCGGAATAAACCACTGGGGAAATAGGAGGCTTCCACTACGTCCGCTAACAGCGATGGGTTGGAGAAGGCCAAGTCGATTCTTGAGGCAGTCTTGTGGGAAGCTGAGAAGCACGAATAGGCCCTAAGGGCAGGATGTCTCCATCTCCATATCTCATCCAAGCCCATTGCCTGTGCCCAAGAAAGTAAGTCAGAGTTATGATTTTTAGGAGGGGTAAGTCTATCCATGTCTGGGGAGATAATAGCATTAAAATGCCAAAAGTTTCCCGGGACAAAAGGGGGCTGCTTTTTCCAAGACTGTATAGAGAAGGTTTGGAGAGAAAGGTGGGTATATATATATTTATAACAATATATCTCTGAGACCAATGTCTAAACACCAAAATAGCAAATTTACCCTGGGGGTCCGTGCATACTTCCTCAATTATACATAGAAATTTTTTAGCAATTAGTATAGAGACCCCCCTTGCGTAGGAGGAGTATGTAGCATGCACGGACCTCTGTATCCAGGGTTTTTTTAGGGTCAGAACCTTGCTGCCTGTGAGTTGAGTCTCTTGGAGAAGAATAATGTGAGGGGAGTGGAGTTTCAGGTATTTTGTTAATAGTGCGCGTTTGAATTTGGAATTCAGGCCTCTGACATTCCATGAGAGGACAGTAAATGTTTCAGTTAGAGAGGTAGCCATATGTAGTAAGGAAACCGAAGCAGAACAGGATGGTAAGGGGGGCATATGAGAGAGCAACTCACAGACAGCAAAATCCCTGAATCATACCGCCATGTGCCGGTAGCAATTGACCACTGCAGCAACCTTTTATAAACTAAAAGTAAAAACAACAAACTAAAACATAGAAGACCCAAGCACGGAGTGCTTATCCTACTAATTCCCATCTCCTCTCCAGAAGAAAAAAAGAAAATTAAAACCCGGGGAGGAGAATCGGGAATAGTTTTACCCAAAAAACAAACTTCTAACTGTAGATGTACCCCTAAATAGGGTTGTCACTCTGCAATACTCTTACTGCAGACCAGTCTGTGATCTTTGGTCCATCTATTGTTGATAGCAAAGTCCCAAAAACAACAAAAAAGGGTAAAAAAAAAAAAAAAGATAAGAACTTATTTTACCCCCCTCAAACAGTGGGGTGATAGACCGCCTCCAATTGGGAGCAGGTGGAGGGGGTATGTAGGAGGGGTAGGTGAAGGTTTTGTTGCGTAGAGATCCTGCTGGGGTTGGTTGTGTAGCGTGCTCATCCAGAGGGTGAGCAGTCCAGCTCTCCATATAACGCTCAGTTTCACACACGTGGTGTAGATTTTACCAAACTGGAGCTGTAAAAGTGAAAAAGGGACTTAAGAAAAAAGGAGGGAGAAAAATAAAAGTCCAACGAAGAAAATAAAACGTAGGGGGTCAGCTTGCCATAGAATTGGAGAATAGATCAGAGTCTCAATGTGACATTTAGAAATTGTAGAAATGAAGATCAGCGGCAGATGATATGACACCGAAGGTAAGTAGAAATTATTGAAGGTAGATCAAAATGGAAAGGGGGGAGAATAGGGAGGTTTGAGCCTGCAGACAAGTTAAGCCATGTCACAGTACCTGTGAATACTGAGCTGCAATTTAGCCATGACCATCCAGCCAGGAAAGAGCTGCCTCAGGATCCATGAAGAAGTGAGCTCTTTCACCATCGATCACACGAAGCTTGCTAGGGTAAAGTAGGCTGAATTTCAATCCTTTGTCTCTCAGGCGTCGTCTTGCTTCTGTGAACGATCGGCGTCTTTGCTGTACCTCTGGGGAATAGTCGGGAAAGAGCATTATTTTTGCATTGTTGAAGCGTAATTCTTGCTTCTCCCTGGCTGCAGCAAGCAATTTGTCCCGGTCCCTGTAATTCAGGAGTCTGAGGAGGAATGGTCTCGGTGGGGCTCCAGGTACAGAGGGAGCAGGGGGGACCCTGTGGGCCCTCTCCACTACATATGTAGGAGGCATGGCAGGAATATCCAGGAGAGAGAGGAGGAAGGATTCTGCAAACTCAGCCGGTTTAAACCCCTCTGCTCTCTCAGGAAGGCCTATAACATGAATATTGTTCCTCCTCAGTCTGTTCTCAGTGTCTATGGACTTTTCTTGCAGGGCTTTCACTTGCAGTTGCAGGGCACAGAGGTCCCGGGAGTCAGCTCTGGTATCATCCTCAAGCTGGGAGATGCGGCCTTCAGCCTCTGCAAACCGGGACCTAAATTTGTCCATATCATGCCTTATAAGGCTGACATCCGTCACTAGGTGGTCTATCTTGACCATGACAGAGTCGTTGCCCGTTTTTAGCAGCCAAAAGCTCAGCATATGAGGCTGCCTGAGCTGCAGACAGCTCAGACAGGGTCTGTGTCTGTGTACCGGCCGACATTGTAGAGACAGGGGGCCTCGTGGACAAGATGGCGGCGGCCGAGGAGCGGGCACAGGCCGCAGAGGATGAACGGGTCTTACCCGGTGGTGGCGGGGAGGTCCGCTTGGTGCCGTAGGACCTCTTGGACCCCAGGGTGCCGGATTAGGTGGAGGTAAGTGTGATTTTTGAGCCAGGATAAATGTCAGGATCTGTGTGAGAGCAGAGCTCAGCCTCAGCACGTCTTCTCCCTTTCACATCCGGCCACGCCTCCGTCAGTGCAGCTTTACCCCAGTGCAGCCTTGTCAGTGCAGCCTTGTCAGTGCAGCTTTGCCCCAGTGCAGCTTTGCCCCAGTGCAGCCTTGCCCCAGTGCAGCCTTGCCCCAGTGGTCCGTGCAGCCTTGTCGCCGCCGACATACAAAAGTTTAGTTTGGATTTTTAAATATGGCGCCGCGGAGTTCGGAGGGACTCGGCGGCACTCGTTCAGCTGAACGAGCGCCGCTGAGGACACAGTGACTGGGCGGAGCAGAGATACACATAGCCGAGGGTTCTCGGCTCTTCTCGGCGCCGTTCACAGTCACGCCCAGTCCCCATGATGGACATAACACAGGTCCAATGGCGGGAACGAGCACCGCCGAGTCCCTCCGAACTCCGCGGTGCCATATTTAAAAATACACGCTATGTGAATGTCGGCGGCGATCGCTCCGACAGATCACAACGGTATATTTACACGTTTCACATTGAAAAAAGCGTAACATTTAAAAAAATAAATAAATAACTTTTATATGCTTTGAACCATTGCTGACAGCTGAAGCGTAGGTGTAGGTATCAGTAATTGGCATCAGGGAGTACTAAAAAAAAAAGTATCAGTACTTGTACTCGTTAAAAAAAATATATATTATCGGTGTATCCCGAGAGATAAGCAGAACAGGCAATCTTGTAACTTAAACCACTCAGTGCCCATGCTATAGCTGAAAGACAACTACAGCGTGGGCTTAAAATGCTGGGGGGGCATACATAGACGTCCTCCTGTTCTCGCGCTGTGACTCGCTCTGTGATTGCTGAGTCCTTGGGACTCAGCTGATCACTGATTGGGGTAAAGGGGTAAACCCACACACAAAAAAACCTGCAAGACAAAGGCATATTGAGCTAGTATGCTAAGCATACTAGCTCATTATGAATTACTTACCTTAGATTGAAGCCCCCGCAGCAGTCCTCGTACCCCGCTCCGGCCGGCAACATCGTTCTTGGAGTTACTTACTTACAGGTATCGCGGGCCCTAGAGCCGCAATGATGTCACACGCGATGACGCATGCGCATGTGGGAGCCATCAGTAACGGCACACTAACTGGAGCAATGGCACGTATATGCCATTGCTTTATTGCGCATGTGCCCATGACGTCGGCACATGCAGATACAGGGGATATCTCCTAAACCGTGCAGGTTTAGGAGATATCTGGGCTACCTTATTATAGGCTTACCTTTAGCAAAAAGTGGTTGTAAAGGGTTTACAACCACCTTAAGGCCATTTTGGTACACCTTACACTTCATCTCATCACACCTACAGTAAGCAGTAAGCAGGCGGGGCAGCGGACATCTTGCTACACCAAACCCCATTTTGAATTAGCAAATTAATTTCAGCGAGTTCAGCAATTTCATCGAGTGAGCTTATCGACATAGATATATATTAGTGTAAGGTGTACCAAGATGGCCTTAAGAACGTTAATTTCATAAGCGTTTGTTGATTTCTGCTGTGCGCATGCGCAGTAGTCGGTCGAGCATTTTCTCAGGCAAATTCCTCGGTGCACTGACGTCAGCCACTGAAGGGATGTATGACGTGGTGCGCCTGCACAGTGTGCACGGTTTGGAGCTCCAGCTGATTCCACGTCACTGGAAGTGACGCAGGTTGCACAATCTGCTAGGGAGGTCATTTTGTCACAACACCGCCTATCAGTCACCATCAGTGAAGGAGAAAATCTACTTATTTGCAAAATTTAATAATAAAAGCTAAGCGAAACTTTTTTTTTTTTAATTGTGAGTCTTTTTTGTTTGTTTAGCAAAAAAATAAAACCCCCAGTGGTGATTAAATACCACTAAAAGTTTTTGAATACAGTGTTGCATAACCGCGCAATTGTCATTCAAAGTGCGACAGCGCTGAAAGCTGAAAATTGGCCTGGGCAAGATGGGGGTGAAAGTGCCCAGTAGGCAAGTGGTTAAGCACAGCAACATAGCATAAAGATGTTATTGTGCCCATAAAGCTGCTGTTGTGCCCATAAAGATGCTATTGTGCCCATATAGAATTTAAGATCTCCACTGGCTTAAGCCAATGCTGCACCATGCAGGTGTAGTTTTTTTTGTAAGTGATCGATTGCCTAATTGTATGTTTATTTATACCTTCACTTGCTGTGGTCACAGCATATTTTGCATGATTTTGTATGTGGCTCAGATCGCCACAGCAAAACCAGGTACACCCCCCCCCAAAAAAAGTGCCAAATGTGGCAGCTGAAGGGGGGAGGGTTATCACGCTTTATGTGATAGTGATTAATAAGCCCCTCCCCTTCATGAAATTGTCAAAAAGGGGCGGAACATGGGTGACCTTAAAATTACGCCCCCCTGAAAAAAGTTCTGCAGACACCCATGGTTGTACCTAAATTTAAGGTGTAACAGGGTTGCAGTCTGCAGCCCCCACACCCTCCAAACTGACCCCCACTTACAGAATGCATCTCCCTGCTATCGCCTGTCATTATATGAATTTAGTTAGAGTCTGCAGCCCCCACACCCTCCAAACTGCCCCTGCATGTCACTTACAGAAACCAATCTTCCTGCTGTCTCCTGTCGTTATTTGGATTTGGTGCCACTGTGTGTATGAAAAAATAACAACTGCTACTAGGGCAGAGTGTCTCATAGTCCTCAATGGAGCACACCTGCAGTCATCCAATTTTCCAGAGTCTGCCCCATATGGAGCTAGTGTGCCATGCTACTCAGAATTACAGTTTCCCTGTTAGGGGGTTGTCCTGAAGAAGTCTGGATGGAGAGAGAATCTTGAACTGAATCTTCTGTGCAGGAGAGTGTCCAGAGTTAGCCGTGTAAAACTAAGAATGATTCACTGTATATAGAAAAAGGTACCTGTGTCTGCTTTGAAAGAGTTATGGGCCAACAAATTGTCCAGAGAGAGATAGATTAATTGCAACTTACAAAAAAGACTATGATTGTTCTAACAACATCATAGAACTAATTTTGGGTGTTGGCTGGGCCAACCGTTATCAGATAAGGCAAACACATGCTGCACCAAATCGGTGTTTGGAAATCAAGTTTCACCCTGCTACATGCATCATGTATCTCTAACCCTCTCTCCCAATTTAAATCAGCAATAACAATATAAAAGGTTCCTAGCACCCAACTTTGATACTCTTCCCCAATGTTTCTTTCCTGAGAAAGGGTACAGCCAGGACAGTAAGTACTGGGGCATTCTGAGATGTCAGCCTTCTATATCACTTTAGAGGTCATTTCACACCACCCTGGGAGGAGTAGTGCAATATATGGAAAAAATATGGAATATGCATGCTACTAGAAATACTGTTAGATCCTTGGGAGAGGGATGAGCTGGCTATATAACTTTGCTGCCTTTGTTGTTTCGTATACTAATAAATCTACAGTAATAGAAAGAAAGCAGAGTTTCATACTTTATTTCCAACAGATAATGATTGTTATAAATTAGTTTTTTTTCTAAATTAGTCTTGACTGTCAGCTAAAATGATTGTTCATAAGCTTATATAACAAAACTGTTTTCCAACTGTTACTGCAAGGTAGTGAATAAAAATTAAAGGCAGTTTTTGCATTTTGCAGATATCATTTATAACAATATAGCAACAAAGACACAAATATGTAAAATTCAGATTTTGTCTGTACTTTTTATTGGTATAAGTCAAGCTGTGTATACTATAAAATTCTCTTAGAATACTTAGGAAGGTCAAATCTGAATCCCAAAACAAATTTAGCAGTATTTTCTTTATGAGTCTCTTCCTATGAATATTGTACACTTTGGATACTGTTGACATAAGAACCACTTTCAACACATTTTACAACCAAATGCATAGCTAAAATATTTATTTTCTTAGAAAATAGTATCAGTTTTTCCGGTATTGACCATATCCTAATATCTATAAGTATGTCACCAGAATTGCTCAACTCTTATATTAAACCTTATACTTGGACAGATCATTGTGCAATAATTTCAACCTTTACTTCTTTAATCCCGAAAGCTCAAGACCCCACACGGCACATAAACGATTCAATTCTCACACACCCATCACATTCATCTGACTTAGAATCAGAAATAAAAGAATATCTGTGAAACAATGATACTTCTGATATATCCCCACTGACATTGTGGGAAGCCCATAAACCTGTTCTTAGAGGGGTCTGTTTACGACAGGCATCATACCTTAAAAAAGAAAAACGACAACTACAACAAAAACTAGAAAAAGAATTTAATGACTGCCACACAAATTTCCAATCAAACCCTACTCCAGTGTCAAAAGCACAACTTGATAAGGCAAGTTTAAATCTTGACCTATTCCTATCAGAATCGGTGGACAAAACAATATGTAAATCTAAACATAAATTCTACTTTAAAGCTAATAAACCTGGCACCCTTCTTGCACGTGCGCTTCAAAAATTAAATAACCCCTTTAAGTCTATTCGCCTAAAAATACCCCATGATAAATACACTAGTAACCCAGTAAAGATATTACACATCTTTTATAAACATCTTACTTCTTAGTACAAAAAAGAAGGATCCTTCGACCAATCCTCAGCAGAATAATTTTTTTCACAAGTTAAACTTCCAACCATTTCTCAAGTTCAATACGATAACCTTGAAAGTCCTACTGAACCTATAGAAATCGAAATAGCAATTAAATCCCTTAAGTTAAATAAACGCCAGGCCCTGATGGATTCTCAGCCCTCTACTATAAAAAATGTTCCCATATTCTTACTCCCATCCTGACAAAAGCATTTAACTCCCTACTTAACAAACAATCCTTCTGAGCATAAACTTTAACAGCAATAATTTCAGTGATCCCTAAACCTCAGTCTGATGACTCATCTTGTACTAACTTTAGACCTATATCCTTATTAAACCTAGATATAAAACTACTAGCAAAAGTAATGGGGTCTCGTCTTAATAATATAATTGGTTCATTAATAAGCAAAGATCAAGTAGGTTTCATCCCTTTACGACAAGCAGCAGATAATGTCCGTAGAGCATCATTATTGATTCAAGCAGCTAAAACAAGGCAAATACCTCTGTGTCTCCTGTCATTAGATATCAAAAAAGCATTTGATACAGTGACATGACCCTACTTAAATTTCACTCTACAAAAATGGGGCTTTGGCCCTCATTCTCTAAGCTGGGTCACTTCACTTTATAATAATCCCAAGGCATATGTTAAATATGCAGGATACAAATCAGACATATTTGAAATAAATAGAGGAACACGTCAGGGTTGTCCTCTCTCCCCACTTTTATTTGCCTTACTCATTGAACCTCTTGCCCAGGCTATCCGTACAGACCCCTCAATCAAGGGCATAGATTTAGCAGGCCATCAACATAAATTATGTCTATTTGCTGACGATATATTAATTTTTATGTCCCCTCATATTTCTGCTCCCAATGTTATAAGCAAACTAGATCACTTTGCCCAAATTTCTGGACTAATTATAAACTCACAAAAATCATAAAATATCATAACAATTTTCCTTATTCCTGGACCTCTCCATGTCAGCCTACTATGGAATGTAACAAGCAATATTAAGAAGGGAGGGAAGATCAAAAAATAAGCCAAACTCTCAATGCAATGCTACTCAAACTTTTTAATGGGCAACGGATTTGCTCCTTCTAAAGGCTTTCTGATGTCTTGACCTCTCTTGGCTCGGGTCCGAGCAACTACAGTGAGGTAAGGGCGAGGGAGATCTGGAATGCCGTGATGACGGGCATCTATCCAGCTGCATGCAACTCTGTGACTTGTCATGACTTGTTCTGTGCATGTCCATGCATTGTTTTTAAGGCCTTTTGTCAGTTGCATTTTATGAGTACCCACTTTTATATAAAACATTTTTATTATTAAATTATCTTTGGTAATGCACTAGGTGTGCGCGCCTTCCATTTCTGTTTTTCTTGTACTGCGACTTGTCATGTCTAATCCCTTTTCTACTCCTTTGGGGCTGGGAAGCTGACTTTGAACCTCTTTGCGGGTGTTTAACCCACTCTGGGCTCTTCTCTTTGTAAGACACAGATGTGCTCTCTCTCTTTTTTTTATATAAATAAAAAACTTTTTTTTAAATTAAATGAAAATAAATAAATAAAATTAAAATTAAAAAGAAACCTCTCCATCTGAATCTTCAATGCTAAGGCAGCTAGGCAGGCAGGCAGAATTCCCCAGACCTATAAGTCATAGGACGATATAAACTCTCTGACAGACAATTAACACAGCAGTAAACATTTGAGAGTCCTGGAAGCCAGGCTTACCAGAGCAGCAGACCGATCAGCTGGAGGCTAAGATTAGTATAGTAGAGCAGCAATGAGTCCTTCTGCACACAGAGCATATTCAGAGAGTGCCCTGGCCCGCCTCTAGAAGACAGAGCCTGCAGCAAATTAGCAGCAAGCATTCCGGCGGTTGCTAGGCAACCCAACCAGGAAGCTGCCTCTGATGTCACCTGCCCAACTCTGAGCTTTCTGAAAGGAATACACGTGGGGGCGGGGCAGTACAGGTGCCAGAGAGCCAAACCACTGCCTGTACACACAGAAACTGGGAAGGAGAGAGTGCCAGCACCTGCCTAACCAAGGTATATACAGTAATTTATACTGCCAGTTACCTTTCCAGTAATACACAGTCATTTATACTGTACTTACTATCCCAGCACCACCGGAACCCACCTCCTCAGGAGTTTTACAATCTATATGGGGGTCTTCTGAACCAGGAGAGGCTGAACCCGAACAGAGTGGATGGAAAAAAATAAAATAAAAATAAAATAGATAAATAAATAAAAAACGAAAATAAACCAAAATCTTTAAAAGGCGCCCGGAGCGAGGATGAAAAAAGAACACTGGTATGGGTAGACAGCCGCCCTTTATAGGCTAAAAAAAAGGTGGTCCTGGAGGGGTCAGAGAGGGCAGAGCTGACCCATAGTAGGCTGACATGGGGAGGTCCAGGAAATATAGTTATGCCACAACTTTATTTTAAAGTTTATAAAGGAAGAATTGCGCTGGTGCGTGATAAATAAAAAACATTTAAATTACTGAAATAAACCGTGAAGAATATCCTGCTGCTTGGCACTATAACCCCGATATAGGGCACAGAGAGATAAATGTATAAATAAAAGTGCAGCGCCGGATAATAGACCAATATTTACCAAATGAATATAATGTGTATGCTTACACTAATGTAAAGTATATGTAATTAATCATGATCAAAAATTAAGGGCTCACTGTGTATTGATGCTTGGTTGTGGTATGATCCTTGGCGGTACATGTGCCTAAGCTATTCATTGCAATCGGAACTCCAATAATATCAACCACACTGCCAGCTCGGACAACATCAACGTGAACCTCCAGGGGGAACACACTGACTCACCCGTCGCTAAGGACACTTCAAAAGTTCCGGAGCCCAAGGGGACACCCAAGAAAGTGCAGATGGAGCCAGACGCACTCAAGTGGCTATTCATAGACGTGCAGCTCCTGTCCCCTGGGTTATCCATCGGTGCACAGCACTTGTCTCCTGTGAGTGTGCTATGGAAGTTATTCCTTACTGATGCCTGCTGGTCACCCGTGATGAAAGTGAGTCCTTAAAAGTGTCCCTGCCGTATATATAAGTATATATAATTAATCATGATCAAAAATAAATGACTGACAGGAATATTCCCTATTACTTTCCTAGTGATTCACAGGTTAGTAATAGGGTATTTTAGATTTAACGTAGTATTGGTTCTCTTAGATTTAATAGGTGCTCAAGTCTCTCACATTGAAGATGACTTTTTACTGTTAATCTTTTGCCACGACTTAGTTTAACAAGTGTAGGTAGGATATCTGATTGCAGGCTGTATTATCTGCAGACGGACCACCGCAAAATGGCTGCTAAGATGGGCTACGGCAAAATGGCCAATGGGAATGATGTCCCATTGGTTATTCTGATTGTAAAGGT
The DNA here is from genome assembly GCA_037952925.1 of Lithobates clamitans. NCBI lineage: Eukaryota > Metazoa > Chordata > Amphibia > Anura > Ranidae > Lithobates > Lithobates clamitans. The sequence continues at coordinate 4,364,899 of JBBGZY010000264.1, read as the reverse complement.
AGAACGATGACTCTAGACTCACACCTCTTGATATAGTCACAAGTATAGTGAGGAAATGTGTCGAGGCGGAGCCTATGACATCATTACATCCTCTAGGAAGCAGTTTACGAGCCGCTGGGGACACAGGGCTGAGGACCTGCAGATGTTTCAGTGATCCAGGGATTGTCCATCTTTATCATACAAGCGCTTTACCTGCATACACCAGGACAATACATCTGTAAATGTGAGTTCTTTACTGTGTTTTTATTAAAAGTTGTTTTTAAACGGTAAAACACATGTTGAGTTTTTTCCTGCCCTTATGACATATAACTACGAGGAACAGCATCTGAGTGATTCGGAGTTCTTATGAGGATACATGAACAACAGATTGCTGGATTTAATTCACAAGTATGATCCATCAGTTTTGCAGCATTGCTGGTGGTGTGGAATTGATATAGGCTTACTGTTTCACATCTTTTGGCAATGCTCCTTGATTCAAACCTTTTGATATGATGTACATTTCCTTATACAAAATGTGACTGGGGTGTTTCTTCCGGTTGATCCTTTGAACTATCTACTGGGTCTACCTCCTTTAGGTGTATCTAAAAAGACAAACAAACTGATATCCAATATATTACTAGCCGCCAGGAGGCTTATCCCATTATTCTTGTTATCCAATACACCTTCTCCATGGTCCATTTCTACACTTAGTGGCTGAGATTTGGACAATGGAGTTTTTGACGGCCTCTGTACATGACTGTATTCCCCAATTTAATAAAATATGAGAACCATGGGATCCTTCGGAATTCGGGACTCCCATGCCACCAAACACGCCCTAATCTTAATTTAATCCTATACGGCCTGTGTACATGGCCTGAACTGACCTCAAGGTTCTAGACTCTTTCCAATACTACGCTTATTGCATACATCATAAAGAATTGATTTAATACACATATGTGCCTTGTTTCTGTGAACACTTTCTTATTACTTATATTTGTTATTTTCTATTTTGCTTTCCCCTTTTACTATGATTGTTTATAATGCACTTATATTGATAGTGTAATGTACAATGTATTTTGTTACAATTTTGTACTTATTCTTTGAAATCCCAATAAAAATACAATTAAAAAAAAAAAAAAAGATTGCTGGATTTATACCCCTGCAGGGAAGGTGCCATTAGACCCTATGTTGGGTCTTCATGTGAGGTGAGCACATATAAAGACCGGTGGAGGACACGGTGGTGTGCTTGATCACTTATTTTGAAATTAGGTTAAAGTCCAACCGAAATCTCAATTTAAATCAGCTAAATAAATTCCAGGTGCCTTGACACAAAAGGTGTAAAAGTTTATTTCTTTAGAGGAGAAGCTTGGAGTTTTCAGAAAAATACATACTCAGCATCAGTAATTAAGTACTGAGCGATCATATAACCGCTGATTACTCAGTTCTCAATTAGCTCTGAGCAGAGAGCAGTGACTGTCAGTCATCGCTCTCTGTTCTGCTCCTCCAGTGTTCATTGGAACACCGAGCTGGAGAGGGGTGGGCGCAGCTGGCTTCTGCTCACAGCCAAGTGCTGAGAGCTGGAGTAAACTCTCAATCAGCCAGTTGGATGTATCCTGACAATATGGTTGAGATCCTTCCATAGCGTGGAGCAGCTCTGTGTTGTAATTTGACAGCTGGCTTTAGCCCCCTGTTAGCTGATTCTGAAGCACAGGAGGGCACAATTGAGTGTCCTCCTGTGACCTAAAATAGAAGTATGGCCAAAAAAGCCTTGACAGTACTTTAATTTTAAAAAGCAGCCACAGCGTCAGAAGAAAAGCATTATGTTGAGGAAGGATGCACTGGAGATTTGGCTGCTTGTCCTGATCCTCACTGGCATGAGTGGCTGCAGCATTACCCCTGCCAGAAGGAGCAGATGCCGATAGCTGCTGGAGGGAGGATTCTGCTTTCTCCTTCCCTCCGGTCTGCTGTGGGCAGAAGAGAACTGGTGTTGAGATTTCACACCTCAGTCTCAGTATGGTGATGCTGGAGAGTGAGGGCAGACTGCCCTACTTCCTGTCTGCCCTTGTCATGTGACATATCTTATGACCATACAGGGGTCATTTTTTTTTTCCAGTGATACCACCAATGCTGGGGCATTTTTCCATTCCAGTGACACCATTGACGCAGGGACATTTTTTTTCTTCTCTTCTGTTAGCCCCATAATTTTGCACTAGTTTTAAATGTTTCAGTTTGCTGCACTGTACCCTAATTTTTTGTAGTATTTCTGCACATGACACAAACATTGCATATGTATCATACACCTGCTACTGACCCCATCTTCTTCTCACTGTTTTCCATCCTCGCCTTGGGTACTGGATGACCTTGTTCGAGCACTGACTTTGACCCTTGCTCTCTGTGTGGAACCAATGTTTTTTCTGCAGAGGTTCAACAAGCCCCTTGCTAAGTCAGGGCCAGAGCTTTCAATCAGCAGAAAGCATAAACTTTGCTGTTAGCAGAGCTACAGGTCCAACTCAGTAGAGGATGTATTGGACCTCTGCAGAGAAACCACAGCTTCTACACAAAGAACAGAGGTCACACTCTGCAACTGCTGTCAGGGTTTTCTAAGGAAAAAAAATAACTTTGAGCCCTTTTGTTTTTTTTTTTTTGATGATTTAAACAAGGGGTCTCCAAGCTTTCTAAAGAAAGGGCCAGTTTACTGTCCTTTTATTTTAGGGGGGCCGGTCTGTAGCCAGTTGGAGCAAACAATGCCTGATCTTTGGTATTAGGGGGAGAACTAGTTTGTTTCAGTGGAAGGAATAGTGCTCCATTTTTGTTGTTAGTCAAAGGAAATATGCCCCATCGTTGGTGTCAGTGGCAGGAATTATACCCAATTGTTGTTGTCAATGGTAGGAATAATGCCTCCTTCTCATGCAGTGACTACTTTGCACAATAATAAATGTACCTCCTGCAAGTAACCTTAGCCGTAATGGGAGGAGGGATGAAGATTAGAGAGCTATCCCTGCAGCTAGGGAGAGGCGATTGGGAAACAAGCACAAGTACCCGCACTGACGTTTCTGCTACCTGACTGAATCCATAAAAAGGAGCTTTTTGTGCTGTCATTAACCGACATTGTAGAACATCACTATATCTTTTGTCTGACGCATCTCAGCAACAGCCTTTCAGTGCAGGTGCTGAGGGACTACAAATTCCATTGTGTCTTCAAACTGCGTTAACAGAGCCACCATCCATAGCTACCAGCGTCACATGACCAGAAACAGGAAGTGGGAATAGGCTTTTCCCACTCTCTTATACTTGCCCTGGTAAGACTCTGTCATTGGGTGCTGGAACTATCATTCCAGCTGAGGGCACTGCCGCCAAGGCATGGGATGTGTTTGCTGGACCCCAGGACAGTTAAAATCATGAGACTTACCTGCAGAAATCAAAGATGGCATGCTTTAAGACATGTCACAAAAAAAACCTACGTGATTAGGGTCTTATAAAAGGATGCATTACTTGACTTTTGTGTCATATAGTAGTTGGGGGGCATTGAAGGTGGTCCTATTGATTTAAGTTCCTACTTCGAAATAGTAAGGGTCAAATAGACAATATTTCCATGGGAACCTAATCACACAGGTTTTTGATTTGTGACCAAGCCCCGTAAAGCAAATATACTGAGTCATGAATTAATCTGAGAAAAATAGATCCAAAATCTGCATAACACTTTATTAAGTGCGTTGTACTAGAAAAGGCAGCTGGAACATTCTAGGGTTATTACTTAATTTTTGAATGTGCAGAAGCCAATTTTACTAGTGTCTGCTGTGCTATTAGCATACATGTCCGGGTGCAAGAAGTTAATCTTATTAAAGGATTAAGGCAGCACAGCAGAGGTACAGGATATTTAAAATGTAAAGAAAAATCCTAACTACAATCAATGTATTTTGGTTTCTACATTGTATTCTAAAATTAACCTTTGTTCATGGGAATATATTATTAAATGCTTAGATGGGCAACATATTTAGCATTCAGAATAAAAAAGTTATATAGTTATGTATTTTATTGGAAACACTTTCATTTTAGGGGTTTGAATGATTTTGTTTTAGAAATGTCATCTTTTGCTTTCATTATTTAACCACTTCAATACAGGGCATTTATACACCCTTCCTGCCCGGACCAATTTTTAGCTTTCAGCGCTCTCACACTTTGCATGCCAATTACTCAGTCATGCAACACTGTACCCAAACAACATTTTCATCATTTTTTCCATACAAATAGAGCTTTCTTTTGGTGGTATTTAATCACCACTGGGTTTTTAATTTTTGCGACATAAGTGAAACAAAAGCAAAAATTAAAAAAAAAACACCTTTTTTTAGTTTCTATGATAAAATTTTGCAAATAAGTCATTTTTGTTCATAAATGTGGGCCGAAATTTATACTGCTACATCTCTTTGGTAAAAATAAGCAGAATTAGTGGATATTATTTAGTCTCTGTGAAAGTTATACAGTCTACAAGCTATGGTGCAAATCATTGAAACTGTCTATCTCATTTCTTGAGACCCTGAAATGTCAGGAAAGTACAAATACCCCCCCAAATGACCCCTTTTTGAAAAGTAGACAGTCAAAGGTATTTAGTAAGAGGCATGGTGAGTTTTTTGAAGTTGTAATTTTTTCCCACAATTCTTGGGAAAATTAAGAATTTTTATTTTTATTTTTTTTACAAAATTGTCATAATAACAAGTTATTTCTCACACACAGCAAAAGCATACTTCCAATTACAACCCAAAATACATTCTGCTACTCCTCCGGAGAATGGCAATACCACGTGTTTAAAACTTTTACACCTGGCCAGACAGAGAGGTCAAACATGCAGGGAGCACCATCAGGGGTTCTAGGAGCATAAATTACACCTCTAATTTCCTAACGACCTATTACATTTGTGAAGGTCCTTGAGCACCAGGACAATGGAATTACCCACAAAATGACCCCATTTTGGAAAACAAACACCCCAACGTATGTTCTATGAAGCATTATGAGTCTTTTGAATGTTTTTTTTTTTTACACAAGTCTTCAGAAAACGTGGAAAGAAAATGAAAACTTTTTTTTTTTTTACACAAAGTTGTCAATTTATAAGATATTTCTAACACATAGCATGTATATAGCAAAAATTACACCCCAAAACACATTCTGCTACTCATCCTGAGTATAGCGATACCACATTGTAAGACTTTTACACAGCCTGGCCACATACAGAGACCTAACATTGAAGTAGTACCTTCAGGTGTTCCAGGAGCATTAATTACACATCTCATTTCATTCCTACCTATCACACTTTTGAAGGTCCTTGAGCACCAGGACAGTGGAATGACCCACAAAATGACTCCATTTTGGAAACCAAACACCCCAACGTATATTCTCAGATGTTACTCATCTGGACTATGACAGATATTCAGATGAACTGTGACAGGTACTCAGGTACTCGCATGGGCTGTGACAGGTACTCAGGTACTCACATGGGCTGTGACAGGTACTCAGGTACTCACATGGGCTGTGACAAGTACTCAGGTACTCAGATGAACTGTGACAGATACTCAGATGGACTTTGACAGGTGCTCAGGCACTCGTGTACTCAGATGAACTGTGACAGGTACTCAGGTACTCGGGTACTCAGATGGACTGTGACAGGTACTCGGGTACTCAGATGGACTGCGACAGGTACTCAGATGAACTGTGACAGGTACTCAGGTGGACTGTGACAGGTACTCAGGTACTCAGATGGACTGTGACAGGTACTCAGGTACTCAGTACTCAGATGGACTGTGACAGGTATACCCTTTACCCTTTGGACTGTGACAGGGTATACCCTTTACCGCAAGGATAGAGAGGGTAAAAAAGGGGGAGGGGTATGCCTATATATCAAGAATAATGTACAAGTGAATGGGAGAGATGACATCACTGAGGGAGCTAGGGAGGAGCTGGAAGGCAGGCACATCAGGCTGGAGAGCGGGCACTGGCACCTCCGGCTGGAACACTGGTACCTCCGGCTGGAACACTGGCACCTCCAGCTGGATAGCAAGCACTGTGACGTCAGACTGGATTGGATTAGCTGGTGCAGAGGCAGGTTGGGTTATTGGCAGGATCGTCTTGGTTAGAAAAAACTTTCATTTTTTCTTTGGCTTAGCCACTGAAGCTCTGTAGGTGAGGGGTACAGCAGACTGGAAAGGAGGATTGGGATATGGCAGAGAAGAGGCAACAGTAGCTGGGGGAAGTTCCTGTGGGTTTGTAGGCAGCTGAGAAGAGGCAGGTGGGTTGAATGCAGGAGTGATGAGACCAAAATTGAGCTTTTTGGCCACAACCATAAACGCTACATTTGGAGAGGAGTCATCAAGGCCTATGATGAAAGGTATGGAGGTGGATTGCTGATGTTTTGGGGATGTGTGCGCTACAAAGGCACAGGAAATTTGGTCAAAATTGTTGGCATGATGAATGCAGTACGTTATCAAAAAATACTGGAGGAACATTTGCATTCATCAGCCAGGAAGCTGCGCATGGGACGTAATTGGACATTCCAACATGACAATGATCCAAAACACAAGGCCAAGTCGACCTGTCATTGGCTACAGCAGAATAAAGTGAAGGTTCTGGAGTGTCCATCTCATTCTCCTGACCTCAATATCATTGCGCCACTCTGGGGAGATCTTAGACGTGCAGTTCATGCAAGACAGCCCAAGAATTTACAGGAACTGGTGGCTTTAGCCAAGAGGAATGAGCAGCTTTACCATCTGAGAAGATAAAGAGCCTAATCCACAAATACCACAAAAGACTTCAAGCTGTCATTGATGTTAAAGGGGGCAATACACGGTTTTAAAAACAGGGGTATGTAAACTTTTGATCAGGGTCATTTGGGTAGTTTCTGTTGTGATTATGATTTAAAAAGAATTAACACCGCTGATTGATAGGGATGAGCTTCGAGTTCGAGTTGAACTCATGTTCGACTCGAACATCGGCTGTTCGCCAGTTCGCCGAACAGCGAACAATTTGGGGTGTTCGCGGCAAATTCGAAAGCCGCGGAACACCCTTTAAAAGTCTATGGGAGTAATCAAAAGTGCTAATTTTAAAGGCTTATATGCAAGTTATTGTCATAAAAAGTGTTTGGGGACCTGGGTCCTGCCCCAGGGGACATGGATCAATGCAAAAAAAAAGTTTTAAAAACTGACGTTTTTTCAGGAGCAATGATTTTAATAATGCTTAAAGTGAAACAATAAAAGTGTAATATTCCTTTAGATTTCGTACCTGGGGGGTGTCTATAGTATGCCTGTAGAGGGGCGCATGTTTCCCGTGTTTAGAACAGTCTGACAGCAAAATGACATTTCAAAGGAAAAAAAGTCATTTAAAACTACTCGCGGTTATTAATGAATTGCCGGTCCGACAATTCACATAAAAGTTCATTGATAAAAATGGCATGGGAATTTCCCACAGGGGAACCCCGAACCAAAATTTAAAAAAAATTATGTGGGGGGTCCCCCTAAATTCCATACCAGGCCCTTCAGGTCTGGTATGGATATTAAGGGGAATCCCGGCCAAAATTTAAAAAAAAATGTCGTGGGGTCCCCCTCAAAATCTATACCAGACCCTTCAGGTCTGGTATGGATTTTAAGGGGAACCCCGCGCCAAAATTAAAAAAAAAATGGCGTGGGGTCTCCCCAAAAATCCATACCAGACCCTTATCTGAGCATGCAACCTGGCAGGCTGCAGGAAAAGAGGGGGGGACGAGAGAGCGCCTCCTGAACCGTACCAGGCCACATGCCCTCAACATTGGGAGGGTGCTTTGTGGTAGCCCCCCAAAACACCTTGTCCCCATGTTGATGGTATCAATAGTATGTTGATACCATCAACAATAGTTGATAGTATGTCTATAGTATAGTCTGACAGCAAAATGACATTTCAAAGGAAAAAAAGTAATTTAAAACTACTCACGGCTATTAATGAATTGCCGGTCAGACAATACACATAAAAGTTCATTGATAAAAACGGCATGGGAATTCCCCACAGAGGAACCCCGAACCAAAAAAAAAAAATGACGTGGGGGTCCCCCTAAATTCCATACCAGGCCCTTCAGGTCTGGTATGCATATTAAGGGGAACCCCGGACAAATTTTTTTTTTTAAATGGCGTGGGGTCCCCCCAAAAATCCATACCAGACCCTTATCCAAGCACGCAACCTGGCAGGGCGCAGGAAAAGAGGGGGGACGAGAGAGCGCCCCCCCTCCTGAATCGTACCAGGCCACATGCCCTCAAGATTGGGAGGGTGCCTAGGGGTAGCCCCCCAAAACACCTTGTCCCCATGTTGATGGGGACAAGGGCCTCATCCCCACAACCCTTGCCCGGTGGTTGTGGGGGTCTGCGGGCGGGGGGCTTATCGGAATCTGGAAGCCCCCCTTTAACAAGGGAATCCCCAGATGCCGGCCCTCCCCCTGTGTGAAATGGTAAAGGGGTACAAAAGTACCCCTACCATTTCACAAAAAACTGTCATGAATGTTAAAAACGACAAGAGACAGTTTTTGACAATTCCTTTATTTAAATGCTTCTTCTTTCTTCTATCTTCCTTCGGTTTCTTCCTCCATCTTCTTCTTCTTCTGGTTCTTCTGGTTCTTCCTCCGGTGTTCTCGTCCGGCATCTTCCTCCGTGGCATCTTCTTATCTTCTTCTCCTCGGGCCACTCCGCATCCATGATGGCATGGAGGGAGGCTCCCGCTGTGTGACGGTTCTCCTCTTCTGACAGTTCTTAAATAACGGGAGGGCCGGGCCACCCAGTGACCCCGCCCCCCTCTGACGCACTGGGACTTGACGGGACTTCCCTGTGGCATTCCCCATGATGTCAGAAGGGGGCGGGATTACGTAACAGGTGACCCCGCCCCCTCTGACATCACGGGAATGCCACAGGGAAGTCCCCGTCAAGTCCCCGTGCATCAGAGAGGTGGGGTCACGTTATTTAAGAACCGTCAGAAGAGGAGAAGCGTCACACAGAGGGAGCCTCCCTCCATGCCATCATGGATGCGGAGCGGGCCGAGGAGAAGAAGGTAAAAAGACGCCGAGGAAGAGGAAGATGCCGGACGAGAACCAGAAGAAGAAGAAGATGGAGGAAGAAACCAAAGGAAGATAGAAGAAAGAAGATAGAAGAAAGAAAAAAGAAGAAGCATTTAAATAAAGGAATTGTCAAAAACTGTCTCTTGTCATTTTTAACATTTTTGACAGTTTTTTTGTGAAATGATAGGGGTACTTTTGTACCCCCTTACCATTTCACACAGGGGGGAGGGCCGGGATCTGGGGGTCCCCTTGTTAAAGGGGGCTTCCAGATTTCGATAAGCCCCCCCGCCCGCAGACCCCCACAACCACCGGGCAAGGGTTGTGGGGATGAGGCCCTTGTCCCCATCAACATGGGGACAAGGTGTTTTGGGGGGCTACCACAAAGCACCCTCCCAATGTTGAGGGCATGTGGCCTGGTACGGTTCAGGAGGGGGGGCGCTCTCTCATCCCCCCCTCTTTTCCTGCGGCCTGCCAGGTTGCATGCTCGGATAAGGGTCTGGTATAGATTTTGAGGGGGACCCCACGCCATTTTTTAAAAATTTTGGCCGGGGTTCCCCTTAATATCCATACCAGACCTGAAGGGCCTGGTATAGAATTTAGGGGGACCTCCCACGTCATTTTAAAAAAAATTTTGGTTCAGGGTTCCCCTGTGGGGAATTCCAATGCCGTTTTTATCAATGAACTTTTATGTGTATTGTCGAACAGGCAATTCATTAATAGCCGCAAGTAGTTTTAAATGACTTTTTTCCTTCGAAATGTCATTTTGCTGTCAGACTGTTCTAAACACGGGAAACATGCACCCCTTTACAGGCATACTACAGACACCCCCCAGGTACGAAATTTAAGGAATATTACACTTTTATTGTTTCACTTTAAGCATTATTAAAAACACTGCTCCCAAAAAAACGGACGTTTTTAAAACTTTTTTTTGGATTGATCCTTTTCCCCTGGGGCAGGACCCAGGTCCCCAAACACTTTTTATGACAATACCATGCATATAAGCCTTTAAAATTAGCACTTTTGATTTCTCCCACAGACTTTTAAAGGGTGTTCCGCGGCTTTCGAATTTGCCGCGAACACCCCAAATTGTTCGCTGTTCGGCGAATTGGCGAACAGCCGATGTTCGAGTCGAACATGAGTTCGACTCGAACTGGATGCTCATCCCTAGCCGCGAGTAGTTTTAAATGACTTTTTTTCCTTTGAAATGTCATTTTGCTGTCAGACTGTTCTAAACACGGGAAACATCTGCCCCTTTTCAGGCATACTATAGACACCCCCCAGGTAAGACATTTAAATGAATATTACACTTTTATTGTTTCACTTTAAGCATTATTAAAATCACTGCTCCCGAAAAAACAGCCATTTTTAAAACTTTTTTTTGCATTGGTCCATGTCCCCTGGGGCAGGACCCAGGTCCCCAAACACTTGTTATGACAATAACTTGCATATAAGCCTTTAAAATTAGCACTTTTGATTATTCATGCTCGTGTCCCATAGACTTTAACGGTGTTTGCGTGTTCTAACAAATTTTTTGCCTGTTTGCATGTTCTGGTGCGAACCGCACAGCGGGGTGTTCGGCTCATCCCTACTGATTGATAATAAATGGCTTCAGCCAAACACTAACTGTGATTGAAAGAAAAGTTTTTGTGTTATCATTCATATTCTCTGAAAAATGTCCAAGAAATCATAAATTCTGCCAGGGTATGTAAACTTATGAGCACAACTGTACATATTTTCAAGGAATCTTAGGAGTAGATCTACCAATCAGCATTGCATCTAGGGATGCCATACCTTTAGAGCTCACTCATAAATGTATATTGACTGGCAATCCCTACTGTTTGACCGGCATCAAATTAAAATATTTTACAGCAAGGTCAATTCTTGCTTTCATCAAGAGTATCGTTGTAAAAGCACCGCCAATACCCAAAGACCAATTTTTCTGCAGCTGTTTGACCAGGCCATATCATTTCAATCTTTTACAGCAACGCCAATTCTGCCTTTCATCAAAAGTACCTCTATAGGATTACGGCGTGAAGGCACCACCAACACCCAAAGACCAATTTTTCCACAGCTGTTTGACCGGGGCATCAAGTTTAAATTTTTTTCAGCAAGGCCAATTCTTGCTTTCATGAAGAGTACCTCTATAGGGTTATGGTGTGAAGGCACCACCAACACCCAAAGACCAATTTTTCCGCACCTGTTAATTTTATCCAAAGTCTGCGAAAGAGACACCAGATTTCATCTAAAAAAAAAATATTAATCTTGGCCTGAGTGTACTATAAATTGGCTTCTTCACATAAGGCTTGCTCACTGTGGTGCAAAACGTAGTTATTTCCATCCAAAGCCTGCCAAAGAGACATCAGAGTTTATTCAAAAAATCTCTCATTTTGTTCCGAGTGTACTAGATTGTGGCCTTATCATACAAACTGGCTCCTCAAGTTGTTTACAAAATAAAGAAAGCTTGCAGGGAAAATAATTTCAATGTCATGACAAAAAGGGGACACTCACAAGAGTACAGACCAATAAGCTGCGCACCCCACAAGATGCAAAAGAAAACGTTGGAACCCCCTAACGGGGCTTTAATGCAGCCAATAATATCAAAGTGGGTGGGTAATCAAAAAGTTGCTTTATTGATACAAAAATATATAAAACGAATAGGTTCTGACATTAAAAGTCATGACATGAACTATATGAACTAAATAACTTGAATCTCTGAGGGACTATATTTCTTTCACTGTAACCATTCAGAATCATTGGGAACTTCGTGACTGCTGATAATCATCCTCTGAAGAAGACCCGGCTAGGGTCGAAACGCGTCACGATTTTAGTATCTTTGATCTTGTTGTCTTGTATACATTGTATTGTACACTGTTCCCAATTATGGGCATTGCCTGCTGTCTTTTATCCCATATTGTACTCAGTTCATGTCCTGACTTTTAATGTCAGAACCTATTCGTTTTATATATTTTTGTATCAATAAAGCAACTTTTTGATTACCCACCCACTTTGATATTATTGGCTGCATTAAAGCCCCGTTAGGGGGTTCCAACGTTTTCTTAATTTCAATGTCATTTTGATTTCTTTATAAATATCAGTTTTGCTGCAGCAGGTTCTATACACGGTACAGATGCACCAATTTACAGACAGACTAAGGGGACTTCCCAGGCACTATATTTAAAGGAATTTTTCATTTTTATTGTTTCTTTTTAAGCATCATTAAAATCTCTGCTCCTTTAAAACTGATCTTTTTAAAAAAAAGATTTTGCATTGGTACATGTCCCCCAAGGCAGTACTGGGCCCCATACCATTTTTATAACCAATAGCTTTAAGAAATAAATATGCTCCTTGAGTCACTTTCCTGTCTACCCTCATTTTTCCTCACCTTCCCCTCTTCTTCCCTCATTTTCTCTTCTGGCTTTTCTTATGCTGGTTCCACCACTTTCTACCTCTGTGGATCACCTGTTCTATCCTATGACCCAGTTTTGAGTACTAGACTCACATCATTGGGTTTGGCTCACGTGGAGCCTCTTAAATATATATATCTTCAGAGCTACAGCCAGGGCTGGTGCTACCGCAGGGCAAAATAGGCAGCTGCCTGGGGCGCCCTGCCACCTAGGGCGCAGCCAAGGCTGCTGGTTTCCCTACTCGTCACCAGCTTCCTCACACTCCGCTGGGTTCCCTACACAGATGTTCCTCACACATTGGACAGATGTTTCACATACCACTGCAGGATTGGATGATGTTAGCTGGAGACTAAGCCATCTTCTGCAAACTTCAGCCAATCCGTAAAGAAGAGATATCCAGCCAATGAGGTGCCACGCAACATCACTTCCTCCCAGCTCCACAGTGAGTCTCCACAGGGAGCTAACATTGGCAAGGAGGTGAGAAAGCATCCCTGCACATGCTGCATTTGCCTATATGTTAAGAAGTGCATCAGTAGTTGGACCTGGACTGCAAATCATATGCTTTTTTAATATAATGGTATCATCATGGTAATATATACTGTGTGTTTTTGTTTATTGGGGGGGGGGGGCTGCAAGTAGCTGGTCTTGCCTAGAGCACAAAACAGTCTAGCACTGGCCCTGGCTTCAGCTTTGCTAACATCCTATGCTCTCATGTGATATCTCTGACATGCTGTTTGTTATTGCAATGGCAAAACTTGTTATCACAGAATTTTAAAGTACTTGCATTTTTGCATCGATTTACTGCATTGATACTGTGGGTCACTCATTGTCCTCCCTCTACTGGTGCCTCTTTTGCTTGACTATTGTAATCTTTGTTTACAAAATCCTAATAAAGATATATTACTACTCCTTTGAGACAAATTGCTTATCCGGATCAATACAGGGTTGGTGTACCACATCTAAACAGTCTCATTTACTGGTAGATAGGAACTTCATGTTTACAGAAAGGTTGGGTGAATACACAAAGACAGGTCATGCTACTGAAAATAAAACTGAAAATATAGTATTATATAATTAATATATATATATATATATATATATATATATATATATATTATTATAGTGAAGTTAAACTTTCAAACATAACTGTACTAATTAAAAAGAACAGTTATCCTTAGCATGAGCTCCCTCCGTCCCTCAGCATCCTCCAAAGGTCTTATACGCACCTGCCTATGCTATGCGCTGTTCTCATGGATAATATTCTATGCTTACTTTGTCCTTTGCATAAACTGCATGTACAACATCCCACCCGCCAGCTTCTTCATCTTAAACCTAAAATAACTTATTTTAGTGTACCTTTATCTTAACTGAATCTGCTGACACACTTCCCCCATACTTCCCAAAGTCCTACCTACTGCCAGATCTCCACCATGTGGCCCACTGGTCAGCTGAAGTAATGCTGTGCTAAAAGCAGGGCTATCCTTTAATTTCAAGATAAAGAGACTGGCAGGTAGGACGTGTTATTTCTGCCTTTCTTTTGAAGTTAAGTTGTGTGAAGAACAAAGTATAAATCGAATATTCTCTATGAGAATAGTGCTTGATATTCACATATTCTTGCTGTGAATAAGGATGACATTAATATAACTTTACTTTACTTCTTACAACATTAAGTGGCTGTCCATAAGCAAAACTCAGCAGATCTTCTGCTTTCTCTCAAATCTTATGAAGAATTTGGCTGAATGTTGGTGCACAGTGAGATCCTCTGTGAGAACTGATCACCTGTTGCCACTTCAAGGACATTTGCTTTGTTACCTATTATGTTACTATACGAAAAATTGATTTCATTTGCAAAGCAGACTTATTAAAGTGTATGCTACCCTAAATATTTTTTTTCTATATGTGTGTTTTCACATATGTGTATTTTATAAACCATAGTTTCTATAATTTTCACGTAGTTATTTCTAGGGGTCAAGTCCTGGGAAAAAAAGTGTGGGAACTTACCCAAGATTCCCCCTCCCACCTCAAAAATAAAAAAGTGTGTGTGTGTGTGTGTGTGTGTGTGTAAATATGTATACAATATCTCACAAAAGTGAGTACACCCCTCACATTTTTGTAAATATTTTATTATATCTTTTCATGTGACAACACTGAAGAAATGACACTTTGCTACAAAGTAAAGTAGTGAGTGTACAGCTTGTAAATTTGCTGTCCCCTCAAAATAACTCAACACACAGCCATTAATGTCTAAACCGCTGGAAACAAAAGTGAGTACACCCCTAAGTGAAAATGTCCAAATTGGGCCCAATTAGCCATTTTCCCTCATGGCAAAGAACTCTCTGAGGATCTGAAAAAAGAGTTGTTGCTCTATGTAAAGATGATATAGACTATAAGAAGATTGACAGGACCTTGAAACTGAGCTGCAGCATGGTGGCCAAGACCATACAGTGGTATAACAGGACAGGTTCCACTCAGAACAGGCCTTGCCATGGTCGGCCAAATAAGTTGAGTGCACATGCTCAGCGTCATATGCAGAGGTTGTCTTTGGGAAATTGACATATGAGTGCTGCCAGCATTGCTGCAGAGGTTGAAGGGGTGGGGGGTCAGCCTGTCAGTGCTCAGACCATATGCCGCACACTGCATCATATTGGTCTGCATGGCTGTCGTCCCAGAAGGAAGTCTCTTATAAAGATGATGCAAAAGAAAGCCCGCAAACAGTTTGCTGAAGACAAGTAGACTAAGGACATGGATTACTGGAACCATGTCCTGTGGTCTGATGAGACCAAGATAAAATTATTTGGTTTGGATGGTGTCAAGCGTGTGTGGCGGCAACCAGGTGAGGAGTACAAAGACAAGTGTGTCTTGACTACAGTCAAGCATGGTGGTGGGAGTGTCATGGTCTGGGGCTGCATGAGTGCTGCCTGCACTGGGGAGCTACAGTTCATTGAGGGAACCATGAATGCCAACATGTACTGTGACATACTGAAGCAAAGCATGATCCCCTCCCTTTGAAGCCTGGGCTGCAGGGCAGTATTCCAACATGATAATGGCCCCAAACACATATCCAAGACAACCACTGTCTTGCTAAAGAAGCTGAGGGTAAAGGTGATGGACTGGCCAAGCATGTCTCCAGACCTAAACATTATTGAGCATCTGTGGGGCATCCTCAAACAGAAATTGGAGGAGCCACAGGTCTCTAACATCCACCAGCTCCATGATGTCATCATGGAGGAGTGGAAGAGGACTCCAGTGGCAACCTGTGAAGCTCAGGTGAACTCCATGCCCAAGAGGGTTAATGCAGTGCTGGAAAATAATGGTGGCCACACAAAATATTGACACTTGACCAATTTGGACATTTTCACTTAGGAGTGTACTCACTTTTGTTGCCAGCGGTTTAGACATTAATGGCTGTGTTGAGTTATTTTGAGGGGACAGCAAATTTACACTGTTATACAAGCTGTACACTCACTAATTTACATTTTAGCAAAGTGTCATTTCTTCAGTGTTGTCATATGAAAAGATATATTAAAATAAATACAAAAATGTGAGATACTGTATATATAATACATATTGAATGTGCGGACATGCTACAGGAGATGGTCAGAGAGTGTGCGGACATGATACAAGAGATGGTCAGAGAGTGTGCGGTAATGCTACATGGGATGGTCAGAGAGTGTGCGAATATGCTACAGGGGATGGTCAGAGAGTGTTCAGACATGATTCAAGTGATGGTCAGAGAGTGTGCCGACGTGCTACAGCAGATGGTCAGTGAGTGTGTGGACATGATCAAGAGATGGTCAGAGAGTGTGCAGACATACTACAGGAGATGGTCAGAGAGTGTGTGGACATGCTACAGGAGATGGTCAGAGAGTGTGCAGACATGATACAAGAGATGATCAGTGAGTGTGTGGACATGCTACAAGAGACTGCAGACCTACTACAAGAGATGTGGTCAGAGAGTAAGGACACAGCTGATAGCACAGAGCGATGAGGAGGACTTGTCTAGATGTACAGATGGGGGTGATGATCACCTTCAGTTGGTCCCTGGACTTCTCCATTCACAGCCCGACCACTGATTCACGGGTGTCTCCGGTGGGCCTTCTGAAGGGTGGCACCATGATGTCATTGTGCATGCGCCCCCCCTGCCCAAGCCCGAACGGCCGACCCTGCCTGAGCCCAAGCAGTGCATGTGCAGTTTAAAGTCGGCTCGTGGCCATGTTTTAATGGGCAGAGGCTGTGGCCTTGATACAGGGAATCAGAGCGGACCAATGGGCTATCTGGGAGTCGGGACAAGGCCAATTTTCTGGGATTCAGACACGGGTCTGAATTCCGTGAATGTCCCGGGAAAATTGGGACTGTCTCTCTTATCACAGTTCCAGATAAGTTGTTGTGGTGGGTGTAGTTTGGAGAGCCCTGTGTTAAAGAATGCCTCTGTATGTGATGTCACCTAACCTTGTGTAGGGAGGTGACAGATCTTTATCCTACCCCTTGTTATGTGGGTGGCTGTGATCAGTAGTATGGAGAATACAGCCCCCCTCTGGCCCAGAGTGTATATACAGTGGATCATTGATTTTCCCAGGGCAGTGTGCTCCGGTGGTGTGTGGTGAGCCCAGAACAGGAGGTATGAGGTGTAGTAGGGGGAGGAGGAGGAGGTATAGGAGGAGTGCTTGGTGTAGGCAGGCGATAATGAGTGCTCAGTGTCAGGTGTAGTGTGTGGAGGGGTCAGTGCCAGGACTGGCTGTGTACAGCCACAGTAGGTGGACTTTGTATCCTGTGTGACATTACTGGGATGTGTGTCGCTGTTTACAGATAAGAGCCATGTCTCTTCTGTAGGATAGGAATGTGTGATGTGAACAGTGTGTGTGGGAATGTCTCCTCTCACCTGTGTGTGTTGTTCCTCACCTCAGTAGCAGGGCTACACAGCTCCATCTGGACTGCCAATAATACACAGGGCACCCATTGGCTAGGATGCAGGGCAAGCCCGTCCCCTGCTACCTCCTCAGCCACTAACTGGCTGTTGCATCCCTCCCTGTGCCTCCATAACCCACTCCTGACTCCCAGCCAGGAAGCGCCTGCTAACGGGAACGGCGTTCCGCTGTGGAAAAAGTATAGGAACGCCATTCCCATGAGCTCCCACACTGTTTGAGTCCTGCTTATTTCATGTGAAGTGCCAGTCACCTTACTTTTTTGTTCTAAACTGACCACACAAAGCACAGAAGATGATCTGTGCTTGCGTGGTCAGTTTTCATCTTTTGCTGGCCATACAGATGTACAGGACACTATGCAGACACACAGTATGCCTGTATTAGACACCCCTGATCCCCTCCCAATTACAGCCTGCCTCTTGAGCAAGCCCCCTGCTCAAGCACAGCCCCAATCTTGTCTCAGGCTGAACAGTCTATGTCAGTGGTTCTCAACTCCTGTCCTCAGGACCCACTAACAGGCCAGGTTTTATGTATTACCTTGGGGAGATGCAGACTGGAATACTGCAATCACTGAGGAAAAAATGATATCACCTGTGATGTATTTCAGTTATCTTGAAAACCTGGCCTGTTAGTGGGTCCTGAGGACAGGAGTTGAGAACCACTGGTCTATGTAATACAAGAACACTGTGTGTTGGCACAGTGTTCTATACCCCCCCCCCCCCACATGACAGAACTTTTTACCTTTCTAAGAAAAGGTAAGAAATATCATTTCTGAAGCTCAGTAAAAACAGGTATGGTGCCCTCAGTTATAACAGTATTAGAAAATGTCTATAACATTGTATGTTCATAAATACTTTAAAGTGATTGTAAAGCCTTAAGGTTTTTCACCTTAATGCATTCTATGCATTAAGGTGAAAAACCTTCTGTGCTGCAGCTCACCCCCAAACAACCTCTTTTTCTTACCTGAGCCCACTTGCGTTGCTATGGGGGTGCGGGGTGTGTGGCCCGTACCCGGGTGACACCCGTCAGAGGGGTGACACCAGAGCTTTTTTTGCCACCTCCGGCGATAGCCCTTACACGCGCTTACTGCTTTTACTTTCACACAGAACAGGTGACAGCGCCCCAATGGTGTGCACAGTCCTCCCTGCCCAGCAGTATCTCTATGAAAGGGGGAGGGGACGGGGGGGATGATGTGCACTGCAGCGGCCAGCGGTGGCTCCACTATCCCAGCCAGCAGCGGCTTCACTATCCTGGCCTGCAGGGGCTCCACTATCTCGACCAGCACACCTGATCCTCTGTAAGTTGAAGCTGCTCTTTGGCAGCAGCCTCTCTGTCCACTCTTCTGTCCTCTTTTGTGTCCTGTGAAGCATACGGTACTTAACTTTGCACCTTATACATAGAGAACTCTTGAGCCTTGCACCCTGTACATAGCGATCCTTGCACCCTGTACATAGTAATCTTTGCAACCTGTACATAGCGATCATTGCACCCTATACATAGCAATCCTTGCACCCTGTACATAGCAATCCTTGCACCCTGTACATAGCGATCATTGCACCCTGTACATAGTGATCCTTGCACCCTGTACATAGCGATCATTGCACCTTGTACATAGCGATCCTTGCATTCACTCTGTACGTAGCGATCCTTGCACCCTGTACATAGCGATCAATGCACCCTGGCTGTACATATAGCGATCCTTGCACCCTGGCTGTACATAGCGATCCTTATACCCTGTACATAGCAATCCTTGCACCCTGTACATAGCAATCCTTGCACCCTGTACATAGCGATCCTTGCACCCTGTGTATAGCATTCCTTGCACCCTGTACATAGTGATCCTTGCACCCTGTACATAGCAATCCTTGCACCCTGTACATAGCGATCCTTGCACCCTGTACATAGCGATGCTTGCACCCTGTACATAGCAATCCTTGCACCCTGTACATAGCAAACTTCTGGGCCCTGTACATAGCAAACTTCTGAGCCCTGCACCCTGTACATAGCAAACTTCTGAGCCCTGCACCTTATACATAGCAAACTTCTGCACCCTGTTTGTATCACATTCCTGAACGCTGTACTCTGTATGTTAAGGTGACCAGATTTTTAAAATGAAATCCGGGGACATTTTTTTTTTTTATTGGCAAATAGTAAACTATTTTATAAGCATATTTTCCTCAAATTATATATGCAGTGTATGTGGTATGTGTTTATGTAATGATTGTATGATATATACAATTATTTCTGGAAATCATTTCATACCAGCCCCATGGCATTATTATGCCAGCCCAACCGCATAACGTCATTATTTTCTTGTTCATAAAAAGGAAAACCATGCATTTTAAAGAACATTTGAAGAGTGTATTATACTCACCAGTGCTTATCAGCGCGGCCTCATCAGTGCCCATCAATGCAGCCTCACCAGTGCTCATCAATACAGCCTCGCCAGTGCCAACCAATGCAGCCTCACCAATGCAAATCAATGCAGCCTCACCAAATCTAATCAATGCAGCCTCACCAGTGCCAATCAATGCAGCCTCACCAGTGCCAATCAATGTAACCTCACCAGTGCCAATCAATGTAACCTCACCAGTGCCCATCACCTCAGCCTGTTCAGTGCCCATCAACTCAGCCTGTTCAGTGCCCATCAACTCAGCCTGTTCAGTGCCCATTAGCTCAGTCTGATCAGTGCCCATCAATGCAGCCTGTTAATTGCCCATCAATGCAGCCTGTTCAGTGCCCATTAGCTCAGCCAGATCATTGCCCATCAATGCAGCCTGTTCAGTGCCCATCAGCCCAGCCTTTCCAGTGCCCATCAGCTCAGCATGTTCAGTGCCCATTAGCTCAGCCAGATCATTGCCCATCAATGCAGCCTGATCAGTGCCCATCAATGCAGCCTGATCAGTGTCCATCAATGCAGCCTGCTCAGTGCTCATCAATGCCACATGATCAGTGCCCATCAATGCAGCCTGTTCAGTGCCCATCAATGCCACGTGATCAGTGCCCATTAGCCCAGCCTTTTCAGTGCCCATCAGCTCAGCCTGTTCAGTGCCCATCAGCTCAGCCTGTTCAGTGCCCATCAGCTCAGCCTGTTCAGTGCCCATCAATCCAGCCTGTTCAGTGCCCAGCAGATCAGCCTGTTTATTGTTCATCAATGCAACCTGTTCAGTGCCCGTCAGCTCAGCCTGTTCAGTGCACATCAATGAAGCCTGCTCAGTGCCCATCAATGCCGCCTGCTCAGTGCCCATTAAAGCAGCCTGCTCAGTGCCCATTAATGCAGCTTGCTCAGTGCCCATCAATGCAGCCTGCTCAGTGCCCATTAGCTCAGCCTGCTCAGTGCCCATCAATGCAGCCTGTTCAGTGCCCAGCAGCTCAGCCTGTTCAGTGCCCAGCAGCTCAGCCTGTTCAGTGCCCAGCAGCTCAGCAGCCATCAGCTCAGCCTGTTCAGTGCCCATAAATGCAGCCTGTTTAGTGCCCATAAATGCAGCCTCACCTAGAGGAGAAGAGATGAATTATACAGAGCGGGGATTTCCTGTTTACCCCGTGTGGCTGCTGTTCTCAGAGGATGTCCTGCCTTCTTTAAAAGGTATCACCCGTGTGCTGCCTATCATAGGAGGCAGTCCAGGAGGCGGGACTTCCTCTGACAGTTGAGTAAGTGGGAGATCCCCACTCTTTATAATCCAGCAGCGCTCGAAACCCCCCCCCTCACCATCCAAGACAGCCCAAGCCCCCAATGGGCCCACTGGGACTTAACTTAAATATAGAGTAAGGTTATCCAGAGGTGTAACTAGAACCTTTAGGGCCCTGGTGCAAAAAATCCTTAGTGGACCCCCCTAATTTATTTGGTCCCGGGGCCCTTTTTTCTGGTCCCATGGCCCTTCCCACTGATCCTGGGGCTCTTTACTCCTGTTGCGGGGCCCTTTTATTATGGCTCGCAGCAGTGCCTTTTCATGTGTTCTGCAGTGGGCTCCCTTCCTACATCTTGGACCCACCCTACGGTGACAGAAAGCAATATATATGTCACCAGCACACCAGGGAACTCCATATAAGGGTCCAACGCAGTGGCACAATTACCAGGGTTGCAAAGGTCACACTTGTGATCAGGCCCTGGTGATCTGCTGCCATTAGAGCACCTGCTTTTGATAGCGCTGCTCTGACTTCTCTTTCTCCATGGCAGCGGTGGAAGTCTGGTTACATAATGGGTCTGATGGGTGCATGCGGGGGAGGGCTGGCACTATTGGTTGTAGACAGCTGAGTCCCACGTCGGTCACCTGGAAGCAGTACTATTGTCATGCCGATCGAGATCTGATCCAGGTGACGCTCCCAGTCTGATCCAATAAACATAGTATTTATAGGAATCAAAAGTACAATCATACTGTATATATCAAAAATATGTTTAGCAGATACGTGGGCTCCATGCCAGTAAAGTTGGGGCTCTGATCAATTGAATTACTATTTTATTTAATATTAGATCCGACTGGGAGGAGCATCACTTGGATCGCATCTCGATCAGCATGTCAGAGATGGCTAGGCAGTGCTACCGCTGCTAAGCGACCGTGGAAGGCTCAGCTGTTTACAACCAATTGTACTCGTGCTTCTGCACATGTGCCCATCAGCCTCATAAAGTAACCAGCACTGGGTCCTAATGTGCTGCCATGGAGACAGAGACCAGCGCTGTCTATTACAGGGGCAGGACCGCAACCCTGGTTGTTTGGCCACTGGATTCCCCCACCCACTTAGAATGTGTAGATGGGGGAATTGGATCATATATATTTTTTTTCAAAGCTAAATCTGACAAGGCCCAATGTCACATCTAAAAACGAGCGCTCAGGGGAAGTGAATATAGTAAGCAAAGTAAAAAACAACAGCAAAAAATTAATGGCAACAGCAGCCGCCTCAAATAGTGCCTCTAAAAGTAGAAAAAACACTGCTAAATCATAAATGAAAAGCTTAAAAAGCTAATGGCAGCGCTTGTGTAATGATTGATCAAAAACGGAACAATCTAAACCATATATAATATGAAGTCCGTGTACACTTTTAAATGCTAACATGGATTATCCTGAAGACAAGTGTGAGTCCTTCAAAAGTCTATGGAGCGTGATCATCAAGGGTAGTTGTATTCATTCCACAATGTTTCACATCACAAAAAAAAAAAAAAAAGCAAAGTATTTGCTGCAGAAAAGTGCTAAATGGAAATTGGAAGCACAAAGAAGTTAGGGAGATAGAGGAGAGAAGGGAGGGAGATAGGGACAGTTCACTGATCAAAGTGTAAATGCAGAGCTCACTCATTGGAGGGGGGAGGCTGGATGTTGGTGGCTCAGGCATACTTCACACAGCTTGGAATGTGTAGCTGGTTTTCTTCATATCTCCCGCGCACATCTC
Source organism: Lithobates clamitans (assembly GCA_037952925.1). NCBI lineage: Eukaryota > Metazoa > Chordata > Amphibia > Anura > Ranidae > Lithobates > Lithobates clamitans. The sequence goes on along the minus strand of JBBGZY010000264.1, from coordinate 4,342,154 downwards.
CCCTCTCTCTCCTGCACACAGCTGTATGTCGGGATAGGAGAGTGGGCGGGGAACCGGGCAGACACAGGGGGAACAGGGACAGGAGGAGGAGCTGTATGCATCGCTCACCTCCTGTCAGTTGCTGGGAGGGGGGAGTGAACTCGTTGAGCTGTGTGTGAGACAAGTGTCAGAGACACTCCGCTCAGCTGCAGCCACCGGCCCCTAATATGCAGACTGATTCTCCTGTCCTATGGACGGGAGAAAGCAGTCTGCTCTCTCGAACTGTCAGTGACCAGACTTCCCCAGCCCTGCAAAGCGGGGACAAAAACGGGGACAAACTTCCTCCGGGGACTGTATGGTCAGTCCGGGGACTGTCCCCGGAAATCGGGGACGTCTGGTCACCCTACTGTATGTAGTGTACTTATGAACCCTGTGCACAATGCACTCATAGTATTTAACAATGCCTTTGTATGGCCCTCCCATTGACAGCGCAATTCGGTCACACCTACCCTTTAATGCGGTGTGCTCTCCCCCTGTGGGGGGGGGGGGGTTGTGGTGGGGGCGTGGTTGAGCCAAATCATTGCACAGAGCAAACAGGTATAGACATGTTTGTTATTTTTATTTTTAAAAAATCAAAGATTTACAACCACTTTAAAGTGTTACTAAACCCAGGACCCTGCATTCACTACATCTGGTCTCCTACAGTACACAGAACATGGAAATGCAAAAGTTTTTGCAAATATAAACTGCTACCTTTTCTTATCAGCAGCTAGAGCAATCTTGTGACTTCTATCAATGTCTGGTTAAAGTTTGTAGGAGGAGTTTTCATTCTACTCTGACTGTTCTTTTAGGCTGCAGGACCCCTGACTATCTGTCTGGACAGTGCTGATTGGCCCTGTGCTGATCACATGCATTCTCCCACAAAACTTAAACCTGTACAGCTTCTCTCCTAGCCTCTGTTCTATCAGCAGATAGTTTAGGGAGTGTGGAAAAAGTGGAGGATCAGAGAAGACATGATCAAACAGCCTTTTTTACACAATGCGGAGGATTACCCCTTAGGTTCCACAGTGAGTATAAGAAGCATGTTTGCATATACAGACTGATTTCACTGTTGGGGGTTTAGTAACACTTTAACCTGTCATGTGGCAGACTTGTTTTAATTTCAGACAGACTGTTTCTCTGCCACTAGAGGCCAGTCTGTTCTTAACAGCTTGCCAGCAATAGAGTTTAGTTGTTTTCAGAATATAACAAAATGGCAACCATAGTTTACCTCACCACAGTTGCTGAAAAGAGGCAGGGCCGATCCCAGACGGGGTGCACGGGGTGCAGTGCACCCCAGCGCCAGAGAGGTGGGGGCGCTGTAGCGCCAGAGTGCTCCCTTCCCTCCTCCTCCTCCTCCTCTTGTTTGTGTCCTGCGGCGCCTCTCCGCTGGTGTTCTAAGAAGAAAGGCGCCACTGTATTCAGTGCTCAAGCCCCTCCCTCCTTCAGCCAGCCAAAGATGAGAAGGGAGGCAGAGCGGCTGGTCTCTGTGTGCAGAGAGACCAGCCGTGCAGTGAGTGATGTCGCACGCGGGGGGGGGCAGGGGGAGCGGAGCGGTCTGTGCTGACACATTTTTCTCCTCTCTGTGTCTCTCACTCCTGCTGTGTACACTTCTGTTCTCCACCCGGGCGGCACGGCTGCACACTCTCCTCTCCAGCTGCCGCCCGGGTGTTTTTATGTACTGTACCCTAATGGAGGGGGGGTCTGTAGTAATGGAGGGGGGCTCTGTCCTGGGGGGTCTGTAGTAATGGAGGGGGGCTTTGTCCTGGGGGGTCTGTAGTAATGGAGGGGGGTCTGTCCTGGGGGGTCTGTAGTAATGGAGGGGGGGCTCTGTCCTGGGGTGGTCTGTACTAATGGAGGGGGGTCCTGCCCTGGGGGGTCTGTAATAATGGAGGGGGCTCTGTCCTGGGGGGTCTGTAGTAATGGAGGGAGGCTCTATCCTGGGGGGTCTGTAGTAATGGAGGGGGCTCTGTCCTGGGGGGTCTGTAATAATGGAGGGGGGCTCTATCCTGGGGGTCTGTAGTAATGGAGGGGGCTCTGTCCTGGGGGGTCTGTAGTAATGGAGGGGGGTCTGTCCTGGGGGGGGTCTGTACTAATGGAGGGGGGTCCTGCCCTGGGGTGTCTGTAGTAATGGAGGGGGGTCTGTCCTGGGGGGGTCTGTACTAATGGAGGGGGGTCCTGCCCTGGGGGGTCTGTAGTAATGGAGGGGGGCTCTGTCCTGGGGGGTCTGTAGTAATGGAGGGGGTCTGTCCTGGGGGGTCTGTAGTAATGGAGAGGGGCTCTGTCCTGGGGGGTCTGTAGTAATGGTGGGGGCTCTGTCCTGGGGGGTCTGTAGTAATGGAGGGGGGTCCTGCCCTGGGGGGTCTGTAGTAATGGAGGGGGGCTCTGTCCTGGGGGGTCTGTAGTAATGGAGGGGGGTCCTGCCCTAGGGGGTCTGTAGTAATGGAGGGGGGCTCTGTCCTGGGGGGTCTGTAGTAATGGAGGGGGGTCTGTAGTAATGGAGGGGGGTCTGTCCTGGGGGTCTGTAGTAATGGAGGGGGCTCTGTCCTTGGGGGTCTGTAGTAATGGAGGGGGGCTCTGTCCTTGGGGGTCTGTAGTAATGGAGGGGGGCTCTGTCCTGGAGGGTCTGTAGTAATGGAGGGGGGCTCTGTCCTGGGGGGTCTGTAGTAATGGAGGGGGGCTCTGTCCTGGGGGTCTTTAGTAATGGTGGGGGCTCTGTCCTGGGGGGTCTGTAGTAATGGTGGGGGCTCTGTCCTGGGGGGTCTGTAGTAATGGAGGGGGGCTCTGTCCTGGGGGGTCTGTAGTAATGGAGGGGGGTCTGTCCTGGGGGGTCTGTAGTAATGGAGCGGGCTCTGTCCTGGGGGGTCTGTAGTAATGGAGGGGGGTCTGTCCTGGGGGGTCTGTAGTAATGGAGGGGGCTCTGTCCTGGGGGGTCTATAGTAATGGAGGGGGGTCTGTAGTAATGGAGGGGGGTCTGTCCTGGGGGGTCTGTAGTAATGGAGGGGGACTCTGTCCTGGGGGTCTGTAGTAATGGAGGGGGGCTCTGTAGTAATGGAGGGGGGTCTGTCCTGGGGGTCTGTAGTAATGGAGGGGGCTCTGTCCTTGGGGGTCTGTAGTAATGGAGGGGGGCTCTGTCCTTGGGGGTCTGTAGTAATGGAGGGGGGCTCTGTCCTGGAGGGTCTGTAGTAATGGAGGGGGGCTCTGTCCTGGGGGGTCTGTAGTAATGGAGGGGGGCTCTGTCCTGGGGGGTCTGTAGTAATGGAGGGGGGCTCTGTCCTGGGGGGTCTGTAGTAATGGAGGGGGGCTCTGTCCTGGGGGGTCTGTAGTAATGGAGGGGGGCTCTGTCCTGGGGGGTCTGTAGTAATGGAGGGGGGCTCTGTCCTGGGGGGTCTGTAGTAATGGAGGGGGGCTCTGTCCTGGGGGGTCTGTAGTAATGGAGGGGGGCTCTGTCCTGGGGGGTCTGTAGTAATGGTGGGGGCTCTGTCCTGGGGGGTCTGTAGTAATGGTGGGGGCTCTGTCCTGGGGGGTCTGTAGTAATGGAGGGGGGTCTGTCCTGGGGGGTCTGTAGTAATGGAGGGGGTCTGTCCTGGGGGGTCTGTAGTAATGGAGGGGGGCTCTGTCCTGGGGGGTCTGTAGTAATGGAGGGGGGTCTGTCCTGGGGGGTCTGTAGTAATGGAGGGGGCTCTGTCCTGGGGGGTCTGTAGTAATGGAGGGGGGGTCTTTCCTGGGGGGTCTGTAGTAATGGAGGGGGGCTCTGTCCTGGGGGCTCTGTAGTAATGGAGGGGGGCTCTGTCCTGGGGGGTCTGTACTAATGAAGGGGGCTCTGTCCTGGGGGGTCTGTAGTAATGGAGGGGGGCTCTGTCCTGGGGGGTCTGTAGTAATGGAGGGGGGGCTCTGTCCTGGGGGTCTGTAGTAATGGAGGGGGGTCTGTCCTGGGGGTCTGTACTAATGGAGGAGGCTCTGTCCTGGGGGTCTGTAGTAATGGAGGGGGGCTCTGTCCTGCGGGGTCTGTAGTAATGGAGGGGGGGCTCTGTCCTGGGGGGGTCTGTACTATTGGAGGGGGGTCTGTCCTGGGGGGTCTGTAGTAATGGAGGGGGGTCTGTCCTGGGGTGTCTGTAGTAATGGAGGGGGCTCTGTCCTGGGGGGTCTGTAGTAATGGAGGGGGGGCTCTGTCCTGGGGGGGTCTGTACTATTGGAGGGGGGTCTGTCCAGGGGGGTCTGTAGTAATGGAGGGGGGCTCTGTCCTGGGGGGTCTGTAGTAATGGAGGGGGGCTCTGTCCTGGGGAGTCTGTACTAATGGAGGGGGCTCTGTCCTGGGGGGTCTGTACTAATGGAGGGGGCGTCTGTCCTGGGGGCGTCCGCGTCTGTACTATTGGAGGGGGGTCTGTCCTGGGGGGTCTGTACTAATGGAGGGGGGTCTGTCCTGGGGGGTCTGTACTAATGGAGGGGGCTCTGTCCTGGGGGGTCTGTACTAATGCAGGGGGGGCTCTGTCCTGGGGGCGTCTGTACTATTGGAGGGGGGTCTGTCCTGGGGGGTCTGTAGTAATGGAGGGGGGCTCTGTCCTGGGGGGTCTGTACTAATGGAGGGGGGTCTGTCCTGGGGGGTCTGTATTAATGGAGGGGGGTCTGTCCTGGGGGTCGTTACTAATGGAGGGGGGTCTGTCCTGGGGGGTCTGTAGTAATGGAGGGGGGCTCTGTCCTGGGGGGTCTGTACTAATGGAGGGGGGTCTGTCCTGGGGGGTCTGTATTAATGGAGGGGGGTCTGTCCTGGGGGTCGTTACTAATGGAGGGGGGTCTGTCCTGGGGGGGTCTGTACTAATGGAGGGGGGTTTTCCTGGGGGGTCTGCACTGAGTAAGGTCTGTACTGAGGGAGGGGTTTATACTTAGTGCGGGTTCTGCACTGATGGAGGGGGTCTATACTTAGTGGAGGGGGGTCTGTACTGAGGGGCGACTATAGTTGGTGGAAGGGGGGGTGACACCAACCCTAGTGATGCCAATGCAGCTGCGGGCTCTTCTTTCCCCCCTCCCTCTCCCTCTTGTGCACGCTGCTGTACTCGTGAGCAGCGCTTGCCAGCACAGCTGCCCACTATGTATCTTCCCCTGCCTTCATATACCCAGGGAAGAAACAGAATAGAAAAAGGAGCAGAGAAGAGGATTGTGGGACATGTAGTCCCGAGGACTGGCAGCCCCACTGTAACACGGAAACTGCAGCTCACACAGCATGCTCAGCTAAATGGGAGAGAGAGAGAGAGCAAGGAGCCGGGAAAGCTTTCAGGGAAGTACACCCAGGACTCCAGAGGGAGAGGACAGTGCTGAGGGAACACCATCAGAGAGAGAACCCCGCTGACCTGTGCCACCAGAGGGAAAGCCACACAGCCTGGCGCCATCCCTGGCAGAGAAAGGAATGGAGTCACTGCCGGAATATAGATCTGGGCTCTACCCAGCGGAGTCGCCACGGGCAATTCAGAGTGAGCTGACTCCTGATCAGAGGAACTATCGCTGTATCGCTGGGTTAGGTGAGAGGGCCGATCGGCCATTATCTACTAACGTTCATAGGAAATGCAGTCTCTGATCATCTCCTGTATTATGTCTGCAGTCTCTGATCATCTCCTGTATTATGTCTGCAGTCTCTGATCATCTCCTGTATTATGTCTGCAGTCTCTGATCATCTCCTGTATTATGTCTGCAGTCTCTGATCATCTCCTGTACTATGTCTGCAGTCTCTGATCATCTCCTGTACTATGTCTGCAGTCTCTGATCATCTCCTGTAGTATGTCTGCAGTCTCTAATCATCTCCTGTATTATGTCTGCAGTCTTTGATCATCTCCTGTACTATGTCTGCAGTCTCTGATCATCTCCTGTAGTATGTCTGCAGTCTCTAATCATCTCCTGTATTATGTCTGCAGTCTCTGATCATCTCCTGTACTATGTCTGCAGTCTCTGATCATCTCCTGTATTATGTCTGCAGTCTCTGATCATCTCCTGTATTATGTCTGCAGTCTCTGATCATCTCCTGTACTATGTCTGCAGTCTCTGATCATCTCCTGTATTATGTCTGCAGTCTCTGACCATCTCCTGTACTATGTCTGCAGTCTTTGATCATCTCTTATATCCTGTCTGCAGTCTCTGATCATCTCCTGTAGTATGTCTACAGTCTCTGATCATCTCCTGTAGTATGTCTGCAGTCTCTGATCATCTCTTGTACTATGTCTGCAGTCTCTGATCATCTCCTGTATTATGTCTGCAGTCTCTGGTCATCTCCTGTACTATGTCTGCAGTCTCTGATCATCTCCTGTACTATGTCTGCAGTCTCTGAACATCTCCTGTATTATGTCTGCAGTCTCTGATCATCTCCTGTATTATGTCTGCAGTCTCTGATCATCTCCCGTACTATGTCTGCAGTCTCTGATCATCTCCTGTATCATGTCTGCAGTCTCTGATCATCTCCTGTATCATGTCTGCAGTCTCTGATCATCTCCTGTATTATGTCTGCAGTCTCTTATCATCTCTTGTACTATGTCTGCAGTCTCTGATCATCTCCTGTATTATGTCTGCAGTCTCAGATCATCTCCTGTATTATGTCTGCAGTCTCTGATCATCTCCTGTAGTATGTCTGCAGTCTCTGATCATCTCCTGTAGTATGTCTGCAGTCTCTGATCATCTCTTGTACTATGTCTGCAGTCTCTGATCATCTCCTGTACTATGTCTGCAGTCTCTGATCATCTCCTGTACTATGTCTGCAGTCTCTGATCATCTCCTGTATTATGTCTGCAGTCTCTGATCATCTCCTGTAGTATGTCTGCAGTCTCTGATCATCTCCTGTAGTATGTTTGCAGTCTCTGATCATCTCCTGTATTATGTCTGCAGTCTCTGATCATCTCCTGTACTATGTCTGCAGTCTTTGATCATCTCTTATATCCTGTCTGCAGTCTCTGATCATCTCCTGTACTATGTCTGCAGTCTCTGATCATCTCCTGTATTATGTCTGCAGTCTCTGATCATCTCCTGTATTATGTCTGAAGTCTCTGACCATCTTCTGTATTATGTCTGGGGGCTCTTTCTAACAGACTCTCTAACAGAAGCCCTCTCTGTGTGCATCAGAGAGACTCCCCTCCAGGTCTCATTAGTGTACTCTCTTCCTGTATTTTCTTTATTAAAAGATCACAGGAGGATCCCAGGGTAACAAAGACTTCTTAGGGGAGCATCTCTGTGTTTGAGTCGTTGCCATAGAAACATTTGTAAAAGGGAGGAGTTGGTAAGATGACCACGCCCATGTGGGGGCGCCAGAAATATTTCTGCACCCAGGCGCCGGTGACCCTAGGATCGGCCCTGAAAAGAGGGGTACATGTGCCAGCCTGTAGAATGTGTGACAACAGAGGGAGTTCTGCAGCACAATCTGGTGAAAAATATCTAGGGTCTGCCAGAACCAACTAGCCACTGGCACCTAAAGCAATGAATGATGTACTATTATGTCATAAAAATACATTTTCATTTTTTTTTTAATTTTGTTTTTATTCAGGTTTGTTCTACAGTGGTATTAACTTTGGTCTCCCTGGGAAAATTGGCAAACGTGAATAAAAATGTTAGGTGATTTACAGAGCAAAGACTTTGGAGAAAGAAGCAACAAATGAATTGAAGATGAGATCATGTTTTTTGATAGAAGAAGTGCCTCGGGCAGTGCTGTTGGCATTGGTTCTGGGAAAGCGTGCCTATTGCTGAGTTGTAGTAGAATAACAGCATGCTCTAAAGTTAACCAGAGAAAGGTCAATACCTTTAACAGCTTTTTTTGCTTATTGGAAAAATGTGCAGAAACAATCATCCTACCTTTATCAATAATTGTATAAAAAACTGAAATACTTATCAGTGACGCTTATATATAGACTAGTGACCTTTCCTGATCATAGTGTCAAAAAAAAACATAGGCCTGTGATTACTATTCCCAGTGGAGGCTTACGGCTAAGATACATGAATGATGTTTATACTGTGCCTGTAAGTCGTTGACAGTTGATTGGGGACTGGTTTTTGTTGCTACAGTATAAATAATAGAACCCTATGTGGTAAGTTTAATTGGAGAGAAAAAATGCTTTTAGCTGTATAGTCTGGTACAAAAATGTAATCATAGAGTAAATATCTCTGCACAATACATTACTTTTGGAATTGATTAAGTGAGAAAAAGAAATTATAAATAATATGACCTCAAGAAATATATTAAACAGTAATACCCAAGTGACATGCACCTAAAGTGTTAGCCAGTTCGCCGAACAGCGAACAATTTGGGGTGTTCACAGCAAATTCGAAAGCCGCGGAACACCCTTTAAAAGTCTATGGGAGAAATCAAAAGTGCTAATTTTAAAGGCTTATATGCATGGTATTGTCATAAAAAGTGTTTGGGGACCTGGGTCCTGCCCCAGGGGACATGGATCAATGCAAAAAAAGTTTTAAAACGGCCGTTTTTTCGAGAGCAGTGATTTTAATAATGCTTAAAGTGAAACAATAAAAGTGTAATATTCCTTTAAATTTTGTACCTGGGGGGTGTCTATAGTATGCCTGTAAAGGGGCGCATGTTTCCCGTGTTTAGAACAGTCTGACAGCAAAATGACATTTCAAAGGAAAAAAAGTCATTTAAAACTACATGCGGCTATTAATGAATTGTCGGTCCGACAATACACATAAAAGTTCATTGATAAAAACGGCATGGGATTTCCCCACAGGGGAACCCCGAACCAAAATTAAAAAAAAAATGGTGTGGGGGTCCCCCTAAATTCCATACCAGGCCCTTCAGGTCTGGTATGGATATTAAGGGAAACCCCGCACCAAAATTAAAAAAAAAAATCATGTGGGGGTACCCCTCAAAATCCATACCAGACCCTTCAGGTCTGGTATGGATTTTAAGGGGAACCCCAGCCAAAATTTTTTTAAAAATGGCGTGGGGTCCCCCCAAAAATTCATACCAGACCCTTATCCGAGCACGCAACCTGGCAGGCCGCAGGAAAAGAGGGGGGGGGGACAATTCTCTGTACACATATGTGTTTCCCGTCTATTATATCCATCTATTGATTTATGTATTTATATCCACTTATTGATTTATGCATTTTTACTCACCATGCGTTTCCCATGTTGCACTTTCTTGCCATGTGCTCCATACTGTATTTCTAGCTGAAATTTTGTCTCTCTATATATTTATTTTTTTATATATATAATTTTTATACATATATTGTCTGTACATACGTGTGTGCTTGGTTATGTGTATATGGGTGCACACATGTTTATATATGTATATGTGTATATGTGTATGTGTATATATATATGTGTATATATATATATATATATTTTTTCTGATTTCTGCTCCACCTAGAACGCTTATACGTGGACTGGTATGGAACACAGAAAACCATATTCCCCATTTCAGGCCATCTTTTCCAACCAGCCATTATGTTGATGTACAGATTTTGGCCTACTGGCCCATAGAGCCTGCACCCTGGTTCTCAAAGGCTATGATGAAGAGGTTATCCTCGAAACGCATCAGCCAACTCTAAACACCCGCCTCAATATGGGCTCATGATACTTTTAACCCATTTTTATCTTTAAATTTCCATGTTTTTTATATTTTGTTACCTGTTTGTATTGATACATAGTATTGGCATTATTCAATTGCTTTTATTTGCCTTTTATTGGCTTTTATTTTCATATGAATAAATTTTATATTTTTTGATGTGAGCAACTGATCACGTGCCCTTCATCCATCATTCTCCATATAACTTGACGGGACTTCCCCGTGATGTCAGAGGGGAGCGGGGTCACCCGTTACGTAACGGATGACCCCCACCCCCCTCTGACATCATGGGAAATGCCACAGGGAAGTCCCCGTGTGTCAGAGGGGGGTCAATGCCACAGGGTGGCCCCACCCTCCGTTATTTAAGAAGTGTCAGAAGACGAGAAGTGCCGCACAGCGGGAGCCTCCCATCATGGATGTGAAGCGGCCCGAGAACGAAGAAGGGAAGAAGACGCCGTGGAGGAAGATGCTGGACGAGAACACCGGAGCAAGAAGCAGAGGATCGGAGGAAGAACCAGAGGAAGAAGAAGATGGAGGAAGAAACCGAAGGAAGATAGAAGAAAGAAGATAGAAGAAAGAAGATGGAAAGAAGAAGACTTTAAATAAAGGAATTGGCAAAAACTGTCTTGTCATTTTTAAAATTTTTGACACTTTTTTGTGAAATGGTAGGGGTACTTTTGTATCCCCTTACCATTTCACACAGGGGGGCCGGGATCTGGGGGTCCCCTTGTTAAAGGGGGCTTCCAGATTCTGATAAGCCCTCCGCCCACAGACCCCCACAACCACCAGGCAAGGGTTGTGGGGATGAGGCCCTTGTCACCATCAACATGGGGACAAGGTGCTTTGGGGGGGACCCCAAAGCACCCTCCCAATGTTAAGGGCATGTGGCCTGGTACGGTTCAGGAGGGGGGCACTCTCTCATCTCCCCCTCTTTTCCTGCGGCCTGCCAGGTTGCATGCTCGGATAAGGGTCTGGTATGGATTTTTGGGGGGACCCCACATCATTTTTTTTTTTAATTTTGGCATGGAGTTCCCCTTAAAATCCATACCAGTTTCAGGTCTGGTATGGATTTTGAGCGGGACCCCCACGTCATTTTTTTAAACATTTTGGCGCGGGGTTCCCCTTAATATCCACACCAGACCTGAAGGGCCTGGTATGGAATTTAGGGGGACTCCCACGCTATTTTAAAAAAAAAATTTGGTTCGGGGTTCCCCTGAGGGGAAATCCAATGGCGTTTTTATCAATGAACCTTTATGTATATTATCGGACCGACAATTCATTAATAGCCGCGAATAGTTTTAAATGACTTTTTTTTCTTTGAAATGTCATTTTACTGTCAGACTGTTCTAAACATGGGAAACATGCGCCCCTTTACAGGCATACTATAGACACCCCCCAGGTATGAAATTTAAAGGAATATTACACTTTTATTGTTTCACTTTAAGCATTATTAAAATCACTGCTCCCAAAAAAAAGGGCGTTTTTAAAACTTTTTTTGCATTGATCCATGTCCCCTGGGGCAGGACCCAGGTCCCCAAACACTTTTTATGACAATAACTTGCATATAAGCCTTTAAAATTAGCACTTTTGATTATTCATGTTCAAGTCCCATAGACTTTAACGGTGTTCGAACAAATTTTTTGCCTGTTCGCACGTTCTATTGCGAAAAGAACAGGGGGGTGTTTGGCTCATCCCTAATCACTGGGTAAGGGGACATTGGAGTGCATCTGGAGGGAGGAGGTCAGTACTTTTCAGTATCTTCTCATGACCATGGACACTCAGCTATCTCTGTAAGTTAAAGCGTTTGTTACCCCAACACTTCATAATCCTGACACACTCCTTCACTCCCTACAGGTCACTGCAGAGTTCTCCAGCATACTGATATGACTCTGGTCACTGGGTAAGGGGACATTGGATTGCATCTTTTTTTTTTCACTTCCGTTTTATTGAAGGTTTTATGGTACAAAATAATTTGACCTCTGCTTTCCTATTATAAACTGACCACAGTAAGCAGGAGAGCACACTGTGGTCAGTTCTCTAGCTATACTCTTCTCCAATGATCAGACTTGTCCTGACACCCCCCCACCGCACAGCCATTCACTGGGAAGCTCAGTGTGCTGCTGGTTCTCTACCCCCAGCTCTTATGCAGCTGAGAACAAATTGAATGTGATCACTTATAAAAAATGTTAAAAAAGTTGTTTTACCTTTCTTTTTTATTTTAAACTGAATGGGCTGTTTGATAAAGTGTGGGGTGGATGGATGAATAGTGCATCTACGTTATCTGATTAAATGGATATATTCTTTTACTGGTGGGAAATTCATGTTATGTCAGGTATGAAGCTGGGTGGGTATCAATGTTTATTAAATGTATGGTAATGTTATAGGGGGGGGGGGGTGTGATCTGTGGACCTAGGAATTCCATATGCAGCTCTAAAGTTAGTATTTGATGGCAGGTGGTATGTAATAGCTGTGTGGAGCTAGAAATATGTCATTATATAAAACTGCATTCAACTATAATGATAAATTGTTGTTACCATGCTGATGTTTCAAGCCTCAGAGTTATACTGGACCTCAATGCTGAGACTGTTTTGGGGGGGTCTTGGTTTTTTTTTTTTTGTTAGGGAGTGAGGCCTGGTACCAGACTATCCCCCGATTGTTATATTTGTGTGTCTTATGTATGTCATTTAAATATTAAATAAAATTAATTTTACAAAAAAATCCAAAAAACTGAATGGGTTGTTTTACAAGGTGATAATTTACACTCACTTTAAAGCTGCATACATTATTTCAGAACAGAGATTGAAATTTTCACTAATGGCCATTCATGACTGTTTTTTTTAAACTGCAAGAACAAGTTTAGGGGACAAAGAGCAGGTGGGATTACTAAAGGCATCAATCTATTCACTCTTAATACCCACTAATATTCTATAATCCTAATATTTTAAAACATTAAGCAGCTAAAACTAAGCTATTAGTAATAATTTCACACAATTAGTACTTGGCAGCAAAATTATGGCATGCACACATTAATACTTTTGACCTTGCATAACATTTTTTACAGCTATCATAATTTCACCTTTTATAGCTCATTTCCCCTCATTTTATTCTTTACGATCTGTGACCACCACCGTTACCTATGCCAGTACCATATGTCTACTGATGCAGACAGTCATTGTTTTGAGCTGCAGCACGCAACACCTGTTTTGCTTAGCATTTGTTTGTTTCTGTGATTTGATTTATGATATCTATGGAACTAAACATTTTCTGAATCCAATAGCAGGGTATGCAGACCTGGGAGTGCACCGCTCCAAAGTGATCACCTCTCCTAAGAACAGCTGTGTCCACAATCAGGCAGGGTGTTAGCTCTGTTTGCAACAGAGATAAAGGAAAAATAGAATGCTGGATAACCGCACTCCAAAAAAGTTCACCCTTATTAAAAAATGAATATCAAAGCAGGGTATGCAGACTGTAGTCTCTCATCCTGTGGCATTTGTAAAACTGTATAGGGGAAATGCCAGATAGTGTAAATGATCAATCACTATGAGGCCTGAATTCGCGTTGGTTAATCATCCAGTCAGCACTCAAGCTGAACACTACTGTACAGTACCCATGTCTTCAAATAGGATTCAGAGGCATCTGCTATGGCAACTGACCCCTGTACAACCTGCATTTGGTAGAGCAGGACTGACACATTCACAAAGAACACAGCAAAAAAGTACAGTAGATGTAAAGTAATTTTTTTCAATGTTGAATAGAGCAGAGAAGAATTAGAACCCCTGTCTGGATTATAATCATTCATGCGTCTCCACTGGGAAGATTCATTCCCCAATAGTTGTTCTTGTGACCATTGTCTGGCGTGATGTGAAATCCAAACTTTCTGTGCTGTCACAGGACAGAAGGAGAGAAGGTGAGGTGGAATCTTCCAATGGGGATACCAAATTTGGTAACCACTTTCTAATAGGGGATTTCCCCTTGCTTTGGAGAGATCTTCTCTTAATTCTTATTGTGTCTCTGTGACAGGAAGTAAAGGGAAATCTCCCTGATGGGACATACAGAAAAAAAAACTATACTATCCCCCAAACAAACATTCCCTGTTCTATCCCAAATATACAAAAAAAATAGCTTTATCTATACTGTGTTATTTTTTATTATTTTATCATTATACAGGATTTATATAGCACCAACAGTTTGCGGAGCGCTTTAAAACATGAGGGTAGACAATACAGTTACAATACAATTCAATACAGGAGGAATCGGAGGGCCCTGCTCATTAGAGCTTACAATCAAGAAGGGAGGGTCAAGTGATACAAAAGTTAAAAACGCAGGGAAGATCTGATGGAGAAAATAAAAGTACAGTTGTTAGGTAGGGGCAGAATAGGCTTCTCTGAAGAAGAGGGTTTTCATGGATCATCTAAAAGCAAAATGAGTAGGAGATAGTCAGACAGATTAGGGTAGGGAGTTCCATAGGATAGGAGAGGCTCAGGAAAAATCCTGGAGGTGAGCATGGGAGGAGGTGACGAGGGAGCTAGAGAGTAGGGGGCTTGGGAGGAATGAAGAGAACGATTATGTTGGTATTTTGAGACTAGGTTAGTGATGTGACTGAGGGCCGAGTTGTGGATGGCTTTGTAAGTTATTGATAGGATTTTGAAATTAATTCATTGGGTGAGTGGAAGCCAGTGGAGGGGTTGACAGAGAATGGTAGCAGACACAGAGCGGTTGGTAAGGTGGATGAGCCTGGCAGCAGCATTTATGATTGACAGAAGGGAGGATAGCCTATGTAAAGGTAATCCCATGAGGAGGGAGTTGTAGTGGTCAAGGTGGGAGATGACCAGGGAGTGAATTAGAAGCTTTGGTGTCATTGGTTAGGAATGGTGTATTTTGTAGATGTTACTGAGGTTGAGGCGGCAAGATTTTGACAGTAATTGGAGGTGGGGCCGAAAGGATAGCTCAGAGTCCAGGATTACTCCTAGAACCTTGGCATGCGGGGATGGGTTGATAATAGTGCTATCGATTAGGGATTAGCCAAACTCCCCCCTGTTCGGTTCGCAGCAGAACATGCGAACAGGCAAAAAAATTTGTTCAAACACGCGAACACTGTTAAAGTCTATGGGACGCGAAGGTGAAAAATCCAAAATGCTAATTTTAAAGGCTTATATGCAAGTTATTGCCATAAAAAGTGTTTGGGGACCCGGGTCAAGCCCCAGGGGACATGTATCAATGGAAAAAAAGTTTTAAAAAAATGCAGTTTTTTCAGGAGCAGTGATTTTAATAATGCCTAAAGTGAAACAATAAAAATGTCCTTTAAATATCGTGACTGGGGGGTGTCCTTAGTATGCCTGTAAAGTAGCACATCTTTCCCATGTTTATAGCAGTGCCACAGCAAAATTACATTTCTAAAGGAAAAAATGTCATTTAAAACTGCTCGCGGCTATAATATATTGTCGGATCCCAGAAATATAGATAAAAATACCCCAAAAAATGGCGTAGATGCCCCCCCCCCAAAAAAAAAATCCATACCAGGCCTTTCAGGTCTGGTATAAATATTAAGAGGAAGCCCGCATCAACATTTTTAAAAAAATGGCGTGGGGGCCCCCCAGGCTCCCAGGCACTATATACTCTGAACAGCAGTATATACACTATATGGCCTGCCCTATATACTCTGCAGAAAATTGGGCCTTAGGTGTTGGTGGTACCAGAACACTCTAATGCCCCGTACACATGGTCGGACATTCATCGGACATTCTGACAACAAAATCCTAGGATTTTTTCTGAGGGATGTTGGCTCAAACTTGTCTTGCATACATACGGTCACACAAAGTTGTCGGAAAATCCGATCATTCTGAACGCGGTGACGTAAAACACGTACATCGGGACTATAAACGGGGCAGTGGCCAATAGCTTTCATCTCTTTATTTATTCTGAGCATGCGTGGCACTTTGTCCGTCGGATTTGTGTACACACGATCGGAATTTCTGACAACGGATTTTGTTGTCGGAAAATTTTATATCCTGCTCTCAAACTTTGTGTGTCGGAAAATCCGAAGGAAAACGTGTGATGGAGCCTACACACGGTCGGAATTTCCGACAACAAGGTCCTATCACACATTTTCTGTCCGAAAATCCGACCGTGTGTACAGGGCATAAGCCCTCACAGTTACTCTTGTTGGGCGCAGGAACTTGGCCCCGCTGTGAAATATTATATCAAGAATTGTAATTACATACCCCTGTTAAACAGGGGCAGAAAAATTGGGCCTTTGGTTTTGGTGGCGACAGAACATTGTAAGCCCTCACAGTTACTCTTATTGGGCACAGGAACGGGCCCTGCCTTGAAATATTATATCAAAAATTGTAATTACATGCCCCTGTTAAACAGGGGCAGAAAAATTGGGCCTCAGGTGGTGGTGGTGCCACAACACTGTAACCCCTCACAGATACTCTTGTTGGGCGCAAGAATGGGCCCTGCTGTGAAACATGACTGCCAGTTTCTTGTCCTTCTGTGGAACCCCCTCTCTCTAGGCTCACTTTACTCCCTTCCTCAACCTGGGAACCAACATCGGAGCCTTCAAACACACTGTATTAGATACTGTGTACACCGCCTGCACTGTATTAGCAACAGTACACTGGCTGCACTGCATTGTATACTGTGTACACCACCAGAAGTGTAGTAGAAACTGTACACACTTTATTAGATACTGTGTACACTGCCTGCACTATATTAGCAACTGTACACCACGAAATGCACTGTAGATATAGGCTACACTGAATGCAGAGTATATATATATATATATATATATATATATATATATAGATAGATAGATAGATAGACAGATAGACAGATAGACAGATAGACAGATAGACAGATAGATAGATAGATAGATAGATAGATAGATAGATAGATAGATAGATAGATAGATAGATAGATAGATAGAGTAGACTGTATATATATATATATTAACACACCGCTTGAAGTGTATTAGAAACAGTACACCACAGAATGCACTGTAGATATAGGCTACACTGGATGCAGAGTATATATAGATATATCTAGATAGATAGATAGATAGATCTATCTATCTATCTATCTATCTATCTATCTATCTATCTATCTATCTATCTATCTATCTATCTATCTATCTATCTATCTATCTATCTATCTATCTATCTATCTATCTATCTATCTATCTATACTAGACTTTGTTATATTGCAGCCATTTGCTAAAATCATTTAAGTTCATTTTTTCCTCATTAATGTACACACAGCACCCCATATTGACAGAAAAACACAGAATTGTTGACATTTTTGAATTTTTAAATCATTAAAAAAGAAAAACTGAAATATCACATGGTCCTAAGTATTCAGACCCTTTGCTCAGTATTTAGTAGAAGCACCCCTTTGATCTAATACAGCCATGAGTCTTTTTGGGAAAGATGCAACAAGTTTTTCACACCTGGATTTGGGGATCCTCTGCCATTCCTCCTTGCAGATCCTCTCCAGTTCTGTCAGGTTGGATGGTAAACGTTGGTGGACAGTCATTTTTAGGTCTCTCCAGAGATGCTCAATTGGGTTTAAGTCAGGGCTCTGGCTGGGCCATTCAAGAACAGTCACGGAGTTGTTGTGAAACCACTTCTTCGTTATTTTAGCTGTGTGCTTAGGGTCATTGTCTTGTTGGAAGGTAAACCTTCGGCCCAGTCTGAGGTCCTGAGCACTCTGGAGAAGGTTTTCGTCCAGGATATCCCTGTACTTGGCTGCATTCATCTTTGAGTGCAAATATAATAAAAGTGTACACTGCGCTAAATTGAAAAAATATATAGTGTGGAGCAGCTACTTACAAGGTGACAACAACCAAAGAAACATGTGAAAATAAAAAGTAGCGCATAGATTGTGCCAAAAGTCTTCAATCAAGAAAACAACTGAAAAAAACAACAAATATCCACAAATAATAAACATAACAGTGAAAAAACTTATAAGTCTTTCAATATAGGTGAACAAAGTCCCATCGGTGAATGGGGAACAAATAACATGGAATGTCCCACTGAAAACCATGCGTGGATACGGGGAGGCAGATGTAATAACACGGGTGAATCAACAAATCGTCCCCAAGTTGTATCTCATAACGACATGCGATTTGGTAAAGATGGTGTGTAAGAAACTCTTACCAGATGCGATGGACTCCCTTGTCAGCGACAGGGAGTCACTCGAGCAGGTTGCCTCTCAGGGCCAGTGAACGGACATCACAGCTCTGCGAACCTTCTGGGTCAAACTCTGCGCGGATCTCCCGGGGCCGCCAGGTGGGTCCTTCCAAAAGATGGCCGAGGTGCGGATCAGAGGGAACAGTGCGTCACATCCAAAAACTGTATTGAAGGCTGGTTAAATCTCTCAGTAGGTATGTGGAGAAAAAATAAACAAGCTCCACATAGTGTAGATGAGCAAAAATAGGATTTTTATTGCTAAAAACGCCAGATAACAATAAAATGTAATCACAGAATATAAAATCAAAAATGGGCAACAAGAAGGATGCTGGAAGCGCCCGACGCGTTTCGATCAATGGATCGTCTACTGGGGCATACAGCATCCCCTCCAAGTTGCCTGATATTTATAAAAAACATTCCAAAAGAGCAAATTGTATGTGCTGTCAAACAACATTCCCCATTGGATGAATGGGGTCACATGATCGCACCTGGCTAAACCTAGCAGGTGTGAAACATCATGCATTTGCATACATAGTGTGTGATTAACCTGTTGTATGTCACCAAACAGACCTCACATGGAGAAATAATTGAATAGTACAACATCAGAGTGTTCAAACGTTTGGTAATGAAATGAAATAAACAGGGAACAGAATTTAACCTGTTATATATCATCAAAAAGACCTCACATAGAAAAATAATTGCATAGTATAACATCAGAATGTTCAAACATTTAGTAATGAAATGAAATAAACAAGAAACGGACTTTCAGGCACAATACTCCCATTGCTGACACTTCTGTGTCTGCTCCAAAGCAACAGGGAGTCAGTGCCAATCAGGGACTGCGTCTCAGGGGGCGGGCGGAGCCAACCACCAATAGCTGTAAAGACAGGAAGTCACTGGCGGCGCCGCCCAACCTCCATGAGACAGACATAGGGAAGTGATGTCGCTGACAAGGGAGTCCATCGCATCTGGTAAGAGTTTCTTACACACCATCTTTACCAAATCGCATGTCGTTATGAGATACAACTTGGGGACGATTTGTTGATTCACCTGTGTTATAACATCTGCCTCCCCGTATCCACGCATGGTTTTCAGTGGGACATTCCATGTTATTTGTTCCCCATTCACCGATGGGACTTTATTCACCTATATTGAAAGACTTATAAGTTTTTTCACTGTTATGTTTATTATTTGTGGATATTTGTTGTTTTTTTCAGTTGCATTCATCTTTCCCTCGATTTCAACCAGTCGTCCTGCAGCTGAAAAACACCCCCACAGCATGATGCTGCCACCACCATGCTTCACTGTTGGGACTGTATTGGAAAGGTGATGAGCAGTGCCTGGTTTTCCCCACACATACCGCTTAGAATTAAGGCCAAAAAGTGCAGTGATGGTTGACTTTCTACAACTTTCTCCCATCTCCTGACTGCATCTCTGGAGCTCAGCCACAGTTATTTTTGGGCTCTTCTTTACCTCTCTCACCAAGCCTCTTCTCACCCCATAGCTCAGTTTGGCCGGAAGGCCAGCTCTAGGAAGGGTTCTGGTCATCCCAAACGTCTTCCATTTAAGGGTTATGGAGGCCACTGTGCTCTTAGGAACCTTAAGTACAGCAGCATTTTTTTTGTAACCTTGGCCAGATCTGTGCCTTGCCACAATTCTGTCTCTGAGCTCTTCAGGCAGTTCCTTTGACCTCATGATTCTCATTTGCTCTGACATGCACTGTGAGCTGTAAGGTCTTATATAGACAGGTGTGTGGCTTTTCTAATCAAGTCCAATCAGTATAATCAAACACAGCTGAACTCAAATGAAGGTGTAGAACCATCTCAAGGATGATCAGAAGAAATGGACAGCACCTGAGTTAAATATATGAGTGTCACAGCAAAGGGTCTGAATACTTAGGCCCATGTGATATTTCAGTTTTTCTTTTTAAATAAATCTGCAAAAATGTCAACAATTCTGTGTTTTTCTGTCAATATGGGGTGCTATGTGTACATTAATGAGGAAAAAAATTAACTTAAATGATTTTAGCAAATGGCTGTAATATAACAGAGAGTGAAAAAATTTAAGGGGGTCTGAATACTTTCTGTCCCCACTGTAAATATATATATATATATATATATATATATCAAATACACTGCCATAAACTGAATAACTTGCCTGCTTAATCTAACTCAAGCTATCTCTCTGTCCATGCCAACAACACTACACATGGACGCTCTCTAAGCAGCCTTATATAGTGTGGGGCGTGGACTTAGTCCCCCTGATCGATGATTGGCCAAAGGCCTTTGGCCAATTATGACTCTCTCAGCAGAGCGCGCTGTGATTGGCCACAGCATGCAGGTCAGGTGTATGCTTTGGCTAATCATCATACACCAATACACTGCGATCTCGCAGTGCATTATGGGGCGTTTAGCGGTGCTCAAATTTTCTGCGAACGCCACATATGTTTGGTTTGTTTTAGAACAAACGAACACCCAATGTTCGAGTCGAACTTACGTTCGACTCGAACAGCGGGCTCATCCCTACTATTGTTCTTGACAGAGAAATCAATGGAAGAGGCATGTGGGGGGGGGAATTATGGGCTCGGTTTTTGTATAGACTGAATTTGAGGAAGTGGGGTGACATCCAGGCTAAAACTAATGCCGCGTACACACGGTCGAACTTTTCAACTGGACTGGTCTGACGGACGCCGACGGACCAAATCGGGCGGACAATCTGATTGTGTGTGGGCTTCACCGGACCTTCAGTGGACTTTTCCAGTCACAAATCTGACGGACTTTAGATTTGGAACTTGCTTCAAATCTTTACGTCGTAACTCCGCCGGACCCAGAAATCCGCTCGTCTGAATGCTAGTCCGACAGACCAAAACCGACGCTAGGGCAGCTATTGGCTACTGGCTATCAACTTCCTTATTTTAGTCTGGTGTACGTCATCACGTACAAATCCGTCGGACTTTGGTGTGATCGTGTGTAGGCAAATCTGTTTGTTAGAAAGTCCGACCGTGTGTACGTAGCATAAGATTAAGCGAACATCAAGCGCAGTGGTGTGTTTTTTATTTAAATCTTCTGGTCAGTTCTTCCCCTTAAATGAGAAGTATGGTTTTTTTTTTTTATTCATACTTACCTATGTGGATGGAGCATCAGACCAATGCTGCATCTGTCCCACGCTGCCTCTGCACTGAGAACCGAGCCATTGAACACTGCCGATGGCTCAGTTTTCACAGATCCCCAAGCGGAGAGCTGCTGACTGTCAGTCAGTGTCTCTGGGATGATGCGATGCCTCGACTGATGGCAGTGACATCAGCAGGGAGCGGACTTCAGACCGATCTCCGCTGAAAACGCGTCACAGGAGTGCAAAATGAATTGCACTCCTGTGACCAAGAAGAGAAGCCCAGCCTAAAAAGCTCAGGCTGGACTTCTCCTTTAACCTAAAATCTTAATCTACAAATAAAGTTTGATTCAGCTAAAAGTTTGATGGGGGAAAGCACATTGTGAGTGATCTAAAACATTCCTAAAACACCTCTGCTTTATCCTGTATTGTGCAAATATTTTACGTTTTTTTAACCGCTTCCCGACCACCGCACGCCGATTTACATCGGCAGAATGGCACTGGTGGGCAAAAGGGCATACAGGTACGTCCCCTTTAAGAAGCAGTGCTTCGATGTCCGCCGGGTGCCCATGATCGTGTCACGGAGAGGTAGAACGGGGAGATGCTTTTGTTTTGTCATCGAGAGCAGTGAACGCTGTCATGTGAGGTGTAGCCCCTCCCCCCCACAGTTAGAATCACTCCCTAGGACACACTTAAACCCTTCACCACCCCTAGTGGTTAACCCCTTCACTGCCAGTGTGATTTACACAGTAATCAATGCATTTTTATAGCACTGATCGCTGTATAAATGACAATGGTCCCAATATAGTGTCAAAAGTGTCTGATCTGTCCGCCATAATGCCACAGTCCTGATAAAAATTGCATATCGCCGCCCATTACTAATAAAATAAAAAAAATTAATAATACAAATGCTGTAAATCTATCCCCTATTTTGTAGACTCTATAATTTTGGGGAATCCAATCAATATACACTTAGTGCGATTTTTTTTACCAAAAATATGTAGAAGAATACATATCGGCCTAAACTGAGGAAAAAAAAAAAAATTATATATTTTTAGGGGATATTTATTATAGCAATAAGTAAAAAATATTGCTTGTTTTTCAAAATTGTTGCTCAAAATTGTTGCTCAAAATTGTTGCTCTTTTTTGTTTATAGCGCAAAAAATAAAAAAAAACACAGAGGCGATCAAATACCACCAAAAGAAAGCTCTATTTGTGGGAAAAAAAGGACGTCAATTTTGTTTGGGTAGAACGTTGCACGACCGCACAATTGTCAGTTAAAGAGATGCAGTGCCGAATCGCAAAAAGTGCTGTGGTCAGGAAGGGGGTAAATCCTTCCGGAGCTAAAGTGGTTAACAACTTCCCCGCACAATCAGAAATTTTATTTCAAGGCACTGATTATTCGGTACCTCCTCAAATACAGCCAGATCTAGTAAGTGCAATGTTATTTTCATTGCTTGCTAATTTCCAATTTTGCAAGCACACAACAATGTATTGCTAATAAAACTATGATACATTTTATACAAATATTATTGATTTTTTTTTTTCTGTGCTATGAGGCTGCAACGCATAATTTCATGATTAAAATTCACAACAGCAAGAATAAGTCATAAGTAATTTGTGTCTTTAGGGAAAATTTTTTATTAGTGCAGGTTGACAAGAGGACATTGTTTTAATTTCTAAATTGAGGACCTAAGGATGATTGAATGTTTTCAACTGGCAGCTTTGCTACATTTTTTATTTTGAATTCAGTATACATAACATTATTGGTCTTTTATGTCAGTGCCTCTCAAGTCAACAACTACTTGATCGGCCTCTGTCCCTTGGCTGCAGACTGGACGTTACACCTGAAAGGGGTAAGGTGTTGGCCCCACACATGTTTTTGGGCACATACATTTATAAACTGGGATATGGCCAGGAGTTTTTTTTTTTATATCTCTTCCATTATTGTTTACATTGAGTATCTCCTTTACTGTTACAGACCACGGTAAGGCCTCTTGAAATGTTACAGTCTAATTTCCATTTTAATGCTTTCTTATGAAGACGGCACTTACCTGGCCATATACTACAGGATATTACTAAAGCTTTATGCTAATTGCAAGGGCAACTTCCTAGCCCCTTATATAGTACTGTATAAAGATCCAACATTAACTCTATACTGTATATATTATATTATAGATTTCCATTTACTAATATACTTATTTCTGCCTGCTAAGAGTCACTGGGAGACTTTGCTGGTTCCCTTTAGATATCAGATAACCCCAGAAGATATCTGAAATATACCTTTATGTACAGTGGGGACGGAAAGTATTCAGACCCCCTAAATTTTTCACTCTTTGTTATATTGCAGCCATTTGCTAAAATCATTTAAGTTCATTGACAGAAAAACACAAAATTGTTGACATTTTTGTAGATTTATTAAAAAGGAAAAACTGAAACATCACATGGTCCTAAATATTCAGACCCTTTGCTGTGACACTCATATATTTAACTCAGGTGCTGTCCATTTCTTCTGATCATCCTTGAGATGGTTCTACACCTTCATTTGAGTCCAGCTGTGTTTGATTATACTGATTGGACTTAATTAGGAAAGCCACACACCTGTCTATATAAGACCTTACAGCTCACAGTGCATGTCAGAGTAAATGAGAATTATGAGGTCAAAGGAACTGCCTGAAGAGCTCAGAGACAGAATTGTGGCAAGGCACAGATCTGGCCAAGGTTACAAAAAATTTCTGCTGCACTTAAGATTCCTAAGAGCACAGTGGCCTCCATAATCCTTAAATGGAAGACGTTTGGGACGACCAGAACCCTTCCTAGAGCTGGCCGTCCGGCCAAACTGAGCTATCAAGGGAGAAGAGCCTTGGTGAGAGAGGTAAAGAAGAGCCCAAAAATAACTGTGGCTGAGCTCCAGAGATGCAGTCAGGAGATGGGAGAAAGTTGTAGAAAGTCAACCATCACTGCAGCCTTCCACCAGTTGGGGCTTTATGGCAGAGTGGCCCGATGGAAGCCTCTCCTCAGTGCAAGACACATGAAAGCCTGCATGGAGTTTGCTAAAAAACACCTGAAGGACTCCAAGATGGTGACAAATAAGATTCACTGGTCTGATGAGACCAAGGTAGAACTTTTTGGCCTTAATTCTAAGCGGTATGTGTGGTGAAAACCAGGCACTGCTCATCACCTGTCCAATACAGTCCCAACAGTGAAGCATGGTGGTGGCAGCATCATACTGTGGGGGTGTTTTTCAGCTGCAGGGACAGGAGGACTGGTTGCAATCGAGGAAAAGATAAATGCGGTCAAGTACAGGGATATCCTGGAGGAAAACCTTCTCCAGAGTGCATAGGACCTCAGACTGGGCCGAAGGTTTACCTTCCAACAAGACAATGACCCTAAGCACACATCTAAAATAACGAAGGAGTGGCTTCACAACAATTCAGTGACTGTTCTTGAATGGCCCAGCCAGAGCCCTGACTTAAACCCAATTGAGCATCTCTGGAGAGACCTAAAAATGGCTGTCCACCAACGTTTACCATCCAGCCTGACAGAACTGGAGAGAATCTGCAAGGAGGTATGGCAGAGGATCCCCAAATTCAGGTGTGAAAAACTTGTTGCATCTTTCCCAAAAAGACTCAAGGCTGTATTAGATCAAAAGGGGGCTTTTACTAAATACTGAGCAAAGGGTCTGAATACTTAGGACCACGTGATAGTTCAGTTTTTCTTTTTTAATAAATCTGCAAAAATGTCTACAATTTTACAACGATTTTAGCAAATGGTTGCAATATAACAAAGAGTGAAAAATTTAAGGTGATCTGAATACTTTCCGTCCCCACTGTATGTATACCTGACTTATATCTCTTGATACCTGTCTTATGTGTTGACAATATTTGATTTTAAATTGTATTTTGTATCTTTATAAAGGACTACTAGGCCTGTTTTTATTTTTACAATCACATCCCTTAACTGCTTCAGCCCCGGAAGAATTTACCCCCTTCCTGACCAGAGCACTTTTTGCGATACGGCACTGCATTGCTTTAACTGACAATTGCGTGGTCATGCAACATTGCACCCAAACAAAATCAAGGTCTTTTTTTCCCATAAATAGTGCTTTCTTTTGGTGGTATTTAATCACCTCTGCGGTTTTTATTTTTTGGCTATAAACAAAAAAACGATTTTTTAAAAAAAGCAATATTTTTTACTTTTTGTTATAATGAATATCCCCCAAAAATCTATAAAAATTAATTTTTTTCCTCAGTTTAGGCCGATATGTATTCTTCTATATATTTTTGGTAAAAAAAAAATCACAATAAGCGTACATTGATTGGTTTGCGCAAAATTTATAGCGTCTACAAAATAGGGGATAGATTTATGGCATTTTTATTATTAATTTTTTTTATTAGTAATGGCGGCGATCTGCGATTTTTTATCGTGACTGCGACATTATGGCGGACACATCGGACACTTTTGACACTATTTTGGGACCATTGTCATTTATACAGGGATCAGTGCTAAAAAATGTACTGATTACTGTATAAATGACACTGGCAGGGAAGGGGTTAAACACTAGGGGGCGATCAAGGGGTTAAGTGTGTCCTAGGGAGTGATTCTAACTGTGGGGGGATGGGCTAACACTGATATGACAGAGATCACTGCTCCCAATGACAGGGAACAGTAGATCTCTGTCATGTCACTAGGCAGAACTGGGAAATGCCTTGTTTACATAGGCATCTTCCCGTTCTGCTGCTCCGTGACACCATTGCGGGACACTGGCGGACATCGTGTCCACGTGACCTACGGGCATGGTCACAGAGCAGGCGGTGGGCGCGCGCGCCCACAATGTCGCGTCTTAAAGGGGACGTACCTGTATGCCCATTTGCACAGCCGTGCCATTGTGCCGATGTATATCGTCATGCACTGGTCGGCAACCGGCTAGACACATTGTCAATAACTTGACGTGGATTTCTATTATATTTAGCAAGTTGGTCCCGAGGAAGCTACGCAATCGGTGAAATGCATTGACCAGCAGATAAAATATATACGCCTCCACTTTCTTAATTTGGAATTCGAATATATCAGTAGGAGGTGTCTGTATCATATTACTACATCTTTGGTTTTATTGAATGAATAACATGTGCGTTATTATTTTAGAATATGCTTAAATAAAGATTGATATGTTTTATAAATTGGATTCTGTCTCATGTGGGTGCCAGTAAAGTCCATCATTAGCAGGACTGGTTCCTGCAAATTGCACATAACTACCTGATATAATTCCTTTCCCCCAATTAATAAAATTCAGACAACTAACAAACTCAAATGCCTCGTACACACGATCGGATTGTTGGCCAACAAAACCTTGGAATTTTGTCTGAAGGGCGTTGGCCCAAACTTGTCTTGCATACACATGGCCAACAATTATGAACGTAGTGACGTACTAGACGTACTACATGTTTTTTCAGCTCTTTACCACCACCCTTTGGGCTCCTTCTGCTAATTTCGTGTTAGTAGAAGTTTGGTGAGTGTTAATTTGCGCTTTTCTTTTCACGTTTTTCATTTGGCGCTTTTCAGTTCACGCTTTTCATTTCATGCTTTTTATTTCACGCTTTTTATTTCACGCTTTTCATTTCGTGCTTTTCAATTCGTTTCTGAACGGCCGTTCGTCAACCAGACATGTTGCGGAATCGGAGGAGATAATGTGTTATTTATTATTGGCCTTGGAGTTATTGCTTTGACATTATTTTTTTTGGTTGAATAATGATTTGTTTTGTTATATTTTCTATATTTTTGAATGCATAGAATGCACTTTTTGGTTAAGTTTTATTGGCAGATAGCATGTCTAATTTTTTTGTTTTCTTTTTTTAATGCACAATACAAAAATTGTGGAGAATAATACTTGGCTATGTGTTTTACTTCAAATGACAGTTTGGGAGTAGGCAGTTACATTGTAAAATTGACAAGGGACACCAACATAGTTGTATCTTTGATCTTAAAAACTACGGGATAATGGTGTTGTGGTAACTTGCCCAAATAAAAAAAAAAAGCATAATAATATTATTCTTGATATCACTAGAAAAAAAAAAAGCCTTTGAAAATTAATTTGCCATAACTCCATCAGTATCACCAGCAAAGCAGCTTCAATATTATCCCATTAACGAAGAAGAGAATTGTGCGCTGCATTTGGAGATTTCATAATTTTTCACGTCACGACTGTTAATTCTCCATTACGAACGCTAGTTTACAAGACCGACCACTGCTGGCTCGTCCATGCGAGCATGCGTGTTTGTACTTTGGACTTTTGTACACACCCTCGGCCAATCCGACAACACACATTTGTCCGCGGAAAATTTGAGAACCTGCTAGCCAACATTTGTTGGCGGAAAATCTGACAACAATTGTCCGGTGAAGCATACACATGGTCGGACTTACCGCCAACAGCCTGACATCGAACATTTCCCGTCGGAAAGTCTAAGCGTGTGTATGGGCCTATAATCTCATCTGCTCCCAAGACCTCCTGTACTTTATCTCCTTCATCGGCCCCTCTTATGCTCGCCTCCAGGACTTTTTCAGAACCTCTTCCATCCTCTGGAACTCCCTACTCCAATGTCTGTCTATCTTCTACTCGGTCCAACTTTAGACTTTGAAAATTCATCTCTTCAGGGAAGCTGATTCACATTTCATCTAAAGAAAACTCAAATTGGTCATTGTAAGGTTGATACAGTCTTACATAACAGAAGTGTACTAACATCAGCCAGGTAAAAAGACACCACCGAGCCCAGCCAGCAACAGAGCTTACTTGCCTGTCTCCTAAACTCATGAAGATTTAAGAATCAGCAGTCCTTTTAGAACTCTCTCTCTTCCTTTCTTATTAGCCCTCTTCTACATTAACCCCAACTGTGCCTGCTGCATAAAAATGAGGGGATATATACCGACCACCCCTTTTGGTCAGTACATGAACATAGACATTGACAGTCTAAAATGTGCTTAAGTATACAATTCTTGGCAGGTGTCACATACTGTTTGATAAGTGAATGGCTGTATGAGGCCGTACTCATGCAAATATTACAGGCGAGTCTCACATTCAAGGAAATATACTGTATGCGCATACATGGGTGAACTCTGATGCACAGGAGCATCAGCACCTATATAAGCTTGACTGTGTACAGCTATTCAGTTGTATGGCCATCTGTATGCATGGAAAAGTGCAAGGAATCTTACTCTTAAACAATTTTGAGCCACTAAACAACTGTGAGAATGGGATCTTATGCACACAGTCTTTTTGCAGCTCTCACAAGCTAGGTTCTTCTACCTCAGTCAGGACAGAGAGAGATAACTCTGCTACAAGCCTTCCCCTCTATCTCTCCACAAAACACAAAGTAAATCAATAAAATATTTGCAAGCAAGGTAGGAGGATTTACCACTTCTCAATAATCTATCTACTTACAATGTCTATATATATATATATATATATATATATATATATATATATATATATATATATATATATATATATATATATATACACACACACAATGGACCTTTTTACACAGCGTGCTGCTGTGTCTCTCTCTCCTACTCAAACAGCTCCTCTCTGACCCTTTCAGCACACCTGACAATAAGCAGGTCTGAAGGGGAAATACCTGTCCTCTTCGATTAACCCCCTCCTAATCCTGCCCCAGGCTGACCCTCTACATATCCCCCCCCCCCCCTCTGTTCCAGGAGTCTGGGCACCACAAATCCAGTGGCAATGGACCCGGGAAAGGGCATCTTTTTTTTCCTTTTTTTCAAATGCATGTGCCGAGGTCTATGCCCCCTTCCTACTCTGAATACACATTATTTCTAGACTGGATTGCTGCTGTAAACCTATCATAGTCATTTTTATCAGTTTCCATTAGGCGGTACACTTCCTGATACTACTCTGTGAGGAGCGGTTGCACCAATTCAGCCCAGCGGCTTCTGGGCCACCTTTTAAACGATGCCATGTTTTCGAATTCAGCCAGACAGTCCTCAATGTGGTTGTCTGGTAGCATCGGCTGTAAAAAGTCACCAGCACAGATTCTACCTTCGTTACCACTGAGAGCAGCACCAACTTTTTCTACTATCTCAGAGGGTTCCTGTCCCTCCATGAGAGACCTGCTCTCCACAGTAGGCTCAACCACTATCACTTGATCTCCAGATTTAGACTCTCTGACCCTGGCAGACCGGTTGGCAACCCCCCTCCGGGTCCTCGCTAATGGTTTATGCCAATGTTTAAGCACTTTGCGATTTTTGGCTACCCTGTAGCATAGAGTATGATGCACAGCAACTCAGGGAGAGCGCATATCTTCCGCAGGATGCTGTGGCTCACCACCTTTTGTAATCCCGCTATCTGTTCACTCAGTAAGCGGTTTGTTTCCTGTTGTACAGCGACTGTCTGCATCAGGATCTGCTCCTGCCGGGCCTGTGCTTGTACCAGGGCCTGCTGGGCCTCCTGATGGCGGGCCTGCACTTGTGTATTAGCCAATACCAGCTGCTTAACCACATCCTCCATGACTTGTACAGAAGATTTCACCGTCTGTGCAGCTTTAACCCAGGACATGGGATTGGACTGGACCCCTCAAACTGCCCACATTCTCCACCAGTTGTAGCGGATCAGAGGGGTGAACAGCTGGTTCAAAGACAGTCCAGTAAAATAAAGTGGCTTTATTCAGCACAAATGGCAAAATAAACATAAGACAAGACAGACTTGTCTTGTCACATGGTTGTGCAGACAGGTACAGTTCACAGTTCAGTAGCACACAGGCTTACAGGTAATAGTTCATGGCTCCAATCAGAGCTACAGTCTTTATGTGTTTAAGCTCACCCAGCAGGTACACCATCCAGCAATGGACCTTTTCACACAGGTCCAACAATGGACCTTTTCACACAGCGTGCTGCTGTATCTCTCTCTCCTACTCAAACAGCTCCTTTCTGACACTTTCAGCACACCTGACAATAAGCAGGTCTGAAGGGGAAATACCTGCCCCCTTCGATTAACCCCTTCTTAACCCTGCCCCAGGCTGAACCTCTACAATATATACACACGGTATATATATGACAACCTGTTACTTACATGGAGCACATTGCTAAAAAAACATTAGAAACTATAACAGGGCTCTGCACTCAATGTGACTTTATATTAAATCAAATTTAAAGTTGATATATTTCAAACATATGAAAGACACACAACTTTTTCATCCTCTTGCTCCCTCATCTTAGAAGTATCCATTCAGAAAAATCAATGGGATGTTGATCCACTATCTGCAATCTTGACTGATCCTAGTCTGAGCGCAAAATAAATGGACTCCAGCAATCTTAAAGCGGAGTTCCCTCCCTCTTTTACTACTTTATCTTAAAGGAAAGACCGCCCCTCCACCACTCGATTTTGGATAATTTTTTTTCCTTACTTACCTTCTCTGAAGTACTGAGTATACTTCCGTCCTAGCTCGGCCGTGGGCCCAGGGCGTAATATCCTCTTCTCCCCCGCTGCCTTCTGGGTCCTGCGTGTGTCCCAGAAGATGATGGGGCCATTCAGAAAGCACCTCGCGACTCGCACATGCGCAGTAGGATACCGTCAGTGAAGCTTGAAGCACCCGATCCAATGGACAGATCGGCCTCGGGTGGGGGGTTGGGCAATATCGCGGGCTCCCTGGACAGGTGAGTGTCCTTATTAAAAGTCAGCAGCTACAATGTTTGTAGCTGCTGTCTTTTCAAAAAAATGTTTTTCGGCTGGAACACCGCTTTAAGTCCCAGTCATAAAAATCCTTGCATTGACAGCTATTAAAACAATGCATGTATGGAAATATCGGTTGACAAAACAATGTCCATGTGTAGGCAGGTTAACATGTCTTCCTGTGTGTGTTCCTGTTTTTCCTGCCTGTGCTCGTACCCTCATGTTAATTGAGATTGCCAGGTGCAAAATGTTGCAATGTTTTGATGATGCACTGTGTCCTCAGGTTGACTGAGCTGCAGATAACCGAGCTGTAAGAGTTAACATTTTTCCTGCCATTTTTAGCAAGGTTACTTCCCCCTACAGGTCAACCAACATAAATAGGGGTGTCTCCAAGCCCCTGGGTCAGCTATCTGGGAATACTGCAAAATGTAGCCTGTTACTGTGCTTGAGTGATCACCCCTTTTGGGGGGGAGATGGGAGTACAATCAGGGTTCCTGGTGAGGGCCTTGAACGTTGAGACCCACATGGACTTGTAGCTGTCAACCATGGACCTATTGCCTTGGTGGATTTCTGCCAATCATGGACTCTAAATACTTGCACTACCCCTTGTGGATTATTTGCCCGAATGGACATTGGCCTCAAAAGGATTGCTTTATGGACCTGCCTTCTGTCTAAGTTATGCACACTTTATAGGGCACTATAGCTAGCTTAGTATAGGAACTTTGTTGAGAATGTTCCTTGAGAACTGTACTGTAATCAGCAACTATCTTAGTAAAGGTTCTTTTTCACTTGCTTTGCCTGGTCTGAAGTCTCTTAAAGGGGTGCATGCACAGTGTATCAAAAGAACAGGTCTTGCAACACAACAAAGGGACTGAGTTAGAAGATTCAGTACATGGGTCTAACACACAGAGGTTTATTTACTAAAGGAAAATCCACTTTGCACTACAAGTGCACTGCAAGTGCACTTGGAAGTGCACTTGGAAGTGCAGTCCCTGAAGATCCGAGGGGGACATGGAAGGAAAATAAAAAATGACATTTTTGCTTGTACATGATTGGATGATAAAATCAGCAGAGTTTCCCCTGATTTTAGATCTTCTCCTTAGATTTACAGCAACTGCACTTCCAAGTGCACTTGTAGTGCAGAGTGGATTTACCTCTAGTAAATCAACCCCACAGTGTGCTTTTCAGAGGAAGATAATGGGGTTAATTTACTAAATGGAAATCCACATGTCAGGGAATACCATGTCAGGACCATCATGTCAGGGACCACCATGTCAGGGACCACCAGTGCCGCATGTCAGGGACCACCAGTGCCACGTGTCAGGGACCACCATGTCAGGGATCACAAGTGCCGCTTGTCAGGGACCACCAGTGCCGCTTGTCAGGGACCACCATGTCAGGGACCACCAGTGCCACTTGTCAGGGACCACCAGTGCCGCTTGTCAGGAGACACCATGTCAGGGACCCCGGGCGGGTCAGGGACCACCAGTGCCGCTTGTCAGGGACCACCATGTCAGGGACCACCAGTGCCGCTTGTCAGGGACCACCAGTGCTGCTTGTCAGAAGACACCATGTCAGGGACCCCGGGTGGTGCAGCGGGGACGAAGTGGAGGGGCGGCGACTGGCAGGAGCAAAGGAGAAGGAGGGAGGAGAGAGGAGAAGGAGGACATCTCCTCCATAGGCGGCACAGACCGGGGGCTGTGAGACCCCTTCCGCCCACAACATGTCTGCTTCCTCCCTGCTCATTTTCAGAGGACTACAAGGGGGCATGTCAGACTGCTGGCTGAGCTTAGGAGAGGGGTAGAAGCCAGTGGTCTTACAAGCAGGAAGTCACCAGGCAATAATGGTTTTTCAGCAAGTTCAGCAGCCTATTACAGAGGAACTACAGAGCTCAGAAGAACATTGATGGCAAAGTTGATGCAGGTAGGAGCAACAAGGACATGGAAAAAAAAATTTTGTCCGAAGTTTTGCTTTAAATGTTTGAATATAATGTGATGTATATTCTTTGTATATTGGGTGAGGGTGTAGTAGTACTTAATTATATTGAATAGCTGTTCATGTGGGAGGTTCAGACATGGGGGGGGTTTATTTACTTAATACAACTCCACTTTGCACTACAAGTGCATTTGCTGTAGATCCGAGGGGGACATGCAGGGAGAATAAAAAACAGCATTTTTGCTTGTACATGATTGGATGATAAAATCAGCAGAGCTTCCCCTCATTTCAGATCTTCCCCTCAGATCTACAGCGACTGCACTTCCAAGTGCACTTGTAGTGCAGAGTGAATTTACCTTTAGTAAATCAAGTTTGTTTTGCCTGTCTTGCGCACATCGATCAAAGCTAAGGTTAAGTAAAGCATTAACCCAATACAACCTAACTTCCTATGGTAAGTTTTTGCAAACACACAATTTCCAATCAATTTATTTGCCTATTCTGCATGCTATTTGACTGACATTTTTATTTTCAGAAATATATCCTTAGTCCCGGTTCACACAGGGGCGACTTGTCAGCCTGACAAGTCGCGTCCCGTTCTGTACTACGGAACCGTTCTAATAGGAGTGACGCAAGTCGCTCCGACTTAGAAAAAGGTTCCTGTAGTATTTTGGGGCGACTTCAGGCGACTTGCATTGACTTCTATACAGAAGTCGTTTTGCAAGTTGCCGCTGAAGTCGTGTGCAGGTCGCCTCGGTGAGACGACCTGCAAGTCGTGCCACCCCTGTGTGAACCGGCACTTAATGGCTTCACTTGTCAACTAGACAGTCAATTAGTCATGTGAGGATAATTGGTTTTGGGGAAAGAAATGTAACCTAAACTCTTGAAAACAAGCCACCTGTCATTTCATAAGCCAAGGCAGTATAGACTTTGATATTCTGATCAGGTATTTAACCACACCATTTTGTAAGCGGCATATATCTTTTGTATGTGTTGCATTTCATGAGAAATGCAGTCATGTTGATTGTGATGTTTACTATAAACTGGGTTTTCATTTACACACCCATTACATGTATTAAATCACAAATTCTCATGAAAATAGATCCTGCATAACATACAATATGAAGAAAAAATGTTTTGGCTGTGTAGCTAATTTGATTGTTACACACTGATGTGATTTTTTATTATTTTGAAATAGAGGTGAAACAACAACTAGATTCTGAGGCCTTCAAGAAACTTGCTGAGATAAATATGTGGCTGCCTTTGCTAATATAACTTCTGACAGTTCTAGTTGCTTAGATTTTATGTTGATCAAATAGCTTTAATACTTTCTCATATTCATCACATCTTGGTAATACATGAACATTTACCCGTGTTTTGTCTCTTTAAAGACCCTGCAAGTGCAGACAAAATACTTGTTGATCTGCCGGAAATGGACCGACAACATACAGCACTTTTGTGGACTGAATGTTGCCAGACCTGCCAATTGTCGTTTGCTAAACTACCACTCCCAATCTCTTCTTATCCACAGTATAGGGAATAATTCAAATGTAGTCCAAAACAAAAACATGGGGGTCTAAATAGTCTCTTTGAGATAACAAGGTCACAGTGCACAGGACACAGAACAGCTCTGTGTTTCTGTCAAGATCAACAGGTGTTTTTGCACTCATAAAACAGATATAACAAAATGCTTTCAATGGTATATTTAGCAGACCCATGGGAAGCAAATACGCAAAGTTCATTGTTAAGGTTTATATATATTTTAAAGCTGAAATTTAGAGAAAAAAATATTTTTTGTCTGCAGCTTTGTGGACCTAACTTACCTGTAATGAAGTATGCCCCGTGCTGTGCGGGCAACTGAATCCTGTAGAAATCTTCACTGCAGAGCTGCCTGTCTTCTTCCTGTCTTAGGAGTTCTGGAGTGCAGAAGGTTATTAGCTTCAGGTCTCTAGTCTGAATTCAAAAGACAAAGTTCCACACGGGGACCCACCCCCTCCTCCCCTTTCATCAATTGAGAAAAATGATTTCATTGCCTCCACTGCCTGTAACATGATCTGTGAATAGGGGAGAGAATCCCGAGACTCATCAGATTCTCCTCCCATTCACAGGCAATGAAAGCAATAAAAGAATATTTTTCAATAGAGGAGGAGGCAGGACAATTTTATGATTGCATTTAGCCAGAGTGCTATTAATCCTCTGTAAGGATGAGCCAAACACCTCCCAGTTCGGCTTGCACCAGAACATGCTAACAGGTAAAAAGTTCAGACGAACACGCGAACACCGTTAAAGTCTATGGGACACTAACATGAAAAATCAAAAGTGCTAATTTTAAAGGCTTATATGCAAGTTATTGTCATAAAAAGTTTTTGGCCCCAGGGGACATGTATCAATGCAAAAAAAAGTTTTAACCACTTGAGCCCCGGACCATTATGCTGCCTAAGGACCAGAGGTCTTTTTCCAATTTGGCACTGCGTCGCTTTAACTGCTAATTGCGCGGTCATGCAATGCTGTACCCAAACGAAATTTGCGTCCTTTTCTTCCCACAAATAGAGCTTTCTTTTGATGGTATTTGATCACCTCTGCAGTTTTTATTTTTTGCGCTATAAACGGAAAAAGACCGAAAATTTTGAAAAAAAATGATATTTTCTACTTTTTGTTATAAAAAAAATCCAATAAACTAAATTTTAGTCATACATTTAGGCCAAAATGTATTCGGCCACATGTCTTTGGTAAAAAAAATGTCAATAAGTGTATATTTATTGGTTTGCGCAAAAGTTATAGCGTCTACAAACTAGGGTACATTTTCTGGAATTTACACAGCTTTTAGTTTATGACTGCCTATGTCATTTCTTGAGGTGCTAAAATGGCAGGGCAGTACAAAACCCCCCCAAATGACCCCATTTTGGAAAGTAGACACCCCAAGGAAATTGCTGAGAGGCATGTTGAACCCATTGAATATTTATTTTTTTTGTCCCAAGTGATTGAAAAATGACAAAAAAAAAAAAAAAAAAAATATTTACAAAAAGTCGTCACTAAATGATATATTGCTCACACAGGCCATGGGCCTATGTGGAATTGCACCCCAAAATACATTTAGCTGCTTCTCCTGAGTATGGGGATACCACATGTGTGGGACTTTTTGGGAGCCTAGCCGCGTACGGGGCCCCGAAAACCAATCACCGCCTTCAGGATTTCTAAGGGTGTAAATTTTTGCTTTCACTCTTCACTGCCTATCACAGTTTCGGAGGCCATGGAATGCCCAGGTGGCACAAAACCCCCCAAAATGACCCCATTTTGGAAAGTAGACACCCCAAGCTATTTGCTGAGAGGCATATTGAGTCCATGGAATATTTTATATTTTGACACAAGTTGCGGGAAAGTGACACTTTTTTTTTTTTTTTTTTTTTTTTTTCATAAAGTTGTCACTAAATGATATATTGCTCACACAGGCCATGGGCATATGTGGAATTGCACCCCAAAATACATTTAGCTGCTTCTCCTGAGTATGGGGATACCACATGTGTGGGACTTTTTGGGAGCCTAGCCGCGTACTGGACCCCAAAAACCAATCACTGCCTTCAGGATTTCTAAGGGTGAAAATTTTTGATTTCACTCTTTA
Organism: Lithobates clamitans; assembly: GCA_037952925.1. Lineage (NCBI taxonomy): Eukaryota > Metazoa > Chordata > Amphibia > Anura > Ranidae > Lithobates > Lithobates clamitans. The sequence goes on along the minus strand of JBBGZY010000264.1, from coordinate 4,306,053 downwards.
CTGCCTATCACAGTTTCGGAGGCCATGGAATGCCCAGGTGGCACAAAACCCCCCCAAATGACCCCATTTTGGAAAGTAGACACCCCAAGCTATTTGCTGAAAGGCATGGAGAGTATTTTGCAGCTCTCATTTGTTTTTGAAAATGAAGAAAGACAAGAAAAAACATTTTTTTTTTTCTTTTTTCAATTTTCAAAACTTTGTGACAAAAAGTGAGGTCTGCAAAATACTCACTATACCTCTCATCAAATAGCTTGGGGTGTCTACTTTCCAAAATGGGGTCATTTGGGGGGGTTTTGTGCCACCTGGGCATTCCATGGCCTCCGAAACTGTGATAGGCAGTGAAGAGTGAAATCAAAAATTCACGCCCTTAGAAAGCCTGAAGGCGGTGCTTGGTTTTCGGGGTCCCGTACGCGGCTAGGCTCCCAAAAAGTCTCACACATGTGGTATCCCCGTACTCAGGAGAAGCAGCAGAATGTATTTTGGGGTGTAATTTCATATATTTCCATGGCATGTTTGAGCAATATATCATTTAGTGACAACTTTGTGCAAAAAAAAAAAAAAAAAAAAAAAATTTGTCTCTTTCCCGCAACTTGTGTCGCAATATAAAATATTCCATGGACTCGACATGCCTCTCAGCAAATAGCTTGGGGTGTCTACTTTCCAAAATGGGGTCATTTGGGGGGGTTTTGAACTGTCCTGGCATTTTATGCACAACATTTAGAAGCTTATGTCACACATCACCCACTCTTCTAACCACTTGAAGACAAAGCCCTTTCTGACACTTATTGTTTACATGAAAAAGTTTTTTTTTTTTTGCAAAAAAATTACTTTGAACCCCCAAACATTATATATTTTTTTAAAGCAAATGCCCTACAGATTAAAATGGTGGGTGTTTCATTTTTTTTTTTTCACACAGTAATTGCGCAGCGATTTTTCAAACGCATTTTTTGGGGAAAAAACACACTTTTTTTAATTTTAATGCACTAAAACACGCTATATTGCCCAAATGTTTGATGAAATAAAAAAGATGATCTCAGGCCGAGTACATGGATACCAAACATGACATGCTTTAAAATTGCGCACAAACGTGCAGTGGCAACAAAATAAATACATGTTTAAAAGCCTTAAAAAGCCTTTACAGGTTACCACTTTAGATTTACAGAGGAGGTCTACTGGAAAAATTACTGCCCTCGATCTGGCCTTCGCGGTGATACCTCACATGCATGGTGCAATTGCTGTTTACGTTTGACGACAGACCGCCGCTTGCGTTCGCCTTAGCGCGAGAGCAGGGGGCGACAGGGGTGTTTTTTTTTTTTTTTTTTTTTTTCTTTATTATTTTTTTGCTTTTTTAATCTTACTTTTAAACTGTTCCTTTCATATTTTTTTTTTTAATCATTTTTATTGTTATCTCGGGGAATGTAAATATCCCCTATGATAGCAATAGGTAGTGACAGGTACTCTTTTTTGAAAAAATTGTGGTCTATTAGACCCTAGATCTCTCCTCTGCCCTCAAAGCAAATGACCACACCAAGATCGGTGTGATAAAATGCTTCCCCAATTTCCCAATGGCGCTATTTACATCCGGCGAAATCTAAGTCATGAAATACTCGTAGCTTCCGGTTTCTTAGGCCATAGAGATGTTTGGAGCCACTCTGGTCTCTGATCAGCTCTATGGTCAGCTGGCTGAATCACCGGCTGCATTCTCAGGTTCCCTGTTGAGACAGGAGAGCCAGAGAAAAACACGGAAGACGGTGGGGGGGGGGGGGCATTCCCTCCCACGGCTTGTAAAAGCAGTCTAGAGGCTAATTAGCCGCTAGGATTGCTTTTACATGAAAGCCGACCGCTGGCTGAAAAGAATGATACCAAGATGATACCTAAACCTGCAGGCATCATTCTGGTATAACCACTCAAAGTCGTGAATGGCGTACCTGAAGACAAAAAAATGGTTAACAATAAAGCACAGTAAAGTGTAAATAATTACACACCTGAAAAACAAACATGATAAAACATAATAACAATAACAATAACAGTCAATAACAATAACAATAACAATAAAACATTGCAGAATAGAATACAGTAAAAAAGAGCAGAACAATAGAGAGAGAGAATAGAGAGAGAGAGAACAATAAAACAACAACTATTTTTTTTTATTTCATATTTTTTTTTTTTTACACTTTTTTTGTAACTAACTTTTATAACGGTAACCGGTTCCAGGTTCGGGTCTCTCAAAATGCGATGGCATCTTGGGAGACCCTGTGAAAGTGTGCCTAGTCTGTGCAATGCTGTACCCTACGCTAATACTCAACTAGTGAATGGTAGCGTTCAAAACATTCACCAATGCAAAGACCAGGATTGTCAGGACAGGAGGGACAATAATAGCGGGTGTCACGCCTATATCCTCGCTTGCTGCAGACACGACATCTTTTTTGGGGGGGTTCGTTGGGTAGGGGTACTCGGGAGGACATAAAAATGCCTCTCATGCAGCCGACTGCATTTGGTTGGGGATGTGAATGGGGGAAGTACGGGCGCTGCAGAAGCGGTGGGTTCCCAATTAGGATTGGCGAATGCAGCAGGAAGGGCACTATGGGCACGACGGGCCTGTGTTTGTCTTTTTGGTGGCAGCGGGACACTACTTGTGCTTGCCACCTCACAAGCTTGAACTGCACTTATGGGACTCGCCACGTCACCAAGTGTTACTGCAGTGCTGGTTTGACTACGACCGGGGTGTACTAGGCCGCTGGCGCTTGCCAGTTCACCAAAACACTACCAAAAAACTGTTAGCGATCGCAGGGATCAGGCCTGACTCTGCGAACGCTGCAGTTATGCGTTTAGTGTTTTGTAAGTGACAGTGATCGATCGATACCGCACTTGGGTGGGCTGGGCTGGGCCGGGCGGAGGGGCAAAACGCAGGTGCTAGCAGGTATCTGGGCTGATCCCGCTAACACTGCGTTTTTGGGAACCCTAAACTGCTGGTGACGCTAGTATAGATCTGATCGGATCAGATATTGATGCGATCAGATACTATCCCACTAAGGGAGGTGTACAGTGCGTGCGTGGGTGTTAGCAGTACTGGCGCTAATCTGACGCTGCCTGGGGCTGGTGCTTGCCAGTTCACCAAAACGCTACAAAAAAAACTGTTAGCGATCGCAGGGATCAGGCCTGACTCTGCGAACGCTGCAGTTATGCGTTTAGTGTTCTGTAAGTGACAGTGATCGATCGATACTGCACTTGGGTGGGCTGGGCTGGGCCGGGCGGAGGGGCAAAACGCAGGTGCTAGCAGGTATCTGGGCTGATTCCGCTAACACTGCGTTTTTGGGAACCCTAAACTGCTGGGGACGCTAGTATAGATCTGATCGGATCAGATATTGATCCGTTCAGATACTATACCACTAAGGGAGGTGTATGGTGCGTGCGTGGGTGTTAGCGGTACTGGCGCTAACCTGACGCTGCCTGGGGCTGGTGCTTGCCAGTTCACCAAAATGCTACCAAAAAAACTGTTAGCGATCGCAGGGATCAGGCCTGACTCTGCGAACGCTGCAGTTATGCGTTTAGTGCCTTGTAAGTGACAGTGATCGATCGATACTGCACTTGGGTGGGCCGGGCGGAGGGACAAAACGCAGGTGCTAGCGGGTATCTGGGCTGATCCCGCTAACACTGCGTTTTTGGGAACCCTAAACTGCTGGGGACGCTAGTATAGATCTGATCGGATCAGATATTGATCCGATCAGATACTATACCACTAAGGGAGGCGCATGCTGCGTGCGTGGGTGTTAGCGGTACTGGCGCTAATTTGACGCTGCCTGGGGCGACGCATATCACCGCCGGGCGATCGGGGGGCTAAACCTTTATTCGGTAATAAACGGCGGGTGCCCTGACACTATAAAAAATAAACGAACTAACCAGCGTCAACCGTAACGGTTATACGGTGATCAGTGGTGAAAGGGTTAACTAGGGGGCAATCAAGGGGTTAAAACATTTATTAGGTAGTATATGGGGGTCCCTGACGCTATAAAACGCTGACGGCGAACCTAAATATTTACCTCACTAACTAGCGTCACCAGCGACACTAATACAGCGATCAGAAAAATGATCGCTTAGCGACACTGGTGACAGGGGGTGATCAAGGGGTTAAAACTTTATTAGGGGGGGTTAGGGGGGTACCCTAGACCTAAAGGGGGGTAATATACACTGTCCCAACACTGTCACTGTCACAAACTGACACTATGCAGTAATCAGAAAAAAAAAAAAAAAAAAAAAAAAAAACTGCTGGTGTCAGTTTGTGACAGGGGGGGGGGGGGTGATTGGGGGGGGATCGGGGGCGATCGGGGGGGGGATCGGGGTGATTTGTGTGCCTGGCATGTTCTACTGTGTGTGTAGTGTTTGTGCACTCACATACTTGTCGTCTCTCCTCGGGCCGGAACGGAAAATACCGACCCGAGGGGAGATGACATCACTTCCTTTGCTGCTGTTTAGCATACAGCAGCAAAGGAGTGTTTTCATTGGCCGGCGGCGATCGCGAGGGGGGGGCCACGAACGGATGGTCTCCCCCTCATCACCGATCGCCGCTGGACAAACGACGACCGCCTCGGGCACCGGGGGGGGGTCCGATCGGACCCCCCACCCGCGGAAGGCAAATCACGTACCCTGTACGTGATTTTGCCTGTCCGTGCCACTTTGCCGACGTACATCGGCGTGAGGCGGTCGTCAAGTGGTTAAAAAACGGCCGTTTTTTCAGGAGCAGTGATTTTAATAATGCTTAAAGTGAAACAATAAAAATGAAACATTCCTTTAAATATTGTGCCTGGGGTGTGTCTATAGTATGCCTGTAAAGTGGCGCAGTTTTCCTATGTTTCGAACAATACCACAGCAAAATGACATTTCTGAAGGAAAAAAGTCCATTTAAAACTGATAGCGGCTGTAATTAATTGTCAGGTCTCGGCACTTTGGGTCTGGTATGAATATTAAGGGGAACCCTAAACCAAAAGTTTTTTAAAAAATTGCATGGGGTCCCCACAAAATCCATACCAGGCCCTTCAGGTCTGGTATGGAAATTAAGGAGAACCCTGCACCAAAATAAAAAAAACGGCGTAGGGATCCCCCCAAAATACATCCGAGCATGCAACCTGGCAGGCTGCAGGAAAAGAGGGGGGCGAGAGAGCGCCCCCCCCTCCTGAACCGTACCAGGCCACATGCCCTTAACATGGGGAGGGTGCTTTGGAGTAGCCCCCCAAAGCACCTTGTCCCCATGGTAATAAAAAAATAATAATGTCCAGCAACGTCCATTCATCTTCTATCACGCTGCTCAATGAACCAAAAAATGAAAAAAAAAAAAAAAACGCAACAGCTTCGCCTCCATGGGAGGCTCTCACCAAGTGACGCTTCTTCTCGCTTTGACAGCTGTTATATAGCTGAGGGCGGGGCCACTCGGTGACGTAAAGGGATTACCCCGCTCCCACCTCTGACGCCTCGTGACGTCAGAGGAAGGCCTGAAGGGCCTGGTGTGGATTTTGGGGGGACCCCCACACAATTTTTTTTACAATTTTTGGTTCGGGATTCCCCTTAATATTTATAACAGACCCAAAGGGCCTGGTAATGGACTGGGGGGAACCCATGCCGTTTTTTTTTTAAATGAGTTTTATCTATATTGCCAAGACCCGACAGTTGATTACAGCCACGATCAGTTTTAAATGACTTTTTTCCTTTAGAAATGTTATTTTGGTGTGGTACTGTTCTAAACATCGGAAAACTGCGCCACTTTACAGGCATACTATAGATACCCCCCAGGCACAATATTTAAAGGAATATTTAATTTTTATTGTTTCACTTTAAGCATTATTAAAATCACTGCTCCCAAAAAAACGACTGTTTGTCCCCTAGGGCAGGACCCAGGTCCCCAAACACTTTTAATGACAATAACTTGCATATAAGCCTTTAAAATGAGCAGCACAAGTGTTTTCCCTGCACCAGGTTGTATCCAAACCAGGTATTAACTGAATGTTGCTCTCCAGAGTTGAAAAGCCCCAGGTGCTGGCTAATGCTAATCCATGTTGTGAGGGAAGAAAAAAGTCCGGACAGCCGCACACCAGGGGAATATAATCCAACGAAATTTCTTTATTGTAAAATCAGGAACAAATCATGTACAAAGCACGATGGATAGAATGTACAGATAATTATCTAACGTGTTTCACGCTCTGCGGAGCACTTACTCATAGCTGTTCCTGATTTTACAATAAAGAAATTTTGTTGGATTATAGAGGGGAAATGAGCAGAGATGCCCTGGCGGCAAACATAGCGATTATTCACAAGGAAGGAAAGGATGACACATTATGCTCTAGCTATAGGCCCATATCCCTTCTAAATAGTGACACAAAATTATTTTCAAAAATAATAGCAGGTAGAATAAAACAAACAATCAAAAATATCATCCACCCTGATCAAGTAGGATTCATACCGGGTAGACAGGGAAAGGATAATAGTATTAAAACCCTCTTGATAACTCAGGAAATTAAAAAGAGTGGAGTCCCAGGTCTGCTCCTGTCTATAGACGCTGAAAAAGCATTTGACAGGGTGGACTGGGACTTCATGCTGGAATCACTCAAAGAAGTAGGATATGGGGATAAGATCCGTAGCTGGATTAGGGCGCTTTACTCCAAACCATCAGTGAGAGTTAAAATAAATGGGTCCCTGTCCGAACCCTTTTATATGCATAATGGAACGAGACAGGGGTGTCCAATCTCTCCAACGCTCTTCCTGCTGGCACTAGAACCCCTTCTTACTAGGTTAAGGCAGAATCCGAACATCAAAGGAGTAAGTATAGGTGAAACCGAATATAAGCTCGCAGCCTATGCGGATGATATTCTCCTATATATAACAAACCCAAGAGTTTCCCTACCGAATGTGTTGGCCACAATGCAGGAGTATGGGAAATTATCCAATTTTAAAGTAAATACCACTAAATCAGTTGTATTAGACATAAACCCCAACAAAACAAGAGACCACGCATATCAGGAACACTTTCCCTTCAGATGGAAGAAAGAAGCGCTAAACTACTTAGGAATCAAAATTACATCATCGGCAGGAAAATTATATCAAGCAAACTTTTTGCCACTTATTAATGAGGTTAAAGCAGAACTAAACAAAATACATCGGGGACAATTGTCGTGGGCGGGAAGAATTAATATTTTTAAAATGGTTATTTTACCAAAAATAACATATAAAATGCAGATGCTCCCAATTACGCTCCCACTTGCATACCTCAAAAGACTACATTCAATGATATTAAGGTTCATATGGAAAGGGAAAACACCACGGTTAAAGTACACTCAACTAATAAATGTTAAAAGTAAAGGGGGTTGGGGAGCACCAGACATCGGTAAATATTACGAGGCTATTGCACTTGCGAGAGCGGTAGAATGGGTTAAAAATAAGGGAAAACAGTGGGTAGAAATTGAAAATAAAATAAGTAAGGCAGATCTACACAAAATAATATGGTTTTCACCAAAAATAAGAAAATATAATATAGAGTCACACAAAATCACTAGACATGCACTTAGCATATGGGATCTTATGCACAAAAGGGAACATTGGGAATACAATTCACTGCTAATGTCACTAAAGGATGTAGATTATTTTCCGCCGGGGAAGGAAGAGTGGTTTGGTAAATGGTAAATGGAGGAAGATCCCAGCTCTGTTGGAGGGGGTGTGATGAGAGAGGGACGATGGCCCATATGTGGTGGACGTGTCGTGAGATAGGAGTCTTCTGGGAAGAGATTAAAAAATACATTAAAACGATTACAAATTTTGATCTGCCAAAGGACCCTAGGGTTCTTATATTTCACTTGAGCGAAATGCCCACGAGGGCCTATCTCAGGACACTCCTGCCCCACCTTATAGATGCAGCTAAAAGCCTAATTGCCAAAAATTGTAAAAGTAAAGAAAGACCAACCATGAGGGAATGGATCAATAAGATAAATGAGATACAGGAGTTGGAGTACTTAAGGTTTAGTGACGGGACAAAAATGGAGGTTTATAGGACAAAGTGGGAAGTATGGGAAAAATTTAAAAAATCTATAAAACCAGCTGAGATATGGTCACATGAGTAGTGGAGAGGGCAGACTCCGACCCAGGGCAGATATGGGAAACAAAAAAGGAAAGGGCGAGAAGCAAGGAGGTAGGGTCTCGGGGGGGGGGGTGGAGGGGAGGAGGGGGGGGGTAGGAAGCAAGAATGTAATAATAAACAGTAGAAGCAGGGGGGGATATATTATTTTCTATATACCTGGTGTTATGAATTAAGCAAATAGACCAAAAGCCACAATGATGTGAGGACCAAGGGGAAGAATTTTCGAATATCAATTTGAAAAAAATGAATTCCCGCGGTAAACCTTTTTGCTGAGGTGGCAAAAAAAAAAAAAAAAAAAAGCATTATTAAAATCACTGCTCCCAAAAAAACGACTGTTTGTCCCCTAGGGCAGGACCCAGGTCCCCAAACACTTTTAATGACAATAACTTGCATATAAGCCTTTAAAATGAGCAGCACAAGTGTTTTCCCTGCACCAGGTTGTATCCAAACCAGGTATTAACTGAATGTTGCTCTCCAGAGTTGAAAAGCCCCAAGTGCTGGCTAATTCTAATCCATGTTGTGAGGGAAGAAAAAAGTCCGGACAGCCGCACACCAGGGGAATATAATCCAACGAAATTTCTTTATTGTAAAATCAGGAACAAATCATGTACAAAGCACGATGGATAGAATGTACAGATAATTATCTAACGTGTTTCACGCTCTGCGGAGCACTTACTCATAGCTGTTCCTGATTTTACAATAAAGAAATTTTGTTGGATTATATTCTCCTGGTGTGCGGCTGTCCAGACTTTTTTCTTCCCTTTAAAATGAGCACTTTTGTTTTCTCATGTTAGTGTCCCATAGACTTTAACGGTGCTCCACGGATTTCGAATTTGCCACGAACACTGCATAATATTCATTGTTCGCCGAACATCCGAACAACCAAAGTTCGGCCCGAACTTATGCTCAGGCCAAACCGTTCACCCATCCCTAATCCTCTGCATGCTAGAAGTCCAGAGAAAGGAAGAGGATGGGGCATCCCTTCAGTGATGATTTCTACAGGATCCAGTTGCCTGCATACTTCATTACAGGTAAGTTAGGTCAAGTAAGCTGTAGGGCTAAAAATAATTTTTAGATAAACTTTACCTTTTAACCCCTTGAGCTGGTGCCTCCTGGCCCTTTAAGGGGTTTAGGATGCCGGGAGGCTGGGCAGGGTTTATGATCATGAGACTACAGGTCATTGGCTGTCACGGCTTTCCATTAGCCGCCAATAACTGCCCTGAGAGTGTGCAGGGTGTGTGCTCTCAACACAGCCTAGAGGCTGCGCAGTTGGTGACAGGAGGTTAAGCTATTTGATCAATATTAAAGCCAGGCAACTAACATTTTGTGATGGAGATGAACAACAGCAGCATGCTATTAACATTTGTGTTACTAGTGTCACAGTAGGTGAGAATGCTTACTTACTCAAATTAATCAATATGCAAATTTTTCTCTATCTATTATCTTATCTATTAATGGGTAAAGAAAAAAATCTAAAGCTCATAGGTTCCAAAAAAATGAACTTTCCTTTATATAGTTTTATTATATTCACATATTGGTTTGAATTTCCTCAAGTAGTTGAGTATTTTCAATTTAAAAAGTGAATGTTTACTTATGAGAGTGAATAAGGTGATGCTCTACCAAGCATGTTCAAGCAAAAGTCCTGTTTTTTAATTTCTTTGTTTAAATTTTCCTTGCACCTGATTAGGTAAACATAGCTTCATCTTATTCACTGAGCTAAATGAACAGTCTCTACTCCTTGAGTAAGTTACCCCCTATTTTTGTTAATATTGACATGCACTTTATTACCCATTACAGGCCAAGGGAAACTACATCTTGTTTTCATTCGTAGCCCTATTGTTACAGAGTACCTAATTCCCGACTCAATATATTTTGCACCTAGGTGAGTTACTGAGGTCTTTTTAGGTCAAATTGTTTTTCAGCCCCAGAAGGCAGGGCCCTCAGGGCCTAGACTTCAGCCAAACACCCTAGCCACAGTCATTGGCAAAAGGCAACAGACTCTTCCAGAAACTGACTCACCATATTTGCTAAAGCCAAGCCCAATGATAACAAGCAATTTTGGGACTAGCAGCCAACCCACATGCAGAGTTAACTTATGCTACACCTCTTATATGGCACCCTGGTGTCTGTACAACAGAGCCCGGTTTGAGAGAGAATTTTATCAAACAACCAAAGCAACAGATTCCTGTCAACGGGAAAACAAAATAAAAAAGGTACTGACCTGTGAAGATAGCAATTTTATACATACCTGTCCATCGCCCTGTTTGCTATGATCTCACTCTATAGCAGAGCTCTCTGCACCAATCTGAATCCACAATTTTGGGTACGTGGGAGAGCATGTGCCCCATGGGTATGTAGAAGAGTCTGTGCCCCACTGGTCACTGTGATACCTCCAGGTGACTAAAGCAGCCAGTGTGGGGTCCTGCTATTCGACCAACTGGAGGAGATTGAATCAGTCCCAGAAGCTCTGCTGCAAAGTGAAGTTTTAACAAATGAGACAAATTACAGGTACAGTATATACTGTATAATACCACTTTCCTCACAGAGTAGTGCTTTTTTATTTTGTTGACCCCAAGACAGGCAAAACATACATTATGGAACACTTCCCTGCAGTCTTGAAAATTGTCTCAAATTATATTGCAGGTAAGCAAAATGCAGGAATATATTCAGAAAAGACTGTAATTAGTATGAATATTTCTATCCACCCAAAAAAAAAAAAAAAAGTAAAAAAATCACACTTAACCACTTGAGCCCCGGACCATTATGCTGCCTAAGGACCAGAGGTCTTTTTCCAATTTGGCACTGCGTCGCTTTAACTGCTAATTGCGCGGTCATGCAATGCTGTACCCAAACGAAATTTGCGTCCTTTTCTTCCCACAAATAGAGCTTTCTTTTGATGGTATTTGATCACCACTGCGGTTTTTATTTTTTGCGCTATAAACGGAAAAAGACCGAAAATTTTGAAAAAAAATGATATTTTCTACTTTTTGTTATAAAAAAAATCCAATAAACTAAATTTTAGTCATACATTTAGGCCAAAATGTATTCGGCCACATGTCTTTGGTAAAAAAAATGTCAATAAGCGTATTATTATTGGTTTGCGCAAAAGTTATAGCGTCTACAAACTAGGGTACATTTTCTGTAATTTACACAGCTTTTAGTTTATGACTGCCTATGTCATTTCTTGAGGTGCTAAAATGGCAGGGCAGTACAAAACCCCCCCAAATGACCCCATTTTGGAAAGTAGACACCCCAAGGAAATTGCTGAGAGGCATGTTGAACCCATTGAATATTTATTTTTTTTGTCCCAAGTGATTGAAAAATGACAAAAAAAAAAAATATTTACAAAAAGTTGTCACTAAATGATATATTGCTCACACAGGCCATGGGCCTATGTGGAATTGCACCCCAAAATACATTCAGCTGCTTCTCCTGAGTATGGGGATACCACATGTGTGGGACTTTTTGGGAGCCTAGCCGCACGGGGCCCCGAAAACCAATCACCGCCTTCAGGATTTCTAAGGGTGTAAATTTTTGATTTCACTCTTCACTGCCTATCACAGTTTCGGAGGCCATGGAATGCCCAGGTGGCACAAAACCCCCCAAAATGACCCCATTTTGGAAAGTAGACACCCCAAGCTATTTGCTGAGAGGCATATTGAGTCCATGGAATATTTTATATTTTGACACAAGTTGCGGGAAAGTGACACTTTTTTTTTTTTTTTTTCATAAAGTTGTCACTAAATGATATATTGCTCACACAGGCCATGGGCCTATGTGGAATTGCACCCCAAAATACATTCAGCTGCTTCTCCTGAGTATGGGGATACCACATGTGTGGGACTTTTTGGGAGCCTAGCCGCGTACGGGACCCCGAAAACCAATCACTGCCTTCAGGATTTCTAAGGGTGTAAATTTTTGATTTTACTCCTCACTACCTATCACAGTTTCGGAGGCCATGGAATGCCCAGGTGGCACAAAACCCCCCCAAATGACCCCATTTTGGAAAGTAGACACCCCAAGCTATTTGCTGAGAGGCATGGTGAGTATTTTGCAGCTCTCATTTGTTTTTGAAAATGAAGAAAGACAAGAAAAAACATTTTTTTTTTCTTTTTTCAATTTTCAAAACTTTGTGACAAAAAGTGAGGTCTGCAAAATACTCACTATACCTCTCAGCAAATAGCTTGGGGTGTCTACTTTCCAAAATGGGGTCATTTGGGGGGGTTTTGTGCCACCTGGGCATTCCATGGCCTCCGAAACTGTGATAGGCAGTGAAGAGTGAAATCAAAAATTCACGCCCTTAGAAAGCCTGAAGGCGGTGCTTGGTTTTCGGGGTCCCGTACGCGGCTAGGCTCCCAAAAAGTCTCACACATGTGGTATCCCCGTACTCAGGAGAAGCAGCAGAATGTATTTTGGGGTGTAATTTCACATATTTCCATGGCATGTTTGAGCAATATATCATTTAGTGACAACTTTGTGCAAAAAAAAAAAAAAAAAAAAAAAAATTTGTCTCTTTCCCGCAACTTGTGTCGCAATATAAAATATTCCATGGACTCGACATGCCTCTCAGCAAATAGCTTGGGGTGTCTACTTTCCAAAATGGGGTCATTTGGGGGGGTTTTGAACTGTCCTGGCATTTTATGCACAACATTTAGAAGCTTATGTCACACATCACCCACTCTTCTAACCACTTGAAGACAAAGCCCTTTCTGACACTTATTGTTTACATGAAAAAGTTATTTTTTTTTGCAAAAAAATTACTTTGAACCCCCAAACATTATATATTTTTTTAAAGCAAATGCCCTACAGATTAAAATGGTGGGTGTTTCAAATGGTGGGTGTTTCATTTTTTTTTTCACACAGTAATTGCGCAGCGATTTTTCAAACGCATTTTTTGGGGAAAAAACACACTTTTTTAAATTTTAATGCACTAAAACACACTATATTGCCTAAATGTTTGATGAAATAAAAAAGATGATCTTAGGCCGAGTACATGGATACCAAACATGACATGCTTTAAAATTGCGCACAAACGTGCAGTGGCAACAAAATAAATACATGTTTAAAATCCTTCAAAAGCCTTTACAGGTTACCACTTTAGATTTACAGAGGAGGTCTACTGGAAAAATTACTGCCCTCGATCTGGCCTTCGCGGTGATACCTCACATGCATGGTGCAATTGCTGTTTACGTTTGACGACAGACCGCCGCTTGCGGTCGCCTTAGCGCGACAGCAGGGGGCGACAGGGGTGCTTTTTTTTTTTTTTTTTCTTTATTATTTTTTTGCTTTTTTAATCTTACTTTTAAACTGTTCCTTTCATATTTTTTTTTTTAATCATTTTTATTGTTATCTCGGGGAATGTAAATATCCCCTATGATAGCAATAGGTAGTGACAGGTACTCTTTTTTGAAAAAATTGTGGTCTATTAGACCCTAGATCTCTCCTCTGCCCTCAAAGCATCTGACCACACCAAGATCGGTGTGATAAAATGCTTCCCCAATTTCCCAATGGCGCTATTTACATCCGGCGAAATCTAAGTCATAAAATGCTCATAGCTTCCGGTTTCTTAGGCCATAGAGATGTTTGGAGCCACTCTGGTCTCTGATCAGCTCTATGGTCAGCTGGCTGAATCACCAGCTGCATTCTCAGGTTCCCTGTTGAGACAGGAGAGCCAGAGAAAAACACGGAAGACGGTGGGGGGGGGGCATTCCCTCCCACGGCTTGTAAAAGCAGTCTAGAGGCTAATTAGCCACTAGGATTGCTTTTACATGAAAGCCGACCGCTGGCTGAAAAGAATGATACCAAGATGATACCTAAACCTGCAGGCATCATTCTGGTATAACCACTCAAAGTCGTGAATGGCGTACCTGAAGACAAAAAAATGGTTAACAATGGTTAACAATAAAGCACAGTAAACAGTAAAGTATAAATAATTACATACCTGAAAAACAAACATGATAAAACATAATAACAATAACAATAAAACATTGCAGAATAGAATACAGTAAAAAAGAGCAGAACAATAGAGAGAGAGAATAGAGAGAGAGAGAACAATAAAACGACAACAATTTTTTTTTATTTCATATATTTTTTTTTTTTTACACTTTTTTTGTAACTAACTTTTATAACTGTAACCGGTTCCAGGTTCGGGTCTCTCAAAATGTGATGGCATCTTGGGAGACCCTGTGAAAGTGCGCCTAGTCTGTGGAATGCTGTACCCTACGCTAATACTCAACTAGTGTATGGTAGCGTTCAAAACATTCACCAATGCAAAGACCAGGATTGTCAGGACAGGAGGGACAATAATAGCGGGTGTCACGCCTAAATCCGCGCTTGCTGCAGACACAACATCTTTTTTGGGGGGGTTCGTTGGGTAGGGGTACTCGGGAGGACATAAAAATGCCTCTCATGCAGCCGACTGCATTTGGTTGGGGATGTGAATGGGGGAAGTACGGGCGCTGCAGAAGTGGTGGGCTCCCAATTAGGATTGGCGAATGCAGCAGGAAGGGCACTATGGGCACGACGGGCCTGTGTTTGTCTTTTTGGTGGCAGCGGGACACTACTTGTGCTTGCCACCTCACCAGCTTGAACTGCACTTATGGGACTCGCCACGTCACCAAGTGTTACTGCAGTGCTGGTTTGACTATGACCGGGGTGTACTACGCCGCTGGCGCTTGCCAGTTCCCCAAAACGCTACCAAAAAAACTGTTAGCGATACCAGGGATCAGGCCTGATTCTGCGAACGCTGCAGTTATGCGTTTAGAGTTTTGTAAGTGACAGTGATCGATCGATACTGCACTTGGGTGGGCTGGGCTGGGCCAGGCGGAGGGGCAAAACGCAGGTGCTAGCAGGTATCTGGGCTGATCCCGCTAACACTGCGTTTTTGGGAACCCTAAACTGCTGGGGACGCTAGTATAGATCAGATCGGATCAGATATTGATGCGATCAGATACTATACCACTAAGGGAGGCGTATGCTGCGTGCGTGGGTGTTAGCGGTACTGGCGCTAACCTGACGCTGCCTGGGGCTGGTGCTTGCCAGTTCACCAAAATGCTACCAAAAAAACTGTTAGCGATCGCAGGGATCAGGCCTGACTCTGTGAACGCTGCAGTTATGCGTTTAGTGTTTTGTAAGTGTCAGTGATCGATCGATACTGCACTTGGGTGGGCTGGGCCGGGCGGAGGGGCAAAACGCAGGTGCTAGCAGGTATCTGGGCTGATCCCGCTAACACTGCGTTTTTGGGAACCCTAAACTGCTGGGGACACTAGTATAGATCTGATCGGATCAGATATTGATCCGTTCAGATACTATACCACTAAGGGAGGCGTATGCTGCGTGCGTGGGTGTTAGCGGTACTGGCGCTAACCTGACGCTGCCTGGGGCTGGTGCTTGCCAGTTCACCAAAATGCTACCAAAAAAACTGTTAGCGATCGCAGGGATCAGGCCTGACTCTGCGAACGCTGCAGTTATGCGTTTAGTGTTTTGTAAGTGACAGTGATCGATCGATACTGCACTTGGGTGGGCTGGGCGGAGGCGCAAAACGCAGGTGCTAGCGGGTATCTGGGCTGATCCCGCTAACACTGCGTTTTTGGGAACCCTAAACTGCTGGGGACGCTAGTATAGATCTGATCGGATCAGATATTGATGCGATCAGATACTATACCACTAAGGGAGGCGTATGCTGCGTGCGTGGGTGTTAGCGGTACTGGCGCTAATTTGACGCTGCCTGGGGCGACGCATATCACCGCCGGGCGATCGGGGGGCTAAACCTTTATTCGGTAATAAACGGCGGGTCCCCTGACACTATAAAAAATAAACGAACTAACCAGCGTCACCCGTAACGGTTATACGGTGATCAGTGGTGAAAGGGTTAACTAGGGGCAATCAAGGGGTTAAAACATTTATTAGGTAGTATATGGGGGTCCCTGACGCTATAAAACGCTGACGGCGAACCTAAATATTTACCTCACTAACTAGCGTCACCAGCGACACTAATACAGCGATCAGAAAAATGATCGCTTAGCAACACTGGTGACGGGGGGTGATCAAGGGGTTAAAACTTTATTAGGGGGGGTTAGGGGGGTACCCTAGACCTACAGGGGGGTAACAGTAACTGTGCTAACACAGTAACTGTCACAAACTGACACCTAGCAGTAATCAGAAAAAAAAAAAAAAAAAAAAAACCTGCTGGTGTCAGTTTGTGACGGGGGGGGGGGGTGATTGGGGGGGGATCGGGGGGCGATCGGGGTGTTTTGTATGCCTGGCATGTTCTACTGTGTGTGTGTGTGTGTTGGTGCACTCACATAGATGTCTTCTCTCCTCGGGCCGGAACGGAAAATACCGACCCGAGGGGAGATGACATCACTTCCTTTGCTGCTGTTTAGCATACAGCAGCAAAGGAGTGTTCTCATTGGCCGGCGGCGATCGCGAGGGGGGGGCCACGAACGGATGGCCTCCCCCTCGTCTCTGATCGCCGGGGGACAGAACGGGACCGCCTCGGGCGGCGGGGGGGGGGTCCGATCGGACCCCCCACCCGCGGGAGGCAAATCACGTACATATACGTGATTTTGCCTGCCCGTGCTGCCTTGCCGACGTACATCGGCGTGAGGCGGTCCTTAAGTGGTTAAAAGAAGAAAAAGGCTAAATGATGCTTGTCATGTATAATATTTGGGATCATGTAATTTATGGTCATGCTATCAGGTTGAAATGTGTGGGTGATTTCAAGTAAATCTAGACCCTAAAGTTTTTTTTTGTTACTTTTTGATAGAATGGAGAAAGGTTACAACTCCTGTCAGATGTTACTGCTATCTAGGGCTTTATTAGAGAGCTCTCCCCTCACTTTCTGTTCTGGGGGCAACCTTTAACCAGACAGGAAGTGAGGGAAAATCTACAACAGGGAACAGGGAAACAATAAATAATAAAAAGCTCAAATGGGTTCTCACATTGCCCTAATTACCTAAAAAAAAGCATCTTTACTTCTGCTTGTATTGCTGTTAGAAAGTTCCTCTTGCTTCCTGCCTTAGTGGCAACCTGCATACTAGACAGGAAAGAGGGGAAAATCTGCAATAAGGAAACAGAGAGCAAAAAAAAAGCTCAAATAGGTTCTAGCACTCCCCTTAATTTAAAAATAGTGGTTTTACGCCTGTCTTTGCTGCTGTTATACAGAGTTCCTCTCACTTACTGTCAACCTTTACACCTGACATGAAGTTAAGGAGTCTCTCCAACAGTTCCTCCAACTACATTAGAACCTAAAGCAGCCCATAGATTATGCAATTTTCTTTCCTTCCACCACCAGTCTGTGTTGATGGGGGAATCCCTTCCACAGCGTCAATGTGTTCTGCCAGGGACTGTCAATCAGTCTTTATTTCCTTGCACAATGCTGCTGATCTAAAGTTGAATTCCCCCGTACGCACGATCGGATTTTCTGACAACAAAACCGTGGATTTTTTTTCCAAAGGATGTTGGCTCAAACTTGTCTTGCATACTCACGGTCACACAAATGTTGGCCCAAAATCCTGAACGTGGGAGTGCAGTGACGTACAAGACTTATGACGAGCCGAGAAAAAGGAAATTCAATAGCCACTGAGGCTCCTTCTGCTTGATTCTGAGCATGCGTGAACTTTTGTGCGACGGACTTGTGTACGCACGATCGGAAATTCCGACAAAAAGTTTTGTTGGAGGAAAATTTGAGAACCTACTCTCAAACATTTGTGGGTGGAAATTCCGACAGCAAATGTTCAATGGAGCATACACACGGTCGAACTTTCCGACAACAAGCTCACATCCAACATTTGTTGTCGGAAAATCCGATTGTGTGTAAGGGGCATTAAGCTGTCTACAGATATTAATGCTAGAATGTAAAAAGCTGAAGCAGGAGGGCAAAGCTAATCTTATATGTATAGGCACCTTAACACTGGGAGCTTGTTTAAAGGAAAATATACTACTTAATCTTTTAATCATCGCACTGTGTTATCAGTGATTAAGCTGTCTTGCTTAACTGCAGTTCAAAAACGCACTGGATGTACAGTTTGACAGGGGTGCCTGAATCACAAGATTTGCTAAACAAATTTCATTTTCTTTCCACTCAAAACAGTTCATATATACAATATGCATTTCAGATGTGTATTTATCTATTTGGCTGATGTTAAAATTTAAAATACATTTTTCATTTACATTTTTTGCAAAATGGTTTATGCCTCACTCGAAGTACATTCTAGAAATGAAAAAGCATAAAAGAAATAATAGCTTATTTCAGAACCAGTAGCACTTGAACTTTCAGCAATAAACTTCTTAGCATAGTAACAGTGGCTTTTCATGTAAAAGCATTACCGTCAAGATAAGTTCATAAGGCATGGGTCTTTGACTTTCCGTTCTCATTGTTGATGAGAATGTACTTGTGTCTGTGTCTTCTCATCAGTGAAACTAACAGCTAATTCTTCCTGTGTCCAGCTTGTTCCATCTGCTTATAACAGTGTCTACTACCTCCTGCAAGCTAAATGTCAAGATTCTCAAAGACCTTCATCCATCAACGTCCCTAATCTAACAGACTTTACAAGCACTTTGAGGCAGAAGAAAATATTCTCTGCAGCTACTGCCAGTACTACATCACTGGTACAGAAGAAACACTCCATAAACCAAGGTCCCTGCAGGAGCAAAGAGAGATGAATGTTAATGTTTAGTAACTTGATGTACTATAGAAGTATTTTAAGAGAATAGTTAATCGGCCTAATGATCAGACAGGGAGTAATTGCACCTTGCAGTTTACTAAACAAGTGCATAGTTACAAGCAATAATGCAAAATGGCTTCGGGATTGAAAATATCATGCATACATCACAGAATGATACAAAAGATTCAGGGGAATTCAAAACAGCTCTAACAGTGCTTTTCTAGCAGTAGTTCCCTCAGAAATACCAAAGCCTAATTCAGGCAAGCTTTTGCACCAGTTTCAGCAACATAACTGACATGTGCAGCAAATTTAGAATTAAGAATCTGCCTCTACAACAGCAACACATTTTTAAAGAATTGTCCCCATTCCTCAGATTAGGAAACTGGTGGTAATTTAGACCAACTCTGGACTGGTGTACACAAGTACGTCCATACTCAGAGCAGGCCTCACCTGTGCCGGAAAGTTGTCATATATGTGATAGCTTCCCATACCGTGATGGATGCCTGGTCCCATTAAGTTGTTAGCAGGTAGATTCTCAGGCCAAAAACTAAATGTAAAAGGATACAGGTGATGTCAATACCCAAATATGGGTAATGTCATTGGGTGGGCAGGTCCCGATGGCGAACTGAGAGACCAGTTCCCCATCAGGTCCACTTTACATTTGACAGTGCACGGCAGTGGGTGGATTCAAAAGTTATTATTGGGTTGAATAGCAGCTATTGATCTACCCTCTACTGTTCACTTTCAATAAAAAATAAATGTCCTTAGTGGTGAGTAAATCTACTATATCATTAATTCTTTCCCAGTCCCCTAGTTGTGCTCCTGTGTTATCACCCAGCCAAATGAGCTACCAGTAATGACTACACTCATTTCAACTACATGGTCATTTCAACACAAATTATGCAGCCAAGGTCAACTCTTGTTACCATCAGGAAACCTGCCCTGCCTTGAGAATGCTGAATGTTTGTTGTAAATCACTGATTTTGTCCAACAGGCAAAGCAATCCACTTAGTGAGCTTTGGTTGTAAAATGGGGAGCAGATCACCATTCCACTTACAAGACAGTCCATTGCCAACTCTTGCTAACCTCCAGTTAGTGAGGGAATGCACTAACTGGTAATCATTAGGGATGAGCCCGATGTTCAAGTCGAACGTAAGTTTGACTTGAGCATCGGGTGTTCGCCTGTTCGCCGAACAGAAAACATTATGCAGTGTTCGCGGCAAATTCGAAAGCTGCGGAACACCGTTGTCTATGGGACATTAACATGAAAAACCAAAAGTGCTCATTCTAAAGGCTTATATGCAATTTATTGTCATAAAAAGTGTTTGGGAACTTGGGTCCTGTCATGTATCAATGCAAAAAAAAGTTTTAAAAATGGACGTTTTTTCGGGAGCAGTGATTTTAATAATGCTTAAAGTAAATCAATAAAATGGAAATTTTCCTTTAAATATCGTGCCTGGGGGGTGTCCATAGTATGCCTGTAAAGTGGTGCAGTTTTCCCATGTTTAGAACAGTACCACAGCAAAATGACATTTAAAGGAAAAAAAGTCATCTAAAACTGATCGCGGCTGTAATGAGTTGTTGGGTCTCGGCAATATAGATAAAACTCATTGAAAAAAAATGGCATGGGTCCCCCCCAGTCTATTACCAGGCCTTTTTGGTCTGGTATGAATATTAAGGGGAACCCCGAACCAAAAATGTAAAAATAAAAAAGGCGTGGGGGTCCCCCCAAAATCCATACCAGGCCCTGCAGGTCTGGTACGGATATTAAGGGGAACCCTGTGCCATATTAAAAAAAATGGCGTGGGGTCCCCCCCAAAATCCATACCAGACCTGGCCAAATTTAAAGAAAAAACGGCATGGGTTTCCCCCTCCAAGAGCATACCAGGCCCTTCAGTCTGGTATGGGTTTTAAGGGGAACCCCCATGCCAAAAAATGGTGTGGGGGTACCCCCCAAAATCCATACCAGACCCTTATCCAAGCACACAGCCCGACAGGTCAGGAAAGAGGGTGGGGACGAGCGAGCACTCCCTCCTAAACCGTACCAGGCCACATGCCCTCAACATGGAGGTGGGTGCGTTGAGGCGGGGGGCCCTGTGCCCCCCACCCCAAAGCACCTTGTCCCCATGTTGATGAGGGCAAGGGCCTCTTCCTGACAACCTTGACCGTTAGTTGTCGGGGTCTGCGAGCGGGGAGCTTATCGGAATCCGGAAGCCCCTTTAACAAGGTGGCTCCCAGATCCCAGCCCCCCCACCCTACACCTACCCATTCACCTTAAAAAAGTGTCAAAAATAAAACACAGAACACATGTTTTTAAAGTAATTTATTAGGCAGCTCCGGGGTCTCTTCCGACTTCTTCTCCCCTCTCCAGCTCTTCTGACTTCTCTGCTGATGTCTCCTGCCTCTGCCGGTTCTTCTCCCTTCTCCGGGTCTTCTCCGCTGATGTCTTCTAGCTCTCTCTGGTTCTTCTCCCTCTGTCCGCTGTCTTCTGTCTCTGCTGGGTCTTCTCCGCTATCTTCTCGCTCTTTTGCTGGGTCTTCTCCACTGTCCTCTCCCTCTGTTCTTCTTCCGATGTTGACTCAATGCTCTCTCCCACTCATATGCTAGGTGTGCGGTGTGCTGCTACTTATATTGGCATGGGGTGGGGTCACGTGTGACATCACCCAGAGGCCCCACCCCCTCATGACTTTACCACCCAAGGCATGATGGGTGGTGATGTAATAAGGGGTGGGCCTCCAGTGACCCCGCCCCATGTCAATATAAGTAGTGGCCCACTGCGCACCCGGCATTAGAGCGGGATAGAGCATTCCCCTTAAAATCTATGCCAGACCGAAGGGCCTGGTATGCGCTTGGAGGGGGAACCCATGGCATTTTTTTTTACATCGTGCATGGAGTTCCCCCTAAAGATTAATACCAGACAGTGCCTGGTATTGTCGGGGATCAAAGTTGGATCCCTGTTCATTGAAGTCGGACTTCAAGTTGCAGGGCAAAGTTGGATCCACAGTCGTACGACTGTTTTGGCAGAATCGCGCAACTTTGAAGTCGCACAAATGTGAAAGGGGCCTTAAGGGCTAAACACCTCGCAAGCAAAGGAGATATTCCAGCGAAGGTCCAAAATGTGGCCCAAAAATGACATCAGAACTAGTATGATCTGTAGGTGAAAATAACATAATGATAATAGCTAATGGGTCTCCTAATTATACCAAAAGGGTATGCATTAATGTGACAGAAAGGAACCAAAATGCTAAAAGGACCAACCAATAATCATTGCCTAAGTCCAATGCAGATCTTCCACTAGGTAGGCATGTTAGGGATAATCATGGGGGGAAATTTCCACAGATCAAGTTTCTTATCCTTGATTGAGTGCATCCCAACAATAGGGATGGAGAGTGGAACCGAGTATTGCTCCAGTGTGAAACACGCTGGATAGTATACCTGGATGCCACCTCAACCCCTGGCCTCAAAGATATGATGAGCTATTGTCCCTACCTGGTGGGCTTCTCATCAGGGGGATGGGAGGATTAAGTAATTTCTGGATATGATTATTGGTTGGTCCTTTTAGCATTTTGGTTCCTTTCTGTCTCTGGTTGATTCTTTTCTACTGGCTAATGATTAGGTATAATCTTGTGTCCAGTATGATTTTGTTCATAAAGTTGTTAACCATTACTCTGTATGTGTTATCCTGACTGGCCCATTTGTTAATTATTGCGGAACTATTTTTTGTATTTGATGTGCCTTGTCATATTGGTACTTTTGCCCTCTTTTTCTTCCCCTATACAATCAGACGATGGTGGCTCTTCATCTGTGCATTCACCTCCTGGCTGGTGATGTTCCACCCGGTGCACAAAGGGGGTTTGCCGGGGCATAATAAGTATTGATGCAATAATCAATCCGTTATTTAGTTCTGTCCTTGCTGATTGGAGAGCACAGTCATTATATAAGGCAAATCAAGATGAACAGAAAAGGCAGTTCACACTGAATTTATGGATTATCTTGAGTATATTGCTGACTAGAGAAGCGTAAATAGGGAACCAAGTTTAATGAGGAAAAACTATAAATAACATCCAAAACAATTACTGTATTTACAGTAATCCTTCTTGGAAAATGGTTACAGATTATTCTAATTTATATTATTATACTCTAGTTGTCATCACTTTTAATGTAAGTGTGACAGTGAATTTCATAAAATAAAAAATATTACAAGCAACCCGCATCATATCAGTTATTAAAAAGTTAATATGGTTATGACTCGTTCCTGCTACCTGACAGGTAATGTCACTATTTATACTAATGTGAGAGCTGAAGCTAGCAGATATCTTTATAAAAGGAATACATACTGTATATTTGTGCTTTATTGTATTTACCAGCTGGTTGATAGAAAAAAAAAATATTATCATAACATTCATGCATAAACACCCATAAGAGCTTAGCAAACGTAGACAGTGCCAAATTTAAATATACTTGGCAGTGCATCATATAATTGCATATTATTGTCTAAGACCTCATTTATATTGCGCAATTAGCACATATGGTGCATTCAAACAACAATAATAGGTGGATTTGTTCAGCTGGAATGAGAGGTATGTCTGCAGAGCTCTGGCTACTTAGGCTTGATTCACACCTATGCATTTTTAGCGCTTTTAGCATTTTGCAGATTTGCACTACAGAAAGTGTTCCATAGGAAACAATGGGGTTGATTTACTAAAGGCAAAGAGATTGTGCCCTTTTCAAAGTGCAGTTGCACTCTGCAAGTGCAGTTGCTCCAAAGCTTAGTAAATGAGGTAAAGCTGAACTTTGCAAATATTACCCAATCACATGCAGGAAAATAAAAAAAACAACATTTGTGCTTGCACATGATTGGATGATGGACGTCAGCAGAGCTTCTGCTCATTTACTAAGATCTAGAGCAACTGCTCTTGCAGCGTGCAACTGCACTTTGCAAAGTGCACAGTTTATTTGCCTTTAGTAAATAAACCCCAATGTTAAATGGGCAGTAGTGCAAATCTGCATAATGCAAAAAGCACTAAAAATGCATAGGTGTGAATCCAGCCTGAGTTCATACAATGCAATAATAGGCTGACAACATTCAGTTGCAACTACCTGCCCTAATCTCAGGTAATCTCTGGCTGTGCAGTCACAAATAGCTGCAGCTGCATTAGCCTGTCTTTTTGTTATTATTATTATTATTATTATTATTATTATTATTATTATCATATACAATAGAATTTATATAGCGCCAACAGTTTGTGCAGTGCTTTGCATTGTCTGGGCTCAGTGGGCACAGCTCTTCACACACGCCTGTCATTCCAGCCGCAGAAATCCATATTTTTGAGGCCTAAGGCACACCCAATTATTTTCCAGCTGTTTCGCAGGTTGCAACATATTTCTTCTTTTGTTGACCAGGTAACATCATGTGCTCTGCACAAATATATTGTAGGGTTATAATGTTTTAGTACCACTAACTCCTCAAACCTAATTTTCATATGGCGTCTTTTTGGAGAAGGCATTTGTTATTCATATTTCTGGCTGACAGAATCTAACTCCCTGCCTTAAGCATGCCTCCTATTAAAAAGGATGAGATTCTGTTGTGCAAGTATGTGCCATTTTTAACCAGTTCCCACCCAGGCTAAATATAACATTTCCCTCCTACATGTAAAAATCGGTATTTCTTTGCTAGAAAATTACATATATATATATATATAAATATAATATAATATAATATAATATAATATAATATAATATAATATAATATTATGCCTCACGGTATTTGCGCAGCACTTTTCCAAACACAATTTTTTAAGAATAAAATACACTTTAATGAATCTTATTGAACTCAAACACTATATAATATTTTTATGTTAAAATATAAAAGATAATGTTATGCCAAGTAAATAGATATCTAACAAGGCACGCTTTAAAATTGCCCATGGAAAGGCGCCAAACGATGATACTTAAAAATCTCCATTAGCAACGTTTTTAAAAGCTTTTACAGGTTACCAGTTTTAGAGTTACACATGAGGTCTGGAGCTAAAATTATTGCTCTCACTCTAACGTTTGTGATGATACCTCACATGTGTGGTGCGATCACCATTTACATATGTGTGCGGGATAGAGTTGCCACCTCATCCCTTTAAAACCAAACACATAAATTACACAGGTTCTGTGGCTGATTAAGGTGGTAATTAAACTCACTTGTTGCCTTATCTGCATTTAATTAGCCTCAGAACCTGTGTAATTCATATGTGTTTGGGTTTAAAGGGATGAGGTGGCAACCCTAGTGTGGGCCCTACATATGTGTTCGCGTTTATGCATAAGCATGGGGGGGCGCTATCAATTTTTTAAATTATTTTTATTATTTATTTGAAACTTTTTTTTTACACCGTCTTGACTCTATGTCATCAACTGTATTGCTTTCACAAAGGGATGAACAACATCCCTTGTGAAAACATGGGTTGTGGCAGGTCCTCTTTATGGAAAAAATCTTTTGTTCATTAGACCCCAAATCTCTCCTCTGGCTTCCAGTGCAGTCAGTCGGGCATGCTAAAATAGGACAAAACTCAAGCTGGATGATTTCCCAAAACCTTGTCTACCACAGAAGGATCTGGGAGTTCTGGTAGATAATAGACTTAATGATAGCATGCAATGCCAAGCTGCATTTTCTAAAGCTAGAAAAATTCTTTCTTGTATTACAAAAGGTATAGACTCCAAACAGAAATGCATAATTTTGCCCCTGTACAAATAGTTAGTAAAACCTCATCTGCTATATACAGTTCAGTATTGAGCACCAGTTCACAAAAAGGATATTGGGGAACTGGAGAAGGGCAACCAAACTAATAAGAGGCAGGGAGGACCTCAGCTATGAGGAAAAATTTGCTGATCTGAACTTCTTTCTTGAAAAGAGGAGATAAAGGGGAAATATGATCACCATGTATACAAACATAAGTGGTCTATATAGTGATTTTGGTGTAGAGCTATTCACTTTAAGGTTATCACATCAAGGACAAGAAGGCACTCTTTACATCTAGAGAGAAATAAATGTAGCTTCCAAACACAGAAAGGCTTCTTCACAGTAGGAGCTGTGAAAATGTGAAATAGACCCCCTCAAGAATTAGTTATGGTCAGCTTAGTTGATTGTTTTAAAAAAAGGGGTGGATCCTTTCCTAAATGCACAAAATATAACTGGATGCTTATATTTTAAGGTTTTAAAGGGGTAGTTGATCCAAGGAATATCTAATTGCTTCCTGCGGAATTGGGTAGGAGTTTTCCCCCTCTAGAGCAAATTGGATCATGCTTTATTGCTTTGTTTTTTGTGCCTTCCTCTGGATCAACTGTGGGTATAGGATTGTGTGTATGGAGGTTTTTCTATTTGTGATTGTGCGTGTTTTTTCTATTGGTTGAACTAGATTGACTTGTGTCTTTTTTCAACAAGGCTAACTAGGGAACAATGTAACTTTCTGTCTACATACTGTACATGCACTCCAGGATAAGCTGCTCAACATTGCTCTTGACCAGCTCCTGATAGTGGCAAAAGTGAACCATACCTGTGCCATATCAAACAGAAGCACAAGTGACATGGTGACAGTACAATACAAACGGGGAACACCTGTTACTCCATAACAAGAAGTGTCTGAACAAGGACTTTTATGCCAGAATTACTAGGTTTTCTTTTAATAAAAGCCTCATATTTGAAAATTATCCAAACTGGTAAAGTTGCATTAACATGTTTATGTGAAAATGTAGTGACTAGATTTAGTCACTACATTTTCATGGTTCACTCCTACTTTATGACATCTGTGAGCTTGGGGGTTGACTTTGTGCATCACAGAAGAAGGCCAGCCTTCTGCAGTAGAAGTAGTGATGGAGACCATAAAATGGTGCACTCTGGGTGGTATCTTTAGTTAAGTGGATGTACACATGTTGTGAATGTAATACGTGGTGTGCTTGTTCAGACTTAACTTGCGTGTTCTAAACCCAAAAACAAAAATCATATGGCTGCAGTCATTTTTTTTTTTTTGGCTACTTTTTTCATCTAAAAACCATTACTTTCCCATTCCCATACCCCTTATAATGAAGATGATCAAAGGCAAACATATTTGAAGTCCAGCCAACCATGGCTCCTTCCATACAGTACAGTAAGTGAGTGTAGCCACCCAGGGACAGGAAATTTGTTATTCAAAGTACAGTATCTCACAAAAGTGTGTACACCCCTCACATTTTCATTCATGTGACAATAGTGAGGAAATGACACTTTGCTATAATGTAAAGTAGTGAATGTACAATTTGTATAACAGTGTAAATTTGCTGTCCCCTCAGAATAACTCAACACACAGCCATTAATGTCTAAACCACTGGCAACAAAGGTGAATACACCCCTAAGTAAAAATGTCCAAATTGGGCTCAAAGTGTCAATATTTTGTGTGGCCACCATTATTTTATAGCACTGCCTTAACCCTCTTGGGCATGGAGTTCACCAGGGCTTCACAGGTTGCCACTGGAGTCCTCTTCCATTCCTCCATGAGGACATCACAGAGCTGGTGGATGTTAGAGACCTTGCGCTCCTCCACCTTCCGTTTGAGGATGCCCCACAGATGCTCCGTAGGGTTTAGGTCTAAAGACATGTTTGGCCAGTCCATCACTTTTACCCTCAGCTTCTTTAGCAAGGCAGTGGTTGTCTTGGAGGTGTGTTTGGGGCCGTTATCATGTTGGAATACTGCCCTGCAGCCCAGTCTCTGAAGGGAGGGGATCATGCTCTGCTTCAGTATGTCACAGTACATGTTGGCATTCATGGTTCTGTGAATGAACTGTAGCTCCCCAGTGCCGGCAGCACTCATGCAGCCCCAGACCATGACACTGCCACCATGCTTGACTGTAGGCAAGACACACTTGTCTTTGTGCTTCTCACCTGGTTGCCGCTACACATGCTTGACACCATCTGAACCAAATAAGTTTATCTTGGTCTCATCAGACCACAGGACATGGTTCCAGTAATCCATGTCCTTAGTCTGCCTGTCTTCAGCAAACTTTGTGGGCTTTCTTTTGCATCATCTTTAGAAGAGTCTTCCTCCTGGGAAGACAGCCATGCAGACCAATTTGATTCAGTGTGCGGCGTATGGTCTGAGCACTGACAGTCTGACCCCCCACCCTCTCAACCTCTGCAGCAATGCTGGCAGCACACATACGTCTATTTCCCCAAGACAACGTCTGGATATGACATGCATTAAAAAGGGGATTAACTCCAGAGATAAAACAATAATTCTCCCACTCTACAAGACTCTGGTCTCACCGCATCTGGAGTATGCTGTCCAGTTCTGGGCCCCAGTCGTCAGGAAGGATGTGCTGGAACTGGAGAGAGTCCAGAGAAGGGCAACAAAATTAATAATGGGACTGGAGGACATAGTTATGAGAAAAGGCTACGAGCACTGAACTTGTTCAGAGGGGATATGATTTCAATGTACAAATACCGCACGGTGACCCCACAATAGGGATAAAACTTTTCCCCGTAAGGGAATTTAATAAGACACATGGCCATTCACTAAAATTGGAAGAAAAGTGGTTTAACCTTAAACTGCGTAGAGGGTTCTTTACTGTAAGAGTGGCAAGGATGTGGAATTCCCTTTCACTATCAGTGGTTTCAGCGGGGAGCATCGATAGTTTCAAAAAACTATTAGATAAACACCTGAACGACCACAACATACAGGGATATACAATGTAATACTGACATAAAATCACACACACATAGGTTGGACTTGACGGACTTGTGTCTTTTTTCAACCTCACCTACTATGTAACTATGTAACTATGAGGTGCCATGTTGAACTTCCACGTTGAACTTCCAGTGACCAGTATGAGAGAGTGAGAGCGATAACACCAGATTTAACACACCTGCTCCCCATTCACACCTGAGACCTTAACACTAATGAATCACATGACACCTGGGAGTGAAATTGGCTAATTGGGCCCAATTTGGACATTTTCACTTAGGGGTGTAGTCACTTTTGTTGCCAGCGGTTTAGACATTAATGGCTGTGTGTTGAGTTATTTTGAGGGGACAGCAAATTTACACTTTTATACAAGATGTACACTCACTACTTTACATTGTAGCAAAGTGTAATTTCTTCAGTGTTTGCACATGAAAAGATATAATAAAATATTTACAAAAATGTGAGGGGCGTACTCACTTTTGTGAGATACTGTATCAACATTTAATAATAAGGGAAAAAAAAACCTGAAAAAACCTGCCAGAGAAAGAAAACTGATGAGCCACCATATTTGTTTCAAATACACTTTATTTACAACATTGTGAAAAGAATATTATTGATATAAAAAGGTGAAGTTTACAACATCTTTGCCATTCCTGGCAGCTATTATTCTGCTGTAAAGTATATTTGGTGTCATTTATAGCTTATGTGTGATTCCTAGGAAAAGCCTAGACTGTAGCAAGTGTGTTTACAGGGGTAAAGTTTCTATCCCTCGGTCCAACCAAATTTGGTTAGAGCTAATATTTTACTTTAAATTACTGATATATAGGGATGAGCTTCGAGTTCGAGTCGAACTCATGTTCGACTCGAACATTGGCTGTTCGCAAGTTCGCCGAACACCGAACAATTTGGGGTGTTCGCGGCAAATTCGAATGCCGCGGAACACCCTTTAAAAGTCTATGGGAGAAATCAAAAGTGCTAATTTTAAAGGCTTATATGCAAGTTATTGTCATAAAAAGTGTTTGGGGACCCGGGTCCTGCCCTAGGGGACATGTATCAATGCAAAAAAAAGTTTTAAAAACGGACGTTTTTTCAGGAGCAGTGATTTTAATAATGCTTAAAGTCAAACAATAAAAGTGTAATATCCCTTTAAATTTCGTACCTGGGGGGTGTCTATAGTATGCCTGTAAAGGGGCGCATGTTTCCCGTGTTTGGAACAGTCTGACAGCAAAATGACATTTCGAAGGAAAAAACTCATTTAAAACTACCCGCGGCTATTAATGAATTGCCGGTCCGACAATACACATAAAAGTTCATTGATAAAAAACGGCATGGGAATTCCCCACAGGGAAACCCCGAACCAAAATTAAAAAAAAAAAAATGATGTGGGGGGGTCCCCCTAAATTCCATACCAGACCCTTCAGGTCTGGTATGGATTTTAAGGGGAACCCCGCGCCAAAAAAAAAAAAAACGTCGTGGGGTTCCCCCAAAAATCCATACCAGACCCTTATCCGAGCACGCAACCTGGCAGGCCGCAAGAAAAGAGGGGGGACGAGAGTGCGGCCCCCCCCCTCCTGAACCGTACCAGGCCACATGCCCTCAACATTGGGAGGGTGCTTTGGGGTAGCCCCCCAAAACACCTTGTCCCCATGTTGATGAGGACAAGGGCCTCATCCCCACAACCGTGGCCGGTGGTTGTGGGGGTCTGCGGGCGGGGGGCTTATCGGAATCTGGAAGCCCCCTTTAACAAGGGGACCCCCAGATCCCGGCCCCCCCCCTGTGTGAAATGGTAAGGGGGTACTTACCCCTACCATTTCACTAAAAAAGTGTCAAAATAGTTAAAAATGACAAGAGACAGTTTTTGACAATTCCTTTATTTAAAAGCTTCTTCTATCTTCCTTCATCTTCTTCTTCTTCTGGTTCTTCTGGCTCTTCTGGTTCTTCCTCCGGCGTTCTCGTCCAGCATCTCCTCCGCGGCGTCTTCTATCTTCTTCTCCTCGGGCCGCTCCGCACCCATGGCATGAGGGGAGGCTCCCGCTCTTCTCTTCATCTTCTTCTTCATCCTCTTCTCTTCTTCATCTTCTTCATCTTCTTCATCTTCATCTTCTCTTCTTAATTTTCTTCTGCGGGCCGCTCCGCATCCATGCATGGAGGGAGGCTCCCGCTGTGTGACGGCGTCACCTCGTCTGACGGTTCTTAAATAACGGGGGGCGGGGCCACCCGGTGACCCCGCCCCCCTCTGACGCACGGGACATGACGGGACTTCCCTGTGGCATTCCCCGTGACGTCACAGGGAAGTCCCGTCAAGTCACCGTGCGTCAGAGGGGGGCGGGGCCACCCGGTGACCCCGCCCCCCATTATTTAAGAACCGTCAGACGAGGAGACGCCGTCACACAGCGGGAGCCTTCCTCCATGCATGGATGCGGAGCGGCCCGCAGAAGAAAATTAAGAAGAGAAGATGAAGATGAAGAAGATGAAGAAGATGAAGAAGAGAAGAGGATGAAGAAGAAGATGAAGAGAAGAGCGGAAGCCTCCCCTCATGCCATGGGTGCGGAGCGGCCCGAGGAGAAGAAAATAGAAGACGCCGCGGAGGAGATGCTGGACGAGAATGCCGGAGGAAGAACCAGAAGAGCCAGAAGAACCAGAAGAAGAAGAAGATGAAGGAAGATAGAAGAAGCATTTAAATAAAGGGAGCTGTCAAAAACTGTCTCTTGTCATTTTTAACTATTTTGACACTTTTTTAGTGAAATGGTAGGGGTAAGTACCCCCTTACCATTTCACACAGGGGGGGGCAGGATCTGGGGGTCCCCTTGTTAAAGGGGGCTTCCAGATTCCGATAAGCCCCCCGCCCGCAGACCCCCACAACCACCGGCCACGGTTGTGGGGATGAGGCCCTTGTCCTCATCAACATGGGGACAAGGTGTTTTGGGGGGCTACCCCAAAGCACCCTCCCAATGTTGAGGGCATGTGACCCGGTACGGTTCAGGAGGGGGGGGCTGCACTCTCGCCCCCCCTCTTTTCCTGCGGCCTGCCAGGTTGCGTGCTCGGATAAGGGTCTGGTATGGATTTTTGGGGGAACCCCACGCCGTTTTTTTTGTTTTTTTTTGGCGGGGGGTTCCCCTTAAAATCCATACCAGACCTGAAGGGTCTGGTATGGAATTTAGGGGGACTCCCACTTCATTTTTTTTTTTTTAAATTTTGGTTCGGGGTTTCCCTGTGGGGAATTCCCATGCCGTTTTTATCAATGAACTTCTATGTGTATTGTCGTCAATGCAATAGCCGCGGGTAGTTTTAAATGGCTTTTTTTCCTTCGAAATGTCATTTTGCTGTCAGGCTGTTCTAAACACGGGAAACATGTGCCCCCTTACAGGCATACTATAGACACCCCCCAGGTATGAAATTTAAAGGGATATTACACTTTTATTGTTTGACTTTAAGCATTATTAAAATCACTGCTCCTGAAAAAACGGCCGTTTTTAAAACTTTTTTTTGCATTGATCCATGTCCCCTGGGGCAGGACCCAGGTCCCCAAACACTTTTTATGACAATAACTTGCATATAAGCCTTTAAAATTAGCACTTTTGATTATTCATGTTCGTGTCCCATAGACTTTAACGGTGTTCGCGTGTTCGAGCGAACTTTTTTCTTGTTCGCATGTTCTGGTGCGAACCGAACAGGGGGGTGTTCGGCTCATCCCTACTGATATATCTGCTGGCACTTTAATGTTACAGTACATTTTAATTAATATTTCTAATATCACACATTTACATATGAACAACCTCAAAATTGTTTTGCTGCAGAAACAACTTTCTTCTTCTACCTCAGCTGCCCTGAAAAATGGAAACATACTGATCGATGAGTCTACTTTAAGAAGCCTTAATAGAATTTCAAGAAGGTATGCAGTATTTATATTCCCTCACTTAAGAGTTATTATGAATTTATTAAAAGAGATGATTGAATTGCAGTCTATTTTTTTTTAAATGCAATTTTGCTGAAAAAGAATATGTATAGCAATATGCTCATGCATCTGGAGGCATCATATTGAAATTTTAAGTTTAAGCAATTCTACTTTATGATAGCAGTAAAACAACTCACACTTCATTGACATGGCTGAAAGCCCAGCAAAAGATCACATGACATCATTGAATGTTTTTCTATCAACCTTGAGGATTATTTTGGTTTTATCTGATAAAGCACAAAGATGACTAAAAGTAATTACTGTCTTTAATGTGATACTTGAAAAAATCAAGCTCATTCAACAAAATCTCTTTCTGTAAAGTATATTTGCTTTAAATAAGAATGAATATACAAATCTAACGACTAGGCCAAATAATCCATTATTGCATATTCTCAAAATTGCCTAACTTATATTAGAATTTCAAACAGAAAAACAGCTATATACATATTTAAAACTTATATGGACAATGTTTTACCTCCCAAAGGCTTTGTATTTCTTTTATCCAGTTCTGACATTTACACAGCTCAGCCAGACAGCACAGCAAGGTTGATGACCTGATCTTTCTATACTGCAAGTAAACAGTATAGCCTGGTCATCTTCTTGCCCTGAGTCTGTGACTGCACAATGGAGAAGCAATGACAATCACAAACTCATCCTATTGCTGCACCCTGCAGCACATGTGCATGCAGCACCCCTGATTGGCCCCCAATGCTGGCCTTTCCTCTCCCAGTCTCAATGTTGTTGTACATTCATTAGCTGCATTACATTTACATGTAATTATTTTAATGAATACATAACTACATGAAAGTGGACTGCTATCTTAGAAGAAGCATTGATTCATCAAGAGCAATCCAAAGCTGAGAAAAAGATGACATGACACAGTCCATAAACGACAGAAAAATTCACATGTATGTTATCAAATCCAATGGCACCTGGGGTGATTAGACCCACCACTAGGGATGAGCCGAACACCCCCCGGTTCGGTTCGCACCAGAACCCACGAACTTACCGAAAGTTCGCACGAACGTTAGAACCCCATTGACGTCTATGGGACTCGAACGTTCGAAATCAAAAGTGCTCATTTTAAAGGCTAATTTGCATGGTATTGTCCTAAAAAGGGTTTGGGGACCCGGGTCCTACCCCAGGGGACATGTATCAATGCAAAAAAAACTTTTAAAAACGGCCGTTTTTTCGGGAGCAGTGATTTTAATGATGCTTAAAGTAAAAAAAAAAAAGTGAAATATTCCTTTAAATATCGTACCTGGGGGGTGTCTATAGTATGCCTGTAAAGTGACGCGTGTTTCACATGTTTAGAACAGTCCCTGCACCAAATGTCATTTTTAAAGGAAAAAATCTCATTTAAAACTGCTTGCGGGTTTAATGTCATGTCGGGTCATGGCAATATGGATGAAAATCCGTGAGACAAACGGCATGGGTACCCCCCAGTCCATTACCAGGCCCTTTGGGTCTTGTATGGATATTAAGGGGAACCCCGCACCCAAATTAAAATAAGGAAAGGTGTGGGGCCACCAGGCCCTATATACTCTGAACAGCAGTATACAGGCGGTGCAAACAAGACAGGGACTGTAGGTTTGTTGTTAAGTAGAATCTGTTTGTAATTTTGAACGGGTACATTTTTAACGTGTTTAGCTCCAGCCAAAAAATCTTTTTTAAGCTTTTTGGAAAACATAGGTAAGGGTTATCACCCCTGTGACATTTGTTTTGCTGTCTTTCCTCCTCTTCAGAAGATTTCACCTCACTTTTTTGTCCCAATGAAAAATGTTTTTTGAAAATTTGGGTTTTTTTGTGGAACAAGGATTGGAAAGCATCAGTGGAAAGGAGAAATTGTTTTCCCATATTAACTCTTACAGGAGAGAATTTCCCTTCCTAGGGGTAGATTTCATCTCACTTCCTGTTGTCTCCTTCCGTTTGCAAGTAGGAGTCGTTTGTAAGTTAGATGTTTGAAAGTAGGGTCCTGCCCTATATACTCAGCAGAAATTTGGGCCTTAGGTGTTGCTGTGGCCACAACACTGTAAGCCCTCACAGGGCCCTGCTGTGAAATATTAGATCAAGAATTGTAATTACATGCCCCTGTTGAACAGGAGCTGAAAAATTAGGCCTTAGGCACTTGTGCTGGTGCCACAACACTGCAACCCCTCACAGACACTCTAGTTGGAACGCAGGAACGAGCCCTGCTGCAAAGTATTGCTTCAAAAATTGTAATTACACGCCCCTGTTAGACAGGGGCAGAAAAATTGGGCCTTAGGCACTGGTGCTGGTGCCACAACACTGCAACCCCTCACAGACACTCTAGTTGGAACGCAGGAACGAGCCCTGCTGCAAAGTATTGCATCAAAAATCGTAATTACACGCCCCTGTTAGACAGGGGCAGAAAAATTGGGCCTTAGGCACTGGTGCTGGTGCCACAACACTGCAACCCCTCACAGACACTCTAGTTGGAATGCAGGAACGAGCCCTGCTGCAAAGTATTACATCAAAAATTGTAATTACACGCCCCTGTTAAACAGGGGCTGAAAAATTGTGCCTTAGGCACTGGTGGTGGCGCCCAGAACCAAAAATGTTCTTACAAGCTATCAGCGTGATGATTGAGGAGGAAGAGGATAATTACTCAGGGATAGTCACTCAGCATCAGCATAGGCAGTCTTTGAAGGGATCTGAGATTTCAAAAAAAAATATTCGGTTACATCAGCATCAGGTGCTTGGTAGCTGGTGGTGATCCAAGACTGATTCATTTTTATGAAGGTCAGCCGATCGACCGAGTCGGTGGACAGACGCACCCTGTGATCGGTTACCACGCCTCCAGCAGCACTGAATGTGCGTTCCGAAAGAACGCTGGATGCAGGACAGGCCAGTAGCTCAATTGCATACTGTGCAAGCTCTGGCCAGTGATCCATCCTCAAGACCCAGTAACCCAGAGGATTTTCGGTGGGAAAGGTGTCCAAGTCTGATCTTGCCCCTAGGTATTCCTGCACCATGTAAAACAGACGCTGGCGATGGTTGCTGGAACCGATCATACCTTGGGGCTGCGGACCAAAAAATTGTCTGAACGCATCGGTCAGACGGCCACCTTCTCCACCGCTCCTTCTTTGACTGACCGAAGCCTCAGCAACACGTTGTCCAGAAACAGGAGTTGTAACCTCCCAGTCTCTGGGAACGCGTTGCACAGACCTTTCTGCAAGGCCTCCCGAAGATGTTTCATCCTCTGCTCCCTCTGCGACGGCAAGATAAGGTCCGCAACCTTACCCTTGTAACGTGGATCAAGGAGGGTTGCCAGCCAGTATTGGTCCTTCTCCTTGATACCAGGAATACGAGGATCCTTACGCAGGCTTTGCAGGATCAGGGAGGCCATGCAGCGTAGGTTTGCTGAGGCATTCGGTCCGGAGTCCTCTGGGTCACTAAGGACAACAACGTCCGCAGCCACCTCCTCCCAGCCACGTACAAGTCCATGTGTTCCTTGGGACTGATCCCTTAAAGACTGCTGCTGATGCTGAGTGCCAGGCTCCACCTCCATACTGACACAATCTTCCTCCTCCTCCTCCTCCTCCTCGTCCTCTTCCTGTGTGATCGGCGGGCACGCAGGAACACTGTCTGGATAAAGGGGGCCTTGAGAGCTAAGGAATTCCTCCTCTTCCTGCCTCTGTTCTGCCTCAAGTGCCCTGTCCATTATTCCACGCAGCGTGTGCTCCAACAGGTGGACAAGGGGGACAGTGTCACTGATGCATGCACTGTCAGTGCTCACCATCCTCGTGGCCTCCTCGAATGGTGACAGGACAGTGCATGCATCCCTGATCATGGCCCACTGACGTGGGGAAAAAAAACCAAGCTCCCCTGACCCTGTCCTGGTGCCATAGTCGCACAGGTACTCATTGATGGCCCTCTGCTGCGTGTGCAGCCGCTGCAGCATGGCCAACGTTGAGTTCCACCTGGTGGGCATGTCACAGATTAGGCGGTTCTTGGGCAGGTTAAACTCCTTTTGGAGGTCCGTCAGCCGAGCACTGGCATTATATGACCGGCGGAAATGCACACAGACTTTCCTGGCCTGCCTCAGGACATCCTGTAAGCCCGGGTACCTGCCCAAGAACCGCTGCACCACCAAGTTAAGGACGTGAGCCAAACAGGGCACATGGGTCATTTGTCCCTGTCGGAGGGCAGAGAGGAGGTTGGTGCCATTGTCGCAAACCACCATTCCTGCCTTAAGTTGGCGTGGCGTCAACCACCTCTGAACCTGCCCCTGCAGAGCTGACAGAACCTCTGCCCCAGTGTGGCTCCTGTCCCCCAAGCACACCAGCTCAAGCACCGCATGGCATCTTTTGGCCTGCGTACTTGCGTAGCCCCTTGAACGCCTACGGAGCACCGCTGGTTCCGAGGAAGAGGCCATGGAGGAAGAAGAAGAGGAGGTGGTGGAGGAGAGAGGTGAGTCACAATCAGCATTTTGGAGGCGTGGTGGCGGAACAACCTCCAACACTACTGCACCTTGTCCTGCATCCTTCCCAGCTGCCAGCAGAGTCACCCAATGCGCCGTGAAACTTAGGTAACGTACCTGTCCATGCCTGCTGGACCATGAGTCAGCGGTAATATGCACCTTACCG
This sequence comes from Lithobates clamitans, assembly GCA_037952925.1. Taxonomy (NCBI): domain Eukaryota; kingdom Metazoa; phylum Chordata; class Amphibia; order Anura; family Ranidae; genus Lithobates; species Lithobates clamitans. The sequence continues at coordinate 4,269,001 of JBBGZY010000264.1, read as the reverse complement.
CTGACCGCCCTGTCCAGCGAGGCATGGACATTGCCATCCACATGCCGGTAGAGAGCTGGAATCGCCTTCCGTGAGAAAAAGTGGCGTTTGGGTACCTGCCACTGAGGAACCGCACATTCCACAAGCTCACGGAAGGGGGCAGAGTCTACCAACTGAAAAGGCAGCAGTTGAAGTGCTAGCAATTTTGCCAAGCTAGCATTCAACCGCTGGGCATGTGGATGGTTGGGAGCAAACTTCTTTCGGCGGTGCAGCAGCTGGGGCAGGGAAATTTGCCTGGTACAATCTGATGTCGGTGTACCAAAAGCAGATTGCCCACAAGTACTTGGCTGTGACACACCTAATTCTACACCTTCATTCCTCTCACTGCAGGTCTCAGAGAGGACTGAAGGTCTAGTGGGGTTGGAAATCTCAGCTGATGAGAAGCAAGGAGAGATCCTCTTTGTTCTTTGGTGTGGGTCTTTTAGATACGCTTGCCAACGAACTGCATGGCAGGTCAACATATGTCTGGTCAAGCATGTGGTACCCAAGCGGGAGATGTTTTGGCCACGTGAGATACGCTTGAGACATATGTTGCAAATAGCAGCGGTGCGATCTGATGCACTCGTCTCAAAAAAGGCCCACACCAAAGAACTTTTTGAATAACGCGCAGAGACTGCAGCGCCCTGCACATGTGGAGCTTTGGGGTGTGATGCAGTCAATGTGCTGCCCTTAGGCTGGCCCCTGGAGGGCATCCTGCCTCGTTGGTGATGTGCCGCCTCCTCCTCCTCCTCCTCCTCCTCCTCCTCTCTCCTATCAGGCACCCACGTTGAGTCAGTGACCTCATCATCCCCTCCCTCCTCATCACTGGAGCAAACCTGGCAGTATGCTGCAGCAGGGGGAGCATGACTGCCAGATTGCTGTCCTTCTTGGGCACCCCCTCTGTCCGTGCTCATGTTACTGCCTTCATCGAGCTCAGTATCATCATCAGAGCCTTCCAAACGCTGGGCATCCTCCTGGAGCATGTACCCAACACTGTGGTCAAACAGTTCGAGGGAATCCTCATGAGGACATGGTGGAGCTAGGGAAGGAGTCACTGATGACATTGATCTGAGGGAAGAGGCCGCTGCTTTGCCAGACAAAGCACCCTGGGCATGGGTGAGAGAGGATGAGGAAGATGAGGACGGCTTGGTCATCCACTCGACCAAGTCTTCCACATGTTGCGGCTCAACACGGCCAGCTGCCGAAAAAAAGGCCAAGTGTGTCCCATGGCCACGTGCTGATGAGGATGCACCGTCTCCACGACCAGCACTAGACACAGAGCCTGCTTGCCCTCTCTTATTGGCTTGTGACTGTCTGCCTCTCCTTCTTGGCCTTCCAGACATACTAATGGCCTGTAGCTGCACTAAGCTGGGATAGAACACCTGTAATATTCTTCAGGTAGCTTTATATACTGTAACCAGACAAGCCTGCCTGTCAGTAGGAAGATAATAGGAACGGATCTAACTGAACACTGTGAGCAGGACGCACTGTACTAAATGTAAATAGTCTAGCTGCCTGACCGTGGTACTAATAGGATCAAATAGAACACCTGTAATTTTCTTCAGGTAGCTTTATATACTGTAACCAGACAAGCCGGCCTGTCAGTAGGAAGATAACAGGAACGGATCTAGCTGAACACTGTGAGCAGGACGCACTGTACTAAATGTAAATAGTCTAGCTGCCTGACCGTGGTACTAATAGGATCAAATAGAACACCTGTAATTTTCTTCAGGTAGCTTTATATACTGTAACCAGACAAGCCTGCCTGTCAGTAGGAAGATAACAGGAACGGATCTAGCTGAACACTGTGAGCAGTACGCACTGTACTAAATGTAAATAGTCTAGCTGCCTGACCGTGGTACTAATAGGATCAAATAGAACACCTGTAATTTTCTTCAGGTAGCTTTATATACTGTAACCAGACAAGCCTGCCTGTCAGTAGGAAGATAACAGGAACGGATCTAGCTGAACACTGTGAGCAGGACGCACTGCACTAAATGTAAATAGCAGGAACGGATCTAGCTGAACACTGTGAGCAGGACGCACTGCACTAAATGTAAATGGCAGGAACGGATCTAGCTGAACACTGTGAGCAGGACGCACTGCACTAAATGTAAATAGCAGGAACGGATCTAGCTGAACACTGTGAGCAGGACGCACTGCACTAAATGTAAATAGTCTAGAAGATAACAAGAACGGATCTAGCTGAACACTGTGAGCAGGACACACTGCACTAAATGTAAATAGCAGGAACGGATCTAGCTGAACACTGTGAGCAGGACGCACTGCACTAAATGTAAATAACAGGAACGGATCTAGCTGAACACTGTGAGCAGGACGCACTGCACTAAATGTAAATAGCAGGAACGGATCTAGCTGAACGCTGTGAGCAGGACGCACTGCACTAAATGTAAATGGCAGGAACGGATCTAGCTGAACACTGTGAGCAGGACGCACTGCACTAAATGTAAATAGCAGGAACGGATCTAGCTGAACACTGTGAGCAGGACGCACTGCACTAAATGTAAATAGTCTAGAAGATAACAGGAACGGATCTAGCTGAACACTGTGAGCAGGACGCACTGCACTAAATGTAAATAGCAGGAACGGATCTAGCTGAACACTGTGAGCAGGACGCACTGCACTAAATGTAAATAACAGGAACGGATCTAGCTGAACATTGTGAGCAGGACGCACTGCACTAAATGTAAATAGCAGGAACGGATCTAGCTGAACACTGTGAGCAGGACGCACTGCACTAAATGTAAATGGCAGGAACGGATCTAGCTGAACACTGTGAGCAGGACGTACTGCACTAAATGTAAATAGCAGGAACGGATCTAGCTGAACACTGTGAGCAGGACGCACTGCACTAAATGTAAATAGTCTAGAAGATAACAGGAACGGATCTAGCTGAACACTGTGAGCAGGACACACTGCACTAAATGTAAATAGCAGGAACGGATCTAGCTGAACACTGTGAGCAGGACGCACTGCACTAAATGTAAATAACAGGAACGGATCTAGCTGAACACTGTGAGCAGGACGCACTGCACTAAATGTAAATAGCAGGAACGGATCTAGCTGAACACTGTGAGCAGGACGCACTGCACTAAATGTAAATGGCAGGAACGGATCTAGCTGAACACTGTGAGCAGGACGCACTGCACTAAATGTAAATAGCAGGAACGGATCTAGCTGAACACTGTGAGCAGGACGCACTGCACTAAATGTAAATAGTCTAGAAGATAACAGGAACGGATCTAGCTGAACACTGTGAGCAGGACGCACTGCACTAAATGTAAATAGCAGGAACGGATCTAGCTGAACACTGTGAGCAGGACGCACTGCACTAAATGTAAATAACAGGAACGGATCTAGCTGAACACTGTGAGCAGGACGCACTGCACTAAATGTAAATAGCAGGAATGGATCTAGCTGAACACTGTGAGCAGGACGCACTGCACTAAATGTAAATAGCAGGAACGAATCTAGCTGAACACTGTGAGCAGGACGCACTGCACTAAATGTAAATAGCAGGAACGGATCTAACTGAACACTGTGAGCAGGACGCACTGCACTAAATGTAAATAACAGGAACGGATCTAGCTGAACACTGTGAGCAGGACGCACTGCACTAAATGTAAATAGTCTAGATAGAAGATAACAGGAACGGATCTAGCTAAACTGAATACAGTGTATATATATATATGCAACACCTGGGATGCATATATATACACAATACACTGTAAGTGCAGCTAACTGACTGACTGTTCTGCCTAATCTATCTAACTCAAATCAAATGACACTGTCTCTCTCTCTCTCTATCTCTTAGCACACTGGAACACACACTACACGGGCCGCCGTGCAGGCGGCCTTATATAGTGTGGGGCGTGTACTAAATCCCCTGAGCCATAATTGGCCAAAGCCACCCTGGCTTTGGCCAATTACAGCTCTCTCTACTGACGGCGCTGTGATTGGCAAAGCATGCGGGTCATAGTGCATGCTTGGCCAATCATCAGCCAGCAATGCACTGCGATGCCGCAGTGAATTATGGGCCGTGACGCGCCACACGAATTTGGCGCGAACGGCCCGTATCGTTCGCAATTCGGCGAACGGGCGAACAGCCGATGTTCGAGTCGAACATGGGTTCGACTCGAACACGAAGCTCATCCCTACCCACCACCAACATGCAGAATGCACGCTCACCTTATATAATACTATCATATTACTTCATACAGGATTTTGTCAGGACGTAAAGATGTAACGTGGATGGGAGGAGGAGCCACGGCTTGTGACGTCCACCGCTGCTATCCTGACGGGCCGACCTGGGATCAGCACCGTGTATAGTTTTTTATGCCAATATCAAGTTAAACATTTGTAAGGTTTTTAACTTTATTAAAGATTGGGCTTTTTTACCATACAGAGAGCTCTTATATTCATTTATCTCTTATATATGATTGTGATCCATGTGAGCATCCGGATCTTTAGTACCCCTCAAGTGTTTATCCCCTGAAGTGGTAACAAGTGTTTGCAGACCATCCTGTTGACTCAGGAGTCATTCATATGAGGTGTACAAAAAACCAAAATCAGGCTGTCTTTGGATTTGGAGGACGTGATCATCACTTCCTTTTGGTGACCGTGGCCTGTGGGATACCTGTGGGATACCATCCGGCTTGATATCACGGGAGATCATCCCCTTATGCCTATTTGACGCACTGATATACGGTATGTGCGTCCTACAGAACCGGTAGGGGTATCCATTTATACTCATTGGAGATCTACATGCTGTGGTATCTGCTGTCGCTTTCCCATTTGAGTGCACACACGCCTCTCAGCGTCTACTGTTACCCTCCGTTTGGAGAAGACACCTTTCTTTACCTCACATGTTATGGACTTTCACCATTTGCTGTCCTGGTTTTTATTTGGACACTCCAATTAAAGCAGGGCTTTTGCCTGGCTTTTCACATTTAATGGTGTCATATGTATATGTTCAATAATTATTTTATTTGTTTTTCACATATGTGTCTAGTATATGCTGGATACTCCTAGCGTTGCACTTTGGTTTTTTGTATACTTAGTGGACTTGGTTTGTTTGTGTGTCAGCTGCTTTGGTCACTTCATTGCATTTATTATTTTATTTGGTTTAGCGCAGCTCTTTCTTCATTTCTAGATTCATATGAGGTGAGCGTGCATTCTGCATGTTGGTGGTGGGTCTAGTCACCTCGGGTGCCATTGGATTTGACAACATACACATGGAATCTTCTGTTGTTTTATGGACTGTGTCATGTCATCTTTTTCTCAGCTTTGGATTGCTCTTGCTGAATGAATGTCAACAACCATTTTTATTTAGTTTGCACCTATTTGTGCTACATGGTTTTGTTTTTAATATTACATTGTGGGGCTATGTGAAATTACCCTTAGTGTTCAGCTTGCAAAACCTTTCATTCTATCATTCTATTGTTGTACTTTAGGTATTGCTTGCGCTGACTTGATTTTATTTAAGTATCCTGAAAATGTACCTTTTTTCATTAATTGCTTCTGAAAATGAATGCCACAGAATGCTAGTTTCACCAGATTTAGAGTGAGGCTTGGTGAAGTCACTACTGTGCTGCTCACTGTTCTCCTTGATGGAGAGGAAGCTGTAACTGAGGACCTGCAATGCAAGGATCTCTCTGATTCTGCCTCATCCATTCTCAGAATCTGATCTTTGTGAAACTCTCCTGCTGCTTCTTCAATATCCCCCCACTCTAGTGATCAATGGGGCAACCCTGATATGAGGAAGAAAATGCCTGCTCTCTACCAAGACGGCCCCCTCCACAACAAGAAACAGTGCAGAACATGACATTGTAAGTCTGTAATGAGGAAAATATCTGCTGCAGTCCTGCGATCTGATTTACTTTTGTTGGGCACAGCTTCCACAGATCCGGTCCTATTTAATTAGGAATTTTTACATCTGCCTCTAGCTCAGCTTTAAGCAAAATGGGAAAGAAGGGACAGCTATCTAGTGTCTCAAGAAAAAAAAGCAAAATATTATTTTCTCTGTTAAAAACTGGACCTAAGAAGTTAGGAGATTGCTCTACCAATGGTTAGGGTAGTTGACCGTATCTTTATATGAAAAAGCTGCATTGTGTTTCTTGTTATTGTAAACTATTGACAGTTGGAGAAGTAGTGCTCTTTGTTGTATACTTATTGCTTGCATTGAAGGTCTCTCACATCTGTCACATGGTATGATCTTGAAGTCACATCTTATACTTGAGCTCTGTATTCTATTGTATTTTGAATGTCTTTACGATGCTTTTACTTTCACCTCCGCATTTCAACTGCTTCATTTAAAGTCCCAAATTCCCCTTCTATGCATTTGATACAGGGATGGAGGTGCCTTACCGGGCCTCATTTAAAGTCCCAAAATCCCCCCTTCTTTATACACCACGCTGCCTCAGCTCCCGCGGTGTGGTCCATGCCTCTGGCCCACCATGTGCCGCTCGCCTCATGTCGCATTCATTGCCGGGGTTGGTGAGAGTGCTTGGCCAATCTTTATAAGTACCATTTTTCCATTCCCCTCTATTTCGAGTGTGATTCAATAAATTTGTATACGTCACAGGAATTTGTCGCATCTGCTCCTGATAAGTGGAGAAATATCCACAAAATGCGTCGAGTTATACTTGACGCTACAGAGATACTTATTATGCCCTGATGATGTCATCAACATGAATTTAGTACATTTATATTTATATTATGTGAATATTAATACAGGTGCCGGGCATGCCGCTTCCGGTACTATGAATTAAACATCTTTACTTTCACTGCCGCATTTCAACTGCTTCATTTAAAGTCCCAAATTCCTCTTCTATGCATTTGATACAGGGATGGAGGTGCCTTACCGGGCCTCATTTAAAGTCCCAAAACCCCCCCTTCTTTACAGATATACAGGGATGGAAGCAGTTGAACAGTTGGATTAGCAGTGTTCCCCTGCCATCCACGTGTGAGGTTTACTCTCAGGTGTCTGCATTCCCTGCATGGGATCTGCATATCTGGGACAGCCAGGAATATACTGTGTATAGCGGTGCATGCATTTATTATCTTTAATAATGACAGCAATATATGACATTCCCGGCATTGGTCCCACATTCATATGTGACTTTCATATATTCCTTTACAATCACGTGCGCCCACCACTCTGGCAGTGTTTTGCGCCTTTGGGACATTGAGCATGTTGGTGGTGTTGGGGGTTCTACCACATTGCGGGAGCTGCGATGCGCCTCGTGGGTCCTCTCCCTCCTCCCTGCACACTCCTGTGTCCGGGAGATTGGGTGGACGCCCCTTTGCACATCGACGCCACGGTCCTCACGTCATGCGCTCAACGTCAGTTCTGACATCATTGCGCTGAGGTTGAGAGCACCAACTGCCCCCCCCCTCTTGGGCTCACGTACGTGGCGTTATGCACATACATATCTCCCAGTTGGAGTCAGCTGTTCACTAGGCTGGTCTCTGCCTGGGGCTCCTGCACACCAGCTGTTCTTTGCTTGGTGTTGCATGGCATGCAGCAATTGGGTAAGTGTCTTTAGGTCTAGGTTCACTTTGGTTGCCATGATCCTTTTATTACACATATTTGGTTACACATATTTTTATTTCATTTTTATTCATTTTTTATTTCATCACCATGCACCAGTTTCTATGCTTGCACATATTTAGGTCATCGTCAGTCACCTCTCAGATATAGGTTAGTCCACTACATACATACATGCCACATTTTTAGTTATAACTCCTTTACACTACCACCTATATGCGGACACATTGGGTGTATATTTACATACTACTTTAAATTTATTATAACATTAAATTACACATATACTCATTTGTTCCCAGACACCCCTGTTTGACGATCCACACACCAGCACTCTTGCCCCATGGAGACCTTCCCTACACCCAGGCACTCCAACATTACCCAATGCTGTCTATGTACACCACGCCGCCTCAGCTCCCGCGGTGTGGTCCATGCCTCTGGCCCACCATGTGCCGCTCACCTCATGTCCCATTCATTGCTGGGGTTGGTGGGTCTGCTTGGCCAACCTTTATAAGTACCATTTTTCCATTCCCCTCTATTTAGTGTGTGATTCATTATATTTGTATACTTCACAGGAATTTGTCTCATCTGCTCCTGATGAGTGGAGAAATATCCAGGAAACGCGTTGAGCTATACTTGATGCTACAGAGATACTTATGATGCCCTGATGATGTCATTAACATGAATTTAGTACATTTATATTTATATTATGCAAATATTAATACAGGTGCCGGGCATGCCGCTTCTGGCACTCGCAGGTCATATTGCTGTTGTACATACCATCCATTGATCATTATGTTTTTATCCTGATTTATGTGTTTATTTATATATACCTTTGTACTATCATGTCTATGCCTTGTGCCTACATGTATATATATGAAATTACTCTTTTACTCAATTTGATATGAATTAAACATTTTTACTTTCACCTCCACATTTCAACTGCTTAATTAAAAGTCCCAAATTCCCCTTCTATGCATATGTCTTTACGATGCTTTTACTTACCTTCTGGAAATGTTTTTTTTTCTGTATGAGTTATTGTTATTAAATGAAAAACGTGTTTAATAAAAATTACCTGATTTAAAAAAAAGAAAAAACTGAAGTTTAGCTATAAAAAAAATTATACAGCTTTATTCACAATTACATCATTACCTGTGATTAAGTATGTCCCATATCCTGGAGAAATCTTCACCGCCGGGAAGCCTGTCCTCTTCCTGTCACTGGACTTTCAAAGATGCAATGGTTAACAGATTTAGGTCTTTGGGCAGAACAGCAGTACAGATGGTCCGACTGGGACTCATTGCATCCTTCCTACTGCTCTATTGAGAAAAGCTGATTCATTTACAAATGTAATAGGATCTGTTAACGGAGGAGAGGCTGATCAGTCACTCGATTCTCTACCCTATTCACAGTTCCTGTTATAGGATCGCTCTCCTCTAACCCATCCTTTTAGGTTTAATAGTTTGCTCACCTTGTCCCTAAAGCCCCGTACACATTTGCTGAATGTCATGTAGCATTCAGCCTGTGTGTACTGCAGCCGGTCCAACAGAAGCAGGCCATTTGGCCGACCTGAGCTGTCAGGTTTTTTTTTCGTTTAGGCCATTGGGTTGAATGAAAAAAAAATTGCAGTGTGTACTAGGCTTAAAGTAATACTAAAGGTTCATTTTTTATTTTCTAAATAGGTTACTTTAAGCTAATGCATTGTTGGTTCACTTCCCTTTTTCTTCAATTTCCCTTCTAAATGCTTTTTTTCTTTGTGTAAATTTCTAACTTCCTGTTCCTCCTCTGTAAGCTTGCCCCCATCGTCTGAGCCGTTCTGGCTAAGGGTTAGTATGCGTGCTCGCCCCCTCCCTTGGGACTACATCCCTGCGGGGAGACGCTGTGTAAGTTCACAGGCACAGGAGGCAGGGGAGCCGTGGGCGTGTCTAAGACGATGTAGCTCTGCCTCCCGTGCCTTGTTACTATATTGAATAACGATGTCAGCAGCACAGCCTCGCCTTAACTCCGCCCCCTTATTTGCTGCAGTGAAAGTTGGAATAAATAATTAAATATACTAATTTGTTTTTTTGAATAGTAACTAGTATTTGTTTATACTATGGGCGTGCTGGGGAGGCGGGAATGGGCGTGTTAACTGGGCGGGGTGTGTTCAACCAAGGCAGAACTAGAAGCGAAAACTAGGCTCGTTCTCATTCTGTCACACGGCGAAAAAGTGGCAGTGTGCATGCGCGATGCCGCTAAGCCTCAAGGGAACTATAGTTCCTTTGGAGCATGACGTAGTTGAAGCGAACGCGCTCGAAATCCCAGAAGTTTAGGATACAGTACACAGAGGAAAAGAGGAAGTGGAGAAAAACCATACTTCTCTAAAAGGTAATTAAATCATTTTGGCTCAAACAACATCTATATTCACGATATATATATCACATAGATCACATATTCCACAAAATTTTTTTACCTATGCAACCACTTTAAGATGGGATGGGGTGGTGGGACCTCTAATCCAGCACACTAATGACCACCAATTCCTTCCACCTATATCTGCTCATCTCTGCTGACATCAGCCCCCATTAAAATTATGGTGAGGTACACAAAAAAAAATAGAAACTAGTATTATTATTTAACAAAAAAGGAAAATAATATTTACTATGTAGACATATATTCTAATCTTTCTCATTTATTTTAACAAACTGTCATAAAACACAATAATTCTTCAATATTTTTGGTTCTTTTCATACAATATGGGCATAGAGCATGCCTAAGAAATCCAAAATATCTTAGATAGCGTTTTAATAATATTTTTAAACTTTTTTTTAGCTTTATTGATTTAATCTGTGGTCAGCACCATGAAATTTGCTTTTCTGAGCTATTCATCATACCTATACCACTGTATACTTTTGATAAGAGGAAAACGCAGCCTAACCAATGATGCATTTAACTGACATTTTTAGTCACATACTGCAGTAGAATCCACAGCAAATGAATCCAAGAAACCTTCTTTATTAAATTCTAAATGTTACATTTATATGAAGATTGTCCAGCATTTACAGTATGCATTTAAGAAGTCTAACTTTCCATTAGGATCTACAAATGTTGTAAGATGTTAAGTTAGTTAAGGGATCCAGGAGGACAGGAAGTACAGCCATGGCCAGAAGTTTTGAGAATGACACAAATATACATTTTCACAAAGTCTGCTGTCTTAGTTTTTATGATGGCAATTGCCTATACTCCAGAATGTTATGAAGAGTGATCAGATGAATTGCAATTATTTGCAAAGTCCCTCTCATTTCCACTGCATTTGTGAAGAAGGCTTCAGGGTGCCTTCAGAAAGTCCAGGAAGTGCCAAGACCCTCTCCTACAATTGATTCAGCTGTAAGATCAGGGCACCACCAGTGCAGAGCTTGCTCAGGAATGGCAGCAGACAGGTGTGAGTACATCGGAATGCACAATGAGGCACATCAGGGACAGACTGATATTCTGCAAAAGGTACAGGGATTGGACTGCTGAGGACAGGGGTAAAGTCATTTTCTCTGATGAATCCCCTTTCCGATTGTTTGGGACACCCAGAAAAACCTTTTCAGGAGAACAAAAGGTAAGCGCTAAAATCAGTCTAGGGTAAATCATCTCATCCCTACTTGTAACAATCCCCTGGATCCTCAGGGATTATCATTGCCATACTAGAAATGCTTTTACATTAGTATGCCTGTTTAAGTCTCATGATGATGTGATTAATGATGGATTTACATCGTAGGGCCTTTTTTGTCAAAAATCGATTTTTGTTCTTATTTCGATTTTTTTTTTTTTTAGGGTACCCCCCACTCATTCACATGATGGGAACCAGCATCTGGGTTCCCTACTTATTGCTAAAGGGGACTTCCAGTTTCTAATAAGCCCCCTGCCCTCATAAATATGGGAAGAAGGTACTTTGCCAGGGGGCCCGATCTGAAAAAGAACCCCCCCCCCGCATATTGAGGGGCTGTGGCCTCAAAAGGTTTAGGAAAAGGGGGCATATTCTCATGTCCTCATTTCTGTCCCTGCATTTTTGAATAAGGGTCTGGTATAGATTTTTTGGGGGGAACTCACACTTTGTTTTATTTTTGTGTGGAGTTCATCCTTAAGAATAATGCCAGATGTCATTAACATCTATACTAGACCTTCCTCTAGGTCGGATAAGGGTCTGGTATAGATAACAATGGCTGCTTTGTTTATAAACTGATTGAAGAGGCTGGAGCTGTGATTATGCCTGCAATTTAAATACAATTGTTTACTTTTTAAATGTTAGTGTTGCTGTAGTAGGTTGTATACATCACACAGATGTACCACTTCACAGGCAGGATCAGGACATCCCCAGACATTTTATTTAACAGAGTTGTGTAAGTTTAATGTTTCTTTTTAGGTATTGCTAAAACATTGCTCCCAACCAAATGAAATTTAACCCCTTCCCGCCGAGCGTACTCGGCTTTCCGGGCTTATACCGGGATGATGCCCGCAGCTGCAGGCATCATCCCGGTACCATGTTGAAGAATGGGCGATTGGCTATCCATGTATAGCAACCGATGCGGCTAAAAGCCGCTCGGCTGTTATACCGGAGGAGCGGGAGGGGACGTCCTCCCCCGCCACCTCCCGCCGCTCTTACCGGGCCTCCCGATCCACCGGGAGGCCCGATCGATGATCCACCACCTCTGGCCGCTGCTGTCAGTCTGGAACGAAGTCGTGCATGGCTTCGTTCCAGCCTCCTAATTGTAAACGCGGAAGCGACATCATGATGTCACTTCCCGTTTACTCGGTTGCCAATGGCACCGGTTTTAAAAAAATATACAGTGTTCAGAATCGCCGTTTTCAGTGATCTGAATACTGTGAAGTGCAGAGGGACCCCCGATCCCTCCATAAAGAGTACCCGTCACCACCTATTACTGTCACAAGGGATGTTTACATTCCTTGTGACAGCAATAAAAGTGATCAATTTTTTTTTTTTTTTTTAAAAAGCACAATTTCTAAAAATAAAAATAAATAAAATAAATAAGAAAAAAAATGTTTTTTTAAAGCGCCCACGTCCCCGCGAGCTCGCATAGCAAAGAAAACGCATACGGAAGTCGCATATGTAAACAGTGTTCAAATTACACATGTGAGGTATCACTGCGATCGTCAGAGTGAGAGCAATAATTCTAGCACTAGACCTCCTCTGTAACTCTAACCTGTATGGTTTTTTAAATTCATGAAAGTGTCCCTTTTCCCAAAAATTTGCGTTTAAATCACCGCTGCACAAATACCATGTGATAAAAAATATTGCAACAATCGCCATTTTTTTCTCCAGATTCTCTGCTAAAAAAATATATATAATGTTTGGGGGCTCTAAGTAATTTTCTAGCAAAAAATACGGATTTTAACTTGTAAACACCAAATGTCAAAAATAGGCTTAGTCATGAAAGGGTTAAAACAATGGGGTTTTTTTTCGTACATGTTACCCCTGGAAGTTCCCAGGCATTTGTTTGTCAATTTCCATAAGCCTAGACATTGGCCAGAACTATTTCTTAACATTCAGCTACACATACTTGTATGGCATCTGGACTTTAATTATGTTTGCTAAACCCTGTTTAAACCCAACCAATACATTATTACAAAGCATTTACTCTGCAAATGTCATTTTGCACTGGAACAACTGCATTTTGACAGACGCTCTTGCTGTGTAAAACAGCAATGCCCAGCTGTCATTTTGACAGTCGATAATTGTTGGTAATATGTGGAAGAGAAGCTGAATGTAGGAGACATGCTCTAGGAACTTTGTTGAAGTTTTGTAAGTTTTGTAGGTTGGATTTCCTTTGTTTTGATATCCTCAATGTAAGTAGAACTGATGACTTCAAATATTTACATATATTTCAAAAATAAACTTTAACTAAAAGCCCTCACTGACTTGTGTAGCTGCAGATAATTTGGAGTTACTCATCCTCAAAGTTTACAGAAGAAAGCACTTTCACTTCAGCCTCTCGGTTTAATTTTCTCCCCTCTTCTACTGCAATCCTTGGTAACACACAACATACAGATGGGATTTATCTATAGTTTGGTGTGATGCATTTAAAACAGTTTTTGTTCAATATTTCTTAATTTCCCATATATATTATCTGCCAAAATATGGGCAGTGATATCACAGCAATATATAGAGAATAAAAATAGATCAATTTAACTATTTGTAAAAACTTTTTTTTTTTCTTTTTTACCCACATGTACATGGGGGTTCAAGAAGCCCTTAATAAAAATTACACCAGGAAGCTTCCCCCTAGTGCTGAATGACAAGTGGGGTGGTATCAGCATAACAAGGCAGCTGAACACTCGTGTGCCTGGTAGGTGGTTCGTTTTTGGGAGAAGGGGTCATTGTGTTTCTTTTTTAATTGTTGTCTAGACAACATAGACACATCTGCCCATAGAATCATAGAGAGCTTCTATGGGCAGATTTACCTCTAGGCTAAATGTCTTTATTTACATCTACTGTACATGTGACATTCAACAGTTTCTAATTGGCTGCTTCATTCTCCTGGTGTACATTCACTTTATTTTATATAAGACAAATGTCTCACTTGGGCAAACGCCAGTAAAGTATGCACTAGGCGATTTTTTCCCCGTGAATTGTTTTATAAGTGTTTCCAGAAAGTCCCAAAAAGTAATGCACGATGAAAGAAAGGGAAATAAGCTAAAGTAACTATTATTTTTTAAGTGATATTTGATTGGTTGTAAGAGGGTTAGTGCACTATGCAGGCAATTATCTACAGTATCTATCTATCTATCTATCTATCTATCTATCTATCTATCTATCTATCTATCTATCTATCTATCTATCTATCTATCTATCTATCTATCTATCTAGACGCACAGTGCTGTGAATACACAACATTTGCATGCAAAGCTTTTAAATGGCAGAAAGAAAAAAAACTGAACACAATTATATTGAATAGGATCTGCAGTTAAAAGGTCACTATTGCTCTATATGCTCGTTTATCCTTGCTGCTACTTCAATCAAAGAAAACAGAGAGACCAATGTCACCTTAGTTGCACTCAATTACTCCAGATTACTTGTAATTGTTAAAAAGTTTTTCTTCTTTCTTCTATTGCCCAATGTGCAATTTTTTTTAGACATTTCTGATTGCAAAGTTAAATCCAAGCTTGACCTAAAAGTTGCAATTTAATTCAAATGTAGCTCAATTAGTTGTAAATGAATTCACACATGTGTGCTAATGGCCTGGTTCTTTCAAATGTAGCCACCGCAAACTAAGATGAGATAATTAAATGCATACTTCATTTAAATAGCAATGGCAAATAGAAACAATAATAATGTATTTCTGATTTTTTTTCCTACAAGCTAGCCAAGTACAATGCTTGTTGGCTATTGAAATCACTTTAGGATTATCAGTCTTATCATTGTATGATATCTAACCAGTCATAAATTGTGATTGGGCTGTTAGATTACCACAATCAACCACTTACCAATCAAGAAAAAACTTCATGTTTTAGTACTTCTATATTTAGACATCTGCTAAGATGAGCTGTTGATTATAATTTGACAATTCAACTTCTCACAATAATAAAACAAATGTCAGAGAAGTAAAGAATTTGTGGGGTTATATCAGGATTCAGAAATTAATTTTAAAACAAACAGATTCAAAGTACTTTTAAATGTATTATAAATTTTTATATAATTATCAATAAAAACAAAAAGCGAGAGAGAGAGAGTTGTTAAGCCTAGTATACACGATCAGAAAATTGTACGAAAAATACTGGTATTGAATCGGTCGTACGATAATCTGATCGTTAGTACACAGTTTTCAGCTGAAATTATCCAACGAGACAAACACGCAAAATGATCTCGTATAATACCAGATCGTACAATTTTCATTTACTCAGTACAGTTTTAGTCCGGAAATACAATATAAAACATTACATCACTTCCGAATTATTATTCTGTCGTACAAGAATTTTTGTAACTTTAGTAACCTTTTTATTTGCAATATGGAGACTAGTATGCAAAAAAAAAAAAAACAGACGATCATTCGTTCGATAATCTCATCATATGTATGAGGCTTTAGAGAGAGAGATATGAATACATGGATTTGTCACTTAATGGCTGCAGAAGAGGTTTGCGAGTGTAAGGGGCCTCTCACTAGTTGGCAGTTGGTGCCTTGTGTCACCCTCAACTGACTTAAAGCCTGCTCCAACACATATTACCAGCCTGAAGCCTGGTACTCAGAATAAATAAATGTCCAGTCCAGCCCAGATGCATTGCAATTGCTTTACTGCACACACATTACTCTAGCACAATTAATAGGTTACAGGCAAATTAACAATTCAGACTCAGTGATAACAATTCATTTTTTTTTTAGCAAGGTTGTTACTCACTCAAGTTGTTCCTATCTCACACACAAAGGAGATTCTCCATAGGCCCAGGTGCCACTCCAAACCAAGCCATGGGATTCGCTAGGTGAGGGTCAAGGGAGGTAAAGGTTTCTCTGTCTGAACCTAGGTTTTCTTCGTCACCCTGGTAGTTCAGCCCTGCAGAGGGCTCTTTAATTCAGCTCCAGCACAACACATCTCTCCAGATCCAGGATGTCCTGCCTTTACATGCACATGAACTTTAATGGCATCCCAGTCTTAGCCCGTAGGGTTCAATATTGAGTTGGCCCACCCTTTGCAGCTATTCACAGCTTCAACTCTTCTGGGAAGGCTGTCCACAAGGTTTAGGAGTGTGTCTATGGGAATGTTTGACCATTATTACAGAAGCGCATTTGTGAGGTCAGACACTGATGTTGGACGAGAAGGTCTGGCTCATAGTCTCCGCTCTAATTCATCCCAAAGGTGTTATATCGGGTTGAGGTCAGGACTCTGTGCAGGCCAGTCAAGTTCCTCAACCCCAAACTTGCTCATCCATGTCTTTATGGACCTTGCTTTGTGCACTGGTCCAAATCATTTGATGGAGGGTGAATTATGGTTTGGGGTTGTTTTTCAGGGGTTGGGCTTGGCCCCTTAGTTCCAGTGAAAATTAACTCTTAAGGCGTCAGCATACCAAGACATTCTGGACAATTTCATGCTCCCAACTTTGTGGGAACAGTTTGGGGATGACCAGTGCTCAAAGCAAGTTCCATAAAGACATGGATGAGTGAGTTTGGGGTGGAAGAACTTGACTGACCTCAACCGATAGAACACCTTTGGGATGAATTAGAGCGGAGACTGCTAACCAGGCCTTCCACATCATGGATGAGTGAGTTTGGGGTGGAAGAACTTGACTGACCTTAACCGATAGAACACCTTTGGGATGAATTAGAGCGGAGACTGCTAACCAGGCCTTCCACATCAGTGTCTGACCTCAGAAATGTGCTTCTGGAAGAATGGTCAAACATTCCCATAGACACACTCCTAAACCTTGAGGACAGCCTTCCCAAAAGAGTTTAATCTGTTAGAGCTGCAAAGGGCGATCCAACTCAATATTGAACCCTACAGACTAATGCCTCGTACACACGTTCGGATTTTCCGACGGAAAATGTGTGATAGGACCTTGTTGTCAGAAATTCCGACCATGTGTAGGCTCCATCACACATTTTCCATCGGATTTTCCGACACACAAAGTTTGAGAGCAGGATATAAAATTTTCCGACAACAAAATCCGTTGTCGGAAATTCCGATCGTGTGTACACAAATCCGACGGACAAAGTGCCACGCATGCTCAGAATAAATAAAGAGATGAAAGCTATAGGCCACTGCCCCGTTTATAGTCCCGACGTATGTGTTTTACATCACCGCGTTTAGAACGTTAGGATTTTCCGTCAACTTTGTGTGACCGTGTGTATGCAAGACAAGTTTGAGCCAACATCCGTCGGAAAAAATCCTAGGTCTTTGTTGTCGGAATGTCCGAACAAAGTCCGACCGTGTGTACGGGGCATAAGACTGGAATTCCATTAAAGTGGTATATATCTTTGACTCTCTGGCAGAAAGTTGCATGAATTGGGGAACACTTGACAGTGTATGTGTCTAGGCATTGCAGAAGATCATCATACACACTCAAAGTATATTTTGTGCCACAACACATCAGTAACAATTTTGACAGATTTGGAAAACAAATTGATGTCCTCTAATGAGTCAAATACTGCATGCACAGGGCAATTTTCATTAGGGCTGACCAAGACCTCAAGGCATACCACTTACGGTAATACTTTAACACTCAATAATCTTTTGAGCTGTCACATCTTTAAGACATACTGTACATCCATTCTTTACCTTAGAATCACAATCGGTACCCTAAATGTTTATTATGTGATCACTACTGGCTGGATATTACTTAGCAGAGAAATGATTTTCACCACACACAGAGTTTGTTGAAAAATTAGCTTCATAATAACTGGATATAACGGCTGCTATCATCAAGCTATTATAGGTTTTGGCCTCTTACATCCAGCTGCTTTACAGATTTTTTTTAATCTTTCAAAATGTCAAGATAATTCAGATAGAGTTCACACAGTGCAGCTGTATATTTTAATTAAACTGTAATTAGTTAATCAAGGAATCCTGTGTGGGCTATCACATTTTTTTCTTCCAATATAGTATTTTATCAATCCAATAGCAATAGACTAACCAAATAGATGTTTTATAGAGTGTTATACAAACACATAACCTTAATGTCATTGGATGAGCATGTAGTACCCAAAGTTTTGCACCAATGCTTTAGACCCCTTTCACACTGGGGCAGTTTTCAGGCGCTTTAGCGCTGGAAATAGCATCTGTTAAGTGCCTGAAAACCGCCTCCCATACATTCCAGTATTACTTTTTACACTTGGGCGGTGCGCTTGCGGTATGTTATGAAAAGTCCTGCAAGCAGCATCTTTGGGGCGGTTTGGGAGCACTGTATTTAGCGCTTCCAAAATGCGCTGCCTATTGGAATGAATGGGCAGTGCATTCAAAGCACCTGAAAAGCACTTTGAAAGCACAGCAAAATACGAGTTTTTAACCTTTTTTTTGGGGTTAAACGCGCCTAAAATGAGCGGCACTTTAGCTCTAACGGCCGGCCATTTCAGTGTGAAAGCACTCTTGTTGTGAAGGGTTTGTAATTTTTATTGAGTTTTTTTCAAGATAGCATCAGGATTACAAAATCCAAACAGGTACAGTAATTGCAAAGAGAATAGAACAGAGCATGAAAATGTACAGTACAATATACGATTTAAAACTTAACTTTTATCAATTCACATCATATGGGTATGTTTGTGAATATGATAAAACCAGAATTAGGTATCAAATCAGCAGTTACATATAGAAAGCTTTCAGGATATACTATAAAATATCCAGAATTCCAAAAAGAAGAAATAAGAGAATAAACTAGTGAACTGATGAAAATAAAACCAAACTGGGGAGGGTACACACCAGTGAAAGAGAAAGTAATTCCTATAGTTATATATGCAGGGAGAGAGGGTTATCAGAAGAAATCAGATTTAGTTCAGGGAAGCCATAGGGTTAGATTTCCCAATATTGTCATATTTGTTTTAAAGTAATCAAATTAATCATTTAAATCAGCTATAAGATATTCTAATCGTCTAATATCAGCTGTGTTATGTAAGAGTTGGATTTGAGATAACAGTGGTTCTCCAATGTTTTGGGAGATGAAGCCCAAGAAGGCAGTGTATAGGGTTTAAAAGAATGGGTAAACACTTCAAGAAGATATGGTATAATGTACCCATATCCTGACAGCATCTGCAGTATTCTTTAGGTATTGTCAGATAATAGGCATGTAAGGCTTCAGGAGTCCTGTACCAAAACATCAAAACCATATTGTGGCAGTGGGACCCTTTGCTACCTGGAAGATTGCTGCTTTACACCAGATTTTGGAGAGACAGGCACGCTGATTGCACAGTTGTGTGCTGGGCTATTTAGTTTTGACTTCACTATGGCTCAGGGCCCCACCCAACAGACAGGAGGTTTGTGGATGGGAGTCATGTGGACTCCCATTCCTCTGCAGGAGTCAGAGGCTGCATAGGGGGCAGCCAGAACATGCATGTCTGCAGGAGGAAGATGTAGTCTGTGACAGAGCAGTAAGGAACTGATCGTGAGTAAGCTATAAGAGAGCTTCACTCTAATTAACTCTTTTGGTCTAAGGAGCAGACCTATGGCCTAAGCTGCAGGCCTGAAGCAGCCATGTGGCAAGAGAGTAAGCCAGGAGGCTGAAATATTCTGATTGTGCAAGATACAGTAATGGTGGAACCCCCTGCATGGGCTACTGATGTCTTTTGTGTACTTTTCCATTCTTTTTTAATAAAAGTAGGGTACCGTGCCCTTAAGTTTAAAGTTTTGGACTGGTGCACTCATTGAAATTGTACCTACCACTTTAGTCTAATCACCCCAATCTTACAATATATATATATATATTGTGTATAATCGATGCAGAGGGAGGATTTAGCTACTATTTCCAAAAGGAGGAGGTCAAGTCTTTCAATTGACAATTTGTCATGACAGATTTAAAAATTAATATTTCCATTTGCATGTAAACTATTCAATGTTATTGTAATGATGTTAACATTAAGCCCCCGTTCACACCTATGCGAATTCGATGTAGCTTACAATGCATCCAATTCGCAAGACATTTTAAACTAGGTTCATTTAAATGAGGCTGGTTCACATATGTGCGTTGCATTCGCACTGCGCATTGCACAAAAAACGTGTGCGTTTTCTGGTCATTGCGGTGCAAATTAGAAGCCCATTATGTTCTATGCTGACGCATCTGATTCGCAGCTGTGTTGCGGTGTGAACATAAATGATCTCCCCTCCTCCTACACCTCCCCCTCTTCCAGTTCCTCCCCTGTCTGTTTTGGTGTGCTGACCAGAGCAAGCATGGCAAAATAAGGTAGAAAAGTGGCATCAAAGGCGAAGGAATCGGTGGATTGTGAGGAGCTGATCAGACTTGTGAGGGAGAAACCGATGATTTATGACACACGGCATCCTAAATATAAGGACAACGTTGTTAAAAAACGTGCATGGCTGGAAATTGCCAGAATCATCTTGCCAGAGTGGAGCATGTGCTCATCCCAAGTTCAGGCTGCCAAATGTAAGTTTTTGATTTCCTTTCACTACCTGTAGATGCTGTCCTATTGGTTAGTTATGTTGTCCATTTGTATTTAAATATTGTTATATTTGCCCACAAATCCATACCAGGCCACATGCCCTCAACATTGTGCACATAACGGCGTCAGACAGCGACGGAGGAGTCCCCAAAATAATTACTAAGCTAAGATTCGCTTAGGTTAGCAAAAGAATATACAACGCAAATGTGCACAATATTATTTTTATTTAAATAAAGCAAAATTATCAAAAAAAACATTATTTGTTACAGCACACTTTTCAATTTTTAAAGGCCCTGATAATATACAAACCAATACACAATTTTTAGGATTATATAGAATTCATCTGCCAAGGCACCTCCCCAGCTGGCGACATAAAGAATTTTTGGAATTCACCACGAACATGTGTACCACTAGTGGTGCCCCTAGTAACATTCCACTGTGCCGCCTCCATGTTATGGCTCAGGGAATCCTCAAATAGATATCCGTCATGTTCACGCACATAGTTGTGCAGTGCACAGGCTGCTTTAACAGCACTGATAGCATGGTCAATACTCAGATTTATTGAAGTATGCATGATCTATCCATCTCCACTTATTGCACAGTATCCCAAATGCACATTCAACTACTCGTCGTGCCCTAGTGAGCCTATAATTGAACACTCTTTTTTCTATTGTCAGAGAGTGACAAGAAAAAGGCCTGAGCATGTGCTCTGCAAGTGCAAACGCTTCATCTCCTACAAATACATGTGGGTGGGAAGGATCTGTTGTTCCGGGCAGGGAAGAATGATTGGGCAAGTCTAGTGTATTTTCACGCAGCATGCGACCAAATGAGGAATGTGAAAAAACACTAGAATCCGAGCTGCTGCCATAAGAACTCACATCAATATAAATAAATTTATAATTTGAGTCTGCCACTGCCATTAATACCAACGAATAATATTTCTTATAATTAAAATATTGGCTCCCATTAGCTGGAGGCTTGAGGATGCGGATGTGCTTCCCATCAATGGCTCCCAGACAGTTGGGGAAGTTGCAACGCTGCCAGAATAGCTCTGCTACCTTCAACCATTCGTGTTTGTTTGGCTTCATAACCAAATCCTTCAGTTCTTCCCATATGACTAGGCAGGTTTCATTAACAATGACACTAATAGTTGATTTCCCAACCTTAATTACAAAGTGCAAACTTCCAAAAGAATTTCCTGTTGCTAGGTACCTAAAGGCAGAAATAAAAAACAATTATTATTTTTTTTTTCAGTGCATTACTTACAGACAAGGTGGCGCAGCATGCGTGATGCTTACCACAAATATATACGCCATCTCAAAGAAGCAAGGAGTGGCTCAGGGGCAGCGCCTAGGGTACCCTATATGTTTGCCAAGGACTTAGATTTTATGCAACCCATTGTGGAGATGAGGGAGTAAGTTTTCATCTATATCATCTATGTATCTGCAAACCTCTTAACTTTGATTTTGCCTAGTTAAGTTACCCTCTTTTATTTTCAAAACAGAACAGAAGCTAGTTGGGAGGAACAAGATGTAATGGATGACCAACTGGAGACACAACCAGAGGCCCAAGCCCAGATTTGTTTGGAAGAAGGCCTAGAGGATTTGTCACAAATCCAAACATCCTCGAATCTGTGGGAAACAAACCCAGATGAGCAATCTGCAGTGGCAGAGACTATCCCTGGGCCCTCCTCTGCTCCTGCAGACATTGTTCTGCCAGCCAAAGTGCCACGGAGGCGACCACCTCTATCGCAACCTGACATAAGTGAGCGCCTACTTGAAATGTTGAAAAACATGTCTGAAAAGGTGGATGCTTTTTTATGTCCGGATACTATACTGGCGCTCAGTTTTGTCCCTTTAATAAAGAAAGTCATGTTTATTTTTTATTTTTGTTGAATGTTAATTTATGTTGGCTACAGGTGCCAATTTTTATTTTTTTTAAATTATACTTGAATAAATCATTATTACGCCAACTTTTGGTGGGTTATATATTTATAATGACACATGTTTGAAGACTTCAAAATAAAAAATCTGGCATTCTCCAAAATTCACATGACAAAGGACATCAGTGCTGAAAAGTACCTTAATGTGATCAGTAATCTTTCAGCAGGCTGGATACTTGTTCTGTAGCACGTGTTATGACGCTCCAAGCGAGGGGACATTATTCCAAGCAATTCGTCATAACTAATTTCAAAATTAGTATTTTATTAGATTCATGTATGAAACAAATTTTGACATACACTTTTCTAAATAATAAGGTAAGTCTTTAAGAACAGTATTATTTGTAAGAAGGCCTGCATCCTTAATCAAATCAAAATGTGTGTTAAAGAAGTGGCATCAAAAATAGGATATAACGTCATTTGCAGTTGTGTCATAATTTGGACATATATTTAGCCACTGGCAGCTGAATTTAACAATAACAATTGTCTGGTCCAAAAAATGGACAACAAAATGTCGTGGGATCCCCCCACACAAGGCGCCTTGTCCCCATCAACTTGGGGACAAGGTGTTTTTGGGGGGGGGCACAAAACACACTACACATGTTAAGGGCATATGGCCTGGTTTGGTCCAGGAAGGGGGTGCTCACTCCCCCCCTTTTCAGGGCCATTTAGGCTGCATGCTCAGATAATGTTCTAGTATGGATTTTGGGGGGGGGGGAACACTACGCTTTTACAAATTAGAAAACTGACATATATTCACACACATAGATTATACTTGATGGACTTGTGTCTTTTTAAAACATCCCCTACTATGGAATTATGTTAAAAAATTATAGTTTCCTAGAAAAATTACTCACCTAGTTATTGACATGCGTGTGTAATTAAAAAATTTATCTTCATGCCCATGGAGGTCTTCATACAGGATCATGAACTGGCCTCTCTCCTCCCTATTTGCTATTATGGGATGAACCCAGTATCTTCTTCTCCTCCTCCTTCTCCTCTTCTCTACTTCCAGCAAGATTGATGCTGTTACAGCAACAACTGTTGGCATTATCATGGGCAGAGCAGCACACATTTTGCTAACAAAAATAACACACGCAATACAGACTTCTGGACAACCAGGAAGTGTCCAGAAAAAACTTTTTATAAGCAGCCTCACAAATAGATTGGCCTGCTCAAAATTAGCATTTCTAATTAGACACTCATGGGTTACTTCTGAATTTGCAGCTGATCCGCAGCTAAAACGCAGATGAACCGCTGAACAAATGATTTTTCTCTGCGCAGTGAAACCGGAGCTTCAATTCGCACCGCACATGTGTGAACCCGGGCTAAAGCTTATGGTAAAAGTAAAAAAGAATTCAAGGTAAAATCAATTCTAAAATAAATATTATCCGAGGGTGGTTACAGATTCCCTCTATTTATTCCATATATGTATTAATTTGTCTATTCCTATAGTTAGGTAATCTATAAAACTCTGTTAGTTACTGTTGATAGCACAATAATATAAGGTTAGCTATGAAAAAAACACACTGCTTAATAAAACAATGCCTTATTTATTTCCCAAGAAAAAAGGGAGATGCTAATAGGGATGAACTGAACACACTCCTGTTCGGTTCGCAGCAGAACATTCGAACAGGCAAAAAATTTGGCAGAACACACAAACACACTTAACCACTTGCCGACCGTTGTCAGCACATATACGTCGGCAGAATGGCACAGCTGGGCAAAGTAACGTACCTGTATGTTACTTTGAATTTCCCGCCATGCACGTGCTCCTGCCGCGAGCTCCGTGACCATGCCAGCGGGACCTGCAGACTTGATCACCGCTGGGATACTCGCGATCGTGTTACGGAGCTAAAGAACGGGGAGATGCCGATGTAAACAGCATCTCCCCGTTCTGCCCAGTGACAGGACACCGATCATCTGCTCCCTGTCATCGGGAGCAGCGATCAGTGTCATGTCACTGCTAGCCCATCCCCCCACAGTTACAATCACTGCCCAGGACACACTTAACCCCTCCCCGCCCCCTAGTGGTTAACCCCTTCACTGCCAGTGACATTTTTACAGTAATCAATGCAATTTTATAGCATTGATCGCTGTATTAATGTCAATGGTCCCAAAAATGTGCCAAAATTGTCCGATGTGTCCGCAATAATAGCAGTCATGATAAAAATCGCTGATCGCCGCCATTAATAGTAAAAAAAATTATTAATAAAAATGCGATAAAACTATCCCCTATTTTGCAGACGCTATAACTTTTGTGCAAACCAATCAATAAACACTTATTGCAATTTTTTTTTACCAAAAATATGTCGAAGAATACGTATCGGCCTAAACTGAGGAAAAAAAATGTTTTTTTATATATTTTTGGGGGATATTTATTATAGCAAAAAGTAAAAAATAATATGTTTTTTTCAAAATTGACGCTTTTTTTTTTGTTTATTATGCAAAAAATAAAAACCACAGATGTGATCAAATACCACCAAAAGAAAGCTCTATTTGTGGGAAAAAAAGGATGTCAATATTGTTTGGGAGCCACGTCGCACGACCGCGCAATTGTCAGTTAAAGCGGCGCAGTGCCGAATCGCAAAAAGTGCTCTGGTCAGGAATGGGGTAAATTCTATGGGTTAAAGTCTATGGGACACGAACATGAATAATCAAAAGTGCTAATTTTAAAGGCTTATATGCAAGTTATTGTCATAAAAAGTGTTTGGGGACCTGGGTCCTGCCCCAGGGGACATGTATCAATGCATTTTTTTTTTTTTTAAATGGACGTTTTTTTAGGAGCAGTGATTTTTTTAATGCTTAAATTGAAACATTAACCCTTTCATGACTAAGCCTATTTTTGACATTTGGTGTTTACAAGTTAAAATCCGTATTCTTTGCTAGAAAATTACTTAGAGCCCCCAAACATTATATATAAATATTTTTTAGCAGAGAATCTAGAGAATAAAATGGCGATTGTTGCAATATTTTATGTCACACGGTATTTGTGCAGCAGTGTTTTAAACACAACTTTTTGGGAAAAGGGACACTTTCATGAATTTAAAAAAAACAAACAGTAAAGTTAGCCCAATTTTTTTGTATGATGTGAAAGATGATGTTACGCTGAGTAAATAGATACAAAACATGTCACGCTTTATAATTGCACGCACTTGTGGAATGGCGACAAACTACGGTACCTAAAAATTTCCATAGGCGACGCTTTACATTTTTTTTACAGTTACCAGGTTAGAGTTATAGAGGAGGTCTAGTGCTAGAATTATTTCTCTCGCTCTGACGATCGTGGCGATACCTCCCATGTGTGATTTGAACACTGTTTACATATGCGGGCGCAACTTCCGTATGCGTTTTCTTTGCTACGCGAGCAATTAAATTATTATTATTAAATTGTGTTTTTAAAAAAAAAATTTGATCCCTTTTTTTGCTGTCACAGGGAATGTAAACATCCCTTGTGACAGTAATAGGTGGTGACAGGTACTCTTTATGCATGGATCGGGTGTCTAAAAGACCCCCGATCCCTCCTTTGCACTTCAACGTATTCAGATCGCCATTTTTGGCGATTCTGAATACTGTATATTTTTTTAAAACTAGCGCCATTGGCAGTCGAGTGAACGGAGAGTGACGTCATGATGTCGCTTCCGTGTTTACAATCAGGAGACTGGAACGAAGCCTTTTCCAGCTTCGTTCCAGTCTGTCCCTAGCCGCCAGAGGCATCAGATTGTCGATCACGTCTCCCGGTGGGACGGGAGGCCCGTTGAGGGCGGCAGGAGGGGGGACATCCCCTCCCGCTCCTCCGGTATAACAGCTGAGTGGCTTTTAGCTGCATCGGTTGTTATCCCTGGAAAGCCGATCGCCGGGTCTAAAAAACGGTACTGGGATAATGCCTGCAGCTGCGGGCATCATCCCGGTATAACCCCCGAAAGCCTCGGCCATACATCTACATACGCTCGGTGGCAAGTGGTTAAAAATGAAATATTCCTTTAAATATTGTGCCTGGGGGGTGTCTATAGTATGCCTGTAAAGTGGCGCATTTTTCCCGTGTTTAGAATGGTACCACAGCAAAATGACATTTCCCTCCCAAAATCCATACCAGACCCTTATCCAAGCACTCAACCTGGCAGGTCGCAGGAAAAGAGGGGGATGAGAGAGCACCCCCCTCTCATGAACTATACCAGGCCACATGCCCTCAGCACCTTGCCCGGTGGTTGTGGGGGTCTGCGGGCGGGGGGCTTATCGAAATCTGGAAGCCTCCTTTAACAAGTGGACCCCCAGATCCCGGCCTCCCCCCTGTGTGAATTGGTAACGCGGTACAAGTACCCCTACCATTTCACAAAAAAAGTGTCAAAATAGTTAAAAAGACAAGAGACAGCTTGGGACAAGTCCTTTATTAAAAAATAAAAAAATAAAAATGTCCCACGATGTAAGTTCACGCCGCCCGACGGACCGAAAAAGAAAAAAAAAAGCCTCCATGGGAGGCTCCCGCCAAGTGACGCGTCTTTTCTGTGACAGCTCTTATATAACTGAGGGCAAGGCCACCCGGTGATTTAACCGGGTGACCCAACCCTCCTCTGATTCCACGGGGGCTCCCCCATGGCTTCCCCGTGGTGTCAGAGGGGGGCAGGGTCACCAGATGGTCAGGAGCCAAGCTTTTGTTCAGCCTTGCTTCTTTCAGCTGAATAATCTGATATGCTAGAAAGCTTTGATGTGCAACTTGTTAGATTCCAGTCACCTGGTATCAACCAGAAAGAGAGACTCCAGAAATATGATATTAAACCATGTTACCTTCCAACATTAACCCCTTTGCACCTAAAGGGCGCATATCACCCTTCTTCATACACGGCTCCTATGGAACAGTCCATAACTGTCTTAACGTGTTGTGCTTCCCAACATGTGCTTTAGAAACAGCTCCTATGGAACAGTCCATAACTGTCTTAACGTGTTACGTTTCCCAATGTGTTAGTCAGAAACATATATATATATATATATATATATATATATATATA
This sequence comes from Lithobates clamitans, assembly GCA_037952925.1. NCBI lineage: Eukaryota > Metazoa > Chordata > Amphibia > Anura > Ranidae > Lithobates > Lithobates clamitans. Next base: position 4,241,392 of record JBBGZY010000264.1, on the reverse strand, counting down.
TATATATATATAAAAAACAAAAAATAGTAATAATGAACAATGGAGGATGAATAGATCATAATCTGGTTATGTGGTTATTTTTGAATGTCAATGTTAATACTTTGTCGGAGAGAGAGTGTATTCATCATGTTTAGTCATAATAATAGGTCACATCCCACTCAAAATTTAACCCATGTAGGATGCGAGTCTGGAGCTGGAATATCCAGAATACCTCTCTACAACAAAGTAATCAAAATATATCACCTCCTCTGGGTGGAGCCCTGACCTTCTCAATGATTTGTATATGTATGGCTGTAATATTGCCATTATGGCATAAATTAAAGTGTTATCCACATTTGTTGATAGATTTTTCGTTACACTATATAGGTGCTCCTCATAAAAATGATTACATAGATGTCTAGTTGTTCTACCAACATACTGAATGTGGCATAAATCGCAAGTCAACAAATAGACAACATAACTAGTATAACAGTTATAAAAATTTGATATTTTATATTCCTTATGTGTCATTGATGAGACGAACTGGTCACCACCAGTAATATGGCCACAACAAGGATGCAGCCATGTGGCCGACTTAATAGTTTTCTTGTTGAAGAAACTAGGAGCAAGGTGCGACTTGGGGAATGGGCTCTGCGGGACACTATATTGATTCCCCCCATAGAATATTGGTGCAAGTTTCATCCGCATATAGAACAGGAAGATGTTTAGTGATTGCATCTCTAATTTTTCTAAATTCATTACTATACAGAGTAGAAAAAGTCATTCTGTCCAGATGACAATCCCTAGTCCGCAATTTCCTCTTGATAAGATCCCCCCCGGTTCTTACTTCTAACAATAGTCAGAGCCCTATCAATCATCCACCTTGGATATCCTCTCTCCAGAAAACATTGGAACAGGGATGCTGCCTCACGTTCAAAATCCAAATCATCTCTGCAGATTCTTTTCACTCGTATAAATTGTCCCACATGTATACCTTTAATTGTGTGTCTGGGATGTCCTGACTGGGCTAACAGAAGAGAATTACATGACAGAGGTTTTCTATATAGGGACATGCTGACTCTCATGTTCAGTCCCTTCAGGAGTACATATAGAAAATTTATTTCATCATTATGATATAAAGAGTGATGAGCGCAACTTATTAACAGCTGTGTGTATCTTAAAATGAATGTGTAAATATTGCTCTGTAAATATTGCTGTGCAAACAAATAACTATGTGCATATTTACAGAGCAATATTTACACACTCATTTTAAGATACACACAGCTGTTAATAAGTTGCGCTCATCACTCTTTATATTATACCCACTGTAAGTGCACTGTATACACTTTTCAGGTCTAGCAGCAATTTATTATTTACTATAAACATACTCACTCATGTAATGGAAAACATTACAAAATCATAGGTAACTCACCCCAGCACCTTACTATTCATAAAATATGGTACTGAAAGGACCAAAGAGCAAATTTAAATCCACTTGCAAGTCGGAAGCGGCTCTCAGACTGTCGGCTAAGATGGCAGCGCCATCCTCCTCCTCACAGCACAGCGCTTCTCAGGCTGGGAATCCCCAGCCTTCCAGCCAAAAAGCACAGGCTGATAAAACAAAATATGACCATGATATCTATCCGGTTCAAAATGTGACACAGTCAGGCCCGGATTTACTCCCTTTGCCGCCCCAAGGCCGAGTCCTTCAATGCCGCCCCCCCCCCCACACACACACACACACACACCACCATTCACGTCCTTTATCAATGACTGCTACAATAGATCAATTAAAAACATATCTCCACACATGAGAACACTGAAAATAAATGGCTTTAATTGTACAGACTGAAAATACTTCAGGGTAAGCACGCGAGAGGTAAGGATTTTTCGCGGGCAATTTTTCAGGGCAATAGCTAGTGTTAGTGCTTCAATCATCCCCGGCACCATGGTTGGTATGGTGTCAGGATGATTGAAAAACATTATTTCTATCATTACATTGTAATATAAAATAAAACAGTTCAACTCAACATAATGAAGAATCATTGGGGGCCCTGAGCGTGTCGCTTGCCACCATCTCTTTTCACTTGCCACTATGCCTGCCACCAGATGGGGATGTCACTTGCCACGCTGCCTGCCACCAGATGGGGATGTCACTTGCCACGCTGCCTGCCACCAGATGAGGATGTCACTTGCCACTATGTCTGCCACCAGATGGGGATGTCACTTGCCACTATGCCTGCCACCAGATGGGGAAGTCACTTGCCATGCTGCCTGCCACCAGATGGGGAAGTCACTTGCCATGCTGCCTGCCACCAGATGGGGATGTCACTTGCCACGCTGCCTGCCACCAGATGGGGAAGTCACTTGCCACGCTGCCTGCCACCAGATGGAGATGTCACTTGCCACTATGCCTGCCACCAGATGGGGATGTCACTTGCCACTATGCCTGCCACCAGATGGAGATGTCACTTGCCACTATGCCTGCCACCAGATGGGGATGTCACTTGCCACTATGCCTGCCACCAGATGGGGATGTCACTTGCCACACTGCCTGCCACCAGATGGAGATGTCACTTGCCACTATGCCTGCCACCAGATGGGGATGTTACTTGCCACGCTGCCTGCCACCAGATGGGGAAGTCACTTGCCACACTGCCTGCCACAAGATGGAGATGTCACTTGCCACTATGCCTGCCACCAGATGGGGAAGTCACTTGCCATGCTGCCTGCCACCAGATGGGGAAGTCACTTGCCATGCTGCCTGCCACCAGATGGGGATGTCACTTGCCACGCTGCCTGCCACCAGATGGGGAAGTCACTTGCCCCCCTGCCTGCCACCAGATAGGGAAGTCACTTGCCACGCTGCCTGCCACCAGCTGGGGATATCACTTGCCACGCTGCCTGCCACCAGCTGGGGATGTCACTTGCCACGCTGCCTGCCACCAGCTGGGGATGTCACTTGCCACACTGCCTGCCACCAGATAGGGGTGGTCACTTGCCACGCTGCCTGCCACCAGATGGGGACGTCACTTGCCATGCTGCCTGCCACCAGATGGGGATGTCACTTGCCACGCTGCCTGCCACCAGATGGGGATGTCACTTGCCACTATGCCTGCCACCAGATGGGGATGTCACTTGCCATGCTGCCTGCCACCAGCTGTGGATGTCACTTGCCATGCTGCCTGCCACCAGATGGGGATGTCACTTGCCATGCTGCCTGCCACCAGATGGGGATGTCACTTGCCACGCTGCCTGCCACCAGATGGGGATGTCACTTGCCACGCTGCCTGCCACCAGATGAGGATGTCACTTGCCACACTGCCTGCCACCAGATGGGGATGTCACTTGCCACTATACCTGCCACCAGATGGGGATGTCCCTTGCCATGCTGCCTGCCACCAGATGGGGATGTCATTTGCCATGCTGCCTGCCATCAGATGGAGGAACAGAGCTGCGGGCAATGAGAGATGTCATCTCTCTCCCCCGCCGCCGCACCGCTGACATTACTACCTACGATTTTTTCAAAAATGGCGTCGGGCGGCGCAATCACGCTACTGCGCATGCGCCGCCCGGCTGAGCGCGTACAAGCTTTCCAGAGCCCGGCCGGCTTCGGAACAGCGCATGCGCAGTTGCGTGGTCGGCTCGTGGCCATCTTTTCTACGGGCATCGATGCCAGTGCCCCTAATAGACTTTCCTGGGCTGCCCGAAAGGGGGGGCGGCCGCGAAGACGCCGCAGAAGCGGCGCCGCCCCTGCACCACTGCCGCCCCGAGGCCTGGCCTCGGTGGCCTTGTGACAAATCCGGCCCTGCGTGTCCTGACATGTTTGCTACATTTGAAGTTATGCTACAGAAAGCATTGAAACAAACTTCTGACCATATCACAGATAAACTGACAAAAGAGATTAAAGAAATTGGTCAGAGAACAGCCGAACTGGAAATGAGGGTAGATGATTATGACAGTCAAACACAATATTGTATTTCGGAGTTAACAGCCCTTAAAGAGGAAAATACCTTATTACAGTCACGTTTGGAAGAACAAGAGAACAGAGACAGACGATCTAATTTACAGATAAGAGGTATACCTGAATCCATTTTAAACCTGCAGGCAACCATTACTGCACTTTTTCAAGAATTACTCCCTGACATTTCTATTGATAGGTTTGAAATGGACAGAGTGCATAGAGCTTTAGCACCACGTAAAACCAACGGTCCTCCTAGGGACATAATAACTAAATTGCACTATTACAAAACCAATGAACAACTGTTATCAGCTGCTAGAAGAAAAGAATCTCTCAGCTTCCAGGGTCATACTTATCAGTTATTCACGGACTTGCCTCCTCTTACAGTGGCAAAAAGACGTGCCCTCAAACCCCAATTGCAGGTACTTGAGAATAATCAAATTACCTATCATTGGGGGTTTCCTTTTTGCCTTCGATTTACTCACTTGGAAACTAGATATGTCTGTCGCTCTTCAGAGGACTTACAATCGGCTTTATTGGAATTGGGTTTAGTTGAAACAGCCTTACCATAAGATCAGCCTCGCAGACATTCAACTGCTCGCTTTCCTCAGCATAAGAAAAACTCAGGCTCCAACTCTTTCTCCTCTACATAACAAAATCTCCACACGCGTGGCCGATATGAACACTCACCGCCTAAAAACGACGATTCAATGGACTGACCTAAAAACTACTACCAATTACCTTCTCTCATTACCGGTTCTCAATTACCGAATTTGGTTGTGGTTTTTCTTTAGCATAACCATTTGGTTTTTTTTTTACTCTTTTTTTTTGCATAAGATGTGCTTAGACATGACGGTTATGTTTTAAATTGAAAAATCTATTTGACTTTTTTCTCTTTAGTCCTTTTTTTTTCATATAATATAATTATAAAGCAAAGCATTATACATCTCTTTGCTGTTTTTTTTTCTGTTTTTGGTTCCTGTAGTTCTCCGGGGCCGTTCTTTCCATAGGAATTTCTTGCTGCCCCTTTGTTTTTTCCACTTGCAGACTCCTGCTTTTTTTATGGCTGACTCTGCTGGTGGACTCGGATTCTCTCAGGGAGTTTTGAAAACTTCCTTGAGATGCTCCCAAACCCTACTATTCTGTTTTCTAATTAAGCTGTACTACTTAAGTAATGGGTTAATGCGATTGTTCTATTTATTTCTTTTTTTCGTTTTTTTATTTTTTTTTCCTTGAACCTCGATTTCTTTCTGAGTGGTGGATCTGGCTCACAGTAAATACTCTCTATACTATGATAGATTTATTACCTTGGTTGATCTATGGCTCCGATAAATGTATTATCTTTAAATGTACAGGGATTTAATATACCACATAAACGCACTAAAGCTTTACGATCCTTTTCATCTAAAAAAGCTCACATTATATGTTTACAGGAGACCCACTTCACAGAAAACGCTCAACCTAGATTTCTCTCACCCTCATACCCACAATTTTATACTGCCTCCACTGCAGTTAAACAGAGGGGTATGCTTATTGGTTTCCATCGTTCCACTCCGTTTAACCTTATAACACAAGTTATAGATCCGGAAGGTCGATATTTACTTTTAACAGGTTATATTTCTGATAATCCTATTACCATTGTATCCTATTATGCTCCCAATAAACGCCCAATGGCGTTCCTACCTCACCTTTTTCAAGTCATAGAGTCTCATAAATTTGGAACAGTTCTCATATGCGGAGATTCCAATGCAACAATCTTCCCATTTTTAGATAAATCTCCTCCTGGGCCTACATCGGGCACAACAAACCTTACTTTTCAACGGTTACTCACTTCTCACAGCCTGGTTGATGCCTGACACAAAATTAATCCTACTGATAGATGATTTACTCATTACTCCTACCCGCACAAATCCTTTTCACGGATTGATCATATCCTTCTCCCATCTAGCATGTTACCAGAAATCATCTCAGCTAAAATTATACCATTCCCATGGACTAACCATTGTGCAGTTTCCATTAATATAGCTTCTACGCTCCCTAGATCTCATGACACAACTTGGTGTATGAAAGATTTCATATTGACTCATCCATCTCTTAGTAAAGAGATTGAGAAATCAATCTCTGACTATTTTATAGATAATGACACAAAAGACATCTCTGCCCTCACACTATGGGAGGCCCATAAACCTGTCATTAGGGGTAGAATGATACAACAAGCAACTAAATTCAAAAGAGAAGGCAAAATAATGTTTTCAAAGTTGGAAACTAACTTTAATGACTGTCATCAGGCCTTTCAATCTTGCCCAACGGCTATTAATAATTCTAAACTTGAAAAAGCCCACCTGGATTTGGATCTTTTTTTGACCGATTCCGCTGATAAATCTTTACGCAAATGACAACATACTTTATACCTTAAGGCTAATAAACCGGATACACCCTTGGCCAGAAGCTTGAAAATTACACAACACGAAAAGAAACCTATCCGTTTGAAAATATCTAGAGAAGCGTAAACTAGTAATCCGGTTAAGGTGCTAGAGATTTTTGCGTACTAATTTGGCTAAACTATATTCCCCTGCCCCAACATTTGATAAGTCAAAAGCTGCTATTTTATTTTCTAGCATTAAACTTCCTTATCTCGATCAAAAACAAAAACAACTATAAAACTTTTAAAACTTCACAAGAGACCGGGTCCAGATGGGTTCTCGCGATATACTACAGACAGTTTATGCATATTTTTACACCAATTTTAACTAGGGCCTTTAATTCAATTCTTAAAGGACATTCATTTAGAACAGAGACACTCACTTCTATTATAGCTATGATTCCCAAACCACAATCTGACTCTTCTTCTTGGTCTAATTATCGCCCCACATCGCTTCTTAATTTAGATATTAAACTATTAGCTAAAATCCTGGCTACTAGATTGAATACTATTATTGGTCATATAATCCATAAAGACCAAAGAGGTTTTATTCCGAAACATCAGGCGGGCGATAATATAAGGCGAGCACTCTTACTCATCCACGCAGCCAAAATAAGACATATCCCAGCATGCCTGGTTTCATTAGATATAAAAAAAGGCATTCGACTCTGTCACTTGGCCATATATGGATTATATACTACAAAAATGGGGTTTTGGTAACCATTTCCTTACCTGGGTCTCCTCACTATACAACAAACCAAGAGCTCTGGTCTTAAATACTCTGGTTATAAATCTACAATGTTCTACATAAATAAAGGCACAAGACAAGGTTGTCCCCTTTCCCCATTACTTTTTGCCTTATTAATAGAACCCCTAGCACAACTAATTAGAACAAATATAGATGTCAAAGGTATTGAATTAGGTGGTCACCAGCATAGGATATGCCTTTTTGCTGATGATATTCTTGTTTTCCTGTCTCATCCTCATATATCTACCCCAATTCTACTTAACTTACTGCATAATTTTGCTCATATTTCTGGACTTCATATCAATCCTTCTAAATCGAATGCCTTAAATATTTCTTTATCGCAATCTAACCTTCAACATACAAAAACTGCTTTACCTTTTACTTTTCAAAACAATTACCCTATTTAGGGGTACAACTCACCATCTCTCTCAAAGATTTGTTTACAGCTAACTACTTACCTCTCCTGAAACGAACATCAGGTTGTATGAAGCAATGGACCTCTCTTCCACTTTCATGGTTAGGTAAAATCAATACTATTAAGATGTCAATATTGCCAAAAATTTTATATCTATTTAGAGTTCTACCTATAACTTTACCATCTTATTTTAATAGACTTACTCAATGAAGAGTCCTATCGTTCATTTGGGGTACTACTAAACCTCGTATACCCAAATCTATACTTTACCTTAATAAATTAAAAGGTGGTTTAGGATTACCCAATTTTTTATCTTATTATTATGCTGCTCAAATGGCTCTTCTCCCTAAATACCATGCTACAATCGAAACACCCCTATGGGTGGCTATTGAAGCAGTGGATACCGACCCTATATCGGTTGCCAACATGTTATGGCTTCGCCCGGTTGATAGAACAAGCATTTCCAATCCCATAACTAAACACACCTTAGCTATCTGGGATAAGTTCAAAAATTCGTATAATCTCCAATCCTCGCATAATCCTTTACTCTCATTCCTTGGTAACCCAGCTTTCTATCCTGCATGGAAATTTCCAAGATCTTTTTCCATATGGTCCTCTATGAACCTGAATCGCTTATATAGATTGACTTCTGCTACCACAATTCATTCCTTTCCTGATTTGTGTGAAATCTTTGATTTTCCGAGAAATTACATCTTTCGTTATCTACAAATTAAAAATTTCTATGATTCACTCCTTAGTACGGGTTCATCTCTTAACCAAATGACTCAATTTGAACGAATTTGTATAAGCGATCCACACATTAGAGGACTGATTTCTTTATTATATCAACAACTCATTGGTAATTCTGATGAAAACTTACCCTCATACACTGCCAAATGGGCACAAGACATGAATCGGGTGTTTGATACTAAAGATTGGTCGAACATATGGTTAGCCACTAAAACTTCTTCTCCAAATAGTTATGCTATTGAAACAAATTACAACGTTCTTGCACAGTGGTACCAAGTACCAGCTAGAATAGCAAAATTCATTCCTACATACTCACCTAATTGCTTCAGAGGATGCGATTCGCTTGGAACTCACTTTCATATCTGGTGGCAATGCCCGATAGTCCAGGTATTCTGGAAAAACATATTTTCTATGGCCTCTAAGGCCCTTGAAATTTCTATTCTTCCAGATCCTGCTACAGCACTTTTAAATCTCAAGCCCAATACACTTTCTCACACTCAATTCCAATTACTCATTCAAATTACTACTTCAGTCAAACAAACAATTGCCAAAGCGTGGAAGTCTAATGCCGCGTACACACGAGCGGACTTTACGGCAGACTTTGCCCGGCGGACTTTTCGACGTACTTTACGACGGACTTTCTGAATGAACGGACTTGCCTACACACAATCCACCAAAGTCCATCGAATTCGTACGTGATGACGTACGACCGGACTAAAACAAGGAAGTTCATAGCCAGTAGCCAATAGCTGCCCTAGCGTGGCTTTTTGTCCGTCGAACTAGCATACAGACGGCGGACTTTTTGACTGGACTCGATTTCAACGGATTAATTTAAAACATGTTTCAAATCTAAGTCCGTCCAACTTTTGAGAAAACAAAGTCCGCTGGAGCCCACACACGATCACACGATCGAATTGTCCGACCAAATCCCGTCCGCCGGGCAAAGTCTGCCATAAAGTCTGCTCGTGTGGCATAAATCTCTAATCTTGGCTGAAGCAAAACATAGAATCAATAGAGCACTTGTATTTGCTAAAATGACAGCTATAGCTGATAATAAGATCAATAAATTTCGTAAGATATGGCAACCATGGGTTAAACACTATTACCCTAATGACTTTGACCAATCTTTGTTATAACCTCATTAGTTTGAATATATAATATAATAATAAATTGTGTAATTCAGGAGCCAGACCACCATCACCTACACTCCCCTCTCTTTCCTTTTTGTTTTATATTTTTTCTTTATTCTTATTCTTTATAAGACATATATTCTATTAATGGAAAATGTCATTTTGACTATTTGTCTATTTATTAACTTTCTATTTCATGATCACATTAATGTATTTGTATAATTTGTATCATTCTCAGAGTAATAAGATAAGTTCATATCTTTATTATGACTAATGCTTCCCATTCATATGTTTATTTCATCTCTTTATCTATTGTTTTATTTTTTTTTTTTAATTATTTACTTTTTTATTTATGAAAAATTTAATAAACATATTCAACAAGAAAAACATGATTTCCTTCCTTCAATTCCTCCCTCCAACAAGAAAAGCATATTTTACATTTCTTGTTCCTTCCCCAACCTCCAACCCATTGCACTTGTATTCACAGTACGTTTGCATTCATAAATAACAGGAGAGACTCCGGCAAAATGTTACACCAGTCTTGTTGCTGGGCAAAGTCTTTCCGATGCAGCATTATCACTAAATTGTCCATAAGAAAAAGAAACCTTTATATTGCAAGTATTAATCTGAATCTTTTCAATTGTTCCTTCTCTCCGTAATGTTTATCAGAACAAATTTGCGGTGTGGTATGGCACAGACAAACTGCCTACCAGATGAACATCTTTCATCTCTGTTGCAGAAACCTCTCCAATCTCACTCCACCAGGACTCTGGAAGTGAAAAACAAGAGCAAAATCAAATTCGTATCCACAATATCTACTCCCTTGCTATGTTTACTTATAGTTCCCTCCTTGAAACCCAAAAACTTAGTATTCCTGGCTTCTGAAACTCTGAACAAATTATCAAAGCAACCATGATTTCTTTTGAACCCACTATAAAATGGATCCCCATGGTATGAGCAAAAATTAAAAAAAAAAAAACTAACGTGAACGTTGCTTCTTAAAAATTCTCAATTTAAACACTAAAAAAACAATGCATTTATCCATAACTTAAGACCTATATACTAACTCCCCTTTCAGGTGAACAAAGCCTAAACCCCTTTGAACTTTTTCCACCTGAATGAAAATAAAAACAAAGAAAAAACAAAAAACGACAATAACTCCAGCGGCTAAAATGGCTTCCTACCAACTCTTGTCTTAAAAAAAATTTATTCAGCTGCTAATTGAGGACATAGCAAATAACCCCCCTTTCAGGTGGACTAAACCTAACAATTTTTCCACCAGAACAAAACAAAAATAAAATAAATGAATAAACAAATAACAAAAAATGAAAACAAAAATTTTAAAAAAATGCGAAAAAACAAAATAATTTTTTTTTTTTTTAAATTAAAAGTAAGAGTAGAAGAAAATAAAAAATAAAAATAAAAAAAAATAATAATCATAACAGAAACTAAAAAAAAACAATCCAGAGGCTTATCCTTGAAAATATTAAAAATATATCAAGGTCCTCTATAATATTTCAAACATGCAAATCTCTGAAACTCACATCTAAACCTTATTCATAGCAAAGAAACATTAACCAGAAAATTCTTACATCCATGCAGCTCACTAAGGGCTGCTAAGGCTCAATTCACACTAATGCATTTTTGATGCATTTTGCATTCTGCAGAAATGCAGGGAAATTTTTTAACATGGGTTCCTATGAAACATGTTCACATCAATGCATTTTTGTGCCTCTGCGTTTTTGGAAAGGGTCGGGGACTTTTTTTCCCGCAAAATGCAGCATTTTGCATGTAATAGAATTCAATGGGCATGCAAGAAAAATGCAAATCCATAATTTTTGATGCGTTTTTGATGCATTTTGCATTTTGTGTTTTGGAAAGCAGCATGTGATCAAACACCTGCCCTTTAAAAATAAACTACCAAGAATGCCTTGAGAACTAGCAAATCCCAGTTTGGACTACAGCAAACATGATGAGGACTGAGCATCTGATCAGCTTGGTGAGGCCGGGAACTTATCTGTACACTCCTGCTGATCCCCAACACAAGGATCGTAGAAAACAGGACCAGGGTGGCTTGAAATTGCCAAGGAGCTGTATCCACAATGGCATAGTTTCTCCAAGAAGCAAGCAGACATGAAATGTAAGTAAGATTGAAAAAGTTTACACACACTTGTTAAAATTTGACTTTTCTGTGATGTTGAAAAATGAGACAAAGAGAAATCATTTGAAGAACTTTTTACACCTTAATGTGACCTATAAACTGTACCAACTCAACAGAAAAACTTACTTAAATCTTTTATGGGGGGGGGGGGGAGTCAAAATAAGAAACTAAACTAATGTTGTTGTATAAGTGTGCATATCCTCTTATAACTGGGGATGCAGCTGTGTTCGGAATTAAGCAATCACATTCAAACTCATGTTAAGGAGTCAGTACACACCTGCCATCATGTGCCTCTGACTAACCCCAAAGAAACTTCAGCATTAATTAAAGGTGGAAAAAGTTAAGTCTCATTTTTTTTACATTACAGAAACCTGCCATTTTACCAGGGGTGTGTAGACTATTAGATCCACTGTAAATATGCATGTGTCCATGTGCAGGACCAAAACTTGTTTGAGGGTTTAGTTTGTTTTAATTAGTTATTTACCTAAATACATTTTTTTAATTCGCTACATTTTTGAGTTAGTGGCGTTCTGCTTTAGATTTGTGCCAAATTCCCTTAAAATTGTGACAAATTTCACTAAAATTGGGCCAAATTTCCTTAAAATTGGGCCACATTTCACTAAAATTGAGCCAAATTTCCTTAAAATTGTGACAAATTTCATTAAAGTTGAGCCAAATTTCACTAGAAATTATACCTCTGTGTGTATGGAGATATAATTTTGCTCAATTTGAAATGCTATACCTATACTTTTTATACTGTTCAATGACTTTAATTAGATATTTTGATATTTTCCTAGAATATAAATCCCCCTGAAGAGACCCGAAATCGCAAGGGTTGAAATGCATCGGGGTTTTTCATGTGGATACATATGCTATAATACAATTGGCAAACCATACTTGTACATAGGGTGTTCTTTGCTATGAGTGATGTTCCATGTCTGTTTTAGTGTCGCAATACCTATTTGTGTGATTCATTATTGTTCATTTTAAATTACTATTGTCTGTAAAATAAAAGATTTTTTACATCAACCGTTTCTATACAAAATTATCGCTGCAAAAAAAATCCTGGGGAAACTTCCTGTGTTTTGCATCTGTTAAAGGACACCCAAGTCATACCAAGACAGCTACTTAACCATTACTATCATGTCAAATTAGCATGTCTTAAAGAAGAACAATTTCGTATTACATGCATACATGCTATGTAATGTGTATGTATAATATTTGCATGTATTTATTATCTCTCATTAAAGTTGAATTAATATCTACTTTTGACTTTGTACGGACAGGTAAGCCTGAAATAAGGCTTGCCTGTACGTACAGTAAATATCTCCTAAACTTGCACTGTTTAGGAGTTATTCATACAACATGCAACTGCATGCGCTCTGAAGGGACGGCATACTGTGCTGGACCTTCAGAGCTCTGTGGCAGAGCCGAGGGCTTCTCTGCACATGCGAGGGGGTGATGTAATCTCTGCCCAGGCCATTCATACAGCCAGTGCCTGCGAACCCGGAAGGACCAGGTGAAGATGGCAGCACCAAGGAGCCGTGACAGTGCTGCACTGGAGGGATCCATGTACAGGTGAGTCTGTCATAATGTGCTAGTATGCAGTGCATACTAGTACATTATGACTTAAACCTGCAGGGGATCCATTGTTTATTTTTCTGGTTGTTTACTACCGCTTTAAAATAACGGAACTCTAGACTACCATTTCATCATCTTCTATTCTCCCCAGTAGGGTGGCATCACCTTGGTACAGGGATCATCAAGGATAGAGGATACTGAGGAAATTGTTCCTTCTGAGTGCTGAAAACTGATGCCAAAATTTCACCAAATTCCTCATATCAGTTTAGGTAAATGCAATACAGCATTAGTAACACTTTTCTGGTAATATGGTCACTTTAAAGTATTCTTCGCCAAATTCATTAAAGTATCGCCACAGTTCTGTTAACAGTTCCAATATGTACAAAAGGTAGTAGTAGTTCTTATTTGTGTCACTTTTACAATGTGTGGCTATGGCTGTGAAAAATTCAAATGGAATTCGGTTTGGAGACAGCAAAACTGGAAGTAATTAAGAAAAGTTCAAAACTGGTGTACAGACAGACCAGAGTTATGGGGGCAGATTGTGTGTTTATCTTATTTAATGTCTTTTGTATTTACTTAATTGGTTGCTAGGACACAGGTTGCCAGCATCCTAGCAACCAATTACACAGGCCAATGCAGAATGGCAGAGACAGCAGATATAGATGTAAAGCTTGTATAGGGAGATTTGTTTTATCTTTGTGTATCATCTGAGGCTGTTAACTTCACTGGGTAGATGTGAGGGTTTACATCCATTTAAGGCAGTCCCCAAATTCAGAGATGAGCCACTTGTGTTTAGTGTTGTATGCTGACTTCTACCAAGAGATGGTGTCCGTTGTCTTACACCCTTGAACAGGTGTATGTGTTGCATTAGGATGCCCACTCCACCAGTCAGTGCACCTCTGCTACCTCACTCCCAGTAACAGAATAGGGTCCAGCCAAGCACATAGCGCAGACCTAATGTGTGCAGTTAACCCTTCTTGTTCTGTGCCAAGTGATCAGTTATTAGATATCCATAATGCTAATCTGCTCCCAGTGAACAACAGAAATAGATCACTAGGGAGGGAGCCATAACACTGGACCGTCTCGCTACCAGAGGACCTGTCACCTAACCAGGTACAAAGTCAATGACTGGTTGCAGTTCTTCTTGCCGTTCACTCCCTTCTGTCCTTAGTGTTGCAGCATAACCTCTTGTTGTTGTAATGTTGCAAAATCCCTAGTGTGCTATTGTAGACTCAGACCCCTTTAGCAGCGCCAGGAGACATGCACCCTTTGAGTAACTTCAGACCAGGCTTGTGTGGTTAAACAGCTTTTACTGAAAGTTCAGCATAACATACACAACAAAGTAAAACATCCTTTCCCTAACTAACTTTAGCAGTGGATGCCCCAGCGTACCTGCGCGGGTAAATTTCTTATGGGAGAAGTCCATGACTGGCTCGACATGACTAGAAGAGGTTTCCCTGCTGTTAGAATACAATGGTCGCTGCTGGCCACTTTAGCTCCACTAGCTCCACTGCTTTTTTTAGCTTCCTACACACACACACAGGACAGGCCTCTACAACCGTACATAGATGATGGTTGGAACAAATATAAAGACAAAGCAGGACTCCCCAGCACCAAGAGAGCCCTCCAAATTTTGTTACTCCACATAACCGTGAACAGTATGTCTAACGATCCTCAGTGCACTCCCTTAAAGTTATTATATCCAGTATACAAGAAGTTAGATAGAATCTGTGCCAACTTAAACAACCAACATAAACCACATTGCTGTAGCTTGTTATAATGGGGCACAGGGGAATACCTGAACGTTTTACTTCACAGAATTACTACCCAGATTTATGAATCTACTTTTAGCAAAAATTGGAAAAGGCTTTAAAGAAAATTGTAACTTATATTTATCAGCCTGAAGCAAAACTGCCAGAATTCACACAATGGTTTAAATGTTTGTTGTAAAAAGTTAGACAAACTCCAAATCACTTAAAATGTAATGGATAAATATAAACATTTCTGACCATACAAATTTATCAAAAAAACAAACAAACAAAAAAAAAAAAAAAAACATTTAAACAAATTAATTAAGTTAGATATTATGGGTTTATAGTGGAAACAATCACTCATGGAAAGTGCTTGGATAGTTTTAGTACATCTTCTGTGATCATGTCATCTTCTTTTTTTCCAAGGAACTGTTATAGATTTCAAGAAAATGCCCTTGCACTTTTCATTCTCTCTGTTCAGTATGTGCATTAGCAGTCAGTTCATTTCTGTGGCATTGTACAGCTGAATAAGAAGACAATTTCATTAGGTTTTCATATTAGAAGATAAAGCTGAATGTGTGAGCTGTGGAAGATGAAGCATCTTGTCCTGGCAGGTAGTATGACATATGAATTTCATCAGAGCCGTATATGATGTTATTATCATGTTCTTCCTTTCAATGGAGTCACATATAATCATATTTAATGATCATCTGCAGGACATGCTAAATAAATACCATCTGATCCTATCAGGTTGAGAACAGCTTTGGAAACAAATTGACATTGGATATTCTTTGCATTTTATGGGAGAAAATTATATTTATGACCGACTGTCATGAACAAAACAAATGCATTTTGGAAAATGCTCAGTTTCTTTATATTTATTATCCACCAGGTCAAAAGCGTTATAATTAATTCATGTAGAAAGCTGGCCTTAAGACAAATAAGATTATTTAAGAATTTCTCTTCCTCATTTATCCAAATATTAAAAATATAGCTCCTTTCTACATAAGTATCATTAAAATAGTATCATTAAAACAGCAGGCTTATGCAATTTTCTAAACATCATCTAATAAAACCATGATAACTTCTCACACATTGCCTGTTTCTTAAAATTACAATAACATTGGGATGATTTCCCTGGTCACCTCATTACAATTTTGTACTTAGCTCTGTTTGACATTTATTTGATATCATGCATTTTACATTAAACTATTGGTTTAAAAGCTTGGGCATTTGTAGATATGCAGTGACATACAAAATATTAGAAATATAACTACAATAATTAACTATTAACTTTAAAATAAGCAGATCGCTTAATTTTTTTGTTAATATACTCAAAGTTCAAAGATTTGTAATACAAATAGTACCACAAATGTTTACTGTATGCAGCTTAATTAAATTGATATGATCTAATAACGATATACTACCAGATTGTAAATTCATGTTTAATACCATTCTGTCTTCATTAAAACTTGTTTCATTAACCAACTTTTTATATTTTTACTGTTCACTCTTTGTGGTTTTAGTGGTCAGTCCTTGAAAGGTGTATTTGAATTAAACATTTTCTTCATTTTCTTACGAGTCAACTATGGAAAAAATGTTCTGTTCTCATAAATGTATATATTTAAGGCAGAATTCCAGCTTTACCTATTTCTGTCCCATCTCTTTTTGCCTCAGTGCTTGGTGAAAAACTGCTGCTTTTTAACGTTCTCCCTATCCATCCTTCCCCCACTGTGGGCCATGTTATTTTTATTGAAGGATGTTATAACAGGCAAAGTTCCTGATCCATGTATGGCCTAGCTGGTTGTGCACGAGTTGATCTATCGATGACCAGCCTGTCTAGTTTTTCCTGAACAATCAGTGCCGCCGGCTATAGCTGGCAACACTGATCATTGTATTCTGCCTGCAGGTTAGGCTTCTCACTTGCAGAACACGATAGAGCTACGAGAGTGATTGCCCCATCCACCTCAAATGTGTGGATACGGGAATCGGTACATTAATTTTTTGGCACACACCTCTTCTAAAGAGCCAGATTCATATGGCTGAGATAAAGTTATTGCAAAGCCTGCAGGAACTGCCACTAACCATATTCTATACATTTTTGTGTTGCTCTCTATGTGTGAATGCACTGTTATTTCTCAGGTGTAGAACTAACTTGCTGGGGTCAATTTAAGAGTTAAACAACTGAAAATAAAATGCGGTAAAATAGCTCTTGCGTTAAATCAGTTTTGCTGTCAGCTGATAAGTCATCAGTTGTTAAGGACGTGGCGGCCAGCTTCCTGACCCTCTCTTTACCAACCAGCTATTTCTGACAAACACCACATGCTATACAGCTAGCAAAACACTGGTGATAAATATTGCATGTTTTTTTTACTCTCTGTTTGTGAATACCGCATGTTATTTTGGCAATATTTACCAGCAAATTTGTAATTTTACCGTAAATACCACATAATCATTTTTTTTTTTGTGTGAATTTACTTTTTTTCTTACAGCATGCTGTAATTTAACCACAAATTTAATTTAATAATTTAATAATAATGTAATGCAAATGAGTCATGTGACCGCGTTATCACATGGGATAAACGTTAGTGAACTGGCCCCTGCTGTTTCTTATTGTATTAGGTAAGATATTTTTCGCTCCATAAGACGCACTTTTTTCCCCCCAAAAAAGGGGGGAAAATGTCTGTGCCTCTTATGCAACGAAAATTGACCAAACCCCCCCATCAACGCTGTCTTATCAAGCAGGCACAGCCCAGGTGCCCCATCAGGGCCGGTCGGATTTAGGGGGAAGCTGCTGGAAGTGCTAGGGTGGCATAGTACACTGCACTGCACAAAGAGATTAACCACTTTGTTAGCAGCCCTGTGGCATGGCATGGCGCACACCTGCTCCCTGCAGTCTTTAAGTTGTCATTGAACTGATTGCTGGTATGGGCAGCACTACCTGCTGCCCTGCCAGGAGTCCCAGAAGTTTGTGGGTGGGAGCGGGTGCACTATCACTGTGCTGTGCTGATCCATTTACTCAATATCTCACTCGTACAAAGCCTATGAGTGAGATATTGAGAGACACAGAAATACGAGTGCACAGCATAGTGTGTTGAACAGGCCAGTGACTCTGCTCCTCCTCCTGGTCATCCATCCTATCCCTGCTGTGCCTGCCCCATCAGTCCCGCCCATTCTCCACCCCCTGCTTGTGCACACACACAGAGCACTAAGAAAGGAATTTCTGTGTGTATGTGCAGGACAGATGCCATATTGGAGTACACACACACTACAGCAGGAACAAAGTGGTAGATCCTAGCTTGAAAATTGTTGAGTGTCTCTAAACCCCCCACCCCCCTTGTTAATTGCAGATGGCCCTCTCTCTGCTCTGAGTCTCTGATTGAGGGCTAGTGCTACATTCACACCAGCGATTAGGGCCGGTGTGCATTGTAGCAGCAGTTTCTCCTGAATAAAGTATAAATCCAGTATGTTTCCTACTGGCACAGACATTTAAAATGTTCTGAAACAGGGAATGTACTTGGTATGGCCTCGATTTACAAATACCTGGAGCCCACTGGTGGACTTCTGGTGGAATTTCAAAAATTGTCTGGGAACACTATGTTTGTTAATACCCTTTTCAATAAATCTCCTGTGCTCCCCAAATCGTTTCCTAAAAAGGTCCCCTACCTTCAAACATTCTATCAAGTTGTTTATGCAGATTTAATACGCTTGTGTCAACCCAGTCACTCCTCATGTGCTGGTAGCACTAATCTTACTTCACTTGAATAGAAATCCATAGATGATCTAGCCCACAATCATGACATTGTCATTAAATCCACTGATAAAGGTGGGGGCATAGTAGTTCAGAACAGACAAGATTACATCCAAATGTAAAAATATATATATATACTAAATATATATGCTCGTGCTAATGGTGTATCAAAAAATATTAGTGCATAAAAAACGCAGCTGCTATACACATAATGCTGATCACTTGAAAAACATATGAATATAAATATAGCGCTCGCAAACACAATAAGTGAAAAATAAAAAAATAAATGATGAAACAAAACAAAGTCCAAAGAAAGTGACTAAAGGTGCTCCAATTCAAAGTGAAGGGAAAAGGTGCTTCAGAAAATTCAGGTGTGCAACACCCCCCCATGTATCCCCACTCACCAGATCAAAACGACCCCCAGCTTTTCAGTCTGGTGGGTCACTTAAAGTTTAGTATGGATGTCTTAGGATGGCGGGTATGAAGTCAGGTCATCAGATCCAGGATTCCTTTGTGAAGTTTCTCAGCCAGACAAACAAGTACCCAGAAGTAAAAAAGAATGGAACTGATAGTGAAGTACCATTAAAAAAGGAGTGGGTACTTACAAAAAGTAAGATCAAACAAGCATCAAACATGGAGCTGTTAGTATAAAAACGCCATTCCTGGCGATACTGGAAATAGCGTCAACATTTTGCCCTCCCACAGAGCGTCATCAAGGACCTTGAGGGCGAAACGTTGACGTAAGGAGCTTGATGACGCCCTGTGGGAGGGCAAAACGTTGACACTATTTCCTATCTACGATGTATTCTAATGTACCCTAATATATTAGAGATGGCATTCATTTACTAGACACACTCCAATCATACCCATGGGAAGCTACCTATATGTGTGTGTCGCTCGATGTTACATCACTTTACACTTCCATCCCCCACGAACTAGGTCTTAAGCCCCGTACATGCGATCGGACTTTCCGACGGGAAATGTTTGATGACAGGCTGTTGTCAGTAAATACAACTGTGTGTATGCTCCATTGCAGGGCCAGATTAACATAGGGGCTATTGGAGCTGCAGCTCCAGGCCCCTTACCTTAAGATAGGCCCATTTGCCTTAAAAAAAAATCACAAAAAATAATTGACTTCGAGGGTCGTGGCTCGGCGACCAGGGGTCACAGAGACCCCAAATTTGTGGGTTAGGTAGCTGAAGACCTACCCCACCACTGATCAAAATATGGGGCTCCTATCATCTATGATTCCAGAGATATGGGGCTCCTTGCGCAACCTGTCAGAAGCTACATACAGAGAGGCCAGTTTAAATACAAGCTGGCACACTCTGCAGCAGACTGAGAGGATGAGCTCACAGTGCCTCTCCTCGCAGCACCACCTGTCAAACTCACCTATTGATTTCAATGGGGCCACTCTGCAACTGCAAGCCAAACTCGCTCGCAGTAGCAGCATAGTGAAACAATGTAAAACTACCAATCAGCACTGTAAAAAAAAAACAAGGAGGCGGCAGTAGCACCTCATGAACGCCTGTCAGCTGCTGCTACCGCAATTATCGCAACTGTGAAAGAAACTTGAAACACATCATCCATTTCACACTCACCACCAACCAGGTCACTCCCCAACCACTTCCCATGTTAGCCACCTCCCTTCAACTTATATCACAGGTGACCATTTCCCAACCTGCAGATGAAAGACCCTACTCCAAAAGATATCACTCCCAGTTACTCCCCCCACCTGCTGATTGATATCTCTCCATGACCACCTCACACCCCCCTGCTCACAGACCTTTCTCCCCAGCCTGTCTCCACACACCCTCTCACCTGCAGATTGTGGATGGGGGAATCACTCCCGCAGTGTTATTGTGTTCTGCCAGTGGGGAGTCTTCCCTACCCACAGAATACAATGATCAGTGTTGCTAACTATAGCTGGCAGCACTGATTGTTTTGAGAAAAACCTGACAGGCTGGTTGTATTCAAGTTGATTAATAGATTGACTTGTGTACAACCAGCTAGCCCATACATAGATCGACTATGGCTGGTCTCTGCTTAATTGGCTTAATTTCAATCCATGTATGGCCCGATAAACCATTACGCAGTTCCTAAACATCCTTCCACAAACCTTTACATTTTTCCTTCCCAGATTCCTTCATCCTGCTCACCTGTACATAGTGCCCGCTGTCATACCCTCCACACTTCTCTCCTATACATAGTGCTCACTGTCATACCCTCCACACTCCTCTCCCATACATACTGCTCACTGTCATACCATCCACACTCCTCTTCTGTACATATTGCTCACTGTCATACCCTCCAGTCTCCTCTCCTATAGATAGTGCCCACTGTCATACCCTCCACACTCCTCTCCTATACATACTGCTCACTGTCATACCCTCCGCACTCCTCTCCTGTACATACTGCCCACTTTCATAAACTCCGCTACTGTACACAGTGCCAGCTGTCATACCGTCCACACTCCTCTCCTGTACATACCGCCCACTGTGATACCCTCCACACTCCTCTCCTGTACATACTGCCAACTGTCTTTCTC
Organism: Lithobates clamitans; assembly: GCA_037952925.1. NCBI lineage: Eukaryota > Metazoa > Chordata > Amphibia > Anura > Ranidae > Lithobates > Lithobates clamitans. The sequence goes on along the minus strand of JBBGZY010000264.1, from coordinate 4,220,195 downwards.
TCCACACTCCTCTCCTGTACATACTGCCCCATCATACCCTCCACACTCCTCTCCTGTACATACTGGCAACTGTCATACCCTCCACACTCCTCTCCTGTACATACTGCCAACTGTATTTCTCACCACTCTTCACTCCTGTTCATACTGCCCCCATATTACCTTCCACACTCCTCTCCTGTACATACTGCCCCCATCATACCCCCCACACTCCTCTCCTATACATACTACTCACTGTCATACCATCCACACTCCTCCCCTGTACATATTGCTCACTGTCATACCCTCCAGTCACCTCTCCTATAGATAGTGCCCACTGTCATACCCTCCACTCTCCTCTCCTATACATACTGCTCACTGTCATACCCTCCGCACTCCTCTCCTGTACATACTGCCCGCTTTCATAAACTCCGCTACTGTACATAGTGCCAGCTGTCATACCGTCCACACTCCTCTCCTGTACATACCGCCCACTGTGATACCCTCCACACTCCTCTCCTGTACATACTGCCAACTGTCTTTCTCTCCACACTCTTCTCCTGTACATACTGCCCCATCATACCCTCCACACTCCTCTCCTGTATATACTGACAACTGTCATACCCTCCACACTCCTCTCCTGTACATACTGCCAACTGTATTTCTCACCACTCTTCACTCCTGTACATACTGCCCCCATAATACCTTCCACACTCCTCTCCTGTACATACTGCCCCCATCATAACCTCCACACTCCTCTCCTGTACATACTGCCCACTGTCAACCCTCCACACTCCTATGCTGTGCATATTGCCCATTGTCATACCCCCCACACTCCTCTCCTGTACATAGTGCCCACTGTTATACCCTCCACATTCCTCTCCCACACCTGCTCATACTTCCCACTTTTATACCATCCATACTCCTCCCCTATGCCTCTTTCCCACAAAAACAGTTCTTTACAATTATATTTGAATATCCTTAATGTTACCAGCTCTAGAATGGGCACACTTTTTTTAGTTCACCTAAAGGAAATCTTCTCAGTCTTCATATTTGTTCTGCCCATTATTTGTACTCATTTAATTTTGTGATTACTACTGTGATGTATAGAGGAACATAGGGGATGTCAGATACTCTAAATATACGACTTGTAAAAAAAGTGTCCCTGAAAATATTTTTAAAATGTTGGTAACTATGCACTTGGGCACTGCCCAATGGCCACCGGTTCAGTAGGGGACCCCATGAGAGGGATCCTGTGATATTAAAGCCGTAGTAAACTTCGCTAACGTTACTAATTTTTAAAGGCCCTGAGGTAGGTTATGCCATAATGTACTAGCATGCACAGCATATTAGCACATTAGGGTACACTTACCTGTCAGAATGAGCCCCCCAGGGCTGCGATCAGTCTGGAGGGTCCCGGGCGCTTCCATCTTCACCCGGTTCTGTGCCTTGGGTCACTTGGCTTGGCCGGGCTGCATTGCTGTCACTTTCATGCATGCTCATGTGCATCCTCTCTCTCTCTCATCCCCGTCTCTCTCTCATCCTCCCTCCCTTATTTATTTTTACAAAAAACCCCACCAAAATCCTCAGCACCAGGCCCATGATGTTCTTAATCCAGCCCTGCTCCATCGGACAATTGTTGTCGGACTTTCCGCCAACAAATGTTGGCTAGCAGATTTTCAAATTTTCCGTGGACAAATGCGTGTTGCCGGATTTTCCGAGCGTGTGTACACAAGTCCGTCGGACAAAAGTCCAAAGTACTAACACGCATGCTCGGAAGCAAGGACGAGCCAGAAGCGGTCGGTCTTGTAAACTAGCGTTTGTAATGGGGAATTAACATTCGTTACGTGGCAAATTATGAAATCTCCAAATGCAGTGCACAATTCACTTCTTCTTTAATGGGATAATAATGAAGCTGCTTTGCTGGTGATACTGATGGAGTTATTGCAAACAAATTTTCAAAGGCTTTTTTTTCTAGTGATAGCAAGAATAATATTATTATGCTTTTTTTTTTATTTGGGCAAGTTACCATTTTTTAAAATGTAACTGCCTACTCCCAAACTGTCATTTGAAATAAAACACATAGCCAAGCATTATTCTCCACAATTTTTTTAATATGCATTAAAAAATAAAACAAATAAAATTAGACATGCTATCTGCCAATAGAACTTAACCAAAAAGTGCATTCTATGTATCCAAAAATATAGAAAATATACCAAATCAAATCATTATTCAACCAAAAAAATAATGTCAAAGCAATAACTCCAAGGCCAATAATAAATAACACGTTATCTCCTCCGATTCCGCAACATGTCTGGTTGACGAACGGCCATTCAGAAATGAACTGAAAAGCACAAACTGAAAAGCACGAACTGAAAAGTGCGAAATGAAAAGTGCAAAATAAAAAGTGTGAAATGAAAAGCGCAAAGCAACACTCAAACTTCTACTAACACAAAATTAGCAGAAGGAGCCAAAAGGGTGGCGCTAAAGAGCTTAAAAAAAACGTATTATGTCTAGCAGCTGCATAAAAAACGCAGCTGCTATACACATAATGCTGATCACTTGAAAAACATATGAATATAAATATAGCGCTCGCAAACACAATAAGTGAAAAATAAAAAAATAAATGATGAAACAAAACAAAGTCCAAAGAAAGTGACTAAAGGTGCTCCAATTCAAAGTGAAGGGAAAAGGTGCTTCAGAAAATTCAGGTGTGCAACACCCCCCCATGTATCCCCACTCACCAGATCAAAACGACCCCCAGCTTTTCAGTCTGGTGGGTCACTTAAAGTTTAGTATGGATGTCTTAGGATGGCGGGTATGAAGTCAGGTCATCAGATCCAGGATTCCTTTGTGAAGTTTCTCAGCCAGACAAACAAATACCCAGAAGTAAAAAAGAATGGAACTGATAGTGAAGTACCATTAAAAAAGGAGTGGGTACTTACAAAAAGTAAGATCAAACAAGCATCAAACATGGAGCTGTTAGTATAAAAACGCCATTCCTGGTGATACTGGAAATAGCGTCAACATTTTGCCCTCCCACAGAGCGTCATCAAGGACCTTGAGGGCGAAACGTTGACGTAAGGAGCTTGATGACGCCCTGTGGGAGGGCAAAACGTTGACACTATTTCCTATCTACGATGTATTCTAATGTACCCTAATATATTAGAGATGGCATTCATTTACTAGACACACTCCAATCATACCCATGGGAAGCTACCTATATGTGTGTGTCGCTCGATGTTACATCACTTTACACTTCCATCCCCCACGAACTAGGTCTTAAGCCCCGTACATGCGATCGGACTTTCCGACGGGAAATGTTTGATGACAGGCTGTTGTCAGTAAATACAACTGTGTGTATGCTCCATTGCAGGGCCAGATTAACATAGGGGCTATTGGAGCTGCAGCTCCAGGCCCCTTACCTTAAGATAGGCCCATTTGCCTTAAAAAAAAATCACAAAAAATAATTGTCTTCGAGGGTCGTGGCTCGGCGACCAGGGGTCACAGGGACCCCAAATTTGTGGGTTAGGTAGCCGAAGACCTACCCCACCACTGATCAAAATATGGGGCTCCTATCATCTATGATTCCAGAGATATGGGGCTCCTTGCGCAACCTGTCAGAAGCTACATACAGAGAGGCCAGTTTAAATACAAGCTGGCACACTCTGCAGCAGACTGAGAGGATGAGCTCACAGTGCCTCTCCTCGCAGCACCACCTGTCAAACTCACCTATTGATTTCAATGGGGCCACTCTGCAACTGCAAGCCAAACTCGCTCGCAGTAGCAGGATAGTGAAACAATGTAAAACTACCAATCAGCACTGTAAAAAAAAAACAAGGAGGCGGCAGTAGCACCTCATGAACGCCTGTCAGCTGCTGCTACCGCAATTATCGCAACTGTGAAAGAAACTTGAAACACATCATCCATTTCACACTCACCACCAACCAGGTCACTCCCCAACCACTTCCCATGTTAGCCACCTCCCTTCAACTTATATCACAGGTGACCATTTCCCAACCTGCAGATGAAAGACCCTACTCCAAAAGATATCACTCCCAGTTACTCCCCCCACCTGCTGATTGATATCTCTCCATGACCACCTCACACCCCCCTGCTCACAGACCTTTCTCCCCAGCCTGTCTCCACACACCCTCTCACCTGCAGATTGTGGGTGGGGGAATCACTCCCGCAGTGTTATTGTGTTCTGCCAGTGGGGAGTCTTCCCTACCCACAGAATACAATGATCAGTGTTGCTAACTATAGCTGGCAGCACTGATTGTTTTGAGAAAAACCTGACAGGCTGGTTGTATTCAAGTCGATTAATAGATTGACTTGTGTACAACCAGCTAGCCCATACATAGATCGACTATGGCTGGTCTCTGCTTAATTGGCTTAATTTCAATCCATGTATGGCCCGATAAACCATTACGCAGTTCCTAAACATCCTTCCACAAACCTTTACATTTTTCCTTCCCAGATTCCTTCATCCTGCTCACCTGTACATAGTGCCCGCTGTCATACCCTCCACACTTCTCTCCTATACATAGTGCTCACTGTCATACCCTCCACACTCCTCTCCCATACATACTGCTCACTGTCATACCATCCACACTCCTCTTCTGTACATATTGCTCACTGTCATACCCTCCAGTCTCCTCTCCTATAGATAGTGCCCACTGTCATACCCTCCACACTCCTCTCCTATACATACTGCTCACTGTTATACCCTCCGCACTCCTCTCCTGTACATACTGCCCACTTTCATAAACTCCGCTACTGTACACAGTGCCAGCTGTCATACCGTCCACACTCCTCTCCTGTACATACCGCCCACTGTGATACCCTCCACACTCCTCTCCTGTACATACTGCCAACTGTCTTTCTCTCCACACTCTTCTCCTGTACATACTGCCCCATCATACCCTCCACACTCCTCTCCTGTATATACTGACAACTGTCATACCCTCCACACTCCTCTCCTGTACATACTGCCAACTGTATTTCTCACCACTCTTCACTCCTGTACATACTGCCCCCATAATACCTTCCACACTCCTCTCCTGTACATACTGCCCCCATCATACCCTCCACACTCCTCTCCTGTACATACTGCCAACTGTATTTCTCACCACTCTTCACTCCTGTTCATACTGCCCCCATATTACCTTCCACACTCCTCTCCTGTACATACTGCCCCCATCATACCCCCCACACTCCTCTCCTATACATACTACTCACTGTCATACCATCCACACTCCTCTCCTGTACATATTGCTCACTGTCATACCCTCCAGTCACCTCTCCTATAGATAGTGCCCACTGTCATACCCTCCACTCTCCTCTCCTATACATACTGCTCACTGTCATACCCTCCGCACTCCTCTCCTGTACATACTGCCCGCTTTCATAAACTCCGCTACTGTACATAGTGTCAGCTGTCATACCGTCCACACTCCTCTCCTGTACATACCGCCCACTGTGATACCCTCCACACTCCTCTCCTGTACATACTGCCAACTGTCTTTCTCTCCACACTCTTCTCCTGTACATACTGCCCCATCATACCCTCCACACTCCTCTCCTGTATATACTGACAACTGTCATACCCTCCACACTCCTCTCCTGTACATACTGCCAACTGTATTTCTCACCACTCTTCACTCCTGTACATACTGCCCCCATAATACCTTCCACACTCCTCTCCTGTACATACTGCCCCCATCATAACCTCCACACTCCTCTCCTGTACATACTGCCCACTGTCAACCCTCCACACTCCTATGCTGTGCATATTGCCCATTGTCATACCCCCCACACTCCTCTCCTGTACATAGTGCCCACTGTTATACCCTCCACATTCCTCTCCCACACCTGCTCATACTTCCCACTTTTATACCATCCATACTCCTTCCCTATGCCTCTTTCCCACAAAAACAGTTCTTTACAATTATATTTGAATATCCTTAATGTTACCAGCTCTAGAATGGGCACACTTTTTTTTAGTTCACCTAAAGGAAATCTTCTCAGTCCTCATATTTGTTCTGCCCATTATTTGTACTCATTTAATTTTGTGATTACTACTGTGATGTATAGAGGAACATAGGGGATGTCAGATACTCTAAATATACGACTTGTAAAAAAAGTGTCCCTGAAAATATTTTTAAAATGTTGGCAACTATGCACTTGGGCACTGCCCAATGGCCATCGGTTCAGTAGGGGACCCCATGAGAGGGATCCTGTGATATTAAAGCCGTAGTAAACTTTGCTAACGTTACTAATTTTTAAAGGCCCTGAGGTAGGTTATGCCATAATGTACTAGCATGCACAGCATATTAGCACATTAGGGTACACTTACCTGTCAGAATGAGCCCCCCAGGGCTGCGATCAGTCTGGAGGGTCCCGGGCGCTTCCATCTTCACCCGGTTCTGTGCCTTGGGTCACTTGGCTTGGCCGGGCTGCATTGCTGTCACTTCCACACATGCTCATGTGCATCCTCTCTCTCTCTCATCCCCGTCTCTCTCTCTCTCATCCTCCCTCCTTTATTTATTTTTACAAAAAACCCCACCAAAATCCTCAGCACCAGGCCCATGATGTTTTTAATCCAGCCCTGCTCCATCGGACAATTGTTGTCGGACTTGCCGCCAACAAATGTTGGCTAGCAGATTTTCAAATTTTCCGTGGACAAATGCGTGTTGCCGGATTTTCCGAGCGTGTGTACACAAGTCCGTCGGACAAAAGTCTAAAGTACTAACACGCATGCTCGGAAGCAAGGACGAGCCAGAAGCGGTCGGTCTTGTAAACTAGCGTTTGTAATGGGGAATTAACATTCGTTACGTGGCAAATTATGAAATCTCCAAATGCAGCGCACAATTCTCTTCTTCTTTAATGGGATAATAATGAAGCTGCTTTGCTGGTGATACTGATGGAGTTATTGCAAACAAATTTTCAAAGGCTTTTTTTTCTAGTGATAGCAAGAATAATATTATTATGCTTTTTTTTTTATTTGGGCAAGTTACCATTTTTTAAAATGTAACTGCCTACTCCCAAACTGTCATTTGAAATAAAACACATAGCCAAGCATTATTCTCCACAATTTTTTTAATATGCATTAAAAAATAAAACAAATAAAATTAGACATGCTATCTGCCAATAGAACTTAACCAAAAAGTGCATTCTATGTATCCAAAAATATAGAAAATATACCAAATCAAATCATTATTCAACCAAAAAATAATGTCAAAGCAATAACTCCAAGGCCAATAATAAATAACACGTTATCTCCTCCGATTCCGCAACATGTCTGGTTGACGAACGGCCATTCAGAAATGAACTGAAAAGCACAAACTGAAAAGCAGGAACTGAAAAGTGCGAAATGAAAAGTGCAAAATAAAAAGTGTGAAATGAAAAGCGCAAAGCAACACTCAAACTTCTACTAACACAAAATTAGCAGAAGGAGCCCAAAGGGTGGCGCTAAAGAGCTAAAAAAAACGTACTATGTCTAGCACGTGACTACGTTCGTAATTGTTGGCCAACAATTGTGTGACTGTGTGTATGCAAGACAAGTTTGGGCCAACGCCCTTTGGAAAAAATTCCTCGGTTTTGTTGGACAACAATCTGATCGTGTGTACGAGGCTTAAGAGCTTGAGGTTGAACACTTTCTGGCTGAAGATCCCCTCACTAACCCCAGACAGGTGGACTTTATAATCAAAGCCACCCAATTTTGTCTAAAACACAATTATTTTAAATTTGATGGAGACTATTATTTACAAATCAACAGGACTGCAATGGGCACCATTTTTGCACCCAGTTACACCAATTTTGTCATGGGCTACTGGGAGTCCTAGTATGACACCCAAAATAATCCCTTTGCATCACAGGTGGTCTTCTATGGAACGTACATAGATGATATAGTCATCATATGGGATAGTTCATCTGAATCTGTTGATAAATTTGCTGATCATTGCAATCAAAATTCTTTTGGTCTCTCATTTACCCATGTTAAAGATTCCAATTCACTAGCCTTCTGTGATCTTTTAATCTGTCATAATGATGACAATATCTATGCCCAGAATTATGTTAAACCCACATCTGGTAATTCTTTCCTCAATTTCACCAGCTGTCACCATCCTAGGTGGGTGAGCAACATCCCTCATAGCCAATTCTTTTGGTTACAAAAGAACTGTACTAGAGATACAGATTATACATCTCAATGGAGAATGGTTTTAAAAAAAATTGGCCCATTCTTTTCGAGGACCTGTTCCTATAACCCATGCTCACTCCTAAACCCATCATATCTTATCGTAGGGCCAGAAACATCAAAAGTAAGGTAGCTCCCAGCAATGTTACCAAGATTCAAACTGACAACATTAAACATCAGTTCTTATATCACTGATTGACATGTATCAGTGTAAGAAGAAATTGTGCCTTATATGCCAATTTATCAACCACGGTCAGAAAAATATCATGATTAAGGGCAAAACATACAAAATCAAGGAGTTTTTCAACTGTTCCACCGAGTTTGTGGTCTACTGTCTCACCTGTCCTTATGGTCTCTTTTATGTAGGGCGTATCATCAAGACCCTTAGGAAACGATTTTGCGAGCACAGGAGATTAACCAAAAAGGGTATTGACAAACATAGTGTTCCCAGATATTTTTTGTAATTCCACCAGAAGTCCACCAGTGGGCTCAAGGTGTGGATAATCAAGGCCATACCCAGTACGTTCCCTGTTGCAGAATGTTTTAAACCTCTGTGCCAGCAGGAAATGTATTGGATTTGTTCTTTAAACAGCCTCATGCCCTGTGGGTAAATGAAGAGATAGAAGCGCACACCTTACTTTAAAACATCTTCACGGTCCAGCCCACCACTTGCCCACAGTGCATCACTTATATAGTGTATGTTATTCATTCCAGTTTTATTCAGCATGCCTACCCATTTTCCATTTACATACAATGTTTTCTTTTTTCACAGTGGACCCTTATGGTCTCCTCCTCTGATATTTGGGCCTTTACGGACAGTGTCTCTGCCCTCTGGGAGTGGTTACAGTGAGTAGCCTTAGTGACAATTTTAGTACAACCACCCTAGTTTCCTTTTGGTAATACTTACAGGTCTGTCATCTTCATTTCTTTAGAATCTTAATTTATATTTATCTTTATAATTTATTTAATTTTATTCTGTTTATTTATTTTAATTTTTTTTTACTTTTTCTTTTTAGGAATATATTTCTTTTTATTTTTATATTATTATTTTTATTTCTATTTTATTTTTTTTAAATTGTTTTTATTTATTACATATATTTTTTTTTATATTTACTTTTTACATTTATTTTTATCTTCATATTTATTTTCATTTTTTTTTACTTTCATTCTTTATTTAATTACATTTATTTTATTTTATTTATTATTACTTTTCATTTTTTATTTTCCATTTCATCTATATCAGGAATTGCCCATTGTCACTTGTTCCCCATTTTTCTATGTTTAATATCCCATGTTTTACCATTTGGGTTAAGCATACATATATATATATATATATACATACTTGAACCAGGTTATTATTGTATAGTTGGAAGCAAAAAGTGTAGCGCTAATATATGAAAAGTAAAACCATAACAAATATCAGAAAAAAGGGGGATGAAAACCAATAATCGATAATGAAAAAATGTATAGTTGGAAATATGTAAAAATAATAATAATAAACATGTGTAAATGTCTATAAATTACAAATGCAATAAATCCAGTGACTGGTGATAGGCATCCAAACAAAATCGAAGTAAATGCAAGTGAAAAAAATGAAAATAAAATCCAAGTGAAAAATAAATATGAATATCAAGATGTGATAATGAGTCCCATATATATATAAAACTTCATGTGAAGATCCTGACGGTGAGCAAAATATAAACTTGGAGTAAAGAGATACCACCACCGAAAATAGGGAGTCTTACCAGAACGTTTGAACCCGAAAGAACATACGTTCAGTGGGTCAAACAGGCTTGTGTTGTATGGACAACCAATGTAAACAAACATGGAATCCTCTGGAAACTCCAACAGGAACTCATGGCCGTCCTCAGAATGGTGTGTCTCATAGAAGTAGTGACCCGGTGTACATGGATATAGCAGGTGGGTTTAAAATGGGGAGAACAGAAAGGGCCACATAGCGTGATTCCGTAAAAATATGCAATAAAATTTATTGAAAGTGAAAAAACTCACATTTGAGCAGATAAAACAGCGCTTTTGGTATATAAAATGGCGGCAGTGGAGTCCTTCCCTCTCCTTCCCTTCCCTCTGGGAAGGACTCCACTGCCGCCCTTTTATATACCAAAAGCGCTGTTTTATCTGCAGGTTCAGTGTTTTTAACCATTGTAATAATAAAATTCCCTATGATACTGCACTTAGGTGGCGCTACCCCCCCTTCCTTCCTTCTTGTGTTTATTTGCAGAGCTGGCTCAACTCTGAGAAAGCAGCCCCCAAGTGCATCACATACCAGTGCCTAGGCATCACAGACTGAACTGTTACAACCACCTTAGCAGCTACTGCTATATATTCTGCCAGAACTACTGTTCAGCATATACTCTGTGTGCCTGATTCAATGACTTTTTGTCAATTCCTGATGCAGAGGGAATTACTGCAGTGAAGTTCTGGTTTTGCCAAACTCCTTCCATAGGCCAGTGCAGAACACTATGAAAAGAGTATTCATTATTCCCGTTTTTTCTCTATTTTCAGTCTAACTCCATTTTTGTTGAGAAATAAACAGTCTGCTCTAGGTGATAAATGTATATTGCAAGAAGTTTAACAAACTTTTTAGCAGTGTTCTACCATTTTCTGTTCTGAAAAATTGTGTGTGTGTCTAACCATGTCCTTTTCAGATGGGAGGGCCACGTTCATTATAATCACCTGGTGAAATCTCTGCATTCTAATGTGGAAAGTTGCAGTGTTAGCATTTCTTTGGAAGTAGTTAACGCTTGGGGAGTATCTCACCAACAATAAAATTCCTATTGCAGGCAATGACTACATTAATACTTGTATGTGTAGATGTTTGAGCAAGTCAATGGACCAATCACACAAACAGGACATTTCTGGAGGCACTTGGTAGACTAATGGTGTACAGAGCATCTCCAGGTTGCCATATTGCATTTATTTTCTTAACAGTTTTAAAAAAATGTAAGTTTTAAAAAAATTTAAGTGGCTTTAGATTGAAATGGAAAGTTGATTTGTACCAACATTAAATTACAAAATGGCTTATGTAGCAATGTATATGCCAGCCCTCAAAAATTCCACTCGCACGCACACATTTTGTGAGTGGATTTTGAGGGCTGGCGAGAAGGGTTGCCTGGGACCCAGGGGGGGGGGGGAGAGCACTGCCGATCACAGAGGGGAAGAGAAGAGAGCCCCCACTTGATGATCAAAGCAGGGAACATCACAGCTTTCATTTCAATAGCTGTGTGTTTCCCCGCCGTGCGCTGTCACATAAGCCCCTCCTCTTTTTCCGGGATTTTGATAGACAGATCACCCGTCTAAACCTAGGACGGGTGACATGTATCAATGTTTCCTGGACAAGGTTAGGGACTTATGTGACGGCACACGGCGGGGGAACACACAGCTATTGAAACGAAAGCTGTGATGTTCCCTGCTCTGATCATCCAGTGGCGCCTCTCTTCTCTTCCCCTCCACAGGTAAGCTGCACATGGGACACAGGCAGCTCATGGGACACAGGCAGCACATGGGACACAAGCAGCACATGGGACACAGGCTGCACATGGGACACAGGCTGCACATGGGACACAGGCTGCACATGGGACACAGGCTGCACATGGCGGACACAGGCTGCATGGTGGACACAGGCTGCACATGGTGGACACAGGCTGCATATGGCACACAGGCTGCATGGTGAACACAGGCTGCACATGGTGGACACAGGCTGCATATGGCACACAGGCTGCATATGGAACACAGGCTGCATGGTGGGCACAGGCTGCATGTTGGGCACAGGCTGCACATGGTGGACACAGGCTGCATGGTGGACACAGGCTGCATGGTTCACACAGGCTGCACATGGTGGACACAGGCTGCACATGGTGGACACAGGCTGCACATGGTGGACACAGGCTGCATATGGCACACAGGCTGCATGGTGGGCACAGGCTGCACATGGTAGACACAGGCTGCATGGTGGGCACAGGCTGCATTGGCGGGTACAGGCAAGCTGCATTGATGGGCATGGATAAAGTTTTTAATATTTTTATAACTTAATTGCATAAAACATTAAAGTGTCATTTCATGAGATCATTTATGAGGGCGGGTTTAGGGGCGGGGCAGGGTAGGGTAGGGGTTGGGCAGGGCAACTGGTGGCGAGTAACCCTTGAGGCCTGGCTAGTAGCTCAGGACTTTAAATTTTGAGCCCTGATATATATATATATATATATATATTTTTTTTTTTTTTACAATAATTTTCCTTTAAGATACAAAACCTCAGATACATTTAAAAGAAAGAAAGTTTGCAAGGAGTTAATACATACGTATAGATTCTTGCAGACTGGAGTTCTACTTTAATATAATTTAATGTAATGATAGTATTCAGTATGGTAATGTGGTTTGTTTTTTTATTGCCTTTATACATTAATATGTAGCCCAAGCTATCAAAATTGACAGTGATAGGCAGTGGGACAGCCTACAGTATAATACTGTAAGCGGTGCTTTAGTCGGTACAGCTACAGTCATGTAGCTGTAATATATGTTGGGGGGAAAAAATATTCTAAAATATTCTAAAAATATATAACTCTGCAATACATGCAAATTATCCATCTTCCATCCTGTTACAAATGCTGCAAGTACAGAAAAAGGATCTGCCAGTACCTCCTCTGTACTGAACTTCCAACCCAGTTGTGAGCCCTAACATGTTCTCCTTTCTGGACTGCAGAACATCCCCCCTCTCATCATTTCAGTAAGATAAGGGGAAGGTGGTCTGTACACCACAAAGGAGAACTATAGCAGGGCTTATAATAGTGCATGGGACTTCAGTGCAGAAGATGCACTGTTGTCAATTTGAACAGGAAATTAAAATTTAAGGCAGAACAGTAAATATTAATTTGTACTTGCAGCAGAGATAAAAAATGCTGGAATGCACATACACTTTAACCACTTACCAACCGGCCCATAGCTGAATGACAGGTGCAGGGCGGTTGGATAACTCTGGGTGGACGTACTATGACGTCCTCCCAGAATTCCCCTCTCGCGCGCCCCCTGGGGCGCGCACCCGAACACATCCGTGACCGCCGGGTCCAGAGGACCCGGCGCATCACGGATCCTGGTAAATGGCCGCTAATCGCTGCCGTTTACCATGTGATCGCGCCATCACATGTAAGCAGAACGGAGTCATCTGATGACGCCGGTTCCTCTCCTCCCCTCCTGTGTACCGATCGGTACACAGTGAGCGGGGAGGGGGATGGATGGATGTCTGCAGCGCTGTGGGCTGTATGTGTAGTGCCCACAGCGCTGCACAGAGACATCCATCCATCCATCCATCCATGCTCAGCCATCCCTACTACTATGCAATGCTGTGCAATACTCTGCAATACCCCCACAATACTCTGCAATGCTGTGCAATACTCTGCAATGCCCCCACAATACTCTGCAATGCCCCCACAATACTCTGCAATGCTGTACAATACTCTGCAATGCCCCCACAATACTCTGCAGAGCTGTGCAATACTCTGCAATGCTGTGCAATACTCTGCAATGCTGTGCAATACTCTGCAATACCCCCACAATACTCTGCAATGCTGTGCAATACTCTGCAATACCCCCACAATACTCTGCAATGCTGTGCAATACTCTGCAATACCCCCACAATACTCTGCAATGCCCCCACAATACTCTGCAATGCCCCCACAATACTCTGCAATGCTGTGCAATACTCTGCAATGCCCCCACAATACTCTGCAATGCCCCCACAATACTCTGCAATGCCTCCACAATACTCTGCCATGCCCCCGCCATACTCTGCCATGCCCCCGCCATACTCTGCCATACCCCGCCATACTCTACCATACCCCGCCATACTCTACCATACCCCGCCATACTCTACCATACCCCGCCATACTCTGCCATACCCCGCCATACTCTGCCATACCCCGCCATACTCCGCCATACCCCGCCATACTCCGCCATACCCCGCCATACTCCACCATACCCCGCCATACTCCGCAATACCCCGCCCCCGCCATACTCCGCAATACCCCGCCATACTCCGCAATACCCCGCCATACTCCGCAATAGGGATGAGCCGAACACCCCCCGGTTCGGTTCGCACCAGAACCCGCGAACGGACCGCAAGTTCGCACGAACGTTAGAACCCCATTGACGTCTATGGGACTCGAACGTTCGAAATCAAAAGTGCTCATTTTAAAGGCTAATTTGCATGGTATTGTCCTAAAAAGGGTGTGGGGACCCGGGTCCTACCCCAGGGGACATGTATCAATGCAAAAAAAACTTTTAAAAACGGCCGTTTTTTCGGGAGCAGTGATTTTAATGATGCTTAAAGTAAAAAAAAAAAAGTGAAATATTCCTTTAAATATCGTACCTGGGGGGTGTCTATAGTATGCCTGTAAAGTGACGCGTGTTTCCCATGTTTAGAACAGTCCCTGCACCAAATGTCATTTTTAAAGGAAAAAATCTCATTTAAAACTGCTTGCGGGTTTAATGTCATGTCGGGTCATGGCAATATGGATGAAAATCAGTGAGACAAACGGCATGGGTACCCCCCAGTCCATTACCAGGCCCTTTGGGTCTTGTATGGATATTAAGGGGAACCCCGCACCCAAATTAAAATAAGGAAAGGTCCCTATATACTCTGAACAGCAGTATACAGGCGGTGCAAACAAGACAGGGACTGTAGGTTTGTTGTTAAGTAGAATCTGTTTGTAATTTTGAACATTTTTAACGTGTTTAGCTCCAGCCAAAAAATCTTTTCTAAGCTTTTTGGAAAACATAGGGAAGGGTTATCACCCCTGTGACATTTGTTTTGCGTCTTTCCTCCTCTTCAGAAGATTTCACCTCACTTTTTTGTCCCAATGAAAAATGTTTTTTGAAAATTTGGGTTTTTTTGTGGAACAAGGATTGGAAAGCATCAGTGGAAAGGAGAAATTGTTTACCCATATTAACTCTTACATGAGAGAATTTCCCTTCCTAGGGGTAGATTTCATCTCACTTCCTGTTGTCTCCTTCCGTTTGCAAGTAGGAGTCGTTTGTAAGTTAGATGTTTGAAAGTAGGGTCCTGCCCTATATACTCAGCAGAAATTTGGGCCTTAGGTGTTGCTGTGGCCAAAACACTGTAAGCCCTCACAGGGCCCTGCTGTGAAATATTAGATCAAGAATTGTAATTACATGCCCCTGTTGAACAGGAGCTGAAAAATTAGGCCTTAGGCACTGGTGCTGGTGCCACAACACTGCAACCCCTCACAGACACTCTAGTTGGAACGCAGGAACAAGCCCTGCTGCAAAGTATTGCATCAAAAATTGTAATTACACGCCCCTGTTAGACAGGGGCAGAAAAATTGGGCCTTAGGCACTGGTGCTGGTGCCACAACACTGTAACCCCTCACAGACACTCTAGTTGGAATGCAGGAACGAGCCCTGCTGCAAAGTATTGCATCAAAAATTGTAATTACACGCCCCTGTTAAACAGGGGCTGAAAAATTGTGCCTTAGGCACTGGTGGTGGCGCCCAGAACCAAAAATGTTCTTACAAGCTATCAGCGTGATGATTGAGGAGGAAGAGGATAATTACTCAGGGATAGTCACTCAGCATCAGCATAGGCAGTCTTTGAAGGGATCTGAAAAAAATTATTCAGTTACATCAGCATCAGGTGCTTGGTAGCTGGTGGTGATCCAAGACTGATTCATTTTTATGAAGGTCAGCCGATCGACCGAGTCAGTGGACAGACGCACCCTATGATCGGTTACCACGCCTCCAGCAGCACTGAATGTGCGTTCCGAAAGAACGCTGGATGCAGGACAGGCCAGTAGCTCAATTGCATACTGTGCAAGCTCTGGCCAGTGATCCATCCTCAAGACCCAGTAACCCAGAGGATTTTCGGTGGGAAAGGTGTCCAAGTCTGATCTTGCCCCTAGGTATTCCTGCACCATGTAAAACAGACGCTGGCGATGGTTGCTGGAACCGATCATACCTTGGGGCTGCGGACCAAAAAATTGTCTGAACGCATCGGTCAGACGGCCACCTTCTCCACCGCTCCTTCTTTGACTGACCGAAGCCTCAGCAACACGTTGTCCAGAAACAGGAGTTTGTAACCTCCCAGTCTCTGGGAACGCGTTGCACAGACCTTTCTGCAAGGCCTCCCGAAGATGTTTCATCCTCTGCTCCCTCTGCGATGGCAAGATAAGGTCCGCAACCTTACCCTTGTAACGTGGATCAAGGAGGGTTGCCAGCCAGTATTGGTCCTTCTCCTTGATACCACGAATACGAGGATCCTTACGCAGGCTTTGCAGGATCAGGGAGGCCATGCAGCGTAGGTTTGCTGAGGCATTCGGTCCGGAGTCCTCTGGGTCACTAAGGACAACAACGTCCGCAGCCACCTCCTCCCAGCCACGTACAAGTCCATGTGTTCCTTGGGACTGATCCCTTAAAGACTGCTGATGCTGAGTGCCAGGCTCCACCTCCATACTGACACAATCTTCCTCCTCCTCCTCCTCCTCCTCCTCGTCCTCTTCCTGTGTGATCGGCGGGCACGCAGGAACACTGTCTGGATAAAGGGGGCCTTGAGAGCTAAGGAAGTCCTCCTCTTCCTGCCTCTGTTCTGCCTCAAGTGCCCTGTCCATTATTCCACGCAGCGTGTGCTCCAACAGGTGGACAAGGGGGACAGTGTCACTGATGCATGCACTGTCAGTGCTCACCATCCTCGTGGCCTCCTCGAATGGTGACAGGACAGTGCATGCATCCCTGATCATGGCCCACTGGCGTGGGGAAAAAAAACCAAGGTCCCCTGACCCTGTCCTGGTGCCATAGTCGCACAGGTACTCATTGATGGCCCTCTGCTGCGTGTGCAGCCGCTGCAGCATGGCCAATGTCGAGTTCCACCTGGTGGGCATGTCACAGATTAGGTGGTTCTTGGGCAGGTTAAACTCCTTTTGGAGGTCCGTCAGCCGAGCACTGGCATTATATGACCGGCGGAAATGCACACAGACTTTCCTGGCCTGCCTCAGGACATCCTGTAAGCCCGGGTACCTGCCCAAGAACCGCTGCACCACCAAGTTAAGGACGTGAGCCAAACAGGGCACATGGGTCAGTTGTCCCTGTCGGAGGGCAGAGAGGAGGTTGGTGCCATTGTCGCAAACCACCATTCCTGCCTTAAGTTGGCGTGGCGTCAACCACCTCTGAACCTGCCCCTGCAGAGCTGACAGAACCTCTGCCCCAGTGTGGCTCCTGTCCCCCAAGCACACCAGCTCAAGCACCGCATGGCATCTTTTGGCCTGCGTACTTGCGTAGCCCCTTGAACGACTACGGAGCACCGCTGGTTCCGAGGAAGAGGCCATGGAGGAAGAAGAAGAGGAGGGGGTGGAGGAGAGAGGTGTGTCACAATCAGCATTTTGGAGGCGTGGTGGCGGAACAACCTCCAACACTACTGCACCTTGTCCTGCATCCTTCCCAGCTGCCAGCAGAGTCACCCAATGCGCCGTGAAACTTAAGTAACGTCCCTGTCCATGCCTGCTGGACCATGAGTCAGCGGTAATATGCACCTTACCGCT
The DNA here is from genome assembly GCA_037952925.1 of Lithobates clamitans. Lineage (NCBI taxonomy): Eukaryota > Metazoa > Chordata > Amphibia > Anura > Ranidae > Lithobates > Lithobates clamitans. The sequence continues at coordinate 4,202,459 of JBBGZY010000264.1, read as the reverse complement.
GACCGCCCTGTCCAGCGAGGCATGGACATTGCCTTCCACATGCCGGTAGAGAGCCAGAATCGCCTTCCGTGAGAAAAAGTGGAGTTTGGGTACCTGCCACTGAGGAACCGCACATTCCACAAACTCACGGAAGGGGGCAGAGTCTACCAACTGAAAAGGCAGCAGTTGAAGTGCTAGCAATTTTGCCAAGCTAGCATTCAACCGCTGGGCATGTGGATGGCTGGGAGCGAACTTCTTTCGGCGGTGCAGCAGCTGGGGCAGGGAAATTTGCCTGGTACAATCTGACGTCGGTGTACCAAAAGCAGATTGCCCACAAGTACTTGGCTGTGACACACCTAATTCTACACCTTCATTCCTCTCACTGCAGGTCTCAGAGAGGACTGAAGGTCTAGTGGGGTTGGAAATCTCAGCTGATGAGGAGCAAGGAGAGATCCTCTTTGTTCTTTGGTGTGGGTCTTTTAGATATGCTTGCCAACGAACTGCATGGCAGGTCAACATATGTCTGGTCAAGCATGTGGTACCCAAGCGGGAGATGTTTTGGCCACGCGAGATACGCTTGAGACATATGTTGCAAATAGCAGCGGTGCGATCTGATGCACTCGTCTCAAAAAAGGCCCACACCAAAGAACTTTTTGAATAACGCACAGAGACTGCAGCGCCCTGCACATGTGGAGCTTTGGGGTGTGATGCAGTCAATGTGCTGCCCTTAGGCTGGCCCCTGGAGGGCATCTTGCCTCGTTGGTGATGTGCCGCCTCCTCCTCCTCCTCCTCCTCCTCTCTCCTATCAGGCACCCACGTTGAGTCAGTGACCTCATCATCCCCTCCCTCCTCATCACTGGAGCAAACCTGGCAGTATGCTGCAGCAGGGGGAGCATGACTGCCAGATTGCTGTCCTTCTTGGGCACCCCCTCTGTCCGTGCTCATGTTACTGCCTTCATCGAGCTCAGTATCATCATCAGAGCCTTCCAAACGCTGGGCATCCTCCTGGAGCATGTACCCAACACTGTGGTCAAACAGTTCGAGGGAATCCTCAGGAGGACATGGTGGAGCTAGGGAAGAAGTCACTGATGACATTGAGCTGAGGGAAGAGGCCGCTGCTTTGCCAGACAAAGCACCCTGGGCATGGGTGAGAGAGGATGAGGACGGCTTGGTCATCCACTCGACCAAGTTTTCTGCATGTTGCGGCTCAACACGGCCAGCTGCCGAAAAAAAGGCCAAGCGTGTCCCATGGCCACGGGCTGATGAGGATGCACCGTCTCCACGACCAGCACTAGACACAGAGCCTGCTTGCCCTCTCTTATTGGCTTGTGACTGTCTGCCTCTCCTTCTTGGCCTTCCAGACATACTAATGGCCTGTAGCTGCACTAAGCTGGGATAGAACACCTGTAATTTTCTTCAGGTAGCTTTATATACTGTAACCAGACAAGCCTGCCTGTCAGTAGGAAGATAACAGGAACGGATCTAGCTGAACACTGTGAGCAGGACGCACTGCACTAAATGTAAATAGCAGGAACGGATCTAGCTGAACACTGTGAGCAGGACGCACTGCACTAAATGTAAATAGCAGGAACAGATCTAGCTGAACACTGTGAGCAGGACGCACTGCACTAAATGTAAATAGCAGGAACAGATCTAGCTGAACACTGTGAGCAGGACGCACTGCACTAAATGTAAATAGCAGGAACGGATCTAGCTGAACACTGTGAGCAGGACGCACTGACTGCACTAAATGTAAATAGCAGAAATAAATCTAGCTGAACACTGTGAGCAGGACGCACTGACTACACTAAATGTAAATAGCAGGAACGGATCTAGCTGAACACTGTGAGCAGGACGCACTGCACTAAATGTAAATAGCAGGAACGGATCTAGCTGAACACTGTGAGCAGGACGCACTGCACTAAATGTAAATAGCAGGAACAGATCTAGCTGAACACTGTGAGCAGGACGCACTGCACTAAATGTAAATAGCAGGAACAGATCTAGCTGAACACTGTGAGCAGGACGCACTGCACTAAATGTAAATAGCAGGAACGGATCTAGCTGAACACTGTGAGCAGGACGCACTGACTGCACTAAATGTAAATAGCAGAAATAGATCTAGCTGAACACTGTGAGCAGGACGCACTGACTACACTAAATGTAAATAGCAGGAACGGATCTAGCTGAACACTGTGAGCAGGACGCACTGCACTAAATGTAAATAGCAGGAACGGATCTAGCTGAACACTGTGAGCAGGACGCACTGACTGCACTAAATGTAAATAGCAGGAACGGATCTAGCTGAACACTGTGAGCAGGACGCACTGACTGCACTAAATGTAAATAGCAGGAATGGATCTAGCTGAACACTGTGAGCAGGACGCACTGCACTAAATGTAAATAGCAGGAACAGATCTAGCTGAACACTGTGAGCAGGACGCACTGCACTAAATGTAAATAGCAGGAACAGATCTAGCTGAACACTGTGAGCAGGACGCACTGCACTAAATGTAAATAGCAGGAACAGATCTAGCTGAACACTGTGAGCAGGACGCACTGCACTAAATGTAAATAGCAGGAACGGATCTAGCTGAACACTGTGAGCAGGACGCACTGACTGCACTAAATGTAAATAGCAGAAATAGATCTAGCTGAACACTGTGAGCAGGACGCACTGACTACACTAAATGTAAATAGCAGGAACGGATCTAGCTGAACACTGTGAGCAGGACGCACTGCACTAAATGTAAATAGCAGGAACGGATCTAGCTGAACACTGTGAGCAGGACGCACTGACTGCACTAAATGTAAATAGCAGGAACGGATCTAGCTGAACACTGTGAGCAGGACGCACTGACTGCACTAAATGTAAATAGCAGGAATGGATCTAGCTGAACACTGTGAGCAGGACGCACTGCACTAAATGTAAATAGCAGGAACAGATCTAGCTGAACACTGTGAGCAGGACGCACTGCACTAAATGTAAATAGCAGGAACAGATCTAGCTGAACACTGTGAGCAGGACGCACTGCACTAAATGTAAATAGCAGGAACAGATCTAGCTGAACACTGTGAGCAGGACGCACTGCACTAAATGTAAATAGCAGGAACGGATCTAGCTGAACACTGTGAGCAGGACGCACTGACTGCACTAAATGTAAATAGCAGGAACAGATCTAGCTGAACACTGTGAGCAGGACGCACTGACTACACTAAATGTAAATAGCAGGAACGGATCTAGCTGAACACTGTGAGCAGGACGCACTGCACTAAATGTAAATAGCAGGAACGGATCTAGCTGAACACTGTGAGCAGGACGCACTGACTGCACTAAATGTAAATAGCAGAAATAGATCTAGCTGAACACTGTGAGCAGGACGCACTGACTACACTAAATGTAAATAGCAGGAACGGATCTAGCTGAACACTGTGAGCAGGACGCACTGCACTAAATGTAAATAGCAGGAACGGATCTAGCTGAACACTGTGAGCAGGACGCACTGACTGCACTAAATGTAAATAGCAGGAACGGATCTAGCTGAACACTGTGAGCAGGACGCACTGACTGCACTAAATGTAAATAGCAGGAATGGATCTAGCTGAACACTGTGAGCAGGACGCACTGCACTAAATGTAAATAGCAGGAACAGATCTAGCTGAACACTGTGAGCAGGACGCACTGCACTAAATGTAAATAGCAGGAACGGATCTAGCTGAACACTGTGAGCAGGACGCACTGCACTAAATGTAAATAGCAGGAACAGATCTAGCTGAACACTGTGAGCAGGACGCACTGCACTAAATGTAAATAGCAGGAACAGATCTAGCTGAACACTGTGAGCAGGACGCACTGCACTAAATGTAAATAGCAGGAACGGATCTAGCTGAACACTGTGAGCAGGACGCACTGCACTAAATGTAAATAGCAGGAACAGATCTAGCTGAACACTGTGAGCAGGACGCACTGCACTAAATGTAAATAGCAGGAACGGATCTAGCTGAACACTGTGAGCAGGACGCACTGCACTAAATGTAAATAGCAGGAACAGATCTAGCTGAACACTGTGAGCAGGACGCACTGCACTAAATGTAAATAGCAGGAACGGATCTAGCTGAACACTGTGAGCAGGACGCACTGCACTAAATGTAAATAGCAGGAACGGATCTAGCTGAACACTGTGAGCAGGACGCACTGCACTAAATGTAAATAGCAGGAACAGATCTAGCTGAACACTGTGAGCAGGACGCACTGCACTAAATGTAAATAGCAGGAACAGATCTAGCTGAACACTGTGAGCAGGACGCACTGCACTAAATGTAAATAGCAGGAACAGATCTAGCTGAACACTGTGAGCAGGACGCACTGCACTAAATGTAAATAGCAGGAACGGATCTAGCTGAACACTGTGAGCAGGACGCACTGACTGCACTAAATGTAAATAGCAGGAACAGATCTAGCTGAACACTGTGAGCAGGACGCACTGACTACACTAAATGTAAATAGCAGGAACGGATCTAGCTGAACACTGTGAGCAGGACGCACTGCACTAAATGTAAATAGCAGGAACGGATCTAGCTGAACACTGTGAGCAGGACGCACTGACTGCACTAAATGTAAATAGCAGGAACAGATCTAGCTGAACACTGTGAGCAGGACGCACTGACTACACTAAATGTAAATAGCAGGAACGGATCTAGCTGAACACTGTGAGCAGGACGCACTGCACTAAATGTAAATAGCAGGAACGGATCTAGCTGAACACTGTGAGCAGGACGCACTGACTGCACTAAATGTAAATAGCAGGAACAGATCTAGCTGAACACTGTGAGCAGGACGCACTGCACTAAATGTAAATAGCAGGAACAGATCTAGCCTAATCTAGCTAACTCAAATCAAATGACACTGTCTGTCTCTCTCTCTATCAGCACACCGGAACACACTACACAGGGCCGCCGTGCAGGCGGCCTTATATAGTGTGGGGCGTGTACTAAATCCCCTGAGCCATAATTGGCCAAAGCCACCCTGGCTTTGGCCAATTACAGCTCTCTCTACTGACGGCGCTGTGATTGGCCAAGCATGCGGGTCATAGTGCATGCTTGGCCAATCATCAGCCAGCAATGCGATGCCGCAGTGAATTATGGGCCGTGACGCGCCACACGAATTTGGCGCGAACGGCCCATAACGTTCGCAATTCGACGGACGGTCGAACAGCCGATGTTCGAGTCGAACATGGGTTCGACTCGAACACGAAGCTCATCCCTACTCCGCAATACCCCGCCATACCCAGACATACCCAGCCATGCTCAGCTGTACTCACCCTCTGTATGTGGCCAGGCTGTGGAAGTCTCACACATGTGGTATCGCCGTACTCAGGAGGAGTAGGAGAATCTATTTTGGGGTGTCATTTTTGGTATGTACATGGTATGTGGTAGAAATATTGTATAAATGGACAACTTTGTGTTAAAAAAAAAAAAGCGTTTTAACCACTTCCCGCCCGCCGGCCATCATACAACATCCTTGACTTTGTGCGGTGATATCTGAATGATGGTTGCAGCTACAGGCATCATTCAGATATCAGCTTTTTCAGCCAGCGATTCCCTACACCATGAGAACAATCATAGCAGCTGTTCCACTGCTTGATCGTTCTTACGGGAGGCGAGAGGGGATGTCCCCCCCCTCCCGCGCTTCTACCGACTCACCGCTACGATCGAAGCCAGGATTGTTTTTTTTTTTTTTTAATTTCAGGCTTCCCAGCCTAGAGGTGAGATGTGGGGTCTTATTGACCCCATATCTCACTGTAAAGAGGACCTGTCATGCCATATTCCTATTACAAGGATGTTTATATTCCTTGTAATAGGAATAAAAGTGGTCAAAAATTTTTTTTTTGGAAAAAAGCATCAAACTAAAATAAATAAAGTAAAATGAACAATAAAAAAAAAAATTTTTTTTAAAGCGCCCCTGTCCCTGTGTGCTCGCATGCAGAAGCGAACACATACATAAGTCCCGCCCACATATGAAAACGGTGTTCAAACCACACATGTGAGGTATCGCTGCGATCGGTAGAGCGAGAGCAATAATTTTGGCCCTAGACCTCCTCTGTAACTCAAAACATGTAACCAGTAAAAAAAATTTAAAGCGTCGCCTATGGGGATTTTTGAGTAGCAAAGTTTGGCGCCATTCCACAAGCGCGTGCAATTTTGAAAGGTGACATGTTGGGTATCTATTTACTCGGAGTAAATTTATCTTTCACATTATGCAAAAACATTAGGCTAACTTTACTGTTTTGGTTTTTGTAAAGCACAAAACAGTTTTTTTCCCCAAAAAAACGCGTTAAAAAAATTGCTGCGCAAATACCGTGCGAGATAAAAAGTTGCAATGACCGCCATTGTATTCTCTAGGGTCTTTGCTAAAAAAAACATATATAATGTTTTGGGGTTCTATGTAATTTTCTAGCTAATAAATGATGATTTTTACATGTAGGAGACAAATGTCAGAATTGGCCTGGGTGCTCCAGAACGCCTGAAGGTGCTCCCCTGCATGTTGGGCCTCTGTATGTGGCCACGCTGTGTAAAAGTCTCACTCATGTGGTATCGCCATACTCGGGAGTAATAGCAGAATGTGTTTTGGGGTGTAATCTGTGGTATGCATATGCAGTGTGTGAGAAATAACCTGCTAATATGACAATTTTGTGGGAAAAAAAAAGTAAAAAAAAAACCTTGATTTTGCAAAGAATTGTGGGAAGAAATGACAACTTCAAAAAACTCACCATGCATCTTTCTAAATACCTTGGAATGTCTTCTTTCCAAAAAGGGGTCATTTGGGGGGTATTTGTACTTTTCTGGCATGTTAGGGTCTCAAGAAATTAGATAGGCCATCAGTACTTCAGGTGTGATCAATTTTCAGATATTCGCACCATAGCTTTTGGACTCTATAACTTTCACAAAGACCAAATAATATCCACCGATTTGGGTTAATTTTACCAAAGATATGTAGCGGTATAAATTTTGGCCAAAATATATGAAGAAAAATTACTAATTTGCAAAATATTATAACAGAAATGAAGAAAAATGTATTTTTTTACAGATTTTTCGGTCTTTTTTCTTTTACGGCGCAAAAAAAAAAAAGAACCCAGCGGTGATTAAATACCACCAAAAGAAAGCTCCATTTGTGTGAAAAAAAGGACAAAAATTTCATATAGATACAGTGTTGCATGACTGAGTAATTGTCATTCAAAATGTGAGAGCACCAAAAGCTGAAAATTGGTCTGGTTAGGAAGGGGGTTTAAGTGCCCAGTTGTCAAGTGGTTAAAGATTTACGATTTTTTTCCCCAAGACATATACTTTAAGATATAAGCCATGCATGAAAATGGTAACCATTGTAAGCACCTCTTGCAATGTTATAGTTTGTCCCAACCCATCACTGCCTTTTATTTTTTGAAGTAAAATAAAAATAAAGGCATGCAAACTAAGAAATGGAATATATACGGTATTCTAAATACTATAACTACATATACATATTAATTTACATAATTTTTTATTTTTTTTTTAATATTGTTCTTTATTGGAATTTTGTACAATGCATTTGCTTTATTCCTGCTTGCACAGCCTTTTCCACTGAGGCTGCAATAGTGGGAGTAAGGAGGGTTGCAACAGCCTGAGCTATGCGCTCTGTATCGTGTGCCTCATGCTGGTGTGAGGGAGGAGTGGAGCCGACACTCACCTCCATCTCGGGCGCTGCCGCCATGTCGGATAGCGGGGCCGGATGGGCAGCTTCTGGGGGTCGCGGTGCTGGCTGGGATCGTGGGCCACTTTTGTCTAGAAAGTGGTCAATGCATGTGGGGAGGCTCTCCCGAATATTGGCGGGTATTGGCGGTAGTCTGGGCGGGCTTCGTATGCTGGTTTTCGGGCAGCACTGTGGGAGTTGCAAGCGAAGGCAGCTATTCCATGTGGCGCCGGAATCTGAAGTCTAAGTTTGTTTTGATATGTCACTAATGGCTTTGTAGGATATCCCCAGCTATATTTGATCTGTTAATTGTGCAGGGTTTCAGTAACAGATTCAAAATCTTTTTGCCTAGCTGCAGTGGCTGGCGAAATGTCAGCAAAAATAGCAAAGCATGCAAATGGCTCTGGTAGCGTTTTGAGCTTCCTAGTAGTGGACATCAGCATATTCTTAATTATTATTATACAGGATTTATATAGCGTCAACATTTTGCGCAGCGCTTTACAACATAGGGGCAGACAGTACACTTACAATACAAATCAATACAGGGGGGATCAGAGGGCCTTGCTCGTTAGAACTGACAATCTAGAAGGGAGGGTCAAGTGGAACAAAAGGTAATAACTGTGTGAGATGAGCTGATGGAGAAAATGAAAATACAGTTATTAGGTGTGGGTAGGGTGGGCTTCTCTGAAGGGAAGGGTTTTCAGGGACAGTCAGTTTAGCTAGATCCGTTCCTGTTATCTTCCTACTGACAGGCAGGCTTGTCCTGTTACAGTATTTACAGCTACCTGAAAAAAATTGCTGGTGTTCTTTTGATCCTTATAGTACCACAGTCAGGCAGCTAGACTATTTACAGTTAGTGTAGTGCGTCCTCCTCACAGTGTTCAGTTAAAGCTACACGTTAGTAATCTCTGCACAGTGTTCAGCTAAAACTACAAGTTAGTGTAGTGCACAGTGTTCAGCTAAAGCTACAAGTTAGGGTAGTGCGTCCTCCTCACAGTGTTCAACTAAAGCTACAAGTTAGTTTAGTGTGACCTCTGCACAGTGTTCAGCTAAAGCTACAAGTTAGTGTAGTGCGTCCTCTGAGCAGTGTTCAGCTAAAACTACAAGTTAGTGCAGTGCGACCTCTGCAGAGTGTTAAGCTAAAAATACAAGTTAGTGTAGTGAGACATCTGCACAGTGTTCAGCTAAAGCTACAAGTTAGGGTAGTGCATCCTCCTCACAGTTTTCAGCTACAGCTACAAGCTGGTGTAGTGTTTCCTCCTCACAGTGTTCAGCGAAAACTACAAGTTAGTGTAGTGCGACCTCTGCACAGTATTCAGCTAAAGCTACAAGTTAGTGTAGGGAGACCTCTGCACAGTGTTCAGCTAAAGCTACAAGTTAGTGTAGTGAGACCTCTGCACAGTGTTCAGCTAAAGCTACAAGTTAGTGTAATGCGTCCTCCTCACAGTGTTCAGCTAAAGCTACAAGTTAGTGTAGTGAGACCTCTGCACAGTGTTCAGCTAAAGCTACAAGTTAGTGTAGTGCGTCCTCCTCACAGTGTTCAGCTAAAGCTACAAGTTAGTTTAGTGTGACCTCTGCACAGTGTTCAGCTAAAGCTACAAGTTAGGGTAGTGCATCCTCCTCACAGTGTTCAGCTAAAGCTACAAGCTGGTGTAGTGTTTCCTCTTCATAGTGTTCAGCGAAAACTACAAGTTAGTGTAGTGCGACCTCTGCACAGTATTCAGCTAAAGCTACAAGTTAGTGTAGTGAGACCTCTGCACAGTGTTCAGCTAAAGCTACAAGTTACTGTAGTGAGACCTCCTCACAGTGTTCAGCTAAAGCTACAAGTTAGTGTAATGCGTCCTCCTCACAGTGTTCAGCTAAAACTACAAGTTAGTGTAGTGAGACCTCTGCACAGTGTTCAGCTAAAGCTACAAGTTAGTGTAGTGCGTCCTCCTCACAGTGTTCAGCTAAAACTACAAGTTAGTGTAGTGCGACCTCTGCACAGTGTTCAGCTAAAGCTACAAGTTAGTGTAGTGAGACCTCTGCACAGTGTTCAGCTAAAGCTACAAGTTAGTGTAATGCGTCCTCCTCACAGTGTTCAGCTAAAACTACAAGTTAGTGTAGTGAGACCTCTGCACAGTGTTCAGCTAAAGCTGCAAGTTATTGTAGTGCGTCCTCCTCACAGTGTTCAGCTAAAGCTACAAGTTAGTTTAGTGTGACCTCTGCACAGTGTTCAGCTAAAGCTACAAGCTGGTGTAGTGTTTCCTCCTCACAGTATTCAGCGAAAACTACAAGTTAGTGTAGTGCGACCTCTGCACAGTATTCAGCTAAAGCTACAAGTTAGTGTAGTGCGTCCTCCTCACATTGTTTAGCTAAAACTACAAGTTAGTGTAGTGCGACCTCTGCACAGTGTTCAGCTAAAGCTACAAGTTAGTGTAGTGAGACCTCTGCACAGTGTTCAGCTAAAGCTACAAGTTAGTGTAGTGCGTCCTCCTTACAGTGTTCAGCTAAAGCTACAAGTTAGTTTAGTGTGATCTCTGCACAGTGTTCAGCTAAAGCTACAAGTTAGGGTAATGCGTCCTCCTCACAGTGTTCAGCTAAAGCTACAAGTTGGTGTAGTGTGTCCTCCTCACAGTGTTCAGCGAAAACTACAAGTTAGTGTAGTGCGACCTCTGCACAGTGTTCAGCTAAAGCTACAAGTTAGTGTAGTGCGTCCTCCTTACAGTGTTCAGTTAAAGCTACAAGTTAGTAATCTCTGCACAGTGTTCAGCTAAAACTACAAGTTGGTGTAGTGCACAGTGTTCAGCTAAAGCTACAAGTTAGGGTAGTGCGTCCTCCTCACAGTGTTCAACTAAAGCTACAAGTTAGTTTAGTGTGACCTCTGCACAGTGTTCAGTTAAAGCTACAAGTTAGTGTAGTGCGTCTTCCTCACAGTGTTCAGCTAAAACTACAAGTTATTGTAGTGCCACCTCTGCACAGTGTTCAGCTAAAGCTACAAGTTAGTGTAGTGCGTCCTCCTCACAGTGTTCAGCTAAAACTACAAGTTAGTGTAATGAGACCTCTGCACAGTGTTCAGCTAAAACTACAAGTTAGTGTAGTGCACAGTGTTCAGCTAAAGCTACAAGTTAGTGTAGTGTGACCTCTGCACAGTGTTCAGCTAAAACTACAAGTTAGTGTAGTGAGACATCTGCACAGTGTTCAGCTAAAGCTACAAGTTAGTGTAGTGCGTCCTCCTCACAGTGTTCAGCTAAAGCTACAAGTTAGTTTAGTGTGACCTCTGCACAGTGTTCAGCTAAAGCTACAAGTTAGGGTAGTGCATCCTCCTCACAGTTTTCAGCTAAAGCTACAAGCTGGTGTAGTGTTTCCTCCTCACAGTGTTCAGCGAAAACTACAAGTTAGTGTAGTGCGACCTCTGCACAGTATTCAGCTAAAGCTACAAGTTAGTGTAGTGAGACCTCTGCACAGTGTTCAGCTAAAGCTACAAGTTAGTGTAGTGAGACCTCTGCACAGTGTTCAGCTAAAGCTACAAGTTAGTGTAATGCGTCCTCCTCACAGTGTTCAGCTAAAACTACAAGTTAGTGTAGTGAGACCTCTGCAAAGTGTTCAGCTAAAGCTACAAGTTAGTGTAGTGCGTCTTCCTCACAGTGTTCAGCTAAAACTACAAGTTAGTGTAGTGCGACCTCTGCACAGTGTTCAGCTAAAGCTACAAGTTAGTGTAGTGAGACCTCTGCACAGTGTTCAGCTAAAGCTACAAGTTAGTGTAATGCGTCCTCCTCACAGTGTTCAGCTAAAACTACAAGTTAGTGTAGTGAGACCTCTGCACAGTGTTCAGCTAAAGCTGCAAGTTAATGTAGTGCGTCCTCCTCACAGTGTTCAGCTAAAGCTACAAGTTAGTTTAGTGTGACCTCTGCACAGTGTTCAGCTAAAGCTACAAGTTAGGGTAGTGCGTCCTCCTCACAGTGTTCAGCTAAAGCTACAAGCTGGTGTAGTGTTTCCTCCTCACAGTATTCAGCGAAAACTACAAGTTAGTGTAGTGCGACCTCTGCACAGTATTCAGCTAAAGCTACAAGTTAGTGTAGTGCGTCCTCCTCACAGTGTTTAGCTAAAACTACAAGTTAGTGTAGTGCGACCTCTGCACAGTATTCAGCTAAAGCTACAAGTTAGTGTAGTGAGACCTCTGCACAGCGTTCAGCTAAAACTACAAGTTAGTGTAGTGAGACCTCTGCACAGTGTTCAGCTAAAGCTACAAGTTAGTGTAGTGCGTCCTCCTCACAGTGTTCAGCTAAAGCTACAAGTTAGTTTAGTGTGACCTCTGCACAGTGTTTAGCTAAAGCTACAAGTTAGGGTAGTGCATCCTCCTCACAGTGTTCAGCTAAAGCTACAAGCTGGTGTAGTGTTTCCTCCTCACAGTGTTCAGCGAAAACTACAAGTTAGTGTAGTGCGACCTCTGCACAGTATTCAGCTAAAGCTACAAGTTAGTGTAGTGAGACCTCTGCACAGTGTTCAGCTAAAGCTACAAGTTAGTGTAGTGAGACCTCCTCACAGTGTTCAGCTAAAGCTACAAGTTAGTGTAATGCGTCCTCCTCACAGTGTTCAGCTAAAACTACAAGTTAGTGTAGTGAGACCTCTGCACAGTGTTCAGCTAAAGCTACAAGTTAGTGTAGTGCGTCCTCCTCACGGTGTTCAGCTAAAACTACAAGTTAGTGTAGTGCGACCTCTGCACAGTGTTCAGCTAAAGCTACAAGTTAGTGTAGTGAGACCTCTGCACAGTGTTCAGCTAAAGCTACAAGTTAGTGTAATGCGTCCTCCTCACAGTGTTCAGCTAAAACTACAAGTTAGTGTAGTAAGACCTCTGCACAGTGTTCAGCTAAAGCTACAAGTTAGTGTAGTGCGTCCTCCTCACAGTGTTCAGCTAAAACTACAAGTTAGTGTAGTGAGACCTCTGCACAGTGTTCAGTTAAAGCTACAAGTTATTGTAGTGCGTCCTCCTCACAGTGTTCAGCTAAAGCTACAAGTTAGGGTAGTGCATCCTCCTCACAGTGTTCAGCTAAAGCTACAAGCTGGTGTAGTGTTTCCTCCTCACAGTGTTCAGCGAAAACTACAAGTTAGTGTAGTGCGACCTCTGCACAGTATTCAGCTAAAGCTACAAGTTAGTGTAGTGGGTCCTCCTCACAGTGTTCAGCTAAAACTACATGTTAGTGTAGTGCAACCTCTGCACAGTGTTCAGCTAAAGCTACAAGTTAGTGTAGTCCGTCCTCCTCACAGTGTTCAGCTAAAGCTACAAGTTAGTGTAGTGAGACCTCTGCACAGTGTTCAGCTAAAGCTACAAGTTGGTGTAATGCGTCCTCCTCACAGTGTTCAGCTAAAACTACAAGTTAGTGTAGTGAGACCTCTGCACAGTGTTCAGCTAAAGCTACAAGTTAGGGTAGTGCGTCCTCCTCACAGTGTTCAGCTAAAACTACAAGTTAGTGTAGTGAGACCTCTGCACAGTGTTCAGCTAAAGCTACAAGTTAGTGTAGTACGTCCTCCTCACAGTGTTCAGCTAAAACTACAAGTTAGTGTAGTGAGACCACTGCACAGTGTTCATCTAAAGCTACAAGTTAGTGTTGTGTGTCCTCCTCACAGTGTTCAGCTAAAACTACAAGTTAGTGTAGTGAGACCTCTGCACAGTGTTCAGCTAAAGCTACAAGTTAGTGTAGTGCGTCCTCCTCACAGTGTTCAGCTAAAACTACAAGTTAGTGTAGTGAGACCTCTGCACAGTGTTCAGTTAAAGCTACCAGTTATTGTAGTGCGTCCTCCTCACAGTGTTCAGCTAAAGCTACAAGTTAGGGTAGTGGGTCCTCCTCACAGTGTTCAGCTAAAGCTACAAGCTGGTGTAGTGTTTCCTCCTCACAGTATTCAGCGAAAAAAAACTACAAGTTAGTGTAGTGCGACCTCTGCACAGTATTCAGCTAAAGCTACAAGTTAGTGTAGTGCGTCCTTCTCACAGTGTTTAGCTAAAACTACAAGTTAGTGTAGTGCGACCTCTGCACAGTGTTCAGCTGAAGCTACAAGTTAGTGTAGTGAGACCTCTGCACAGTGTTCAGCTAAAGCTACAAGTTAGTGTAGTGCGTCCTCCTTACAGTGTTCAGCTAAAGCTACAAGTTAGTTTAGTGTGATCTCTGCACAGTGTTCAGCTAAAGCTACAAGTTAGGGTAGTGTGTCCTCCTCACAGTGTTCAGCTAAAGCTACAAGTTGGTGTAGTGTGTCCTCCTCACAGTGTTCAGCGAAAACTACAAGTTAGTGTAGTGCGACCTCTGCACAGTGTTCAGCTAAAGCTACAAGTTAGTGTAGTGCGTCCTCCTCACAGTGTTCAGTTAAAGCTACAAGTTAGTAATCTCTGCACAGTGTTCAGCTAAAACTACAAGTTAGTGTAGTGCACAGTGTTCAGCTAAAGCTACAAGTTAGGGTAGTGCGTCCTCCTCACAGTGTTCAACTAAAGCTACAAGTTAGTTTAGTGTGACCTCTGCACAGTGTTCAGTTAAAGCTACAAGTTAGTGTAGTGCGTCCTCCTCACAGTGTTCAGCTAAAACTACAAGTTATTGTAGTGCCACCTCTGCACAGTGTTCAGCTAAAGCTACAAGTTAGTGTAGTACGTCCTCCTCACAGTGTTCAGCTAAAACTACAAGTTAGTGTAGTGAGACCTCTGCACAGTGTTCAGCTAAAGCTACAAGTTAGTGTAGTACGTCCTCCTCACAGTGTTCAGCTAAAACTACAAGTTAGTGTAGTGAGACCACTGCACAGTGTTCATCTAAAGCTACAAGTTAGTGTTGTGTGTCCTCCTCACAGTGTTCAGCTAAAACTACAAGTTAGTGTAGTGAGACCTCTGCACAGTGTTCAGTTAAAGCTACCAGTTATTGTAGTGCGTCCTCCTCACAGTGTTCAGCTAAAGCTACAAGTTAGGGTAGTGCGTCCTCCTCACAGTGTTGAGCTAAAGCTACAACCTGGTGTAGTGTTTCCTCCTCACAGTGTTCAGCGAAAACTACAAGTTAGTGTAGTGCGACCTCTGCACAGTATTCAGCTAAAGCTACAAGTTAGTATAGTGCGTCCTCCTCACAGTGTTCGGCTAAAACTACATGTTAGTGTAGTGCAACCTCTGCACAGTGTTCAGCTAAAGCTACAAGTTAGTGTAGTGAGACCTCTGCACAGTGTTCAGCTAAAGCTACAAGTTAGTGTAGTGCGTCCTCCTCACAGTGTTCAGATAAAGCTACAAGTTAGTTTAGTGTGACCTCTGTACAGTGTTCAGCTAAAGCTACAAGTTAGGGTAGTGCGTCCTCCTCACAGTGTTCAGCTAAAGCTACAAGTTGGTGTAGCGTGTCCTCCTCACAGTGTTCAGCGAAAACTACAAGTTAGTGTAGTGCGACCTCTGCACAGTGTTCAGCTAAAGCTTCAAGTTAGTGTAGTGCGTCCTCCTCACAGTGTTCAGCTAAACCTACAAGTTATTTTTTTGCGAGCTCTGCACAGTGTACAGCTAAAGCTACCTGTAGAAGGTTGGTGGTGTTTTCCTGATCCTATCACTACCGCAGGCAGCTAAATAAGCTACAAGTTACTTTTTTGCGAGCTCTGCACAGTGTTCAGCTAAAGCTACCTGTAGAAGGTTGGTGGTGTTTTCCTGATCCTATCACTACCGCAGGCAGCTAAATAAGCTACAAGTTATTTTTTGGCGAGCTCTGCACAGTGTTTACCTAAAGCTACCTGTAGAAGGTTGGTGGTGTTTTCCTGATCCTATCACTACCGCAGGCAGCTAAATAAGCTACAAGTTAGTGTAGTGAGAGCTCTGCACAGTGTTCACCTAAAGCTACCTATAGAAGGTTGGTGGTGTTTTCCTGATCCTATCAGTACCGCAGGCAGCTAAATGAGCTACAAGTTATTTTTTGGTGAGCTCTACACAGTGTTCACCTAAAGCTACCTGTAGAAGGTTGGTGGTGTTTTCCTGATCCTATTACTACCGCAGGCAGCTAAATAAGCTACAAGTTAGTGTAGTGCGAGCTCTGCACTGTGTTCAGCTAAAGCTACCTGTAGAAGGTTGGTGGTGTTTTCCTAATCCTATCACTACCGCAGGCAGCTAAATGAGCTACAAGTTATTTTTTGGCGAGCTCTGCACAGTGTTCAGCTAAAGCTACCTGTAGAAGGTTGGTGGTGTTTTCCTGATCCTATCACTACCGCAGGCAGCTAAATAAGCTACAAGTTAGTTTTTTGCGAGCTCTGCACAGTGTTCAGCTAAAGCTACCTGTAGAAGGTTGGTGGTGTTGTCATACTACAGGCAGGCAGTTGATTTTGCTAGCTGCAGTATCAGTACATATATATATATATATATATATATATATATATATATCCCAGCTTAGTGCAGTTACAGGCCATTAGTATGTCTGGAAGGCCAATAAGGAGAGGCAGACAGTCACAAGCCAATAAAAGAGGGCAAGCAGGCTCTGTGTCTAGAGGCAACAGTGCTGGTCATGGAGACGGTGCATCCTCATCAGCACGTGGCCGTGGGACACGCTTGGCCTTTTTTTCGCCAGCTGGCCACGTTGAGCCGCAACATGCGGAAGACTTGGTCGAGTGGATGACCAAGCCGTCCTCATCCTCCTCATCCTCCTCATCCTCTCTCACCCATGCTCAGGGTACTTTGTCTGGAAAAGCAGCGGCCTCTTCCCTCGGCTCAATGTCATCAGTGACTCCTTCCCTAGCCCCACCATGTCCTCCTGAGGAGTCCCTCAAACTTTTTGACCACAGTGTTGGGTACATGCTCCAGGAGGATGCCCAGTGTTTGGAAGGCTCTGATGATGATACTGAGCTAGATGAAGGCAGTAACGTGAGCACGGACAGAGGGGGTGCCCAAGAAGGACAGCAATCTGGCAGTCATGCTCCCCCTGCTGCAGCATACTGCCAGGTTTGCTTCAGTGATGAGGAGGGAGGGGATGATGAGGTCACTGACTCAACGTGGGTGCCTGATAGGAGAGAGGAGGAGGAGGCACATCACCAACGAGGCAGGATGCCCTCCAGGGGCCAGCCTAAGGGCAGTACACTGACTGCATCACACCCCAAAGCTCCGCATGTGCAGGGCGCTGCAGTCTCTGCGCGTTATTCAAAAAGTTCTTTGGTGTGGGCCTTTTTTGAGACGAGTGCATCAGATCGCACCGCTGCTATTTGCAACATATGTCTCAAGCGTATCTCGCGTGGCCAAAACATCTCCCGCTTGGGTACCACATGCTTGACCAGACATATGTTGACCTGCCATGCAGTTCAATGACAAGCGTATCTAAAAGACCAACACCAAAGAACAAAGAGGACCTCTCATTGCTCCTCATCAGATAAGATCTCCAACCCCACTATACCTTCAGTCCTCTCTGAGACCTGCACTGAGAGGAATGAAGGTGTAGAATTAGGTGTGTCACAGCCAAGTACTTGTGGGCAATCTGCTTTCGGTACACCGACGTCAGATTGTACCAGGAAATTTCCCTGCCCCAGCTGCTGCACCGCCGAAAGAAGTTTGCTCCCAGCCATCCACATGCCCAGCGGTTAAATGCTAGCTTGGCAAAATTGCTAGCACTTCAACTGCTGCCTTTTCAGTTGGTAGACTCTGCCCCCTTCCTTGAGTTTTTGGAATGTGCGGTTCCTCAGTGGCAGGTACCCAAATGCCACTTTTTCTCACGGAAGGTGATTCTGGCTCTCTACCGGCATGTGGAAGGCAATGTCCATGTCTCGCTGGACAGGGTGGTCAGCGGTAAGGTGCATATTACCGCTGAGTAATGGTCCAGCAGGCATGGACAGGGATGTTACCTAAGTTTCACGGCGCATTGGGTGACTCTGCTGGCAGCTGGGAAGGATACAGGACAAGGTGCAGTAGTGTTGGAGGTTGTTCCGCCACCACACCTCCAAAATGCCACTACTAATGATTGTGACACACCTCTCTCCTCCACCCCCTCCTCTTCTTCTTCCTCCATGGCCTCCTCCTGTGCTTTGTCCTCGGAACCAGCGGTGCTCCGTAGGCGTTCAAGGGGCTACGCATGTACGCAGGCCAAAACGATGCCATGCGGTGCTTGAGCTGGTGTGCTTGGGGGACAGGAGCCCCACTGGGACAGAGGTTTTGTCAGCTCTGCAGGGGCAGGTTCAGAGGTGGTTGACGCCACGCCAACTTAAGGCAGGAATGGTGGTTTGCGACAATGGCACCAACCTCCTCTCTGCCCTCCGACAGGGACAAATGACCCATGTGCTATGTTTGGCTCACGTCCTTAACTTGGTGGTGCAGCGGTTCTTGGGCAGGTACCCGGGCTTACAGGATGTCCTGAGGCAGGCCAGGAAAGTCTGTGTACATTTATGCCGGTCATATAATGCCAGTGCTCAGCTGGGGGACCTTCAAAAGGAGTTTAGCCTGCCCAAGAACCGCCTAATCTGTGACATGCCCACCAGGTGGAACTCAACGTTGGCCATGCTGCAGCGGCTGCACAAGCAGCAGAGGGCCATCAATGAGTACCTGTGCGACTATGGCACCAGGACAGGGTCAGGGGAGCTTGGTTTTTTTTCCCCACGCCAGTGGGCCATGATCAGGGATGCATGCACTGTCCTGTCACCATTTGAGGAGGCCACAAGGATCGTGAGCAGTGACAGTGCATGCATCAGTGACACTGTCCCCCTTGTCCACCTGTTGGAGCACACGCTGCGTGGAATAATAGACAGGGCACTTGAGGCAGAACAGAGGCAGGAAGAGGAGGACTTCCTTAGCTCTCAAGGCCCCCTTTATCCAGACAGTGTTCCTGTGTGCCCGCTGATCACAGGAAGAGGAGGAGGAGGAGGGTTGTGTCAGTATGGAGGTGGAGCCTGGCACTCAGCATCAGCAGCAGTCTTTAAGGGATCAGTCCCAAGAAACACATGGACTTTTACGTGGCTGGGAGGATGTGGCTGCGGACCGCGTCGTCCTTAGTGACCCAGAGGACTTCGGACTGAATGCCTCAGCAAACCTGCGCTGCATGGCCTCCCTAATCCTGCAAAGCCTGCGTAAGGATCCTCGTATTCGTGGTATCAAGGAGAAGGACCAATACTGGCTGACAACCCTCCTTGATCCACGTTACAAGGGTAAGGTTGCGGACCTTATCTTGCCGTCGCAGAGGGAGCAGAGGATGAAACATCTTCGGGAGGCCTTGCAGAAAGGTTTGTGCAATGCGTTCCCAGAGACTGGGAGGTTACAAACTCCTGTTTCTGGACAACGTGTTGCTGAGGCTTTGGTCAGTCAAAGAAGGAGCGGTGGAGAAGGTGGCCGTCTGACTGATGCGTTCAGACAATTTTGTTAGTCCCAAGGTATGATCGGTTCCAGCAACCATCGCCAGCGTCTGTTTAACATGGTGCAGGAATACCTAGGGGCAAGATCTGACTTGGACACCTTTCCAACCGAAAATCCTCTGGGTTACTGGGTCTTGAGGATGGATCACTGGCCAGAGCTTGCACAGTATGCAATTGAGCTACTGGCCTGTCCTGCATCCAGCGTTCTTTTGGAACGCACATTCAGTGCTGCTGGAGGCTTTGTAACCGATCACAGGGTGCGTCTGTCCACCGACTCGGTCGATCGACTGACCTTCATAAAAATGAATCAGTCTTGGATCACCACTAGCTACCAAGCACCTGATGCTGATGTAACCGAATAATTTTTTTTGAAATCTCAGATCCCTTCAAAGACTGCCTATGCTGATGCTGAGTGACTATCCTGAGTAATTATCCTCTTCCTCCTCAATGATCACGCTGATAGCTTGTAAGAACATTTTTGATTCTGGGCGCCGTCACCAGTGCCTAAGGCCCAATTTTTCAGCCCCTGTTTAACAGGGGCGTGTAATTACAATTTTTGATGCAATACTATGCAGCAGGGCTCGTTCCTGCATTCTAACTAGAGTATCTGCGAGGGGTTGCAGTGTTGTGGCACCAGCACCAGTGCCTAAGGCCTAATTTTTCAGCCCCTGTTTAACAGGGGCGTGTAATTACAATTTTTGATGCAATACTTTGCAGCAGGGCTTGTTCCTGCATTCCAACTAGAGTATCTGTGAGGGGTTACAGTGTTGTGGCACCAGCACCAGTGCCTAAAGCCTAATTTTTCTGCCCCTGTTTAACAAGGGCATGTAATTACAATTTTTGATGCAATACTTTGCAGCAGGGCTCGTTCCTGCGTTCCAACTAGAGTATCTGTGAGGGGTTGCCGTGTTGTGGCACCAGCACCAGTGCCTTAGGCCCAATTTTTCAGCCCCTGTTCAACAGGGGCATGTAATTACAATTCTTGATCTAATATTTCACAGCAGGACCCGTTTCTGTGCCCACCAAGAGCGAGTGAGGACTTACAGTGTTGTGGCACCAGCACCACCACCACCACCAAAGGCCCAATTTTTCTGTCCCTGTTCAGCAGGGGCATGTAATTACAATTCTTTATCTAATATTTCACAGCAGGGCCCTGTGAGGGCTTACAGTGTTGTGGCCACAACAACACCTAAGTCCCAAATTTCTGCTGAGTATATAGGGCAGGCCCCTACTTTCAAACATCCAACTTACAAACGACTCCTACTTGCAAACAGAAGGAGACAACAGGAAGTGAGATGAAATCTACCCCTAGGAAGGGAAATACTCTCCTGTAAGAGTTAATATGGGAAAAACATTTCTCCTTTCCACTGATGCTTTATCACCAATCCTTCTTTCACAAAAAAACCCAAATTTTCAAAAAACATTTGTCATTGGGACAAAAAAGTGAGGTGAAATCTTCTGAAGAGGAGAACAGACAGCAAAACAAATGTCACAGGGGTGATAACCCTTCCCTATGTTTTCCAAAAAGCTTAAAAAAGATTTTTTGGCTGGAGCTAAACACGTTAAAAATGTACCCGTTCAAAATTACAAACAGATTCTACTTAACAACAAACCTACAGTCCCTGTCTTGTTTGCACCGCCTGTATACTGCTGTTCAGAGTATATAGGGCCTGGTGGCCCCACACCTTTCCTTTTTTTAGTTTGGGTGCGGGGTTCCCCTTAATATCCATACAAGACCCAAAGGGCCTTGTAATGGACTGGGGGGTACCCATGCCGTTTGTCTCACTGATTTTCATCCATATTGCCAGGACCCGACATTAAACCCGCAAGCAGTTTTAAATGACTTTTTTCCTTTAAAAATTAAATTTTGTGCAGGGACTGTTCTAAGCACGGGAAACACGCGCCACTTTACAGGCATACTATAGACACCCCCCAGGTACGATATTTAAAGGAATATTTCACTTTTTTTTACTTTAAGCATCATTAAAATCACTGCTCCCGAAAAAACGGCTGTTTTTAAAAGTTTTTTTGCATTGATACATGTCCCCTGGGGCAGGACCCGGGTCCCCAAACCCTTTTTAGGACAATACCATGAAAATTAGCCTTTAAAATGAGCACTATTGATTTCGAACATTGGGGTTCTAACGTTCGTGCAAATTTTCGGTCCGTTTGCAGGTTCTGGTGCGAACCGAACCAGGGGGGTGTTCGGCTCATCCCTAGACAGCAGCATTCATGATGGATTGGAGGGGGGATAGACTATGTATAGGTAAGTCAATGAGAAGGGAGCTGCAGTAGTCGAGGCGAGAGATGACCAGGGAGTGAATTAAGAGCTTTGTTGTGTCATTGGTTAGAAAGGGCAGTTTGGAGATGTTACGAAGGTTGAGGTGGCAAGATTTGTACAGTGATTGGACATGGGGCTTAACCAGTTCCGGACCAGCCGCTGCAGTTATACTGCGCGAAACTGCGTGGCTATATGTTCCATGCACGCCCCTCGCCAGCCGCGACAATCGGATTAGATCAGGAACCCATCAATCCCTGGGCCCAGGCCAATGAAATCTGGCCTGGACCTGGAGATCATTCCTGACGAATGGGATCCTTCCCCTGTCTGTTTAACTGTAAACACTGAAAGGGGAAGTGATGTCATCTCTCCTCGTGTCGGTCTTTTCCGTTCCAGACCGAGAGGAGAGAGCATCAAACAATGAGTTGCACCAACACTATACTGACACCAGGTCACGTAGGCACACAATTCACCACCCGATCACCCCCTGAACACCCCCCAGTTAACCCCTTCACCACCTTTCACTGTTTCACCCATTACAGCAATCAATTTTTTTTGATCGCTGTACTAGTGTTATTAGTGACAAAAATCAATGTTAGGGTGATTAGTCTTAGGCCCAGATAGGTCTAGGGACCCCCCCTAACCCCTCCAATAAAGGTTTAACCCCTTGATTACTTCCGGTCACCTGTGGTCACAGTATAAGTGTCACGGGTGACGCAGTTTAGCTAGTTTATTTTTTATAGCGTCAGGGCACCCGCCGTATTTTACCCAATAAAGGTTTAACCCCCTGATCACCCGGAGGGTGATCAAAGTTAGGTTTTAGTGGCAGATAGGATCTGCATCTCCCCAGGCAGCGTCAGATTAGTGCCAGTACAGCTAACACTCACGCACGCACCATACGCCTCCCTTAGTAGTATAGTGTCTGAACGGATCAATATCTGATCTGATCAGAACTATATTAGTGTCCCCAGCAGTTTAGGGTTCCCAAAAATGCAGTAGTAGCGGGATCAGCCCAGATACCTTCTAGCACCTGCGTTTAGCCCCTCCTCCCAGCCCAGCCCACCCAAGTGCAGTATTAATCAGTCACTGTCACTTACAAAACACAAAACACATAACTGCAGCATTTGCAGAGTCAGGCCCGGTCCCTGCGAATGCTAACAGTTTTTTTTGCAGCGTTTGAAGCAGTCGGTGACAGTCAGGTGCTTTTTTCTTGTGAATCTCAATACTGTACCAGTAAATTTAGAGAGCAAAATGTCAAATTGAAGGTACAGTAGTGAAGAGGCCTACACGTTTCTGAGCATGACAGATAGTGAAGAGGAAGTCACTCATCTGTCAGATTCAGGCTCAGAATACGAACCTGTAGACAGCAGCAGCACCCTGACATATAGCTCTGACGACGGAGTTGTGGTCCCTGCCAAGGTCAGGCGTACCAGACCCCGATCTTCTTCTAGTACATCCTGGTCGTACATCCAGCACTGCAGTAACACTTGGTGATGTGGTGAGTCCCATAAGTGCAGTTCAAGCTGGCGAGGTGGCAAGCACGAGTAGTGTCCCGCTGTCACCAAGAAGAAGACAAAAACAGGCCCGTCCAGCTCATAGTGCCCTTCTGCTGTATTCACCAATTTTAATTGAGAATCCACCACTTCTGCAGCACCCGTACTTCCGCCATTCACTGGCCAACCCGGATTTCAGTTGGAAACAGTTGATTTTACGTCACTTGATTTTTATTCGCTGTTTTTCCCTGAAGATCTCTATAGATCTATTGTGAACCAAACCAATTTGTATGCTGGTCAATTCATCGCCGCTAATCCCCAGCTGACCCTTGCCAGAGATTGGAGACCTATTACGGTTTCCAAATTTAAGACCATTCTGGGTCTATCCCTCCTCATGGGCGTAACTAAAAAGAGTGAGTTGCGGTCATATTGGTCCACTGACCCAATTCACCATACACCCGTGTTCTCTGCCTCCATGACCAGGACACGATAGGAGCAGATCTTGCGGTTTATGCACTCTAATGACAATGAACTCTGCCGTCCTCGGGGTGACCATGGATTTGATCGGTTCTGCAAAATTCGGCCCCTCGTAAACCACTTCAACCAACAGTTTGCAGCCTTGTTTACTCCCGATCAAGTTGTCTGCATTGATGAGTTCCTGATTAAGTTTTCTGGCCGCTTGTCTATCAAACAGTATCTTCCCAGCAAGCGTACCAGATACAGGGTCAAGACTTATAAGCTCTGTGACAGGGCCACAGGCTATACATGTAGTTTTATGGTTTACGAGGGAAAAGATAGTCACATAGAGCCGGAGAACTGCCCAGACTACATAGGGAGCGCTGGTAAGATAGTGTGGGACTTGGTGTCACCCTTATTCGGAAAGGGGTACCACTTGTACATGGATAATTATTACATGAGCATGCCACTTTTTAGTCACCTTTTTGATTATGGAATTGGCGTATGTGGCATGTGGCACCATGCGATCTAATCGCCGGGACTTCCCCCATTGGCTTGTAGAATCCCGACTTAGACAAGGGGAGAGAGCCTGCTTGAAGTGTAAAAATTTGTTAGCAGTGAAGTGGAGGGATTCTCGGAATGTTTTCGTTCTGTCTTCGCTTCACGCTGACATTGCAGTCCAAATTCCTACGGCGACTGGTGTTGTGGAGAAACCCCTCTGTTTCCACAAATACAACCTTAATATGGGAGGGGTGGACCTCAACGACCAGTTGTTGGCGCCGTACCTAATTGCCCGTAAGGCCAGACGCTGGTATAAAAATGTGTCTGTTTATTTATTTCAATTGGCTTTGCTGAACTTTTTTGTGCTATGCAAAGCTTCAGGATGGACTGGATCCTTCCTTAACCACTTCCCGACTGCCTCACGCAGATATACTGTGGCAGAAGGGCACAAACAGGCAGATTAACATACCTGTATGTTGCCCTTTAAGAGGTGGCTCGCGGGCGCGGGCCGATGTCCGCGGGCATACCAGCAATTGCCTCACGGTGAGGAAGAATAGGGAGATGCTAATGTAAACAAGCATCTCCCCGTTCTGCCTAGTGACACTGTCACTGATCAGCTCTTTCTGTAATCGGGAGCGCTAATCAGTGATGTGTCACACACAGCCCCTCCCCCCACAGTTAGAATCACTCCCTAGGACACACTTAACCCCTACAGTGCCACCTAGTGGTTAACCCCTGCGCTGTCAGGGACATTTTTACAGTAATCAATGCAATTTTTTAGCTTTGATCGCTTTATTAATGCCAATGGTCCCAAAAATGTGTCAAAATTGTCCGATGTGTCCGCCATAATGTCGTAGTCATGATAAAAATCGCTGATCGCCGCCATTACTAGTAAAAAAAAAAAAAATCAATAAAAATGCCATAAAACTATCCCTTATTTTGTAGACGCTATAACTTTTGCGCAAACCAATCAATGAACGCTTATTGCAATTTTTTTTAACCAAAAATATCTAGAAGAATACGTATCAGCCTAAACTGAGGAAAAAAATCTTTTTTAAATATTTTTTGGGGATATTTATTATAGCAAAAAGGTAAAAAACAATGCGTTTTTTTCAAAATTGTCGCTATTTTTTTGTTTATAGCGCAAAAATAAAAACCGTAGAGGTGATCAAATACCACCAAAAGAAAGCTCTATTTGTGAGAAAAAAAGGACGTCAATTTTGTTTGGGAGCCACATCGCACGACCGCGCAGTCAGTCAGTTAAAGCGACGCAGCGCTAAATTGCAAAAAGTGCTCTGGTCAGGAAGGGGGTAAATTCTTCCGGTGCTGAAGTGGTTAAATTCCAGGAAGAGATCGTCAGAGCCCTTCTGTTTCCAGACGGTGCTCTTGCCCAACTTCCCAATGCAAATGCAGTGAGCCGGCTGCATGAGTGGCATTTTCCTTTTGTCCTCACTGGTACCCCTACTCAAAGAACACCCCAAAGAAGATGTTGTGTCTGCAAGAAGAAAAAAAGTGTCTGTTTATTTATTTCAATTGGCTTTGCTGAAAGCTTTTGTGCTATACAAAGATTCAGGGCGGACTGGATCCTTCCTTAAAATTCCAGGAAGAGATCGCCAGAGCCCTTCTGTTTCCAGACGGTGTTATTGCCTAACTTTCCAACGCAAATGCAGTGAGCCGGCTGCATGAGAGGCATTTTCCTTTTGTCCTCTCTGGTACCCCTAACCAACGAACACCCCAAGGAAGATGTCGTGTCTGCAGCAAACGCAGATTTAGGAATGACACCCACTTTTATTGTCCCTCCTGTCCTGACCAACCTGGTCTCTGCATTGGTGAATGTTTCAAACGCTACCACACACTAGTTGAGTATTAGCCTAGGGTACAGCACCACACAGTCATAGGCACACTAACACAGGGTCTTGGGGTCTCGTAAGATGTGATGGCCATCACATTCCCTAATCTGCAATGTTCAGTTTGTAGTTTTTTTTACAGTTTTTATAAAAGTGAAAAAAGTGAAAAAAAATTAAAAAACACACAAAAACAATAAATAAAAAAGCCAAAAATAGTTGTGGCTGTATTTTTCTTCTCTCTCTCTCTCTTATGTTCGCTCTCTACTGTCCGCTCTACTGTTCGCTCACTATTGTTCTATATCTATCATTCTCTCTCTGTTTTATTTTTACTCTGTTTTATTGTATTTGCTTTGCAGGTATGGTATGTTATACTGTAATGTTTGTTTTATTGTTAACCATCATTTGCTTAGCAGGTACGCCATTCAGCTGCAGCACGGGTTTATTTATCTTGACAGCAACAGCGTTTGCTCCCACTATACATAAAGCCATGACTCCAGCACTGTCTGCACAGTTAAAAAAAAGAGCATATATGCTGAAGCATGGGGGCAGGGGTGGAGGAGCGATTTGCTCCTAACATTAGGGGCGGATTGCCCCCATGCTTTGGCATATATTTTTTTAGGCACAGATTACAATGTTTTATTTTTATTATGTTTTATTGTATTTGTATTTGAATAGAGCCAGAGGGAGAATGTAGCATTTGCGAGGGAACAGGATCCAGAGGGCAGGTGGTAAGATGGACGTTAGCAAGTAGTTTACCAACCTCGTCTATAGTGGGGGGGTTGAAAGAGGGAAGTAATCATTGTACCTGTGGGCATGAAGTGTAAAGCGTGGAGGGTATCTGAACAGTAGAGATCTCCTCACGAATTGTATCAATCTTCTGTTTGAAGTGATTGGCGATCTCCTGGACATTGATTGAGTTGGTGGGTGGATGCAGTGGAGGATGAAGTAGAACATTGAAGGTAGAAAAGAGTTTATGGGGACGGGATGATAAGTTGCTAATGAGAGTGATAAAATAGGTCTGCTTGACAGTGAGGAGGCTGGAATTGGATTTTTGGAGGGCAGATCTATATTGGTTGAAATCTTTCTGAGATTTAGTCTTACGCCACAGGCGATCATGAGCATGACTTTTTTTTATCAGACTTCCAGTATCATCTGTTTGCCAAGGTTGAAGGGGCCTGATTCTGTGTGTAGTGAGGGGTGTCAGTGAGAAGAAAGAAAGAAAGAAAGAAAGAAAGAAAGAAAGAAAGAAAGAAAGAAAGAAAGAAAGAAAGAAAGAAAGAAAGAAAGAAAGAAAGAAAGAAAGAAAGAAAGAAAGAAAGAAAGAAAGAAAGAAAGAAAGAAATCCGTGCGATAACGTCGTGTGGGACTGATGCTAGCAGCTGGTGTGCACGGTCGATGAGAAGCTCTTGTTTAGATACTGAGGGTAGGATATTTTTAAAGAGGGTTTGCAATTAACTAACCAGTTTCGATTGAGATACAGTTTCATAAATTCCTCTAATTTTGACATTGTTCCTTTTCAATCTGTCTTTAATTTTTTGCATCTCAGGGGATTGTTCCTGGTATGCGTCCACTAAATCATTGTAAGCTGTTACCATCTTTACCACCTTAGTTTCTAGCCCATCTGTGCATTCAGCAATCTGTGAGATTTGGGTCTGTGTATGGGAGACTGCTTTGTCTAGATCAGATTGTATGTCTCTGTAAAGTGATTGTACTATTGCTTTACGTTCAAGTGCTGAAGCAGGCTTGCCAGAGACTGAGTGCTCATCTAACAGGGTAGGAGTTTCATCAATCTGTGGTAAATTGTGAGCAGGAGATATTAAGAGCTTTTTACTTACTGGAGCCTTATTTTGTGGAGATTGCAGTGGAGAGGAAGCAAGTCTTTTATTAGGATCCCTCTGTGGTGAGGACTTGTCAGCAATGTCCTCATCTGATGCCAGCTCAGCCTGCAGCTCTGTGTCTGTAAGTAGAGAGGATGGCTGTGCTACTGAGAGCGTCACGGTCTGTGTGTTGGCAACCATCTTGTCTCCCCCCTGCCACTGTTTTGGGGAAGAAATCAGTCAGTTTTCATGGCTGACTGAAGGCAGTTTCCCCTTAGCAGGTTCCTCTCTGTGTCGGGCGTCGGTACCCGCATTGGCAGTGGGTGTCAGTGCAGCTGCTATCGATGTGGGTTTCTGTGTAGAGGAAGGGATAGACGGAGCTCCTGACTCAGGCTGCCATACGACTTAGCAGTTCGGACATGCCCTCCCTTTACAGAATTTTTATGTTTCACTAAGCAGTTATATATATAATGGTTGGATAGCTTGGCATCTAATAATCATGTAGAATTGAATGTAATTCATTTTGAAAATTAACCCATTGCACCTTATCACTTAATATCTGACATTCCTTATATGATATTCCAATATATGATTTCTTCCTCTTCATTGCATGTATGCATGTTTGTGAATATGCAGGTATTTTTGGATGTACGTATGTGATTGCATAAGTATAGTATATGTATGTTATCCATTATATTTTACGATTGTTAGGCTCATGATTTTATCAGTCACAATTTTTTTTACATTATATTATGTTTTATTAACCCTGCAATGCGTTGGATGTCTTTTACACAACATCAGTGAATGAATATGGGCTCTTATTTTTTGGTGCTCCTTCCATACATGCACGTCTTTTCCACGTATAAGAATGGGGCAGGTGTAGAGGGTTTTGAGGTGGATAACTTTGAGCTTATCTATAGAAAATGTTATAACAGGTTTTCTATAGAGACTGCCCATTTCTGATGTTGGCCTAATGCCCATACATATTGTAAGATTTGATAATTGAGTGCTTTCCAAACATTTATCAAACACTATAGAAAAGGCATGACAAGCAACCAAAAATGTGCAGGGATTCTTTGGATGAGTCCATTTTGATGCTTTCTCGGGCTCTCCACAGTCCCCGGCTCATGGAGGAGTAGCCTCTGATACTTCATCTCAGAACTCCATCCCTTTCCTCATGCCTCTGGGCAACAAACAGGATCTCTATGGCAGAGCCTTGAGCACACGGCTAGGCCTTAGGCTCCAGGCCTCACCCAGCTGTTCCTCACACATCCACTCTAGACCAAAGCCTGGGTTTGAGGACCCTGATCACTTGACCTCACAAAATTTATATACCTTCTCCCAGCATGCAACAATGGCCTGAAACGCTTACTGGTTGACTGAGAAAGGTATGCATATTCATAATCTAGCTTTACTGCAGGTTATTATAACTGATCGCTGTATTAGTGTCATTGATGATGTCAATATTTTAGGTCTTTTTTTGTTTATATAATAAAATAAAAACACAGTGGTGATTAAATACCACCAAAAGAAAGCTCTATTTGAGTGAAAAAAAATTACATAAATGTAATTTGGGTACAGCATTGCATGACCACACAATTACAAGTTAAAGTAACACAGTGCTAAATAGCAAAAATGGCCTAGTCATGAATGGGAAAAACCTTTCGGAGCTCAAGTGGTTAATGCAGAGAATGCATTAAAATATTACCAAACCCACAACAGTAAAATCTCTGTATATACAGTAAAGCATGCCTGCTATACTCACAAGGGGTTAATCATCTGCATTGTGTAAAAAGTCTGTTTGGTCCTGTATGCGCAGATCCTTCTCTTCTTCCACTGACTCCAAAACAGGTCCAGATAAGACACATTAACCGGAGTCAGGCTGCACATGCTCAGTTTGGTGTGTATTGCTAGAGCGTTTTTTGTTTTTTTTCTTGCGAGAGTGCATTTGATCAGCACAGGGGCCAATCAGCACTGTCCAGACAGAGGGTCAAGGGTCCTGCAGCCTGATAGGACAAGTGTGGGAAAATGAAAACTCCTCATACAAGCTTTAACTAGGCACTGATAGAAGTCACAAGACTGCTATATACTGCTGATGATAAAAGGTATTTAGCAGGGGGGTTTTTTTTCAAAAAGTTTTATTAAATTTTGACAGAAGTACAGGAGTTATGCATTATACATATCATTATGCAAAACATAAAAAACATAAAAATCAAAAAGGCAGAAACAGTTTAAAGGCTGAGTAGCCAAACACAAAAGTAAAAGGAATACATGTCTCAGTGTTAGAAGCGTAAAGAGTCACAAGATGAGACATAAACTGTAACCATTAGTTGCAATCGAACGTCATGGAGCACATCTGGTTCACTATATGAAATAGAGGTATCTCATGGAGAGTGGTGAACATTGCGCCTGTGAGGGCTGGTGTTGTGTAATATAAGGGTAGGAGTTGAATGTGAAAATTGGGGCAAGCCTGGATGTCCACACCGTCAAAGCTTTCTGTGGATGGGAGGGCTTCTGAAGACAAGTAAACCATAGGACAAGTCGGAATGGTGTGGTGGGGCATAATATTGAGTCTCGTTGGGAAGTAAAATTGTAAGATTGTCAAGGCTAGGGAAAGGAAGGGGGGGGGTTCCAGTGACCTTTCGGGAGTGTATCTATGCTAGGATACCGGGGCATTCGGAGGGATAGTGGGTGGGGCCCATCGGGGGCCACTGAGAGAAGGATTAGTGGTCAATGGGAGCATTTAGGGTAAGAACGGGGTGAGTGAAGCGGGGAGGGAGTAGGGATTGGTAGACGAAAGTATTGGGTGCGTGGGGTATGAGTATAGAACATTTCAGGGAGTTCTGGGTGGAGGCGGTGAGGTGGCAGGTGGTGAAGTCTGAGTCGTGGATTGTTTGTAGTGTAACCAGCATGTCCATGTGGTGTTAAATTTGTTTGGATTATCGTTGGCTTGACTTAGGAGTTTTTCCATGTCCACTATTCTGTCTACTCAGCAGACTCAATCATTTACCGTTGGGGGAGTAGTAGTCCTCCAAAGGAATGGCACACATAGGTTGGCAGCATTAATGACTTGGAGTGAAAGGGATCTTTTATAAGAACCAAGGGGAGCCGGGGTGTGATGTAGGAGATAGTGTGTGGGAGAAAAGGCTGGTGAGTAGGTGGTTATTTGTGAGATCAGTTGGTGGATTTCTGACCAAAATGGCTGAATGAGGGCACATTCCCACCAAATGTGAAGTACAGTGCCGCGTGCCGCGTTGCATCGCCAGCAAGTTGGGGGTACGGCGGGGTGGAAGTGGTGTACTGTGTCGGGAGTCCTGTACCATTTTGAAAACAGTTTGTATCTATTTTCCTGTGTTGAAACGTTGATTGAGCCTTTGTGAATGAGGGTGAATATGCGTTCTCATTCAGTGGGAGAGAGATCCATAGAGAGGTCTGACTCCCATTGTCGTACTATTTTGACTTCCTTGACCTTATGTCCGGAATGAAGGAGAGAGTATATGGAGGAGATTAAGTGGCCCTGAGGTTCCGTATTGGTGCAGACGAATTCAAGAGGTGAATAATCCCTGTGCCAATCAGTGTTGGGTTTGGTAGTGGTAAAAAAGTGTTGTAGTTGGAGGTATTTGTAAAGGGGGATATTGTATTCAGGGATTGTAGCGGAGAGTGCGTGGTGTGGTAGGAGTGATCCATTTTGGAAGAAACGCTGTGCCCTGGCATGGGAGGTTTGGTTCAGCAATGCGTGTGTTCCTGTGTTTGTTCCATTGCGCTGCTAGGGACAGCAGTTCTCCCCGGACAACACATTTATGTGCAACCCATGTGACAGTTGGTGCAACAGTTTCTGAAGAATTTTCTGTAAAAAAGTTAGAAAGGCACGTGGTTATCCGTTGCATGTTAGCGGTGTCGGTCAGTAATGAGTTGTCGAGCCGTCAGATGTGGGTCCTGGGAGGGGCTGTAGGCAGTTGCAGGGTCATGGATATGGGGTTATGGTCAGAGAGTATAGATTGGTCAATGGTGGCTTTGGTGAGGTAAGTCAGATCTTTCTGGGAGATAAAGAAATGATCCAGTCTGGTATATTTACCATGTGGGGCGGAAAAAAAGTGAAGTCCTTCACTTTGGGATGAAGTGTGCGCCATGTGTCATGGAGTAGTAAGGTATTAAGTTGCATTTTAATAACCCGAAGAGCCCTGTATGTCAGGGAGGATGTTCCGTTGGAGGTGTCCATGGAGGGGATAAATGCAACATTAAAGTCACCTCCAACTGTTAGGGTACCCGTTTGGAAACTGGTAAGCAGCTGGAGCGTGGTACGGAAAAAGGCAACTTGCTTGGAATTGGGGGCATAAATATTGGCGATTGTGAGGGGTTTACAGTAAAGGGAGCCCTTAATAAAAAGCAATCTACCATGTGGGTCACGTTGAACTTCAGTAACCTGAAAGGGGCAATTTTTGGAAATTAGAACGGATACACCCTTTGATTTTGCCTCATTGTTGGAGGAATGATAAACCGTGGGGAAGTAGTTGTTCTGTAGTTTAGGAATGGCGTCCGTTTGGAAGTGCGTCTCTTGTATAAGTGCTATCTGGGTCTTTGATTGTCGTAAGCAGTAAAGAAGTTTAGACCTTTTCTCAGGAGTGTTGAGGCCCCTAATGTTGAGTGAGCATAGTTTAAGGGATTGCATGTGGGGTTGTGTGCCAGCCATTGGGGGACCGGTACTAGTTGTGTCCGTCATGGGCGTGGGGGTGAGAGTGGGAGGAGAAAAAGGGGGAAGTGTCTCCGTTGGGTGTGATTAATGGAGGTGAGGTGCGCTGGTCACTGGAAGGGAACCGATGAGGTGTGGCTAGGTTTGTCAACAAACCCCTGAGATTCAATGTATTGGTGGGGTACAGGACGTAGGCGGTGCAAGTGTCCCTTTAAGGGGTACAGCGCCTCGACACGTACCTGTGTGGGGGTTGGTCTATACCAGAGCAGTGAAGAGGGGGTAAGAATAAAAAATAGAATAAATTTCCTAGTCCGCCGCCACAGGATGGTACCTAGTATTGGTGGAGGCGGGTGGCAAATGCTCAACTTGGGGATGAGAAGGTATGAGCAAGATATCTGGGACACCTTAGGGAAGTAAACTAGTAATAAGTAACAGGTAGCCTGTGGGACCAACTGTCAGCCGCGGCGTGAGTGGGCTGGCAGACTACCAGCCATGTCAGCCCCCTCAGGCCAGCAATAGTCGCATAAGAGGGCGATTGCGTGGGCCGACAGCTGGTGCCAGGGCAGTACAACAATTGCAACAATAGCATGTAAAAAACAGCCAAAAAATATAAAGCCCTGAAGATCCGAGGCACCACATGGCGAGTGTGGACGTCAGACCGTCCATTACACAGTGATAGACAAAAGAGGTAGTGCGATAATGTATTAAACAGTGGGTAGTTTGGATTATAATGTGAGTTACCAATAACGCTATATAGAAAGAGCAGGAGCCTTGGTACAACTGTAGTTGTTCGGTGAAGATAGAGGGAGAGAAACGTAGGAAGTGTGGGTTGTGTCTGTGCCAGGCCATGGGTGGTCATTGGCCAGCTGATATCTGTTCTGCTGGTCTCCATGTTGGTCTAATAGGGGGTGTGGGTCGTCCACCGTGGATGACAAGTTGTAGCATCGGACCCCTGCCGTAAATCATATTGAGGTGTCGACAGCTGGGAAGGAGATGCAGGGCAAGGCATCACGTGTGGCACAAGTAGTGTCGTTGCAGGGTGAGTCTCCCGGGGCTACACTTGTGCGGTAGGTGAGTCCAGCTAGCTGAGTAGAAAATGGTAGGGCATCGTGAGCAGTCCATGCATTCCACGGAGTCTCTGTGAAGGTTTGATTGAAGATTGTCACCACTATCTCTGAAGTGTAGGGCGGCGTCTAACACGTCTTCCTTCCTGCAGGGGGCGGAGTTACAAGCCGCCGGGAATTCTGGTATTTGTAGTTTTGGACTTTATACCGCATTGCTGGACAGATCCCGGCGGCCTGCGTGGAGGATACGGGATACTACTGCTCTGCCTGCATATCCTTGGCTCCAATCACCTTCAGCAGCCACAGCCGACCAATTCAACTGTTTACCCACATTGGGACGAGTTCCCGGACTGCCAATAGGTTCCAATTCATATCCATTCATCCACCCATACGCCCATACCACCTCACTACCTACACTTGGACTGATTTGAGGTCTCCTTGTATACGATATTGTCCAATGTAGTAGGAATTGCTGTTGTGATTGGTGTGTGTATGGGGTATGCTTGGCCGCGGCTCCGGTGTTTTTAATGATAACGTTATCAATTTTAATCTGGTCAATTGACATATTCCCTTTATTGCCCAATTTTTGTAATATTGTGTGGTGTTTTGTAGCTTAATAAACATATTGTTTTCTGGCAGATTGTGTTTGGACCACTTGCTTTCTTTTGGGAATTTCTTTTTCCTTGGTTGTTTTGTATGCCTCATAAAGCAATCCAAACTGCATCCAATTTCCTTTGGATGAATATCTGTTCCTACCATTTATTTTTGTAATTTTACCGGTGGTTGATCCAGGCAAACCTCCCTCCTTTTCTAATAGGGGGTGTGGGTCGTCCACCGTGGATGACAAGTTGTAGCATCGGACCCCTGCCGTAAATCATATTGAGGTGTCGACAGCTGGGAAGGAGATGCAGGGCAAGGCATCACGTGTGGCACAAGTAGTGTCATTGCAGGGTGAGTCTCCCGGGGCTACACTTGTGCGGTAGGTGAGTCCAGCTAGCTGAGTAGAAAATGGTAGGGCATCGTGAGCAGTCCATGCATTCCACGGAGTCTCTGTGAAGGTTTGATTGAAGATTGTCACCACTATCTCTGAAGTGTAGGGCGGCGTCTAACACGTCTTCCTTCCTGCAGGGGGCGGAGTTACAAGCCGCCGGGAATTCTGGTATTTGTAGTTTTGGACTTTATACCGCATTGCTGGACAGATCCCGGCGGCCTGCGTGGAGGAGCCGGGAGTATAACAAAGAGGGAAAGTGATCGGATAAAGAGCAGCAGTCCGTGCTGTGGGGCAGGAGAGGGAGCGTTCTGCCATCTTGATTGTGGCTGAGGATATCAGAGAGGTGGGAGGAGGGGCAGAACTGGGGTGGTCCCGACCATCAATTATGTAGACTTCATAAAGTTAAAACAAAAATCATGGAGCCACCAACGAGGTTTAAACAGTTGTAAAAAATTCAAGAAGAGTTGCCTTCAATAGGGGTCCAACGGGGCAAACATGAAATAAAAGCTGGTGTACATCAAACACAGGTCAGCGGTCTCTGTGGGCTCTCCGGGACCGAGGTGACTCTGGTGAGCTGGGATCCCTATAGCCAGTGCGGTGATCGGTGTGGCTTCATAGGGTGGAAGGAGAGCATCTCCTATGGTATCTGGTAGCCTGGGCTTCCATGGGTTCTTCAAGCGCCGTGTCCTTCCTGGACGTCATGGGGCAGTTAGGTACTGGTACCAGTGGTATGCCGAGTAAGCTACAGAAGTGGGGCAAGTCCTCAGGTACCTTAAGGAGGGCAGGGCGGCCATGAGTGGAAGCTGAAAGGCAGAATGGGAACTTCCATTTATAAGGGATGCCCCTCTCCAGTAGTGTCCAGTAGGGGTTTGAGGTCTCTTCTGTGCTGCAGCGTAATGCCAGAGAGGTCTTGGTAAATTTGGATGGGTGTGCCTACATGGAGAATCTGTTGTCTTCCCCTGGCCTGTTGAATTATCTCTTCCTTTAATTTGAAATCCACTAGACAGCAAATGATGTCGCGTGGGGGGTCGCTCTCTCTGCCTTTAGGGCGCAGGGCATGGTGTATTCTTTCCATGGCAATGGGAGACTGAGGTGGCTTGCGGAGGAGGTTATTAAAGAGATCCGTGACCGCATGAGGGATTTGATCACCCTCGATCGTTTCCGGCATTCCGCGGATCCTGAGGTTATGATGCCGGCCTCTATTATCAAGGTCCTCGAGGTGTCTCTGCATGTCCCGCATTTGCAACGTGTGTGAATCAATGCAGGAGGTGGTAGATTGGAGGACTGACTCATGGCGATCTGTCACCCTCTCCACATTGTGCACTCTGTCATTCAGTGCACGCAGATCCATTCTCATCTCTGAAATGGCGGCGGAGAGGGTGTCCTTGATGTCATCCGCAATGGAGCGGAGGTCTTGTATGTTCAGTGGAGGCTGAGGATCGAGCTCAAGACCAATACCCCCTCCATGTGAGGGAGTATGCGGGGAGATCGAGGGTGGCGGGTCAGTCAGCGGTAGTGGCCATGTTAGAAAGCGGACGGCCCTAAACATCTCTGGGATGTTTTGGCTTTGTGTCCCTGAGAGTACCCTAGGGGAGCGGGAACGGGAGGCAGATGAGGTCCTGGAGACTGTCCCCATTGTTAAAGTGATGTCGGCAGTATGAATACCTCTGTTTTTAGATTTCTCTTGTGGTGGCTGGAGCTCGGGGATCAAGCGACCGTCTTCATGCCAGGTCAGGCCACGCCCCCATTTAGCAGTTTATAGTTACTAAAATTATTTCATTTCCATGTTCTGTGTACTGTGGGAGACCAGATATAGTGAATGCAGGGTCCTCGGTTTAGTAACACTTTAGGGTAAAAAATCTTCTGCTTTTACAACCATTTCAATTTAAAATATTGAGTCCCTGAGAGTGACAAAGAGGTGAGGAGGCTAGATGTGGCCCAAAAACACCAGTCTGACATGTCTTTCCAGACAAAATTCAGAATTTATCATCTTATTTCCTTTATGTTTACAAAAAATATAATTGAATTGACCTGGCCAGCTACTTATACATAAAAGTTTCCTATGGATTCAGGCTGTGATGTTATAGAAAAGTACTGTTCAGAAATACTAGCTTGTATTCAAGAATGTGTAAAAATGTAAGCCTTGCAAAACAGGTTTAAGAAACATTTCAACCAAGGTTTAGCAGTAAGAAACAAGACAGATCAAAACTTGACAGAATACTGAAATGCAAAGTAGAGAGCATAGATTGGGATTCAGAGAATGCAGCTGTGATAAAGCCCACAAGCCCAACTATAAGCCAAACAGAACTGATGTTTCCCTTTATTTCTTAGCTATGCATTAATGTGACATTTCCTTTCTGTTATATGCATTATCCCTACGTTCACATCTATGCGCTTTTTGGTGCGTTTTGTAATTTGCAGAAATGCACTTCAGTCCATTTAACATGGTTTCCTATGGTACACGTTTACACCTATGCATTTTTCAGCCGGTGCGTTTTTGGAAAGGATCAGGGACTTTTTTCCGCAGCAGATTGCATTTTGCTTGTAATAGACTTCAATGGAGTTGCACCAGAAACGCAAGTGTTGCGTTTTTGATGTGTTTCTTGATGCATTTTACGTTTTGCGTGTTTTTTATTTTTCCCCTTTAAAAACACCGTATATAGCTGGTTGCTAATGTCTTTTTTTTTTTTTAGGTTCGGCGGACGGCGTGATTGACGATGGATCTACATTGAGGGACATTATTTTTTGATTTTTAATAAAGGAATTGTCAAAAACTGTGTGTTTTTTTTTTCTATGTAACAGTTTTTTTGGTGATTGAGTATGGGTACAATCACCCCATACTCATTCACATGGGGGGGCAGGATCTGGGGTCTCCCTTGTTAAAGGGGGTTCCAGATTCTGATAAGCCCCCTGCCCGCAGACCCTCATAATCACAGCCCAGGGTTGTGGGGAAGAACAAAGAGACCAGATGCTTTTGGGGTGGGGGCAGAGCCTTCTGAAGTTTCAATCAGACAACTAGAATTTCAAGTTAGGCATCTACTACTGTGCTGTCCCTTTTGCTAAACAATTGTGCACTTAGAATTCTGTGTCACAAATTAGATTTTTTTTTTGTACAGCAAAGATTGTACATATAAAATAAAAACAGACATACAAATCAGTTTGAAAACTTTTACACTTTATATTGAGAAAAAAATACTCAAAATAATAATACTTCTTTAAAAAGAAAACAAAGAATAGGAGTGCCCTTTACTCAATTCCAGGTTAGGGATGGTCCGAACGGACCCCAGTTCGGTTTGCACTAGAACTTCCGAACACTGCAAAATTTCAGACCTGAATAACGAACCACATTAAAGTCAATGGGACCCGAACGTCAAAAATCCAAAGTGCCCATTTTGAAGGCTTATGTGCAAGTAATTGGGCATACAATGGTTTAGGGGTTTGGATCCTGCCCTGGGGGGCATGTATCAATAAAAAAATAATAAAAAATAAAATGATAATAAAATAATAAAAAAAAAAGTTTGTGAAAAACGTAATTTTTAAATGAGCAGTGATTTTTTGATTTTTAAAGTGAACGCCTAAAAATGAAAAATTCCTTCCAATATAGTGCCTGGGGGGTCCACTTAGTCTACCTTTAAAGTGGCAGATCTGTACCGTGTCTAGAATCTGCTGCAGCAATAATTGCATTTATAAAGCTAAAAAAAAAATTAAATTTTCCCTGCAAGCTGCCTTTATTTTGCTCAGCAACAGTTGGGGAGCCAGTGTGTATGATGAGGCCACAAGGTAGTGCACTGGGAACAAGGTTAGAATTTTTTTGGATACATTCTGGTGTCACTTTGACTTTGTATAGAAGTAACGGGTGCGTAAATATTGGTCTTTGGTTGTCGGTAGAGGTACTCTTGATGAAAGCAAGATTTGGCCTTGCTGTAAAAAAACAGGTGCAGAAAAATTACTCTTTGGATGTCAGGGGTGCCTTCTCACCGTAACCCTATAGAGGTGCTCTTAATGAAGGCAAAAAAAATTGCAATGATATGCATATGGTTGGTGTTTTTGCCACGTTTGATGTGCCTGAGACACAGTTTGCAGATAGAAACAGTGCGATCTGCTGCAGATGTGCTGAAAAAGGCCCAGACAGCTGAGCTTTGGGGAGTGGGCCGGGAGATAACAGCTGCAGAATGTGATGGAATAGGGTGGCTGCTCTCTACTCTTTCTTGATGTCGGCCTCCTTGGGGTTGTGCTGCCTCACCCTCAGTACCCTCCTCTGCTCTATCTGGCACCCGAGTCACATCAGTGACCTCATCATAATCTTCTCCATCTTCATCATTACCACTGGAGACAACTTGGCAATACGCTGCGGCTTGGGGAACTAGAATGCCAATTTGTCTACCAGTGTTCCTCCCTCTCTCTAGGCTCATGTTCCTGTCATCCTCAACCTCAGGACCAACATCTGAATCCAGTAGTGGCTGGGCATCATCAAGGAGCAAGTGGCTGACACTATGGTCAAATAACTCAGCTGACTCCTCAATGGCTGATGTTGGGGCTATGGCAGGAATAGATGTGGACAAGGAGGCAGGTTTATCCACTCTGGCAACTGCAGGGGACTGCACACTTGTCTCTGCTTTTATGACAGAGGATTAGGAAGGTCCACCACCTCCTCTGCATGCTGTGGCTGGATAGCACGGGCAAACTCACTAAACAGAGGAAATGATACCCTTCCTAAGGACTGACCACCGCGTCCACCTTTGCCTGTGGACACATTTGTTGCTGGTCCCTTACAGTGCCAAGGGAATGTCTGCCTCTCCTGCTTCAGCCAATCAGGGCTTGCAATGCACTGCTCAGCGCCGCAATGCATTGTGGTTGGTTTGGGGGGCCGAACAAACGATCGAACTACCCATTTGTTCGGCCGTTCGTCGAACGTCCGAACAGTGAAAGTTCGGCCTGAACTTATGCTCGGGCTGAACCGTTCGCCCATCCCTATTCCAGCGATGAATACTAGTTTTAGGTCAGCATCTAACAGGGCATCTGTACTGACAGTGAGGTGTCTGTTCTTTAACTAGAAAGCCATTTTCAGAGGAGCTTATTAACCTTATTGAAGCCAGGTAAACCAAGTAAGAAGGGTGCTCACCTCACCTAAAAGAAACTTCCTTGTTTTTACCACTACACTTGTATCCTATACATGCCACCCATTTAAACACATGTACCAACATAAGGGCAACACTATGACACAACAATAGTGCAGATTATGTACATACATAGTAATGTTACAACTAAAATTAATAGAAGAAATTAAATATAATCACCCATGTTAGTAGTGACAGACCTTTATATTAAGAAAAGACAAACATACAACTTGGTTCAGAGTCTCAAACGTGTCAGTGTGATAAAATGACAGAAGTAACGTTGAAGAATGTTCATTCAATTTTATAAAGCTTAGGGGCTTTCTTGACGTGGAAAGTTTGTCTCAGTTATGAACTTGCTTTTTATCTGCTGCAGTATTTTACTAGAATGCATCAAATTAACCTCACATTACATGCACTGTCAACCTCCATAAATCAAACTGTGCAGTAAGAAGTACTCAGCATTACAACTTCAACAGCTCTGAAATAATATATATATATATGTATATATATATATATATATATATATATATATATATATATATATATATATATATATATATTAACCTATATATATATATATTAACCTGGGGGACAGGTAGCAGGTACAAAAGCTCCCTGGGATAAGCAGGCTTTCAGGCACAGATACCAGAACAAGTGAAGTAGTGGCAAACAGTAAAGTGTTTAATGGTGATATTTACAAGTCTATAGAGGTGCTGTACAGTGTTCAGAAAAAAAACAAACAGAACAAAATAGCCAAACAAAAACCTAGTCGTGTCTCGGCTCTAACTATACACTATGCAGGCCTTAACTACCAGGCTGAGCAAGCCTACCGCTTGTCAGTTTCCACATAAACTGCTTAACAGCTTTTTACCAACCTTTTTGCTCTCACAGACCAGCATTGTCTGTGTTTCCCAGGCAGAGAGCAAAGGCTGTCTGCTCAGGTGAGCTTAAATTAGCTTGGAGAAGAGGACCAAGACCCGCACTGGATCATGGATCAGAGATTCCTGAATGTGTACGAGAGGAGCCTGGGAGACTTATAAACCCCGAACAGGACTTTTCCTGGCTCTCTCTGGGATGCTCTGCTACAATATATATATATATATATATATATATATATATATATATACAGTATCTCACAAAAGTGAATATTTTTGTAAATATTGTATTATATCTTTTTATGTGACAACACTGAAGAAATGGCACTATGCTACAATGTAAAGTAGTGAGTGTACAACTTTGTAAATTTGCTGTCCCCTCAATGAAAATGTCCAAATTGGGTCCAAAGTGTTAATATTTTGTGTGGCCACCATTCTTTTCCAGCACTGCCTTAACCCTCTTGGGCATGGAGTTCACCAGAGCTTCACAGGGTGCCACTGGAGTCCTCTTCCACTCCTCCATGACAAGTTGACAACATCACGGAGCTGTTGGATGTTAGAGACCTTGCGCTCCTCCATCTTCCATTTGAGGATGCCCCACAGATGCTCAATAGGGA
This sequence comes from Lithobates clamitans, assembly GCA_037952925.1. Taxonomy (NCBI): domain Eukaryota; kingdom Metazoa; phylum Chordata; class Amphibia; order Anura; family Ranidae; genus Lithobates; species Lithobates clamitans. The sequence goes on along the minus strand of JBBGZY010000264.1, from coordinate 4,161,710 downwards.
TTAGTCCTGGAGACATGCTTGGCCAGTCCATCACCAGCTTCTTTAGCAAGGCAGTGGTCGTCTTGGAGGTGTGTTTGGGGTTGTTATCATGTTGGAATACTGCCCTGCGGCCCAGTCTCGGAAGGGAGGGGATCATGCTCTGCTTCAGTATGTCACAGTACATGTTGGCATTCATATTTTCCTCAATGAACTGTAGCTCCCCAGTGCTGGCAGCACTCATGCAGCCTCAGACCATGACACTCCCACCACCATGCTTGACTGTAGGCAAGACACACTTGTCTTTGTACTCCTCCCCTGGTTGTCGCCACACACGCTTGGCATCATCTGAACCAAATAAGTTAATCTTGGTCTCATCAGACCACAGGACATGGTTCCAGTAACCCATGTCCTTAGTCTGCTTGTCTTCAAACTGTTTGTGGACTTTCTTGTGCATAATCTTTAGAAGAGGCTTCCTTCTGGGACGACAGCCATGCTGACCAATTTGATGCAGTGTGCAGCATATGGTCTGAGAACTGACAGGCTGACCCCCCATCCCTTCAACCTCTGCAGAATTTCTGGCAGCACTCATACATCAATTTCCCAAAGACAACCTCTAGATATGACGCCGAGCAGTCATCTTCTGTGGTCGACAATGGCAAGGCCTGTTCTGAATGGAACCCGTCCTGTTAAACCGCTGTATGGTCCTGGCCACCATGCTGCAGCTCAGTTTCAGGGTCTTGGCAATCTTATAGCCTAGGCCATCTTTATGTAGATACCAAAAAAGGGGAAGGGAAAGTGAATTCATGAATAGGGAACAGGCAGGAGTCAATGTAAATTTGAATACTGTTTAATGAAAAAAGACTGCTCTTAGCGTACCTGCTGACAAACAGACCCACCTACCAGCCTTGATCACGCCGATCACTCTGACCCGCGAGACCAGCGATTGTCTGAATCCTGCCACAGCGGCTAGCCGGAAGAGAGGAGGAGGGGGGGACTGCTGCCTCAGCTGCCGGGACTCTATATGCAGTACTTATGTGAGTTCACTCACTCTCACTGCCTACCCGCTACTCACGACTGAGGCACTCTTCGGATGACCCCCTACTGGATTGGACCACCTATAAAAAGGAATTCCACAAACAGGAGATGGTGACAGCTGCAACCCCTCTTTCCTGACCTGGACGGCAAAACAACACCGGGTGAGATCCTCCCTTACTGTATCCCTGATTCGGGACTGTCATTTTAGTTTCTCACCGCATGTGGTAATTGGCTTCCGTCCCACAGTGTCAGCCTACCACTAATCCAACCTCTCCTATTCCCAGCTGCCTGCTAGTCCAATCCATACCTTCTGGTCTGCAGCCTTGTGAGCCATCCCCGGCCTAGAGAGGCTCCGACCTGTCAGCCCACATATACCTGCATCCAGCAGCGGCTGTGGTCTCATCCGTCCATTCCTTCCCGGACCTTTCCATCAAGGCCCCCCGACATCATTGTCCCCCCCTCTTAACGGCTAATCTTGCCTTTCACACCACTATTCAGTGTTGATCAAGTCCTGTTGTCACTACAACCCATACATCCACTCAATCATCTGTCATCCCTTCTTCCATGCTATTTGGACTTCCTATAATGTTTTGCATATATGTTTTATGCCTTGATATCATGGTTGTTTATTTATAGTGAATGACTTTATTACCCATTATGAGTGGTTGATTGTGACCGGTGGTTATCTGTGTCCGCACATGACTGTTAGGTCTTTTTAATGGTGATGGTACCTGAGTTATCAGGATATTTTCTGGATTAGTGCATATTGTGAGTCTTTTTTCATTAAACAGTATTCAAATTTACATTGACTCCTGCCTGTTCCCTACTCATGAATTCACTTTCCCTTCCCCTTTTTTGGTATATGCTGTATTGAATTCCGGGGAACACACCTATTACTGATTGGTGTTAGCAGGTGTCTCAAATTATATGCAGACCTGTTTGGACCCAACCCTCAGTCTGCTACTAGTTATACTGAAATCACAGAGTGTCGTAGTTCTTTTACTTTACCCCCTTTTTTGCTCATCTTTTTGTAGAGCAACAATTCTTTTTTTCAGATCCTCAGAGAGTTCTTTGCCATGAGGACCATGTTGAACTTCCAGTGACCAGCATGAGAGCGTAAGAGCGATAACACCAAATTTAACACACCCGCTTCCCATTCACACCTGAGACCTTGTAACACTGACGAGTCACATGACACAAGGGAGAGAAAATGGCTAATTGGGCTCAATTTGGACATTTACACTTGGGGATGTACTCACTTTTGTTGCCAGCGGTTTAGACATTAATGGCTGTGTGTCTAGTTATTTTGAGGGGATATATATATATATATATATATATACTATTTTAATTCATGAATTTATAAATACTATTTTAATTCAATCATTTATAAATCTGCAACCATCTTGCATCTATTTGATAAATTAAGCAAAATGTAAAGTTGCTTATGTATTATGTAATTAAGTAAAATGATACAGTTTGCCACTTCCTGCCCAAAGTGCCCTTTCGGAACTAAGTGCCTGACACTTTTACCATAGGAACACCTCCTCCTCATCATCCTCTCAATACGTCTTCTCTGCTATGCTATTTCAGGTAACTGACTCCACTCTTCCCTGCAACATTAAGCCACTTTGCATGACTGCAATCCACACCTGCCTTGCTGTGACCATCGGTAACTGACTCCACTCTTCGCTGAGCATGACTGAAATCCATATTTGCTTGCTAAGGCTTTTCAAATTGTTGTTTAAAATTATCTGTATTGAGGTAAACTTACTTTTCATGGTGCCTTGACCAAGATCAAACACCTAGCCTTATCTTGCTGTCTCCATCCTGCTTTGCACTCTAATTAGGGCAGAAAACCTCCACTTTCACCATTAGGGATGAGCCGAACACCCCCCTGTTCGATTCGCACCAGAACATGCGAACAGGAAAAAAGTTCGCTCGAACACGCGAACACCGTTAAAGTCTATGGGACACGAACATGAGTAATCAAAAGTGCTAAATTTAAAGGCTTATATGCAAGTTATTGTCATATAAAGTGTTTGGGGACCTGGGTCCTGCCCCAGGGGACATGGATCAATGCAAAAAAAAGTTATAAAAACGGTCGTTTTTTCAGGAGCAGTGATTTTAATAATGCTTAAAGTCAAACAATAAAAGTGTAATATCCCTTTAAATTTCGTACCTGGGGGGTGTCTATAGTATGCCTGTAAGGGGGCGCATGTTTCCCGTGTTTAGAACAGCCTGACAGCAAAATGACATTTTGAAGGAAAAAAAGCCATTTAAAACTACCCGCGGCTATTGCATTGCCGACAATACACATAGAAGTTCATTGATAAAAATGGCATGGGAATTCCCCACAGGGAAACCCCGAACCAAAATTAAAAAAAAAAAAAATGAAGTGGGAGTCCCCCTAAATTCCATACCAGGCCCTTCAGGTCTGGTATGGATATTAAGGGGAACCCCGGCCAAAATTTTAAAAAAAATGACGTGGGGTTCCCCCTAAATTCCATACCAGACCCTTCAGGTGTTCGGCGAACTTGCGAACAGCCAATGTTCGAGTCGAACATGAGTTCGACTCGAACTCGAAGCTCATCCCTATTCACCATGAGTCTGTTTTATTAGCTCTTAATTGATTAATTGTTTAATCTTCCCCTATAGGGATGAGCTGAACACCCCCGGTTCGGTTCGCACCAGAACCTGCGAACGGACCGAAAGTTTGTGCAAACTTTAGAACCCCATTAAAGTCTATGGGACTTGAATGTTCGAAATCACAAGTGCTAATTTTAAAGGTTAATATGCAAGTTATTGTCCTAAAAAGGGTTTGGGGACCCAGGTCCTGCCCCAGGGGACATGTATCAATGCAAAAAAAAAGTTTTAGAAACGTCCGTTTTTTCGGGAGCAGTGATTTTAATAATGCTTAAAGAGAAAAAATAAAAGTGAAATATTCCTTTAAATATTGTACCTGGGCGTGTCTATAGTATGCCTGTAAAGTGGCGCATGTTTCTCGTGCTTAGAACAGTCCCTGCACAAAATGACATTTGTAAAGGAATAAAAGTCATTTAAAACTGCTTGCGGCTTTAATGTAATGTCGGGTCCCAGCAATATGGATGAAAATCAGTGAGACAAACGGCATGGGTACCCCCCCACCAGTCCATTACCAGGCCCTTTGGGTCTTGTATGGATATTAAGGGGAACCCCACACCCAAATTAGAAAAAGGAAAGGCGTGGGGCTCCCAGGCCCTATATACTCTGAACAGCACTATACAGGCGGTGCAAACAAGATAGGGACTGTAGGTTTGTTGTTAAGTAGAATCTGTTTGTAATTTTGAACTGGTACATTTTTTAAGGTGTAGCTCTAGCCAAAAAAATCTATTTTTAAGCTTTTTGGAAAACATAGGGACAGGGGCGGACTGACCATTCGGTCACTCGGTCGCCGACCGAGGGCCCGACGTCAGGAGGGGCCCCATGAGCGGCTCAGTCAGCAGAGGAAAAAAGCCGCCCGCCGCACCGCATGAAAACCCCGTCCTCCTGGATTTTTACAGCTCTCAGCACCGCGGCCAGCCCGCTGCCCGAGCAGACCTCGGCTTAGGCTGAGAGAGGCTCTGTCAGCAGGGAGGGGCGGAGCAGGGAGCTCCACTGACGCTCTGACCCTGCCCTGCCCCGCCCCTCCTCATGTAGTCTGAGTCTGAGCGTCTCTCCTGCACTTCTGAGAGCTCCGCTCTGGACCACAGAAATCCCCGCCCCTACCGATGAAAGCCCCGCCCCCTTTCCTGGCGAAAGCTCCGCCCCCTTTCCAGACAAAAGCTCCGCCCCCTACCAACGAAAGCTCCGCCCCCGGACTTCTGAGAGCGGGAGGTGAGCCCGAATGGTCAGGTAGGTTCTTCTGCCTACATTATATAAACGGCCTGTTGACCCCTTTTTTTTGCTAAACCATCCCAACATGGAAATGTTGTTTACCCCCCTGTATAGCTGTGCATTGCTGAAAGTTTACATTTTAAAACTGGCTACCTGGTTATCTCCTGTAGTCGCATTCGCAGTCTGGTTATCTCCTGTAGTCGCATTCGCAGTCTGGTTATCTCCTGTAGTCGCATTCGCAGTCTGGTTATCTCCTGTAGTCGCATTTGCAGTCTAGTTATCTCCTGTAGTCGCATTCGCAGTCTGGTTATCTCCTGTAGTCGCATTCGCAGTGTCTGGTTATCTCCTGTAGTCGCATTCGCAGTCTGGTTATCTCCTGTAAGTCGCATTCGCAGTCTGGTTATCTCCTGTAGTCGCATTCGCAGTCTGGTTATCTCCTGTAGTCGCATTCGCAGTCTGGTTATCTCCTGTAGTCGCATTCGCAGTGTCTGGTTATCTCCTGTAGTCGCATTCGCAGTCTGGTTATTTCCTGTAGTCACGTTTGCAGCCTCTGGTTATCTCCTGTAGTCGCATCCCCAGTCTGGTCATCTCCTGTAGTTACATTCACAGTCTGGTCATCTCCTGGAGTCGCATTCGCAGTCTCTGTTTATCTCCTGTAGTTGCATTCGCAGTCTTTGGTTATTTCCTGTAGTCGCATTCGCAGTCTCTGGTTGTCTCCTGTAGTTGCATCCCCAGTCTCTGGTTATTTCCTGTAGTCGCATTTGCAGCCTCTGGTTATCTCCTGTAGTCACATTCGCAGTCTGGTTATTTCCTGTAGTCGCATCCCCAGTCTGGTCATCTCCTGTAGTCGCATCCCCAGTCTGGTTATCTCCTGTAGTCGCATTCGCAGTCTGGTTATCTCCTGTAGTCGCATCCCCAGTCTCTGGTTATTTCCTGTAGTCGCATCCCCAATCTCTGGTTATTTCCTGTAGTCGCATCCCCAATCTCTGGTTATTTCCGGTAGTCGCATTTGCAGCCTCTGGTTATCTCCTGTAGTCGCATCCCCAGTCTGGTCATCTCCTGTAGTCACATTCGCAGTCTGGTTATCTTCTGTAGTCGCATCCCCAGTCTCTGGTTATTTCCTGTAGTCGCATCCCCAGTCTCTGGTTATTTCCTGTAGTCGCATCCCCAGTCTCTGGTTATTTCCTGTAGTCGCATCCCCAGTCTCTGGTTATTTCCTGTAGTCGCATCCCCAGTCTCTGGTTGTTTCCTGTAGTCGCATTCGCAGCCTCTGGTTATTTCCTGTAGTCGCATTTGCAGTCTGGTTATTTCCGGTAGTCGCATTTGCAGCCTCTGGTTATCTCCTGTAGTCGCATCCCCAGTCTGGTCATCTCCTGTAGTCGCATTTGCAGTCTGGTTATTTCCTGTAGTCGCATCCCTAGTCTCTGGTTATCTCCTGTAGTTGCATTCGCAGTCTCTGGTTATTTCCTGTAGTCGCATTCGCAGCCTCTGGTTATTTCCTGTAGTCGCATTTGCAGTCTGGTTATTTCCGGTAGTCGCATTTGCAGCCTCTGGTTATCTCCTGTAGTCGCATCCCCAGTCTGGTCATCTCCTGTAGTCGCATTTGCAGTCTGGTTATTTCCTGTAGTCGCATCCCTAGTCTCTGGTTATTTCCTGTAGTCGCATTCGCAGCCTCTGGTTATTTCCTGTAGTCGCATTTGCAGTCTGGTTATTTCTGGTAGTCGCATTTGCAGTCTCTGGTTACTTCCTGTAGTCATTTATGATATCTATGGCTATGCATATTTATTGAATCCATATTGAGCACTATATTTGATTGGCTGTTTGCTTCTGCTTAGGCCTGGCAAACACACACAATCGCACATGATGATGACTTCACAATCACTTTAATTTTGGAAAGGTACCTGTTGTTGCACTTTCTTTAATGTAATTCTGTGACGAACGCATGTAGTTTGGGCAGTGCAAAATGTAGGAGGGGATTTGTGTGGGTGTGGCTTGAGTGTGGGTGGGAAAACATGAGCGGGGACAGGGGGCCCCAGGATCTCCTATTGCCCGGGGGCCCCATGAGTTGTCAGTCCGCCCCTGCATAGGGAAGGGTTATCACCCCTGTAACATTTGTTTTGCTGTTTGTGCATCTCTTCAGAAGATTTTACCTCACTTTCTGTCCCAATGACAAATGTTTTTTGAAAATTTGGGGTTAGTGAAACAAGGATTGGTGATAAAGTATCAGTGAAGAGGAGACACGTTTTTCCCATATTAACTCTTACAGGAGAGAATTTCCCTCCCTAGGGGTAGATTTCATCTCACTTCCTGTTGTCTCCTTCCGTTTGCAAGTAGGAGTCGTTTGTAAGTTGGATGTTTGAAAGTAGGGGCTAGGGATGAGCCGAACACCCCCCGGTTCGGTTCGCACCAGAACCCGCAAACGGACCGCAAGTTCGCACGAACGTTAGAACCCCATTGACGTCTATGGGACTCGAACGTTCGAAATCAAAAGTGCTCATTTTAAAGGCTAATTTGCATGGTATTGTCCTAAAAAGGGTGTGGGGACCCGGGTCCTACCCCAGGGGACATGTATCAATGCAAAAAAAACTTTTAAAAACGGCCGTTTTTTCGGGAGCAGTGATTTTAATGATGCTTAAAGTAAAAAAAAAAAAGTGAAATATTCCTTTAAATATCGTACCTGGGGGGTGTCTATAGTATGCCTGTAAAGTGACGCGTGTTTCCCATGTTTAGAACAGTTCCTGCACCAAATGTCATTTTTAAAGGAAAAAATCTCATTTAAAACTGCTTGCGGGTTTAATGTCATGTCGGGTCATGGCAATATGGATGAAAATCAGTGAGACAAACGGCATGGGTACCCCCCAGTCCATTACCAGGCCCTTTGGGTCTTGTATGGATATTAAGGGGAACCCCGCACCCAAATTAAAATAAGGAAAGGTCCCTATATACTCTGAACAGCAGTATACAGGCGGTGCAAACAAGACAGGGACTGTAGGTTTGTTGTTAAGTAGAATCTGTTTGTAATTTTGAACATTTTTAACGTGTTTAGCTCCAGCCAAAAAATCTTTTCTAAGCTTTTTGGAAAACATAGGGAAGGGTTATCACCCCTGTGACATTTGTTTTGCGTCTTTCCTCCTCTTCAGAAGATTTCACCTCACTTTTTTGTCCCAATGAAAAATGTTTTTTGAAAATTTGGGTTTTTTTGTGGAACAAGGATTGGAAAGCATCAGTGGAAAGGAGAAATTGTTTTCCCATATTAACTCTTACAGGAGAGAATTTCCCTTCCTAGGGGTAGATTTCATCTCACTTCCTGTTGTCTCCTTCCGTTTGCAAGTAGGAGTCGTTTGTAAGTTAGATGTTTGAAAGTAGGGTCCTGCCCTATATACTCAGCAGAAATTTGGGCCTTAGGTGTTGCTGTGGCCAAAACACTGTAAGCCCTCACAGGGCCCTGCTGTGAAATATTAGATCAAGAATTGTAATTACATGCCCCTGTTGAACAGGAGCTGAAAAATTAGGCCTTAGGCACTGGTGCTGGTGCAACAACACTGCAACCCCTCACAGACACTCTAGTTGGAACGCAGGAACGAGCCCTGCTGCAAAGTATTGCATCAAAAATTGTAATTACACGCCCCTGTTAGACAGGGGCAGAAAAATTGGGCCTTAGGCACTGGTGCTGGTGCCACAACACTGCAACCCCTCACAGACACTCTAGTTGGAACGCAGGAACGAGCCCTGCTGCAAAGAATTGCATCAAAAATTGTAATTACACGCCCCTGTTAGACAGGGGCAGAAAAATTGGGTCTTAGGCACTGGTGCTGGTGCCACAACACTGCAACCCCTCACAGACACTCTAGTTGGAACGCAGGAACGAGCCCTGCTGCAAAGTATTGCATCAAAAATTGTAATTACACGCCCCTGTTAGACAGGGGCAGAAAAATTGGGCCTTAGGCACTGGTGCTGGTGCCACAACACTGCAACCCCTCACAGACACTCTAGTTGGAATGCAGGAACGAGCCCTGCTGCAAAGTATTACATCAAAAATTGTAATTACACGCCCCTGTTAAACAGGGGCTGAAAAATTGTGCCTTAGGCACTGGTGGTGGCGCCCAGAACCAAAAATGTTCTTACAAGCTATCAGCGTGATGATTGAGGAGGAAGAGGATAATTACTCAGGGATAGTCACTCAGCATCAGCATAGGCAGTCTTTGAAGGGATCTGAAAAAAATTATTCAGTTACATCAGCATCAGGTGCTTGGTAGCTGGTGGTGATCCAAGACTGATTCATTTTTATGAAGGTCAGCCGATCGACCGAGTCAGTGGACAGACGCACCCTGTGATCGGTTACCACGCCTCCAGCAGCACTGAATGTGCGTTCCGAAAGAACGCTGGATGCAGGACAGGCCAGTAGCTCAATTGCATACTGTGCAAGCTCTGGCCAGTGATCCATCCTCAAGACCCAGTAACCCAGAGGATTTTCGGTGGGAAAGGTGTCCAAGTCTGATCTTGCCCCTAGGTATTCCTGCACCATGTAAAACAGACGCTGGCGATGGTTGCTGGAACCGATCATACCTTGGGGCTGCGGACCAAAAAATTGTCTGAACGCATCGGTCAGACGGCCACCTTCTCCACCGCTCCTTCTTTGACTGACCGAAGCCTCAGCAACACGTTGTCCAGAAACAGGAGTTTGTAACCTCCCAGTCTCTGGGAACGCGTTGCACAGACCTTTCTGCAAGGCCTCCCGAAGATGTTTCATCCTCTGCTCCCTCTGCGATGGCAAGATAAGGTCCGCAACCTTACCCTTGTAACGTGGATCAAGGAGGGTTGCCAGCCAGTATTGGTCCTTCTCCTTGATACCACGAATACGAGGATCCTTACGCAGGCTTTGCAGGATCAGGGAGGCCATGCAGCGTAGGTTTGCTGAGGCATTCGGTCCGGAGTCCTCTGGGTCACTAAGGACAACAACGTCCGCAGCCACCTCCTCCCAGCCACGTACAAGCCCATGTGTTCCTTGGGACTGATCCCTTAAAGACTGCTGATGCTGAGTGCCAGGCTCCACCTCCATACTGACACAATCTTCCTCCTCCTCCTCCTCCTCCTCGTCCTCTTCCTGTGTGATCGGCGGGCACGCAGGAACACTGTCTGGATAAAGGGGGCCTTGAGAGCTAAGGAAGTCCTCCTCTTCCTGCCTCTGTTCTGCCTCAAGTGCCCTGTCCATTATTCCACGCAACGTGTGCTCCAACAGGTGGACAAGGGGGACAGTGTCACTGATGCATGCACTGTCAGTGCTCACCATCCTCGTGGCCTCCTCGAATGGTGACAGGACAGTGCATGCATCCCTGATCATGACCCACTGGCGTGGGGAAAAAAAACCAAGGTCCCCTGACCCTGTCCTGGTGCCATAGTCGCACAGGTACTCATTGATGGCCCTCTGCTGCGTGTGCAGCCGCTGCAGCATGGCCAATGTCGAGTTCCACCTGGTGGGCATGTCACAGATTAGGCGGTTCTTGGGCAGGTTAAACTCCTTTTGGAGGTCCGTCAGCCGAGCACTGGCATTATATGACCGGTGAAAATGCACACAGACTTTCCTGGCCTGCCTCAGGACATCCTGTAAGCCCGGGTACCTGCCCAAGAACCGCTGCACCACCAAGTTAAGGACGTGAGCCAAACAGGGCACATGGGTCAGTTGTCCCTGTCGGAGGGCAGAGAGGAGGTTGGTGCCATTGTCGCAAACCACCATTCCTGCCTTAAGTTGGCGTGGCGTCAACCACCTCTGAACCTGCCCCTGCAGAGCTGACAGAACCTCTGCCCCAGTGTGGCTCCTGTCCCCCAAGCACACCAGCTCAAGCACCGCATGGCATCTTTTGGCCTGCGTACTTGCGTAGCCCCTTGAACGCCTACGGAGCACCGCTGGTTCCGAGGAAGAGGCCATGGAGGAAGAAGAAGAGGAGGGGGTGGAGGAGAGAGGTGTGTCACAATCAGCATTTTGGAGGCGTGGTGGCGGAACAACCTCCAACACTACTGCACCTTGTCCTGCATCCTTCCCAGCTGCCAGCAGAGTCACCCAATGCGCCGTGAAACTTAAGTAACGTCCCTGTCCATGCCTGCTGGACCATGAGTCAGCGGTAATATGCACCTTACCGCTGACCGCCCTGTCCAGCGAGGCATGGACATTGCCTTCCACATGCCGGTAGAGAGCCGGAATCGCCTTCCGTGAGAAAAAGTGTCGTTTGGGTACCTGCCACTGAGGAACCGCACATTCCACAAACTCACGGAAGGGGGCAGAGTCTACCAACTGAAAAGGCAGCAGTTGAAGTTCTAGCAATTTTGCCAAGCTAGCATTCAACCGCTGGGCATGTGGATGGCTGGGAGCAAACTTCTTTCGGCGGTGCAGCAGCTGGGGCAGGGAAATTTGCCTGGTACAATCTGACGTCGGTGTACCAAAAGCAGATTGCCCACAAGTACTTGGCTGTGACACACCTAATTCTACACCTTCATTCCTCTCACTGCAGGTCTCAGAGAGGACTGAAGGTCTAGTGGGGTTGGAAATCTCAGCTGATGAGGAGCAAGGAGAGATCCTCTTTGTTCTTTGGTGTGGGTCTTTTAGATATGCTTGCCAACGAACTGCATGGCAGGTCAACATATGTCTGGTCAAGCATGTGGTACCCAAGCGGGAGATGTTTTGGCCACGCGAGATACGCTTGAGACATATGTTGCAAATAGCAGCGGTGCGATCTGATGCACTCGTCTCAAAAAAGGCCCAACTTTTTGAATAACGACTGCAGCGCCCTGCACATGTGGAGCTTTGGGGTGTGATGCAGTCAATGTGCTGCCCTTAGGCTGGCCCCTGGAGGGCATCCTGCCTCGTTGGTGATGTGCCGCCTCCTCCTCCTCCTCCTTCTCCTCTCTCCTATCAGGCACCCACGTTGAGTCAGTGACCTCATCATCCCCTCCCTCCTCATCACTGGAGCAAACCTGGCAGTATGCTGCAGCAGGGGGAGCATGACTGCCAGATTGCTGTCCTTCTTGGTCACCCCCTCTGTCCGTGCTCATGTTACTGCCTTCATCGAGCTCAGTATCATCATCAGAGCCTTCCAAACGCTGGGCATCCTCCTGGAGCATGTACCCAACACTGTGGTCAAACAGTTCGAGGGAATCCTCAGGAGGACATGGTGGAGCTAGGGAAGGAGTCACTGATGACATTGAGCTGAGGGAAGAGGCCGCTGCTTTGCCAGACAAAGCACCCTGGGCATGGGTGAGAGAGGATGAGGAGGATGAGGACGGCTTGGTCATCCACTCGACCAAGTTTTCTGCATGTTGCGGCTCAACACGGCCAGCTGCCGAAAAAAAGGCCAAGCGTGTCCCATGGCCACGGGCTGATGAGGATGCACCGTCTCCACGACCAGCACTAGACACAGAGCCTGCTTGCCCTCTCTTATTGGCTTGTGACTGTCTGCCTCTCCTTCTTGACCTTCCAGACATACTAATGGCCTGTAGCTGCACTAAGCTGGGATAGAACACCTGTAATTTTCTTCAGGTAGCTTTATATACTGTAACCAGACAAGCCTGCCTGTCAGTAGGAAGATAGCAGGAACGGATCTAGCTGAACACTGTGAGCAGGACGCACTGCACTAAATGTAAATAGCAGGAACGGATCTAGCTGAACACTGTGAGCAGGACGAACTGCACTAAATGTAAATAGCAGGAACAGATCTAGCTGAACACTGTGAGCAGGACGCACTGCACTAAATGTAAATAGCAGGAACGGATCTAGCTGAACACTGTGAGCAGGACGCACTGCACTAAATGTAAATAGCAGGAACAGATCTAGCTGAACACTGTGAGCAGGACGCACTGACTGCACTAAATGTAAATAGCAGGAACAGATCTAGCTGAACACTGTGAGCAGGACGCACTGCACTAAATGTAAATAGCAGGAACAGATCTAGCTGAACACTGTGAGCAGGACGCACTGCACTAAATGTAAATAGCAGGAACGGATCTAGCTGAACACTGTGAGCAGGACGCACTGCACTAAATGTAAATAGCAGGAACGGATCTAGCTGAACACTGTGAGCAGGACGAACTGCACTAAATGTAAATAGCAGGAACAGATCTAGCTGAACACTGTGAGCAGGACGCACTGCACTAAATGTAAATAGCAGGAACGGATCTAGCTGAACACTGTGAGCAGGACGCACTGCACTAAATGTAAATAGCAGGAACAGATCTAGCTGAACACTGTGAGCAGGACGCACTGCACTAAATGTAAATAGCAGGAACGGATCTAGCTGAACACTGTGAGCAAGACGCACTGCACTAAATGTAAATAGCAGGAACAGATCTAGCTGAACACTGTGAGCAGGACGCACTGCACTAAATGTAAATAGCAGGAACGGATCTAGCTGAACACTGTGAGCAGGACGCACTGCACTAAATGTAAATAGCAGGAACAGATCTAGCTGAACACTGTGAGCAGGACGCACTGACTGCACTAAATGTAAATAGCAGGAACAGATCTAGCTGAACACTGTGAGCAGGACGCACTGCACTAAATGTAAATAGCAGGAACGGATCTAGCTGAACACTGTGAGCAGGACGCACTGACTGCACTAAATGTAAATAGCAGGAACAGATCTAGCTGAACACTGTGAGCAGGACGCACTGACTGCACTAAATGTAAATAGCAGGAACGGATCTAGCTGAACACTGTGAGCAGGACGCACTGCACTAAATGTAAATAGCAGGAACAGATCTAGCTGAACACTGTGAGCAGGACGCACTGCACTAAATGTAAATAGCAGGAACGGATCTAGCTGAACACTGTGAGCAGGACGCACTGCACTAAATGTAAATAGCAGGAACAGATCAAGCTGAACACTGTGAGCAGGACGCACTGCACTAAATGTAAATAGCAGGAACGGATCTAGCTGAACACTGTGAGCAGGACGCACTGCACTAAATGTAAATAGCAGGAACAGATCTAGCTGAACACTGTGAGCAGGACGCACTGCACTAAATGTAAATAGCAGGAACGGATCTAGCTGAACACTGTGAGCAGGACGCACTGCACTAAATGTAAATAGCAGGAACAGATCTAGCTGAACACTGTGAGCAGGACGCACTGCACTAAATGTAAATAGCAGGAACGGATCTAGCTGAACACTGTGAGCAGGACGCACTGACTGCACTAAATGTAAATAGCAGGAACAGATCTAGCTGAACACTGTGAGCAGGATGCACTGACTGCACTAAATGTAAATAGCAGGAACGGATCTAGCTGAACACTGTGAGCAGGACGCACTGACTGCACTAAATGTAAATAGCAGGAACGGATCTAGCTGAACACTGTGAGCAGGACGCACTGACTGCACTAAATGTAAATAGCAGGAACGGATCTAGCTGAACACTGTGAGCAGGACGCACTGACTGCACTAAATGTAAATAGCAGGAACGGATCTAGCTGAACACTGTGAGCAGGACGCACTGCACTAAATGTAAATAGCAGGAACAGATCTAGCTGAACACTGTGAGCAGGACGCACTGCACTAAATGTAAATAGCAGGAACAGATCTAGCTGAACACTGTGAGCAGGACGCACTGCACTAAATGTAAATAGCAGGAACAGATCTAGCTGAACACTGTGAGCAGGACGCACTGCACTAAATGTAAATAGCAGGAACAGATCTAGCTGAACACTGTGAGCAGGACGCACTGCACTAAATGTAAATAGCAGGAACAGATCTAGCTGAACACTGTGAGCAGGACGCACTGACTGCACTAAATGTAAATAGCAGGAACAGATCTAGCTGAACACTGTGAGCAGGACGCACTGCACTAGATGTAAATAGCAGGAACGGATCTAGCTGAACACTGTGAGCAGGACGCACTGCACTAAATGTAAATAGCAGGAACAGATCTAGCTGAACACTGTGAGCAGGACGCACTGCACTAAATGTAAATAGCAGGAACGGATCTAGCTGACCACTGTGAGCAGGACGCACTGACTGCACTAAATGTAAATAGCAGGAACAGATCTAGCTGAACACTGTGAGCAGGACGCACTGACTGCACTAAATGTAAATAGCAGGAACGGATCTAGCTGAACACTGTGAGCAGGACGCACTGACTGCACTAAATGTAAATAGCAGGAACGGATCTAGCTGAACACTGTGAGCAGGACGCACTGACTGCACTAAATGTAAATAGCAGGAACGGATCTAGCTGAACACTGTGAGCAGGACGCACTGACTGCACTAAATGTAAATAGCAGGAACGGATCTAGCTGAACACTGTGAGCAGGACGCACTGCACTAAATGTAAATAGCAGGAACAGATCTAGCTGAACACTGTGAGCAGGACGCACTGCACTAAATGTAAATAGCAGGAACAGATCTAGCTGAACACTGTGAGCAGGACGCACTGCACTAAATGTAAATAGCAGGAACAGATCTAGCTGAACACTGTGAGCAGGACGCACTGCACTAAATGTAAATAGCAGGAACAGATCTAGCTGAACACTGTGAGCAGGACGCACTGACTGCACTAAATGTAAATAGCAGGAACAGATCTAGCTGAACACTGTGAGCAGGACGCACTGCACTAAATGTAAATAGCAGGAACGGATCTAGCTGAACACTGTGAGCAGGACGCACTGCACTAAATGTAAATAGCAGGAACGGATCTAGCTGAACACTGTGAGCAGGACGCACTGCACTAAATGTAAATAGCAGGAACGGATCTAGCTGAACACTGTGAGCAGGACGCACTGCACTAAATGTAAATAGCAGGAACGGATCTAGCTGAACACTGTGAGCAGGACGCACTGCACTAAATGTAAATAGCAGGAACGGATCTAGCTGAACACTGTGAGCAGGACGCACTGCACTAAATGTAAATAGCAGGAACGGATCTAGCTGAACACTGTGAGCAGGACGCACTGCACTAAATGTAAATAGCAGGAACAGATCTAGCTGAACACTGTGAGCAGGACGCACTGCACTAAATGTAAATAGCAGGAACGGATCTAGCTGAACACTGTGAGCAGGACGCACTGCACTAAATGTAAATAGCAGGAACAGATCTAGCTGAACACTGTGAGCAGGACGCACTGCACTAAATGTAAATAGCAGGAACGGATCTAGCTGAACACTGTGAGCAGGACGCACTGACTGCACTAAATGTAAATAGCAGGAACAGATCTAGCTGAACACTGTGAGCAGGACGCACTGACTGCACTAAATGTAAATAGCAGGAACAGATCTAGCTGAACACTGTGAGCAGGACGCACTGCACTCAATGTAAATAGCAGGAACGGATCTAGCTGAACACTGTGAGCAGGACGAACTGCACTAAATGTAAATAGCAGGAACAGATCTAGCTGAACACTGTGAGCAGGACGCACTGCACTAAATGTAAATAGCAGGAACGGATCTAGCTGAACACTGTGAGCAGGACGCACTGACTGCACTAAATGTAAATAGCAGGAACGGATCTAGCTGAACACTGTGAGCAGGACGCACTGCATTAAATGTAAATAGCAGGAACAGATCTAGCCTAATCTAGCTAACTCAAATCAAATGACACTGTCTGTCTCTCTCTCTATCAGCACACCGGAACACACTACACAGGGCCGCCGTGCAGGCGGCCTTATATAGTGTGGGGCGTGTACTAAATCCCCTGAGCCATAATTGGCCAAAGCCACCCTGGCTTTGGCCAATTACAGCTCTCTCTACTGACGGCGCTGTGATTGGCCAAGCATGCGGGTCATAGTGCATGCTTGGCCAATCATCAGCCAGCAATGCACTGCGATGCCGCAGTGAATTATGGGCCGTGACGCGCCACACGAATTTGGCGCGAACGGCCCATAACGTTCGCAATTCGACGGACGGTCGAACAGCCGATGTTCGAGTCGAACATGGGTTTGACTCGAACACGAAGCTCATCCCTAGTAGGGGCCTGCCCTATATACTCTGCAGAAATTGGGGCCTTAGGTGTTGGTGTTGCCACAACACTGTAACAGTGGTAGAAAAATTGGGCCTTTGGTGGTGGTGGTGCTGGTGGTGCTGGTGCCACAACACTGTAATGCCGCGTACACACGGTCGGACTTTTCAGCTACAAAAGTCCAACGGACGCTGACGGACTAAAGCTGGCTGGTAATCCGATCGTGTGTGGGCTTCTTCGGACTTTCAACGTACTTTTTTAGCCTCAAATCCGACGTACTTTAGATTTGAAACATGCTTCAAATCTTTACGTCGTAACTACGACGGACCCCGAAGTCCGCTCGTCTGTATGCTAGTCCTACGGACAAAAAAACGACGCATGCTCATAAGCAAAAACTAAACGGAAGCACTCGGTCTAGTAAAACTAGTGTTCGTATTGTAGGTAGCACATTCATCACGCTGCAAAATCTGTGATCGTTGAATGCAGCGCATTTTATTTCTTCTTTACGAATGCTCTAAAGAACGAAGGTGTTTTGCTGTTCATAATCAGAGTTCTCCCAAACTGATTTCTGAATTCTTTTTCTCTTTGATCTCATGAATGATATAGTATGCTTTTTATAAACAATGTTTCCATACTAATAATACTTTTTCCCTTATTTTTTTTTTTTTTAGGTTTGTAAAGTTACCACAAAGAACCCATTATTCTTTTTTTTTTTTCTAGTGATTATTTTTTAGTTTTTAGATAAAGTTAACCCAAAGCACCGTTTTTGTTTATATATATTTTTTTATTTTCAAGACTTACCACTTGAACATTATTAACATTAGTAATGTATTTTTGGTGTGTTTTTTTAAAACTCAATGAGATTGTTGTCCCTTGTTAATTTAACATTGTGTGTAAAATCAATGATTTAAAAGAAAACACATAAAGTCTTTTGCTAAACTCAAAAAAGATCCATTTATTCATGGTCAAAATAAAATAAAGAGGAAGTCAACGCTGGAAAAAGTCGGTGTACAAGAAAATTGGGATCTTGAGGAGTCCATATAAGAGGGAGCACAATCTGGTCCAAGAATCCCAGAGATCAACAGCACCAGCAGATGATCTAGATGTCCCCAGACTGTGGTCCTACAACAGCCTGCGTCTTCTGTCAGACCAGACTGAACCCAGGTCATCACTTTCTTCTCTTCCCTGCAGCCTTTCCTCCACGCTGCCCTGCAGCCTTCCCTGCAGCCTTCCCTGTAGCCTTCTTTTGAGGCTGTGGCTCTGGTGTTTCAGTTGTGGCAGGAGGAGGAGGAGGAGGAGGAGGAGGAGGAGGAGGGGGGGGCTGCCTCATGTAGTTGGGTGTTTTTTGTTAGCGTGCCCTGCAGCCCCTTATGGATTGTTTCCCCAAATAGGCGCTCACAAATGAGGCGCTGCTCCCAATCCATCTGAAGAAGCCTGCTGGCTAAGTAGCAGCCATAGGCTTCTTCCGCTTCGGGGGGGCTCGTTAAAAAACGGGTGGCCTGTTGCATGAGGCGCAGGGACGCGTCCTGTGTGACCATCCCCTTCCTGGCCCTTTTTTTGGGAAGGTGGAGGGGAGGCACTTGGGATTGGGTGAGGCTCCTACTGGGCCCAGCCACCTCACTTGGCCCAGCCACCTCACTTGGCCCAGCCACCTCACTTGGCCCAGCCACCTCACTGGGAGCAGCCACCTCCTGCCTGACACTGGGCCCAGCCTCCTCCAGGATGATGGTGAATCCGGCCTCCTCCAGGCTGTCCATGGGCCCGGTCTCCTCCTGCCTGCCACTTTCCCCACATTCCTCCTGGATGGACTCATCCTGTGTATAAAAAAAGGACAATAGTTTTAGTTTCTTTTTTTGGGTTCATCAATGACACACAGTTTGCTTCTCATGACTAGCAAATTCAATGTGAATACATCTCTTTAATAAAAGAGTCTAATCAGACACCCTAATTATTTCAAGCAGGTGCCAAACATATTTAGCCACTACTATCATTTGATATGTATACACAATTTGGAGTGCAAAATTAGTTTAGACAATTATAACATCCAGTTAACATCATTAATATTAGTACAGTAAATATTTGTTAAAATAATTTACCTGACTCCAGATGGTCATATCCGGTTCATCCAGGATGGAAGACCCAGCTTGCTCCTCATCAGCCTCTGCTGGGGTGGAGGGAAGGGTGGAGGGAAGGGTGGAGGGAAGGGTAGAGGGAAGGGTTGAAAGTGATGCCCTGGCTTCATTCTGGTCATCAAGAAAACGGAGTTGATTGTAGTACCACAGCCTGGGTACATAAACATCATCTGCTGATGCTCCTGATCTCCTTGATTCCTGGATCTTCCTATGCTCCCTTTTAAACATGTTCCTCAAGACCCCAATTTTCTTGAGCACTGTCTCCATTGTTGCTC